>BPTQ01000003.1:70580761-70651245 GCA_019973895.1 Chrysanthemum seticuspe | reverse complement strand
ACAGTCGTGGGGTGATGCTTCGGTGTACCTCAGCGACTCATCTGAACTGTAGGTGTATTTCGGTACATCGCGTTATCTCACTTGTGGGACTCCAGTTCAGGAACAGCCTTTGTGAGAATTAGAGATGTGTTTTCACACTATGCTGTTAACACTCTCGAAGTTCAAACTTGTAAGCGCTGGATTATTTCTAACCCATGTTTTATGTTTTTCTTCTTATGGATGCTCACGGGTAGAAAAGATCGTGCAGACTTTTCACATGCTTCTACCAACATCAACACTAATTGAAAGTTCTCTCAAAAAGCAAAGAAAATTTCAGAAAGATTCTACATCAAAATCAAAGAATCTGCAAAATTATGAGATAAAGATCAAAGTTAAAGATGTTGATAAAGGCAGATTTCACAACTGATCACAACAACAAGAACAAAGAACAAAGATGCAAAGAATCAAAGACGTCACAAGCCATGAACGCCAAAGAAGTTCAAGACGTCAAACGACCTAAGCAAGACAACAAATGATGACCAACCCTTAGGGGGAGATTGTTAGGAACATGTTTTAATTATCAAGTGTAGGTCATTTCATTTGTAATAGGTCGTTAATTAATATGGTTTATAAATGTTTGTAATTGATTTCACAGCTCATGTAGTAAGCCCATGAGCTGTGATAGAAGGTTCTTCTAGAACCAAGGGGAAACACCCCTACTTATGTAAACACTATAAATACCCCCTCCCTAGAAGGGATAGGGTTGTTGGTTCTAATTGCAATTATCATTTTCATTAATCATTCATTAGTTCCTTCCACTTTCTCTCACTAAAACTTTCTCTCTCTAGAAATACATATTGTTGTGATAAGATGGTGACCTAACAAACAGTGGTGTAAAAATTTGAAATGTGAACAATAACTTGAATTGATACTTAAAAGTTGTTTATACTGATACAATAACCTTGCTTTGATACTTAGAAACAAAATATTACAGATATTACATTAAATTAAAAGCTTTGAATTAAAAACGACATAAGTGAAAATAAAAAAACTACTAGACTCCTTTCTTCTCCTCCTTTTGCTATCTTTTATAATCCAAACCTCTTTTCTCTCTCTTCTGAATAGTTCCCATCAATTTCCTCAGCCATTGGATGGCTTCAAAAGATCTTGGCCATTGAATGGATTTTGGCGCCAATTTGAGATTTTAACAGTTAGGTTGAGTGAGGTGGGAGGAGATGCATTAAATGCATCTTGGAGGCTTGTTGAGGTGGGGGGGACATGGTAGTGTAAAGGTGAGGAGGGGACAAGGCATGGAGTGTTGCAGGCTAGATGTTGGGGAAGAAAGAAAAAAAGACGGGTAGGGTGGTTATTTGACCAAATGGTTGACTGGTCTAATTATTAAAGGGAAAGGGTCCAAATTGAAAGGGTCCAAGAGCTAGGCAGGGGGTCACAATTGAATTTGACAAGGGACCAAGGTTTAAAGAGGTTTAATATCCAAGGACTAAATTGCAATTTCTGAAAAACAAGGGACCATGGCTGCCATTTCATCAAAGTTGCTCCAAGGGCTAAAAGTGACAAGCTCTAAAAGTACAAGGACCAAACTTGACATTTTCCAATTTTCCAAGGACCATTTTTGCCAATTTTGAAACTTGGAGGACCAAACTTGTAATTTTCTCAAACTTTTTATATTTTTCACCAAAGGACTAATTTTGACAAGTTATGATTTAAAAAGGACCTTTGGTGATTTTTCTTTTGAAATTAGGACTCAGGGACTATTTTTGACAATTTTAGAAACTTGGGGGACTGAAACTGCCAATTATGCAAACTTTGCTCATTTTTCATCTGATTTTAAACATTTTGCATCTGAAACATATAAAATGCAATTTTGGAATATTTTCAGTATTTTGATGCATTTCTGAGCATTTTTAAACGTTTTGCAGTTCAGATTTGACCCAAAAATGATGAGTATTTACACACTCATCACGTAGGATTCCTTAGGCGTAGGAAATTCTTATGCGTAAACAGTATCTTACGCGTAACCTTAAGCTTATGCGTAGACAAAAAGTTACTCGTAAACCTTACGCGTAATTGTGAAGTTATGCGTAGAGTTACTCGTAAGCTTTTAGCTTATGCGTAAACTATGGTTAAGAACCAAAAATCCTTTACACTGTCACAGCGTAAGGGATATCCACAAGTCGAAGTGTTCCAAAAACTTATCCAAGTAAGGGAAGCACTGAGTAACCGTTATAGCTCGAAGATTCTTCACCAAAAAGTTATGAGTAGAAAACTAGGGTTTTGACTTTTTGACTTCTACTCGTAAGAAATTTCCAACGATTCAAATGATTTCTTTTGCACAGATAGCCTTAAAAACACTCGAATAACCCAAAAATGTTGACCTTTTTCACCCAAAGTGCTTAGAAAAGTTACGAGTAGAAATGACCAATGAACCAAAAATGAGTTCAAAATGAAGAAAAACACGTAAAGCTTCAAACTTTTTGCAAAAAACTGAAACTTTAGCACCAAATAAACCTTAAACCACAAGAATCTTGAATTTTTAAGTGCAAAAATTAAAGCTTTAAGCGTGACAACGTTTATAACAAAGCTACGCGTATCAACCTTCAAAACAAACACAAACACTCCTAAACTATTGTTAGGCGATTGATACCAATTGTAGGACCTTAGTTTTATCAACCTTATCACTTTACCAAGCAAACCCAACACACGTAACCCAAGTTACGCGTATAAAACGTGAAACATAAACACAAACAAAGCTTAGAAATAAGATGAGAAAGATGGTGACTTGATGTTATATTCGTGTATGTGAGAGGATAAGATAAACACAATAAAGTTGTATATTCCAAAGGAAAAACACACACACACACACTTTCAAGCACACCCCTCAAATGACCATTTGAGGGGTATTTATAGTACAAGAGGCATAAAACCCTAAAGGCTCTAGCTTGGGCTTTCTTTGGGCTTTCGTGGACTTGGATTGGATTACACTTAATAAAAGGCTAGCTTAACATAACTATTAGCCATTTAGCTTAGCCCAATCCACGAGCCCGTTGACTATTCTATCACGATATCTAACACGCGTTACAAAGTTCCTAAACGTGAATGACCATCACTTTTAATAAAACTATTAAGGCTAACAATAATATACCCTGGAAATCACACTATTTCCAACCACGTAATCTCCATAACCCATAATAGCACCAAAATGATCATTTCTGAATCTCACAGTTCCGATGAATTTACTCACGAAGTTCATGAGCCGTGACCGGTCTCCAGTCATATGCTTGGAACAGCCTGAGTCCAGGTACCACATAACGATTTGAACGATCTGTAGTTGAACACAGACAAGAATGGATAACTGGATAATTGGGATCCCCATGCAAGAATGGGTTCCATTTGGTTAGTAACAGTGATTGGAACACCCGCATCAGAAGTAGAAACAATGGACTCATTAGAAGTAGATGCAGTGCTAGTGTCCATATTTGACCTATTCAAAGTATGTTCACTTCTTAAGGGAATAGTTCTACCAGTAGGCATCCATTTTCTAGTGGGCATTGACTTAGCAAATTTAGGGCAAAACTCATTAACCTTACGCCCAATAGGTATCCATTGATAACCTATATTACTAAATTTCCTTCCTGTGGGTTTCCACTGTTTTCTAACTTTATTTCGCCTTTGCCTTTTTGCCTTTTTAGCTTGAATTTTAACATTAACAATTTTAGCTGGGCATTTAACAACATTAGACAAATCATTCACACCACATTCAAGATTAGTAACACAAACCACGCAATCATCATTGCAAGTTTTGCCAAAAGTAGTAGAATTCGCATTAATTACAGTACGCTTAGAGCTAACACTAGAATCAACACGATTCGTCTTATTCAAATTCTGCCTAAGATGATCTTCTACTCTTTTCCATTGAACATTCCTAGCATGCAAGGTCCTTTCATTCTTTGTGTTGCCTTGAGGCTTTGACCCGTTTGTTTTGGTGTCACTTCTTACTCTTGTAGAGGGAATTTGAACATTAGTTGGTTTTGCTACTTTTTGCATTCCTGAACTAGAAGTGCAGGGATCTGAACTACTTGAAGGCACATTAGTGTTCACTGTCTTAAAACTGGGCATAGAATGGTTTGTATGCTTGGCACTAGGCATAGAACAAGGCATCACAACTTTTCCTTTTGCACCTAAGGATTTAGGACATGTTGCTATTAAACATTCTAACAGCTCTTGAGATCGTTTGGCTTGAATGCACGCAAACCTAATTTGACTGTCAAGAGGCTTATTTATAAAATCCTCTTCCACAATCTCACGGAGACATTCCAGACTATCCTTAAGGTGAGCACAATAGTTGTGAAACACAGGTTCATTATTCCTAAGATGAGGATGAATGTATTTAACAGTCACAGTATATTTGCAGTCTGAGGATGATCTTGATGCAACATTATCATTAAAGACAAGTGGCAGTTTCCCTTTTTCCTGTCTCCTCAGATTCTCAATTTCTTTTTGCAAAGTCGTTATTTTTTTGTTGTTTTTGTCACGAGTAACTTTCATTGAATCATATAACTCTTTAAAGTGCCGCTTAACTTTTTCATTTTCTTCTAGAAAACTCTCGTTTTCTTTTTGTAAAGCATTAACTAAGTTTTGAAAATGAAAAGTTTGAGAATACTGAGAATCTAAAGGAGGAGGCATTTGGGAGCCAGTCACATTGTTCTTTTCACCCTTTAATTGAGAGATTTGGGCTTTCAACTTTCTGATCGTGTTACAATGAGCTTGAATCTGTTCGTTACGTTTGTTTATCTGAAAAACTGCATCAAACTCTGGAACATCTGAGGATGTCTTGATATTTGAGGTTTTGACATTTTCTTTAAGATGTTGATATTTTAGTTGTAAGTCAAAATGTTCAACTTCTAGTTTAGAGAGATGTTTTACCAAATTATCGTAATCATCCTGATCAATTTTCTCAATTAGTTCTGAGTTTTTGTTTTCAAGCTCAATGACACGATCATGGGAAACTTTCAATGCAATAGATAATTCATGAAATCGAGAAGCAGTAATAGAGTGCTTAGTAATAGTATAAAACACATCTTGAGCAACACAAATCGAAATCAAATTCTCATTTAAGATGTGCAGGTTCTTCCTTTCAACTTCATTATATTTGAGTTCCTGTTCATAATCATTGACTTCAACTATCATTGCATCAAATTCCTTTTCCATTTCTTTAATATCTGAATTTATCCCTTTTTGAAGACTCTCAAATTGACCTTTTAATTGTTTGAAGAAAGGCATGACTTCAGTTAAATAACATTCTTTAGTTTGCTCAAAACCCCTTTTCCCCTCAGTTATCCCTGTAGGTGTGATTCTCTTCTTACATGTTTTCTCAAAATCAACAAACAACTGATAAACAACATACATGCTGATTAAGGTCTTGCTATTAGTGGCAATAGATCTAGGAACTAGATGCATTGGTGTATTTGGAGGATACACAGTAGCTACAGGCATTTTCCTAAGGGGAGTATTTGTTTCAACAAGTACATTAACTTTTAGCTTATCCATGTCTTTCTTCCAAAAGATCTGTTCAGGGGTTAATTGAGTTTGAGGCTTAAACATGTTCAAGGATATCCAATTTTCCTTAGTGTAATCATGGGGTTTGATCGTTATGTTATTCTCTTTACACGCAGGATCGTTAAGCTTCTTATTCATTTTCTCCCTAGATGCATCATCTAGTTTTCTATCTTCCTCAGTGCACTCAATGCAACTAGATTTCTGTCTAGGTTTAAGAATCTCATTGCCATCATAGATTACATTTTGAGCAGCTTTTGCTATCTTACCATACTCAGAGTTAGATTCCTTTATATTGGGGATACTATGCTTATCGCTGAGAACTCTATGCTTAGTGATCATGTGAGCAGTCTGAATGGTATTCCCTTGTACGTACAACTTATTTTCAAGCTTGTTTTTCAAGGTTTTTAGATTATAAAAATCATTCAAAAGTTTTGATTCCTTAGCACTGAATTCTTGCTTAAGCATTTTAACATTTTCTTGAAGTTCTTGTTTTTGCTTAGCAGTTTTAGAAAGCTTTTCTTGTAAGGAGTTTAACTCTTGTTTTAATACTTCTTCTCTAAACTTACTTTTTCTAATACTTGTACGCATTTGGTCATCCATTTCCTGCTCACGGGTGGTTAAATCAAACTTAGCACGTTGTTCATAAATAGCTACTTGTTCTTTATAGGCATTCAGTTCAGAGATAACAGAATCATCAGGGGCGCATGCAGTGTATTCATAAAAAACATAGTCATCATTGACTGCAGAAGATGCATCACTTGGTACAGTCTCACTTTCACTTTGTTTCACATATTGATCATATGGGACAACATTATTACCCATATTTTCAATATCTGACTCAAAAGTTTCAGTTGATTGTACTTTGTCATGTATCTTTTGCTCATCAACATCATCGTATAGTTTTAATACCTCTGAGATGATTGATTCTTTGGATGGACTAGCTTGCTGTGGTGAGGGGACCTTTGGAGAGACCATTGGAGAAATGCTAGCCATGAAAATTGTCTGTGCAGTAGGTTCATCATCAACGTCTGAGTCGTATGCATCACAGTCGGCGACTTGAAAGGCATTCTGATGATTATGACCTATCTCCTGAATTGGTTGCTCATCCACATCTGCATCATATGTCTTGGCATTGCCCTCAGCAAGAAACAACAACTCCTCTTCATCCAACACAGCTCCATTATCCTGAGCTTGCACAAGTAACATCTTGTCTTTGAAGTACTCTGCATTTTGAGGGCGTTTTGGAGAAGTGCAGTTCCTTGCAATGTGTCCATCACCACCACAGTTGTAGCACTTAATTGGCTTAGCTTGACCCTGATTTGGATTCCTTCCACGATTCTGGTTAGCCACATATCCTCTACCAACTCTACCTCTTCCCTGTTCATACTGCCTTTCTTGAACTGGTTGCACCATAACCTTCCCATCTCTGACAGTAGCTTGATTGTGGGGATTGGATGCAGTTCTGAGGTTATTGTTGGTGTGTGGGAGAGAGTTCATGTTTTGACTAACCATGAGAGACAGTTGAGTGATGAAGTTTTCCATGAATGTGTTTGGGTCATGAGGCTTATATGCTGGATCAGGGATGAGCTTGTAATTACCATTACCCATGGGTATGACTTGAGAAGCTTTGGTGGTAATTCCAACATTGGTGTAAAAAGCTGTAGAGTCATTTGAAGAACTTGTTTCTCCCTGGTTGGTTTTGAACTGTTCAAGAATCCTTTTTTCAAACATAGCATGTCTCTCATTCTGAAGAAGGAATGCATAAAGTTGCTCATAGTTGGTGTTCTTCAATCCTTTGGTTAGCTTCACAGAGGTGACAAACTTATGCCATTCGAGATTCATGTTGTTCACAAACTTTGAGTTCAGCTGAATGTTTGGCATGGTCATTTTGATGTTCCTCACATCATTCACAAGCTTATGGAATCTCACATAGTACTTATAGACACTTTCTTCTGGCTTCATCTTAAAGTGCTCAAATTCATCATACAACTGTGATTCTCTGTCTTCCTTTGTCAATTCAGAACCTGAGAGAAGCATCTTGACATTATCCCAAACAGCCTTGGCTTCAGTGTTGTGATTGATAAGCTTGTAGATATCTTTTGGAAGACCCTGAAGTATAATGTTAGAAGCCCTGATGTCAGCATCGAATCTCTTTTTCTTCTTATCATTGAGCTCATCATACGTCTTTGGTCTGTCAATTCAATTAAGTCTCTTGTAGTCTCAATCTGATAAGGTCCTTCATCAATAGACTTGAGAATGTTGACTCCGTTTTCCTTTCCAAGACAATACAATCTGATTCGTTGTGCCCAAGAGTCATAGTCAGTTCTGTCAAGCATGGGTGGACGAGTATCTGAACTAGCTGCTTGAACATCCTCCGCAACAGTGGAGATGATTGTAGGTACATTGGTAGACATGTTAACAGATTACACGGGGTTTTATAACTCTATGATTAAACCGGGAAATAGATTCTTTCACGGGATTTTACTAAATCAAGAGAAAACCGTATTACAAATAAAAATCAACCAAGTCACTACGAATTCTTGAACCAAGTCGCTAATCACCAAGTCGCTAAGTCACAAGTTGCTAGTGCACCAAGTCGCTACACAGTCAAGTCGCTAAAGAGCAACTCGCCAAGGTCCAAGTCGCTAACACCAAGTCGCTAAGCACCAAGTCGCTAGACACAGTTAAGTTGCTAAAGAACAACTCGCTAAGATCCAAGTCGCTAGTATCAAGTCGCTAGCAATTTACACTACAACTCGCTAACAATTTCTGAAGCAAGTCGCTAACCTCACCAAGTCGCTAGCCGTAGTGGAGAATCCACTAACTTGTACTATTTGTCGGCTTGTCTCAATAGACAAGTCGCTAGGACCAAGTCGCTACCAAAAAGCACTACAACTCGCTACCTTTTTCTGAAGCAAGTTGCTATGATGAAATTCACAACGAGACCCAAGTCGCTACCAAGAAAAACTTCAAAAACACACTTTTCAATCCAAAACAAGCTCAACCACAGTGATTCAAGCTTACCAAATCAAAACCCAAGCACATACAATGATTCTAAACACAAAAGTACACCCAAAATTCAAACTTTAACACTAGAAATGAACCAAATGATGCAAAAACCACTAAACTTTTTCAAACTAAAAAACCATCTAAAAACCACTAGAAATCCAAGGATATGTAAGAGATGATCAAACCATGGCTCTTGATACCATTTGTAACATATTGGATTTCACAAACATACTTAACCAATGATCAAAGAGGCGTATACAAGAGGTTTTAGAGAAAGAAAGTTAGAGGTTGGGAACTTTAGTGAGAGAAAGAAAAATCTTATTATGAGCTCCAACTCTCTAGCTTGGAAGGTAGAGAGTATTTATAGTTCTTACATAAGTCGCCACCTACGGGCTGTGGATCAGGCATACAGTGGGTAAAGACCCGTCCGTCCTCCACGGTGTTACATAACTAAATACTACTAAACATTAAATAATCTACGACTACGAGCTTTCTAACGATTACATATACTTGAGGTGACCGACTCTTTAATAACTGGATTTACTAAATCCTAACAATATAAAAGTTTTTAGAAAAAGTGGGAAAAATAGGAGAAAATATTTGCTTCTGTGCCATGGTTCCCACGGATCTAACCCTTTAGGGATCCGTCCAGCGTAAAAGCTGGGATCCGTGGAACTGGTGTTCTCAGGTAGCTCAAATTTTTCCTTTTGGAAACAATAGTGCCTAGTGTGTGCCTATATGTAAACTATTTGGAGTTGCGGTTATCTCAACTCCTAAAAAGAAGAAAAATAAAGAAAGAAGTGAAAAAGCATGCGCACACACACACACACACACACACACACACACACACACACACACATATATATATATATATATATATATATATATATATATATATATATATAGTTATGTGAGATAACCCGAGTGCTCCTTAATTAATTTTTTGCTTAAATGAATGTACCCGAAAACACATATTAGTTATGTATTCCCTTTAGCATTAAAAAGACACGAGATGCAATGAAGAAGGTTTTTACTTTGTATTAAAAATGAAAGAAAAAGTTTTTCCTAGACGTGAGAGTGTTTTTTAGAAAAATGATACGGGGAGAAGTATCTTTTAGAAAGAATTTCGAAAAATTTCTTGTATAGAAAAAAGAAAATTTATATTGAGTTTTGAAAATCCCCATATTGTTTGTGAGTTGTGTGTGAAATAGAGATCCTAGACTCAGAAAATAAGGTAAGGAAAACGTTTACGTACCTTGTAGAATGAGAAAAATTTCACGACAATTGTTCCATGAGACCAAGACCAAGACGAAGCAAGTTGAATTGTTCCCGCTTCAACGGTTTGGTGAGGACGTCAGTTATGTTGTCTTCGGATGATACTTTCTCAATAGAAATGTTCCCCTTTTGAACATTGTCTCTTAAGAAGTGATGACGGATCTATATATGCTTGGTACGAGAGTGCAACATCAGATTTTTGCTTAAGTCAATAGCACCTTTGTTGTCACATAAAATGGCTATGTCACTTAGGTGGATGTCGTAGTCAACTAACGCTTGTTTCATCCATAGTGCTTGTTGGCATGCTTTGCCGGCGGAGACATATTCGGCTTCGGTTGTTGAAATGGCCAATTCCGTTTGCTTCTTCGAGAACCAAGATGTTAAACAACACCCCATAAAAGTACATACACCACTTGTACTTTTTCGGTCAACATAATCACATGCATGGTCAGAATCCGCATATACAATAGTTTCTACCCCCGTCCCCTTAGGAGACCATAACCCCAATTGAGTAGTACCCTTAATATATCTAAATATTCTTTTGACGGCTTTTAGGTGTGAAGTTTTAGGGTCTTCTTGAAACCTAGCACATAGACATACACTAAACATGATATCTGGCCGACTAGCCGTAAGGTAAAGAAGACTACAAATCATGCCACGGTATTTGGTGTTATCAACGGATTCACCGTCTTTGTCTTTGGTAAGTTTAGTATCGGATGACATTGGTGTTCTTATAGGTTTAGACTCTTCTAATCCGAATTTCTTAAGCATTTCATTTATGTATTTGGATTGATTAAAGAAGATACCATCTTCAAGTTTTTTGATTTGTAGACCAAGAAAGAAACTTAATTCTCCCATCATACTCATTTCGAACTCATCATGCATGATTTTTTAAAAATCGTCACACATGTCTTGACAAGTCGATCCGAATATAATATCGTCCACGTATATTTGAACAATAATTATATGTGATTCCTTTTTCTTTGTGAAATGTGTATTGTCAACTAACCCCATGGTATAGTCGTTTTTGATTAAAAATGATTTGAGTCTATCATACCAAGATTTTGGGGCTTGGTTAAGACCGTAGAGAGCTTTCTTTAGTTTGTACACGTGATTAGGTTTTTCGAAATCAATAAAGCCCGGAGGTTGAGCTACATATACTTCTTCATAAATAAAACCATTTAGAAAAGCACTTTTAACATCTATTTGAAAAAGCTTAAGATCATGAGCACAAGCATAAGCAAGAAGTATTATTATAGACTCTAATCTAGCTGCGGGAGCATAGGTCTCATCAAAGTCTATGCCTTCTTGTTGGTTATACCCTTGGGCAATAAGTCTAGCTTTATTTCTAGACACGACACCGTTTGCATCTAACTTGTTTTTATATACCCATTTTGTTCCGATTATGGTTTGGTTTTTAGGTTGAGGGACAAGAGTCCAAAAATTGTAAGAGACAAATTGATTTAACTCTTCTTGCATAGCCATTACCCAATTTTCATCTTTAATGGTTTCTTGAGTGTTTTTAGGTTCTATGTTTGAGACAAAATAAAATAAACTACTTTGGTTTTGAACTTGAGATCACAAGGTTCTTTCATTTAAATTTCCTATAACCTTTTCTACGGGATGATCTTTAGACTCTTTAATATTTACAATTTCATTGTTTAATGTTTCATCTTCTTTATTTATATTTTCCTTGATTTCTATGGCTTCACTTTCGATTAACTCGTCATCGACAAGAGGTAGGGTAGCTTTAGGTGGACTTTCATCAAATCTTACGTTTAAGGATTCTTCAACCTTCATGGTTTCTTTATTTAGTATTACATATGCGTAGTGAGTATCCTAAGAAGATACATTCGGTTGATTTAGCATCAAATTTAGTTAGATAATCTTTTATATTAAGTAAGAAACATTTACTACCAAAGACTATAAAGTGTTCTAACGTAGGCTTTTTTCCTCGTAGTAACTCGCATGGAGTTTTTCCTAAAAATGGTCTAGTTAGGACTCGATTTAGTATATAAGTTGATGTGTCAATGGCATTGCACCAAAGGTTTTAAGGAATTGATTGCTCATTAATCATGGTGCGACTCATTTCTTGCACGGTTCTATATTTCCTTTCAACTACCCCATTTGATTGTGGAGTGCGAGGAGTTGAGAAATTGTGAGTAATACCATTATGATAAGGATTATAACGTATGCTTTTAGAGGGTCATTTAAGCCCTATTTCGACACATTTTATATCCGTTACTCCTTAATTTCGTTCCTTTTTACTTTTTAGGTCTTTTGGAAGAAAAATGATGGAATGAAGCACATTTGGACGAAAAGGAGCAAATACATGAAGAAAATGGCAAAGTCAAGATCGAAGCCACTCAAGACTGGTCAACAGTAACTGACGGCGTCTTATCCAAAGGGCGACGCCATCCCTCTATGAAGAATTGATCAAAACATGCATGCGACGGCTCAGTGAAAATTCTGGTCTTATAACCTGACGGCGTCACACTTTAATTATGGAGGGCGTCACACACAGTTTTTACCCCAGACGGCCCAGATCTAGAATCAAGACGACGTCCCAACTGAAGACCGACGGCGTCACAACTCTAAGGTGATGTCGTCCCATCGATGACTTATCCCAGACGAAACCCTAATGACGGCGAGCTGACGGCGTCCCATGCAAAAGGTGATGCCGTCGCAGTTGTAAATCTATATATAGAATTTGATTTATTTGTATTTTGGGAGGTAGACTTTCGGAGAAAAAACCCTAATTCATTTGTAGTCCGATTTGGACAGTATCTTAGGGTCCCATACCCTATTTTATACATCGAGATAAGTTTATTAATCCAAATTATCATTATGTCTATCTCATATTCGATTGATTGTGTGTATGCTTGCTTGTCTATCATGTCTAGCTAAGTTACTTGTGTGTTTGCTTAGATCTATGAAACCTAGTTATTGATTATTGTTAGGTTGTTTCTTGTGTGTTTGCTTAGGAGTGCAACTAGGCATCTTCGTTGTATTTAATTCTTGAGTATGCTTTATGATGATATGGTCTATGGATGAAATAGCTTAGGCTTGCCGACTTCGTAGGTCATATACGAGAGATAGCCTCAAAGAACTAGGGACCACGCATACCCTACGACCTTTAGGAATACAACGCGTTAAGATAAAGGATGTGACAACTCAACCGACCAATAAAAGCTACCCGTAGTAATTAGATAATTAGATAAAGTAGAGTAATCGGTAGAAGTACCACCCCCAAACTAATTGCCCCGAGATTTTACCTTAGCTTTCTAAAAAACCATAAAAAGATAAAAAAATAATCATCCTCAACCCCACCTTCTCGTCATATATTTCTTACCAGCATTCCTATTCCCCTAGAGAACGATATCAATCCCCGAGGCTTACCCCATACTACATTATAATGATTAGGTTCACTGCCTAGGAGGTTGAAAAACTTGCTCGAAGAAAAGGAAGTTTCCTTTGACCCCGAACGCTCCTTCCACGCGCATGAAGTTTTTGGCGCCGCTGCCGGGGAATAGAATAGCTAGTTATATTTCTATCTCGTTTAGGTTCCCTTGCTTGATTCATATCAAGTAAGTTTTTTTTATCATTTTCATTAGCTTCCTTGTAGTCTATCCCCCTTTTTCGTGTCTTTGTTCGTAACCTTATCATTTTTCGTCATGGAAGGTGATAACCCACTAAATCAACCACTTCCAATCAACCCACCACCAATTGACCCGCCAAGAGGCCGTACTCTTGGTGAATACTCTAGACCAAGCCATCAAGGCTATAGGAACACCATCAAGGCTATCAACCACTTGCAAAACGGATGTGCATTTCATGGACTTGGTTCCGAAGATCCTAATCAGCATCTCAAGGATTTCCTAAAAATCGTTGACTCTATCGACCTTGATGCTACCACACGGAAGACCACGCGCTTGCGTCTCTTCCAATTCTCTCTACGGGACCAAGCTAGTAATTGGCTTGAGCGACTTCCCGCATGATCAATCTCAAGTTGGGATGATCTCACCACTCGTTTCCTCACCCAATTTTTCACACCGGGGAGAACTACCAAACTAAGGAATGACATCTTGATGTTCCAACAATGTCAAGGTGAAACTCTCTACGAGACGTGGACTCGATTCAAGGACTTGCTCCATAAAGTCCCTCATCACGGCATCGATC
Source organism: Chrysanthemum seticuspe (assembly GCA_019973895.1). NCBI lineage: Eukaryota > Viridiplantae > Streptophyta > Magnoliopsida > Asterales > Asteraceae > Chrysanthemum > Chrysanthemum seticuspe. The sequence continues at coordinate 70,637,226 of BPTQ01000003.1, read as the reverse complement.
TTTGGCTTCAAGTCCAAATCTTTTACGATCATGTCAATTTCTCAACTAGGCAAACCATCGACCAAGCGGCCGGTAGCAAACTTAGTGAACTTACCGCGGAAGAATCGTGGGGAACAATACAGGACCTTGCCCTCTATGACAACGAATTTTGGAATGACCCCCGCGAGTTGCCCAAAACCATCATGGCAATCTCCTTGCCTCCCATTGACTCACAACCTTCCAATCGTAGGATGCTCGAACTTGAAGATCAAGTCAAATTCCTAACGAGCTCCTACGAAACTCCTAAGCCCTCACGCCAAGTGAACAAGGTCTCCTCCTTGTGTGAGATGTGTAGTGGTCCCCATGACACTCGTAATTGCACGAGACTCCATGAACAAGCTTTCGTGGACTACGCATCCTCGCATACCAATGGAATAGGAGGGAGATTCCCCACAACACCGAGACCTAGGACTTTAAATGAAGCCCGAGAAGCATGGAGGGGCAAACCCGACTATAATTGGGGTCAAACCAAAGAAATCACCTCTAACGACTCCCCATGGCCCCAACAACACAACCAAAGCTCTCACGGCCCTAGTCAACAAAACCTAGAAGGGATGATGCAACATCTAGTTACATCCCAAGAAGCACAAATAGCCAAGCTTTCGGACTGCTTTAACCAACAACAAGCCGAGATGGATAGGAAGATAGATAACCTTTTGAAAACCATGACCAATAGTGATAGGAAGGCCACCGAAAAGGTTAATTCCATCTCGAAACTAGGGATCCATCTTCATCTAAGCATGTTCACTTCGTCAGTTCCATCACTCTAGTGAAACCAAATAGGAATAGTGACGAAGTGAACCATGAGACGATACTTGAGGTTAGTGAGACTCCTAAGGATGAATCAACAAACGAAATAGATGAAGTAGGTGATGAATACTTCAATAAGTTTCTTACAGAAGAGGAACTTTCATGCCACCCACACCTAGTGCGTGACCTTTATCACATGTATGTTACGAGATGCCCACAAATCACCTTTGGAAATCCTATAAATCTCAACATACCATGTTGCATAGGACATCTTTTTGTGGCAAAGGCCTACATTGATCGCAAATCCCCAATAAACATCATGACTGTCACATACTATAATTGGGTGATGAAAAAACCTATCCCAAATAGGCAAGACCCCAATGATCCTAGAGTTAGTTGTAATTTCCATGGTAGAGTTAAGGGATTGCCCGTCTATGTAGGTAGTTTCACGTACCTTACGGATTTCGTGATTGTGGAGGATATTAGTACGGCTATAGATCCTAGCTTGTCCCACGTAGTTCTAGGAAAGCCATTCATAGAAAACACCAGGATGACTTATGATCCGTCGTTAGGTATAGTTAGATTTAAGGATGAGACCGATGACATTTCTTACCAAATGCCATTTAAGATTGATAAATTTTCATCACTATCCAATGATGAAAAGGAACTTAAGCTATCGGTCTACTATAGGAATGAGGAGGATAAGAAGAGAGGAGTAGACTATGTGATGAATAAGATATTTGGGTTCTATAAAGATTGTTTGAAACTAGGACCGAAATATAGAACCAATTGGAGGCAAGATGACTTCTTAGAAAGATGCACGATAGGACATAACTATACCATGGAAAACCCCAATAGAGATCGTCATGAGGAAGAAGATGACGGTAAGGAAGTCACGTAGGAGCACGACTTTGAGTCTAGCTACAAGACTCATAAATAAAGAAAAGCGCTTCGTGGGAGGCAACCCATGCTTAATTGTTTGCTTGTTTTGTTTTTCAATTTCTGTGTGTCTTATATCTTTTTCATTGTTGTTTATTCTCATGTTAGACTTTGTGAAAATGCTTTATTTTGTTTTTAACCTCGTCTTAATTACATATAAAGGTATTTTACAAAAAGATAAGTATAGGGAAGATCACATACGTTTTTAAAGAACATGAACTTGAGAACTACAATTATTGAAATTGATAAATATGTTCGTTTGTTAGAGTCAAATGCTTGTATCGAGTCATAATGGATGTTTTGCAGGAATTTTCCCAGGTTTTAAAGATGTAATTTTTCCAGAATTTTTCTAGAAAAACGCAGGAGACCACTTTCTGTCAGGACAACCTGACGACGTCAGGCTATGTAGAAACAGATTATACAGTTTTTCTTTTTTTGTGCAACTTAAAATGTTTTGGAAATTCCCAGGTCTTAATTTTCCATAAAAACTGCAAACATCCATTCCACAAGCATTATATCTTACTTGCTTTCTAGTGTAGTTGTGTGTCATATATAGTTTTACCGCTGATTTTACGCGAAGGTTTCGTTTGTTTTCTTATAAGTGTGCAGGTTATATTTGGCAAGAAGAAGAAACACTCATTGGATTAAGCTTATTACTCATGCATTCTTCTTGGAAAAGAATTTAATCGCAACTTCTCACGGATCCTACCGAGCTAATAAGGGGAGTACTAGTTTCTTTTCATTTGTTACCTTCCTTTATCATAACTTTGATACTTTTGGGGAATATTGGGGACAATGTTCAGTTTAAGTGTAGGGAGGGAGAATAAAACGGGAACTTAGAAACTATTCACTCACTTGATTATTTGTCTTGTCCTTGGTAATTTGTGTAATAAACTATGAGAAATGTTCGTTAGGGCAATTTAGCACCAAATTTAAATTTTTTTATGACATTTACGAGCTAAACTTTAGTCTTAATAAAGCGTCTCATGGATAGGAATTATATGACTAGCACAAAAACCGTTTACCACTCAAATTCCACCCAAAAAATGTGAGGTTCGCCCCTAGATCTTTAGGAATAAGAGCATTCACCTTTAATGCTTAGAGTGTACCGATAGTATAACAGATTCTAGAACTTGTTTTGTGATGCATTTCGAGATCGCTAGTGAGACTACACTTGTGCAATTAGGAATAACTAAGTGAAAAGAGGCATTAGGATAACCCTTGTTTGAAACATGTATTATAATTACATCTTCCACATCGATTGAGTAATTACCCCACACCCTTGCGATGTACTCATATTTAGTACACGATAGCCCTAGTTAACCCCTCAGAGCCTATCCTTTTCGTGGTTCTCGTGATGTTTCGGTTTTCCGGAATATCAATGAAGAGAATTGTTTACAATCCACCCCCAAATGTACACCCAAATTGCCTTAGCCTACCTTGTATGCACTCATATTTAGTGCATTATTGTTATTATTACTAAACCCTTTGTTCAAATATCTAGTTACTTGCATGGTTGCTAAGTCGAGTCATATCTTTTGTATATAGTTTTGGGACGATTGGGACTCATGGGTAAAAAGTAATATTTTATGGAGTAACGGGAAAGAACGATAAATTCAAATTCCCTTTGTCTACGTAATTAAAAACTCTAAGTTTTTTGATCTTTTAAAATCGGGTCAATTAGTGTTAGAGAAATAAAAACTAAAGTGTAGGGATGCTCCTATAAATCCCTTATATTTTGATGTTATCGTAGAGGATGGTAGAGTAAAAAGGTATGTGAAAAAAATGAAAAATGAAGAAAAAACATACGGGCTACCATCCTACATCTATCTTTATGTTCATGTTTTTAAATTTATGTTTGTTTTGTTTCAAGTTATCTAGAGTTAGTGAGTCGAGTCTTGGCTTAGAAACGCCACGCTTTTCATGCTTGTAAGATAAGATTTTTGACTTGCCACCACTAAATATCCCCTATCCAACAAAACCGTTTGTTTCCCTACCCTAAGCCTAACGTTACAACCCTTGTAAAGACCTCTTAGATAGTTGTTCCTAGGTGCTTACGCCAAAGCGGTGGAGGTTTGATCTAGTCTCAAGCTTATGGTAATCTATGTAATATGCAAGGTAATGAGTGTTTATCTTCCATTTCCATTCGTATTATATTTCATATAAACCCGAGAGATGAGAGAATCCGAACACCTATTGTGAGGTGCTAGTGTATAATTTTCGTGCTTGTTATGACTATTGTGGTACTTTTACTTGTTATGAACTATTTTAAACCAATGATTCATGCCCCTAACTTATAAATTGATTGGTTAAAAGCACATTTGCTTAAGGACAAGCAAATACCAAGTGTAGGGATATTTGATAAGGTTTTAAAATGTACGCTTTTAGGGTGTCATTTAAGCCCTATTTCGACACATTTTATATCCGTTACTGCTTAATTTCATTCCTTTTTACTTTTTAGGTCTTTTGGAAGCAAAATGCTGGAATGAAGCACATTTGGACGAAAAGGAGCAAATACATGAATAAAATGGCAAAGTCAATATTGAAGCCACTCAAGACTGATCAACAGTACCTGACGGCATCCCATCCAAAGGGCAACGCCGTCCCTCTACGAAGACTTGATCAAAACATGCACGCGACGGCTTAGTGAAAATTCTGGTCTTATAACCTGACGGCGTCACGCTTTAATTATGGAGGGCGTCACTAACAGTTTTCACCCCAGATGACCCAGATCTAGAATCAAGACGACGTCCCAACTGAAGACCGACGGCGTCACAACTCTAAGGTGACGCTGTCCCATCGATGACTTGGCCCAGATGAAACCCTAATGACGGCGAGCTGACGGTGTCCCATGCAAAAGGTGACGCCGTCGCAGTTGTAAATCAATATATAGAATTTGATTTTTCTGTATTTTGGGAGGTAGAATTTTGGAGAAAAAACCCTAATTCATTTGTAGTCCGATTTGGATACTATCTTAGGGTCCCATACCCTATTTTACACATCGAGATAAGTTTATTAATCCAAATTATCATTATGTCTATCTCATATTCGATTGATTGTGTGTATGCTTGCTTGTCTATCATGTCTAGCTAAATCACTCGTGTGTTTGCTTAGATCTATGAAACCTAGTTATTGATTATTGTTAGGTTGTTTCTTATCTTAATTAAAATTGGCTTAGGAGTGCAACTAGGCATCTTCGTTGTTTTTAATGCTTGAGTATGCTTTATGATGTATGGTCTATGGATGAAATTGCTTAGGCTTGCCGACTTCGTAGGTCATATACGAGAGATAACCTCAAAGAACTAGGGACCACGCATACCCTACGACCTTTAGGAATATAACGCGTTAAGATAAAGGATGTGGCAACTCAACCGACCAATAAAAGATAACTAGGGAGTAATAGTATCTAGGTGAACACATCTTTAAACATCATACGAGCACACTTCAATTAGACATAAGCTACCCATAGTAATTAGATAATTAGATAATTAGATAAAGTAGAGTAATCGGTAGAAGTACCAACCCCAAACCAATTGGCTCGTGATTTTACCTTAGCTTTCTAAAAAACCATAAAAAGATAAAAAAAAAAGAACCATCCTCAACCCCACTTTCTCGTCATATACTTCTTACTAGCATTCCTATTCCCCTAGAGAACGATATCAATCCCCAAGGCTTACCCCATACTACACTACAATGATTAGGTTCACTGCCTAGGAGGTTAAAAAACTTGCTCGAAGAAAAGGAAGTTTCCTTTGACCCCGAACGCGCCTTCCGCGCGCATCACATTTTCATCACAAAAGCTCCAATTTGCACTTCATTATCAAATTCCCTACCATGATCTGTTCTAACTGACACAATAGGACTTCCTAGTTGTCTTTGGATTTTCTTACTTAATATTTCAAAGTAATTAAACGTTTCAGTTTTATTCTTTAAAAATTTAGTCCATGTATACCTAGAGTAATCATCCAATATAACCAAAGTATAGAAGTTACCTCCGTAACTTTGAATAGCGGATGGACCAAATAAATCCATATGTAGTAATTCTAGACACTTAGTTGTAGAAACCATATTTTTTAGCTTTATGACCAGCATGGACTTGCTTTCCTATGTTACAAGCATCACAAAAATGATGTTCGTATTTTAACTTGGGTAGGTCTCTTACTTGTTCTTTTGATGATAACGATAGAAGAAGTCGCATATTGGCGTGACCCAATCTTCGATGCCATATGGTCGAAGTATCATCCATAGAAGTAAGACAAAGTTTGTCTTTTGGTTCATTTCCAATTTCAATGACATAGATTCCATGTTTTCTAATGCCTCTACCTATAGTAATACCATTCTTCAATATTTTACTACCGGTTTCACTAAAAAGTACGTTGCACTTTTTATCACAAATTTGTCCTATACTTATTAGATTGAAGTTTAGGTTTTCTACGTGACAAACATCGTTAATGGTTAAGGATTTATGAGAGATTGTACCTTTATGGATGATTTTGCTCTTGCTATTTCCAAACACCACATTTACTCCTTGAAGGATTCGTATGTGGAAAACAAATCTTTGTTACCGGTCATATGCCTCGTGCACCCGCTATCCTTGATCCATTCATCCGGATCTAAGTCGAACTTTAGGCACACTTAAGAAAACAATTAACTTAAAATTTTGGTCCCTATTTATTCATGGGTCTATTAGTGTTATACATTTCATTCATGTTAGGCATATATGAAAAAGGTGAGAAAGCATTCCACGGTGTAAAGTTTTGAGATGGAAAACCATTTTGTGCATTAGGATTCCATCCCATTTGATGGTGGTTACTCCTCGGATAAACATTATTTGGTATTCTTATAATTGTGTTTGGTTTATAAAACGATGGACCTTTGTTTTTCATAAAACTTTGATTTTGTTTTAGTGGAGGTGGTTGTTTGACATTTCTAATAGTAACATGGGTTGGTTTCTTCTTGTTCACAATAACAAAGTCAGTTCTAGATGATGTGGTTGCAATATTTTACTGTTTGCTAGTACAGACCCACAGATCCCTGGATTTACACTAGACGGTTCCTTTTTTAAGGGATCCGTGACTATAGTAGCTAGTTTTTCAATTGATTTAACGAATATTGTTTCTTTAATCTCACTAGTTGACGCAGTGAGTTCCTGAACGCCTAAACCCTTTTGATTATTTCCCGTTTTAACACTATCAAGTATTTTATCAAGAGTATTAGTACTTATTCTAGCAATCTTGGAATCAAGATGATCAACTAACGTTTGAAGTTGAACACAAATCTCACATTCACTATATACTTCCTTTCCCTTTTCTAAACGTTTTAATTTATCTTTTAGCTCAAGAACTTCCTTTTCTAAACGTTCATTTTTGTTTTTCAAGATCTTATATTTGTTAATTAGTTTTAGACTAATTTACAAAGTTTATCATATTTACCATGTAAAGATTCATCATCTAATGATGAGCTACTATAATAAAGAGATTCGGGACATACCTCGTTTAAGTCCTTTGCCATGAGACAAATTTATTCGTTCTCCTCCTCACTCATTCCCCACGAACCACTTACGAACGCCTTTTGTTCGTCACGTTTGGGACACTCACTAATGAAGTGATTAGGATCCTCACATTTAAAACATGTGCGTTCGTCCTTTACTTTCTTGTCGTCTTTGCCTTTCCGGAACCCCTTCTTGTCATCACATGGTTGCTTGACATGTCTTCCTTTTCTCCGAAAGAACTTCTTGAAATCCCGTACCGCCATTGCATACTCTTCGTCATCACTTTCCGAAGATGAGGTTTCTTCATCGCTTGAGACCTTCTTGGCTTTTAAGGCAAGAGATTTGTGCTTCTCTTTCTTTTCTTTTGAGGCTTCGGAGTCTTTAGCAAGTGTAAAGCCCCTTTTATCACATATACCTTATCACTACGTTAAGCAAACCCAACACAAACACGTATAACAAACAGATGTATGTTATGCGTATAAGAAAGATAAAGGTTAGAAAGTGGTGACTTGAATGATATTCGTATGTATGTTTAGAGAGATAGAGAGAAGAAAGAAAACAATAAGATGTTATATTGCTTCAAAGGAAAACACACACACACACACACTCAAGTACACCCCTCAAATGACATACTTGAGGGTATTTATAGTACAAGACAAAGGATGCCCTAAGGCTTGGCCATGGGCCGTATATGGGCTTGGACATGGATTGGGTTACATGAACTTATACAATGCTAGCTTAACTAAACTAATAACCAATTAGCTTAGCCCAATCCACGAGCCCGTTGACTATTCTAGTACGATATCTAACACACGTTACAAAGTTCTTAAATGTGAATGACCATCACTTCTAATAAAAACTATTAAGGCTAACAATCTCCCCCTAAGGGGTGGTCATTCAAAAGATGCTCCACTTGATTAGGTCTTTACTTTTCTCGAGCTTGAACTTTGTGTGTAGATATAGAATAGTATTGATTCTTTGTTCCTTCATGCTTTGTGATCTATTAATGTGGTTGTCTGCCATTGTCAACTTCGTTGGTTAGGTGTCTCCATGTCTTTCTCCACCATGCTCACACTTCTATTTGTCTTTTGGTTACCAATGATGTAGTTCTCGAGTCTTTAAACTTTGTTGATTCTTTGACATAGACGAAGAATCATCTTTAACTTTGTGTTGCCTTTGATTTTGATGATAACTTTCATGTGTTGTTGGTATGAGCATGTGGAGAATCTGCACGATCAATCCGCTCCGGAGCTTCCATAAGAAGAAAACATAAAAAACAGGTTAGTAATAAGCGGATTCCGGCACTTACAAGTTTGAATTTCGAGGGTGTTAACAGCATAGTGTGAAAACACGTCTCTAATTCTTACAAGGGCCGTTCCTGAACTGGAGTCCCACAAGTGAGATAACACGATATACCGAAGTACATCTACAGTTCAGATGAGTCGCTGAAGTACACCGAAGCATCACTCCACGACTGTAGACCGTTTGAGACACACTAAGCGTAATCCACGAGGAATTATCGAAGTGACCTGCTGTCAGGGCTGCTTGATGTTGACCCTGGCAGGAGTTTCCATTCAATCACTGAGGATCACAATTGTGAAACCTCTCATAAATGTTCTGGCAGATTGCTAAGATCTGCGTAGGACTCTATAATATATCACTTGTGTCCTTATTGATGAACAACAAGCGATGTCATGTCATGTGTTCCTATGAGATCTTTTGATGAATCTCGTGGCTCTAGACTCAATAGTGCATTTTGGTTTTCCTGAGCGGAGACTAGGGAGAGGGTCTCCTTCTTCAATACCAACAATCTCTAAGAGAAGGTCGATAGATTATGTAGGGTTCCCAGTGAGAATGAAACAAATCCTTTTAAGAGGAATTGAGTGGCTAGAAGGTTTAGTGCAGTGCGTCACTGGGTCCATGACGTCTTGGTCTTCAATACCAGTGTCAACTTAGTGATAACCAGTAGCAGATGAATTGAACCGGGTTTCTACCCTAAGGTTGAATATCGAGGGCTATTTCTTTTCACCCTTTCTTTTACTTTTCTTTTTAATTCTTCAACCCCTTCTTTCTCCTTCCTCACATTACTCCTTTTTTCAATCATTCCTAAGGACTTCTAATACTAACTATTTGTGATGTCCTTTGGTAGATCCCTCTGGCTCTGGCAGATCATAGGACGTATTTCCTATCCTTAGTCACCTTATAACTCCATGACTGTCCTATTGTTGCCATAAAACCATTTTCTTTGAAAATCTCTCAGAGTGTTTATGATTGAAAACATGTTTGAGACACTCCAAGAGTTTTTATATTTTCAGAAACACTCCCCCTTCACATGTGCTTATAAGTTTTGACAGAAATCTGAACATAGAGGGTAGAGTTCGAACTTTTTTGAATTGATTGACTTTAAATGAACTAGACCGATTCGAGACACGTTTACATCACTAGTGAACTAGCTTGAAATTATTACCCATCCTGGTAAAGTCCATAGAAAGTTTTTCGAGATGGTACATTTTCTGACTTTGATTTTTCGTCAATTCATTGGTTCCGTCTGAGTCGAGCTCTTTTGAGATTCAAAAAATGATCAAAAAACTTTTTTGATCACATTTTAATCACGTTTCTCCCCCTCAAAAATAGCATATCTATGATGTTTTTGAAACAAAAAGATTAAAAGATATGTTTTTCGAAAAGCATTTGGAGAGAAACTGATTTAGCATGAATTTTGGAACAATTTTGGTTTTATACTCCCCCTTAACGAAAGCATATTTTTCATACAGAAAATTTAGAATCAATTAAGGGTTTAGAGGGAGTTATCTTGAGCATAAAATATTTGAAAGATTTTGAAAAATCTTTTTGAACAATCTTGAAAAGGTGCTCAAGATGATGATGATTTCTCACCAGTTTTAAATGTAGTGCACTGAAGCGTACACTAGATTTTTTCTATAAAAGCACGAGTTTTGATTTGAAATAATCAAAAGTCATCATTTCGGTCCGGGTTTTGTACTGATGTATACGAAAGCCATTATGTGAAGAAATTTTGAGAAACGACATGTTTTAGAAAACATTTAAAGAACTCTCGCTCAAGCATCTATACATACCCGTATCATTGTTGAATGACATTTCTAGAAACGTACAGAATATCGATTATACGAGAGACATGTCGTGAGAATAATATTTTTGGATTTTTGATTTTCTATTGTTTTTGTATTTTTGAAAAGTTGAATATTTTTATATTTTGCTTTTGTTGGTTTTTCAAATTTTGTATTTTGTTTTTGATTTTATAGAAGAAATGGAAAATCAAAAATAGAAGATAGAGAGAATGAAGAAGAAGAGTTTACAGAATTGGAACCCTCTGATGAGCTGGGTTCTGAGATATTTGATTCACCTGCAACCAAAGAAGAAGAGATTTCACAAATAACAGTGTTAGAAGTACAAGATTCCTCACGGTGAGGGTGATCACTATCAACGGTTGTAGTGGTTTCTACTTCCTTATCCTGATGATTGTCACTATTATATGTGTTGGTGCAGGTATCAAAAGTCTTTCCTGTGGGAATCCATCTAAGACCTATTTTGTTGAAAACTTTGCCCGTGGGTTTCCACCTAAGGTAAGATCTAGGAGTTGTTTTCTTTTCAGATGCAGCGGAAGACTCATTTTTGGAAAAACTACGTCCTGAAGAGATCGTCCTATTAGGTGTCTTTTTGTTTGTCTTTTTATCAACGGGCTTGTTTCTATTTGGTGTCTTAGTGGATTGTGCCTTGGCACGAGAATTATCTTTCTTGAGATATTGTGAGACACATGCATCATGGTTAGCTGAAAAGACACATTTTTTACATGTAGTACAGACAAATTCAATATTCTTGTTTAAAACAGCAGCTTTAACTTTGTCACTACAGTCTTTTGGACATTGATTCTTGTTCGAAAAGGACTTAGAATTCCTAGTGTTGTTTTCTAAGGGCATAGCATTTTCTTTTGCGCAACTACTCTTAGATGCAAGCCAATCCCTAGTCTTTTGTAGAGTGTTCCTAGGTAATGGTTTACTACTACTAGCAGTGCCTTGAAATCTTGTAGAATTCATCACCCTAGATGTTGCACCTAGAATTCCGTCTTTTCGAGTCTGTGCCTTTTTCCTAGCTTCTTCTAGATAGTGATTGTTGACCATGTCGTTAGAACCGACAGATTCTTTAACTGGATTTTTGGTCACATTCCGTGAACTAGTCTTAGAATTGCCATGTGTAAATACTTTTTCTTTATCAAAAACAGGTTTTTCAAAATCTTTGATAATTCGCTTTTTGATAGGCAAAGTATGTGGAGTGACTGTTTTTGACAAATCATGTTTCTCATTGACTTTTGGAGCAAATTGAGAAATAGACATTTTTGGTTTGAAAACCGGTTTGGGAACATTTGTTTTCTCCTTAGTCAATGGTTTTGCAAACTTAGTATCCACAGCCTTTCCTTTTAGACATTCCAACTGAGCTCTCAAAAGATCATTTTGCTCTTTCATGTCCTTGTAGGCACGCTCATACGACAATTTGTCATACTTGCATTCCTCATATTTTCGATCAAGTTGTTTAAAATAGGACACGTTTTCTTTCTCAAGTTTTTCAAGAGCATTTTCATATTTTGAAACAATTGCGGAGGTCTCAGACTGGAGTCTTTCATGATCTTCAACAGAATATGTTTGTAAAATAATGGACATGATATCGGTAGTCATCACATCTTTGAAGAGAGAATCATTTAAATTTTCCAAAACTTTGATGTGTTCAACACTTTCATTAGCTTGCTTTACCAGGGATTTGTGGTCCTTGACAAAGTCAACTGTTTCTTTCAAAAATGCTTGTTCAAAATGAATTACCCTTGCACTGATGGCATTCAGCTGAAGGGCAATTTCTGTTTCAAAAAACTTTCTTTGTTCGATATCAAAACTAGAGAACCAGTTGTTAGGAGTAATAGTGGTTTTAGTTTTAACAGTCTCTTGAAGTCCGGCAATTCTAGTTTTCACATTTTCTAAAATACTTCTAGCATCACTTGTGTTAAAAGGATTGTTTGAAGACATTTGTTCAATGTTCGAAAGAGATTTTGAGACAACTACTGGTTTTGAAACAGATTTTGAAACAGGTGTTGACGCTTTGTTTGAAACACTTGGTGTGATGGAGAACTTTGACTTTTCTTTTTGATTAACAAAAGTAATTCCGTTAATTTTGTTCCATTTGTTATAATCAATTGGTTTGATTTCCGAATTCTTTTGTTTCATTTTTGATCTACTCTCCTCAGATAGTTCTAACGTTTCAAGAGAATCACGAACAATTATGGGTTCATGTAAAACATTTCCATTGTTTAACACATTCTGAGATTTCTGAGCTTTCTTGAGGAACGAAGAAGGGTCGTTACCAAGTGCCATTCTATTATTAGTATGAAAACGCGGATTTACTTGATTAGAAAGCATCTTGATTGTTTGAGCAGAATGACCCGTTTTAAGAAGCAAATTTTCCAAAGTTTGGATTTTTTCATTTTTATCAAGAATTTCATCAAGAAGAGAATCTTCTCGTTTGGAAAAATCAGCAATCAACTGTTTCTTCTCTTTTTCAAGATTAGAATACGTTTCTTGTTGTTTAGAAAGTTGGTTTTGAAGATCAGAAATTTCCTTTTTTAAAGATTTTATTTTCAAGTTCAAATTCACATCAAGTGTGTTATACTTGATTTGCAATTCTTTTTCTCTTAAAACAGAATCTCGATAACCAATTTCTAATTCTGATACTTTGTTTGTATATGAAATTCAAAAGCTTTTGCATTCTCCTTGTAATTCTCAAGCTCAGCGGTCAATTTCACATTCGCGGCCTTAACGTCGCGACCGACCTTTCTAACTTTCTCAATCTCAATACCACAATTATTAATTAATGTTTCAAAGTAAGCATGTGTTTCCTCGTCATTAGCACCATTCTGTGCAACTTGACCTCCGTTAGGATCCATATATGGAGTTTCAGAGTTAACATTGCTATTAACTTGCTCCCCCACATATGTGTCATAATAAGGTTCGGGAGACACAGAATGTGGCTTCTCATGAGTAAACGAATTAGCAACATTACTATAATTTGGTACCTCATTGAGTGGATTTGTGTCGTAGACAGGAGGTGAGTCAAAAGTACCGCTTGATGTTGAGTCCTGCTGATTGATTGTAAGACAGTAGCTTGCATTAGCATTTGCTATCTCTGCCCGTCCTGGATACAGAGATTCGTATTCCTCAGCAGTCAACTCTATTCCCAATTTTTCTTTCTTTGCTAACAGCACCCTGTACTTGAGGTTCGGAGGTAGCATGATGAACCGACGATACGCTGAATCTTGGCTTTGAGGTTCGGAGGTAGCATTCTGAACAGAAGTCATAAAACAGTTATTCCCATTTTGATATCCCATATTCTGATTCACAATCTGACCCCCGTGATGTCCAACAAACTGCCCTGCATATTGCATATGATTCCCCATTTGTATACCCGTAGCAAATTCTTGCTTATTCCCGATAACATCTCCCATGTGTCCTTCTTGACTCATATGAATACTTGGTTGACAAAACTGCGTATTGTACGATGAAATCCATGGGTTGTTGTTATTTGGTGTAGTGGGACTAATGTTTACTTCATTGAAGAATCCTCTTAAGAAAGCAGTTATGAGACGATCTTCCTGAGTTGCCATTGATGAAGGTATGTATGATAAAGTTGATGTAGGATCGATTCAACGATAAAGGAGTTGTGGTTGATGAAGATTAAGCTCGGTTGAGGTGTTTCTGAAAGTCGTACTCGTAACCTTGGTTCTTAGGCGTAAAAAAATTTTCTCCCAATGTTTGAAATTCACTATAAAATCAATTCTAAGGTCGTATGAAAAATTAGAGTTATGACAATTTTGACGCCAAATTTGACCGAAAAAATTTGAATTTGGGTCCAAAAATTTGAATTTTTGACCAAAATTTTCACAGTTAAACCAAAATTTGAATCTCGCGTAAAAATTGAACGTTTAGTCTCCTCAAAAATTTAAATTTTAGTCAAGTTTTCGAGCCAATTTTTTTTTTTTTTTTTTTTTTTTTTTTTTTTTTTTTTTTTTTTTTTTTTTTTAACCTTTATGCGTAGAAAGAGCTTAGGCGTAGACAACAGAAGTTACGAGTAGGATATGGTTACGAGTAGGATGGCTTAGGCGTAGGATTCCTTAGGCGTAGGAAATACTTATGCGTAAGTTTAAAGTTAGGCGTAGAAAAACTTATGCGTAAGATTTAGCTTATGCGTAAGACAAGGCTTAGGCGTAAGAAAAATACTTAAGCGTAAAGTGTTCTACGCGTAAGTCTAAGCTTATGCGTAAGATTAGGGTTTTGCCCAAAAATCCTTTACACTATCACAGTTTAAAAGATATCCAAAAGTCGAAGTGTTCCACAAACTTATCCAAGTGAGGGAAGCACTGAGTAATCGTTATAGCTCGAAGAATCTGCACCAAAAAGTTATGCGTAAAACCTTATGCGTAGTTTGACTTTCTTACGCGTAGAACTAGGGTTTTGACCTACGCGTAAAAAATTTTCAATGATTCAAACGATTTCTCTTGCACAGATATCCTTAAAAACACTCGAATAACACAAAAATGTTGACCTTTTTCACCCAAAGTGCTTAGATAGCTTACGAGTAGAAATGACCAATGAACCAAATACGAGCTTAAAAATGAAGAAAAACACGTAAAGCTTCGAATTTTTTGCAAAAAAATGAAACTTTAGCACCAAATAAACCTTAAACCACAAGAATCTTGAATTTTTAAGTGCAAAAATTAAAGCTTTAAGCGTGAAAACTTTGATAACGAAGCTACGCGTAACACTACAAAAAAAACTTCAACCAAAACACTCCTAAACCATTGTTAGACGATTGATACCAATTGTAAAGCCCCTTTTATCACGTATACCTTATCACTACGTTAAGCAAACCCAACACAAACACGTATAACAAACAGATGTATGTTATGCGTATAAGAAAGATGAAGGTTAGAAAGTGGTGACTTGAATCATATTCGTATGTATGTTTAGAGAGATAGAGAGAAGAAAGAAAACAATAAGATGTTATATTGCTTCAAAGGAAAACACACACACACACACACACTCAAGCACACCCCTCAAATGACATACTTGAGGGGTATTTATAGTACAAGACAAAGGATGCCCTAAGGCTTGGCCATGGGCCGTATATGGGCTTGGACATGGATTGGGTTACATGAACTTATACAATGCTAGCTTAACTAAACTAATAACCAATTAGCTTAGCCCAATCCACGAGCCCGTTGACTATTCTAGTACGATATCTAACACACGTTACAAAGTTCTTAAATGTGAATGACCATCACTTCTAATAAAAACTATTAAGGCTAACAGCAAGGACGAGCTCATAGACCTTTAGATTGCCTCTGAGTTCGTCGAGAGTGAGGATTGACAAGTCTTTGGATTCTTCGATGGCCGTCACCTTTGGTCTCCACTTTGATGGAAGCGCCCTTAGAAATCTCCTGACATGATTACGACTAGAAAAGACTCATCAAGTGCTTGTAATGAAGTAATAATAGTATTAAAGTTAGCAAAAGAATTATCTATACTATCCTCATCCGATATTGAAAATTGTTCATATTGTTGAACAAATAAATATATTTTGTTGTTTTTAACTTGTTGATTTCCTTGGTGAGTTACAACTAAAGAATTCCAAATCTCTTTAGAGGTTTTAAGCATAGAAATTCTTTCAAATTCCTTTTTAGGTAAGACATTATATAAAACCATTTTTGCCTCACTATTTTTGGAAAGCTTTTTCTTTTGATCATCAGAGAGGCGATCATGAGGGATGTTTGTTTCGTTGCCGGTTTTATCATCTTTTGTAGTGGCTTGAAAATCACCTTCAACATTGATGTACCAAAGATCAATATCTTTTGATTTCACATAAGTTTCAAATCTATTTTTCCAATAAATAAAACCACTTGTTTCAAGTAGTGGAGGTCGTTGCATAGATTGCCCTTCTCTATAAATTACAAAACTCATTATGATCAAAAAGTTTTTAAAATACAATTTACTTTAAAACTTTTGTAAACCTTGCTCTTGATGCCAATTGTGGAAAACTAGAAGGGGGGGGGGGTTGAATAGTTTTGCTGATTTTAATTTAAGTTTCAAAACTTCAGATTCGATCTTATGTGAATTCGTATGGATGGATAGAAAGTATAAAGCAATAAGTAGAGTAAATAATGAAAGCAAGTAAAGTAAAGGATAGAGAGTAGTGACACAAGTGATTTATAGTGGTTCGGCTACAAGGACACCTTCCTTTCCCTACTTCACTCCCCGAGTTCCCCACTCGAGAGTTCAAGCACTATGTTAACACGCTCCTTCAACACGGCGGAGAAGCCTCACAACGTCGCTTAAACTTTTTTCGATACAAAGCTAAATACCGAGTCCTTATCACGGCGGACCAAACCAACACAACTATTACACAACAACTATGTGAAATATGAAATACAAGATCTTGATACAAAAATCTTGTGGAGGAACAAATCAATCAAGGACCCTTCGCTTGGATGACTTGTAGTATATCGTGATCTCGCCTTTGAGAAGGACCTATATGAGAATCACAACAAAAGAAAGAAGAACTAATAGATTGATCAAGAGATCAGAGGTTAGAAGAGTGAGATAATATATGAGAGAGTTGTAAGAAGAAAGGGTAAGTAACAATGAAGAAATGGCTCACTATTTATAGGCAACAAAGCTTACGGTAGCCCGGTTCCGATGAATCCCTCACTTGGGGGATCCGTCTAGTACAATCTCAGGGATCCGGAAAATTGGGTTGTACCAGTCCAGATTTTGGGTTGCAAACCGGGTTATGGGTTATGGGTATGAGCCATGGATACCCAACAAGATACAATGTATCTAGACAATGGGTCATGGGTTATGGACATTGGGTCATGGATCATGGATAATACCCAACATGATTTCATGCAATGGGTCATGGGTTATGGATTAGCTCCATGGGTATGGGTCATGGGTCTTGGATATTACCCATCCTAGTACATAAACTATTAGAACAAATGAACTATTACAACATTTTATGTGAATGACCAAATGTATATACTTTACAAAAATAACATGTATTCTTATAATTTTACTTATGGTAACTCTATATTTGTTATCAACAAAACACAATGAGATCGCTAAATATGAATAAATTTTTTTACGATTTATTTGTATTAACACCCTTGGTTGAAATGTCATAGTTCCATTCCTTTGTAATCTCTTCTAGCTCCTTTACTAGTTTTTTAATAAATTCGTCATTCAAAAAAAGAAAAAAAAAAAACTCACAATGATGCAGTTTTAAACATTGAGAGTTTGTCAATCAGAAAATAAACATGCAACGTCCCACAACGTAAACTCGGTGTTAGACGGAGTCTCAATCTAATGTAATACAAATTACATAGTACGAACAGCGAATCAGTCAAGTAAAAAAAAAACAGACAAAAGTTAATGGAAAACCAAAAGTAAATGCAGAATCTGAGCAGAACAACACTAGTACGGATATCAATAAGAGTAGAACATACAGAACCAAATGCAAAGCAGTCCAGGTAGATGCAAAGCACAAAATAAAGTTAGATATTGTGATGTTTGTCAAAAATGTTAACCACACCTTTCTCCTTATCCAGGGTTGCTACAGCCTTTTCCTATTCCAAATAGTGTGTGGTCTAGCATTTTTTTGGATTTTGTGGAGCATTTGCCAAAGTCTCAAGGGAAAATTCTGATATGGGTAGTGGTGATATGGTGGACAGACTCATCAAATATGCTCACTTTATTGCTATGGCACATCCTTTTACTGCAATGAAGGTATCTTAACTATTCCTTAACAATTTTTACAAGCTTCAAGGATTACTAGAAAGTGTTTGTATGAGATACAAACAAGGTGTTCATAAGTCATTCTTGGAAGGAATTGTTTAAGTTTCTGCAAGTTAAGCTACTCATGTCTACTGCATACCATCTTCAAACTGATGGTAAAAGTGAATTGTTAATAGGAGCTTAGAATGCTAATTGAGATGTATGTGTGGTAAAACTCCTAAAGACTGGTGCAAATAGCTTCCTTTGGCTGAATGGCAGTATAACGGAAACTATCACTCAACATTAAACATTACACCCTATCGAATATTATATGGCCAAACGCCCCAATGCACATTCCCTATGTGATTAGTGAAATTAGAGTGGACGCAGTAGACAGAACCCTTTCTGCTAGAAAAGAAGTTATCAAAATGCTAAGATTCCATCTTAAAAGAGCTCAAGATAGAATGAAGCAAAAAGCAAATAAGCGCAGGATTGATAGATATTATGAGGTGGGAGACTGGGTGTATTTGAAGTTGCAGACACATAGAAAAGTTTTAGTGAGATTGGGAAAGTATAATAAGTTGTCACACAAGTACTTTGGTCATTTTAAGGTGCAAGCTAAGGTAGGAAAGGTGGCTTATAAATTGTAATAGCCTCTCCAAGCTCAGACTCATGATGTCTATCACATATCACAATCCAAAAAGTGCAGAGGTCCTATAACTCAAGTTGGAGTACTACCCTGTTGTGATGACAAGAAGCTTGGAAGGTGGGAAATGCAGCTACAATGTTTGTTTTGATTCATTGGTCTAACAACTCACCAGAAGATGCCACGTGGGAGTCAGTGCCAGTGAACACTTTATGCAAGTGGGGCGGTTGCACAAGACCGCCAATTCTATAGGGCCTCCTTTAAATAAATTATCAAGTTACATATGCATGAATTTAAGTCCTTGGTTAAGTTTAAATTATGAAACAATGTTATGTGATCACAACAAAAATAAAAGATTAAGAAAACATCAAGTGGCGATTGCATGTTTGAGAATGAAAAAGTTGACAATTCTTTGTTTTTTACATTAGAATTCCGTTACATGCTCTTATACAAATCGATAAAAAAGTTATGTTCATCAAACATAGGGGCCTACTTATCGTTACCACGCATGGCCTCTGAAATCAATTGGACGACCCTGGTACATTCAAAATTGGTTTCCAACTTTTGATATGTTTGCTTAAATCTTGGGACAAGATTGTTTTAAGAAGGGTGGATTGTTATGGGTTATAATTGAAGTCAAACTTAAATTAAACAAATGGTATGTGAATGGCAAATGAGAAAAAAAAAGTAGCTAGAAAGCCCCAACAGATTTTCCCGCCGAAAATCATATCTCATTCTTTTAGAATTCATTGTAATTTTCTCTCTTTCAAGTTGTAGCAACTCTTTAACAATTCACTCTTTCAAGAACAAATTATTCAACTAATTCTTGAGCTTAATTCTAACTCATTGGTGTTCTTGATTAGTTTACTCTTCTGGACCACCCCGTCAAACCCTAGCCGACACCATTATATATATACTAGTGGTCGAAGCCCGCCCAATGGGCGGACATGTCTTATAATTATCGTTGACATATTTTTGTATAGCTGAAAATAAGTTATAAAAATACTAAATTATTTATTGAATTTTCATTAAGAATGATTCATCAATTTCATAAGAGATTTCATTAGATTATGACTAAAGATGCCATTTTAACAAATGCAAACCTTACTTGTCCTATAATTTAATTTTGGTTAAGTATAAACAAACTATTAATAGGTCTTGGATGGTTGCAAGACTTATTCAAGTCACAACTATAAGTTAATAGCAACCTTTTTTTCCGACTCAATATTGCGAGCCGATCCAATCTTCTTTTGAGTTATGTATAAACACTATTTGAAATGCCTTATAAGGTTACCATTCGATGTGTTGCAAGCATAATAACAACACAGTTCCATGATTTGAAGGTCATAATTTTTGGTGATAAAAGTAGCTTACCCGCAAAAACAATTAATCCATAATAAGCTTCTTTAAAAAATGAGGAGATAGAAATCTTAACAAACTCAAATTACACATTAACATTAAAATAACATGCGCTCGTCAGATTAACAACCAACACAGCTGTTAATGATCATCTATGTAACATTAGTCTACTATTAGTTAAACATACAACGACATGAAATCCGGCGGGCATGACTTATAATTATCGTAGGCATATTTTACTATATGTGTATGTGGTGTGTCTAAGTGTGTAATAATAACATAAATTAACTCCATTCGTATTAGAATATTGAGGTCGTTTGATCTACTGTTAAAGGATTAATTTGTGTTCGATTGTACAATTGTGCTCGTGAATCACCTAAAATGTAAATCAAAATTCAAATATCAACACGTAAGACACGTGTACTATAGCTGTTTGTAAAAATCATAAGACATTTTTGTTTGTAAAAAATGGACAAATAAATAACTTTAAATTGAAGTCAACATAAAATATTTCATTGCAACTTTCGCGGAATATCTAAAAAAGAAAGGGTTTCGACCTCTATAATACAAAACATATAACATAACTTTTAATCAAGTACATACGGTTTTAAATGAGTTGGCGTAAATACTCTTCTCGGATAGCTCATCTAAAGACTTCTTTCACAGTAGCACAATTACAAGTTGATCCAAAATCAATTTGCTCGGTGTAGATACCCATTTGAAATGCGGACCTATAAAAAAAATAAAGGAAAACAGTGATAAAATAATGTTGTAGTTACTTTTTGATACAGTTATATCTGAATTGTAATAAAAAAATGAGCGACTTGTACATATAAAACACTTAAATGAGGACATGAGTTAAATTAGGACATGAGTACGATACCTTTGTCGTTTTATTTTTGCCCTTATTCTCCCGATTGAAATATGTAAGCAACCACCATGAACTATAATAAGGGTAATCTATTTCAACCCAAACCCGTTTCTATTCATTACCTGACCCATGCATACCGGCACCCATATTATAAAAAAAATGATATTGGGTACTTTCATAATGTGTATACAAAAATGATAAGAGAACATATAATCATACAACATGTGACAAATCACAATGAAGCTTACATGGATGGGTTATTATCTCTCATTCCTTTTTTTAAATGATGGATCTCAAATAGGTTATTAGCTAAATTCAAAAACTCTTAAAGTGACTGATCTCCGAAATGAAGAAAATTATCAGCACTTGCAAGATTACAGCCTTTGAGGAGTATCTGATGTACTGAATCTGGAAAACGGAAAGAATAATAAACTGTCATGAAAGCAAATTACGTACCTATAACCGTCATTATCCTCTGGTAGTTTTTCTTCTGGATCCTTGAGAAGCAGACCTTTCAATTTGTTTCGGATAGCTTAACTCCTCTTATAGTTTTGTAAGGCTGGATATATAAAAGATAAACCATTATGTAATTCACACTTATATAGATTATAGAACTCAACCATAGCATGCAAGTTCATACATACACATACATTTGAGTTTTCTTTTCATGATCCATACGAAGTTTATACACTTTCTCAACTTACTGACTAAATCAATTTCTCAAAGTTTTGATCTGAAATGTATTATAGAGTTAGCATTTTTTTAATACTGGCTATATATTGGCCAAAAAAAGTTATAAAACTAATAACCTGTCCCGATCGACTTTGTCCTGTGGGTTGCTGAACCTGTAATGAAACAATAAAACGTTATTAGAAAACAATCTAAATTAAATAAATATGTAAAAATCGATAGTTGTTCAAATATTACCTTTTGGGACTTGATAATAGGTATTTGATCATGCAGTTTTTACATGGCATAAGTTTTTTCCTTGTATTTTGATTTTACACGCTAGCTGAAACCAAACTATTGAGGCGGAGATTAACCTTCAACTTCAATATGTCATGTAATTGTGTAAACCAAGAACAAATAAAACCAAAATGCAGTACAAACTAAAAAATAAAAAAACAAAGACGAACTAATGAATAATAGTTTCTAGTCTAAGTTAGATGTGTGTTTTTTCATTGACTATGAGAAATATTTACCTCCAACTTGATCGGGGCACTTAGGTGATCAGAACCATGAAATACAATGAATCTTTCTATGCTTCTTAGCAAAAGTAACATGAATACGAACATAAACTATTACAAAAAGAACAATTGTTGCATGCTAGATTGAATACGAATTTCCGTATGAGATTGTAATGAGACTATAGTGGTTGTGTTTGTTTGTAGTTATGGAGTTATTTTTTGGAATAGGGCGATGGTTTCAAGTTTAGATAAAAATTTGTTAGTAGCTAAGTAGAAATGAGGAAGAAAAATCCAATAGAAATGTAGGCTTATTGCCATGCAGAGAACAGTTGATTCTGTATCTGCTAGACATTGACAACACTATTCATTTAAATGGTTTTTTTTTGTATACCTGGGTTTCCGACTCGACATTGTGAGCCGACTAATCCCAGGGCGACTACCCTTTTGGATAGCCCGGAGTCGTCGCAGGTGAACCTCCGTGGTCTCGCTTTAGGAAAATGGTTAGTCTGTTTTGAGTATTTGACATGGCTTATTGAAATCCGAGTAATAGAATGTCAAAGACTATGCAGTTTGTAGACTACGCAGTTTTTCACTGGGGCTTATGGAGATGAAGTATACGTTGTTTGAGTGGCGAGACTCTGACAGTTGAAATAAGAGTTTTCCTGGTTGAGTGTATGAGGCCAACTTGTTACAAAACATCAATCATCATAATGATGATCAGGTTTTAAAGACACAACCAAGTGTTGAACCGGACCGGGGTAGTGACCAAAAACCCCTAAATTGATGAATAAATACCTAATTAATGGACTTATACATAGTCAGTACTGGGTGAGTCCGTTGTCCTTCCTCTACCTATTTGAAAAATGAATACAAAGTCTGTATATTTGGGTGCAATTGAAATATGAGGGCCAATTTGTCAAAATCTGAACTTTTCGGAGCTTTACCATTAGTAGTACATAAACGGTAGAACTTAATGGGGTGTTTCTGTCAAGGGGTGTTTGGTTTGCTGTCCACGATGCTTGGTTGCTGTCAAAATGGTGTTTGGTTGCTGATGTCAGGGGGTGTTTGGCTGTTGTCAGTGTTTTGATGGTTGATGTGAGGGGTCTTTGGATACATAAAAAAACACTCATGATAACACGTCTGCAATACCAATGGCATACATATATTGCTTCTTGAAACTCATCATTCTGACCCTTAACCCTTCAGACACCTATTTTACACTCTAATACAAAAATTACCATTAAGATAATGTCGTTCACATTGCCAGCAACACCAAAGTATTAACTATTAACCTCGTTATCCCAAGTACTACTGCACTTACTTTTAGCGTTTCCTACAAACAGCCCATAGTCGTCATTGCAATGTCCTAAAGACCATTTAAATCATTAAAATTAGTTCCATAATATCAGTTATCTTTAAACAGAATTTGACAAAACATTCGCAAACAACAAACAACTGATTTCATCCTGATCTCATTTCACCTATCCATGGTTTTTATCCATATTATACTCGCCTAAATTCCAGTTTAAAAAAGCTTCTTAGAACAATTATGAAACACCAATAGAATACACATATCGCACACGCCTCAACCTCGACTCAGTATGTTGTTGATTAAATAATTTTCAATACCGAAGTATAGTTTAATGTATATTCTACAGTGCTGAACATCTATCGATCACTACATCTAAAGCTTCTCGACATTCCACCCCATTCTATCAACCATAGCAAACTTATAAAATTAAATTATATCACAAAGTATATTAAACTATCAATAAGAATTGTAATATATAGGAAAAAAGTAAGAAATATGTGTCAAACTTGTTTGATTTTCCAAAATAAAAATGAAATGTTAACATGTATTATAAACATTGCAATCATGCATATAGTAGAATAACAAATTTGAGATGAGAGTGTACCATTGATTGCTTTTTCACATTCACTGTCTTGATGGTGTCTGCATGATACATTCAGTAAGATTTGGTCATGATGCAAAGTGTTATGCGTGAAAGTATAATGACCAGACCTAAACAAAAAAGAGCCCATTTTAACCCAAGATCGTTTTGACCTGTTATGTTTCTGCCCATTTTATCACCTTGCGAAGTTTTTATACATAAAAGAAACTGTTAAGAATTAGAAACTGTTAAGAGAACTCCATAATCAATGTTATAAGACTTTGAAACTATTAAAGAATTACAAAGTGAAGATCAAACACGTGGCACCTAATGTGGCAGTGCTCAAAGCACCAAATGCTGGGTTATTTGTTGCTCTCCTGGATCGATATCTTTCTGATCTATGATAAAGTCAACAACTCTACTGTTCTAAACCAGAAGTGATGGGATGAATTCATTACCATCATTGAAAGCAACTCCAACTCCAAACACTGGTAAGGACCTAGAGATTTGCAGTTGCATCGAAAACTTGCTTGGACCTGCATCTCGAAAACAAACTGTGGAGCCAACCTTCAAAATCATTTTCTATAAGAAACACACCGAGGACCAAATTGAGATACTTAAATCTTTGCATTAATCTATATGCTATGACCCATTAGAAGGTCTAAACCATTAAGTCATTTGTAAGTAATATAAACCTATGTAATATTAATGTCCAATCAAGCTCATAAGATCAGATGCTTTTTCAAAATCTCTCATGACCAAAATATTTAATAAATAAAAACATAGCCCGTACATACAACACAAGGCTTTCAAACTATGAGGTAGACAAGGTTGTCTAATCCAAATGGCTTTCGTTATTTGGTATTTGTAAGTGTAAAGTTATAATATGTCAACTGTTTACATTATTGTAAAATTTATTATACTTAGGAATAACGTTATATAATTTTCAGCAATAAGGATAGTTATAGATGCACCTATTAGTAAAAAAATTTGGTAACTCGATGTAATTATAGAAAAATATACTATATCATCTATGTTTTTCAGTTTGTCATCATGCTTTGCATGTTTTATTTTATATAATTACCGTGGAAATCATCAGACCTGCTTTTTGTCATAATTAAGGAATAAAAATTAATAAGGCTCTTACTCTCTATATTTCTTATTTTATATATGTTCTATATGCTGTCATATCGAGTGTAAAGGAAAAGAAGGATTGTTGCAAAAACAAATGCATGCAATCAGAAACCTTTTAAGATATTTTTCTATTGACTTTTTAGATGATTTTTTTACTCCCGTTAATCAATATACTGTTATCATATTTCAGGGGAAATTGAAAGTGTTGGACCTAGGCCTAAACATAAAGTCAAACCTCATAATTTACTTGGTAAACGATCTGTAATGATATGGTACCAATCTGTTAGGAATAAAATACCTTTATGGCACTCATTACTGATTTCTTTCTTGGTGTGTCATTTGGCAAAGGAGCCAATCTTTTCAACAGATATAATCAAGTGCACAGTTGAACGGAAGCTTCCCTATATTGCTGCCTTTTTTGAAATCAAAGAACAACTTGGACCCGCTACTAATGCCTGTCCACTAAGTTCAAGTCGTATGTTTCGACCCATACATGCTATTACAATACAAAAGATAGAATCATTAGCAGCTTCTCTTGCTAATTCTATACAATTGGAATTACATCCAGTCATGTGGGAACTGGCCGAAAAGGCATTACTGGGAAAAAAAAAGAAAAAAATAGAGGCATTTTTCTTGAATTTTAAGTAGAAGTCTCTCAAATTTGGAAATTAGCTTAGTTTAAGCATAGATAATCAGTTCTCTTGCAGCTTGTAAAAGATGATTTAAATTATCAGATAATGAGAAGTGACATTATTTCTCTAGATAATAAATTCTAATTATTTTGAAAATGCTAATTCCCCATTAACCATTTAACACAACAAAAAGATTATATAGTAGCATACAGGATCTAACATTGTCTGAGCATCCAAGAAGAGCTAAAAATACAAATAAGCCACAAACCGTACTGCAACCCGAGACCCCTTCACAGCTTCAGCTCATTTACCGACTTTCAAATCATAGTACCTAGACACAATTACCTTCAAAATATTACATATTTTGATATGAATCAAATTCGACTTAGTAGGATTTAACATGTCACATTGAATGCTTCATATTGACACTCCTACAGGAGTGACTTGAAAATTACAGCACAACTTCGAATTGCACCTAGAAACGGAAAATGGTTAATGGTTTAGTAAGTCACAGCCCATTGGGAAGGGTTCCACCTCTAATATAATATAAATAAATGTATAATAGGGAACACGTGATTCTTAAAACGGGTGGGTTGGGTTATGCCAACCCACAAACACTTTTTCATTTCTTGAATTGTACATAAATTTCATGTCTAAGAATCATCTAATTATTTACATGGTAGTTATGACTACAATAACTTATATTTTTGAATAATCATTGTGATCCTCCTCGCACACATATTTAATTTAGTGAAAGTAGCTAGAGGACCTACACAAAAATTTGAGCCCACATGCACATGACCCATTATGCAATATGCTCATTTTCATACCTGTAACATGTTCATGATATGTGCCTGTTGTCTATCCAACTGTAGTAACTGGCTGTAAATTCCTAACCAACTTGCCTTATTACCTGCGAAAAACATTTCTAATTAAACATGCAAGATGTTTCTTTATATGGCACAATCACTTTGGGAGTGTTTGGCATTGCTTTTACGTTCATGTAATCATCAGTTGTTGGTGCTTGGGTATAGCGAAACTGGTTCTGACTATCTTATTATCAAGGGGTCTAATTATCAGTTAATGTGTATTTACCTATAAAATACCTAAAAATAAGATTTAAGCACCAAAACAAATAATTATCTTCAAATTTTC
This sequence comes from Chrysanthemum seticuspe, assembly GCA_019973895.1. Taxonomy (NCBI): domain Eukaryota; kingdom Viridiplantae; phylum Streptophyta; class Magnoliopsida; order Asterales; family Asteraceae; genus Chrysanthemum; species Chrysanthemum seticuspe. The sequence continues at coordinate 70,610,287 of BPTQ01000003.1, read as the reverse complement.
CATATCACATAACCACTTGTAAATGCCAAACACCCTTTTATTAAACCTAAGACTCTAAGAGAAATGTTCATACATAGATACATACACGTTGCATATGACATTCCTACGATAGGCATTATCATGGGGAATAGGAAGCACAAACCTTGGTGGCAAATACAACATGGTCACGAGGTATTTTTCGCTCTTTAACCCATCGCCCAAAGAATTCCTCATTGCATCCATCTCACCAAATCTCTAAAAAAAACACTCTCAACTTTTGGAATCCACCTTCTGTCCCACATTACTGACATAAACCTTCCTCCTAATATTCTCCCCACTCATCCCCCCATTCACTAACGACGCCAGCTGACAAATCGCCATACTATTTCAAATCCTCTTCTTGGGCTCCTTCAATGCCTTATCCGCGCCTTTCCTATACTTAAACTGATCAAAACCAAAGCCTTTCGCTTTCCCAGTAACCCTATCTATGATACATTGCAATCCTCAATCTCACCATAAACCTTCAAACGTGACGTCAATGTTTCTTGAAAGATTCTCCATGATATGTCCAATGAGAATTGATCTCAAAAAATCCCTCATTACTGTAAAGTGAATTTCACAGAGGTCACCTCTTGTTGGCACCGCTGGCCTCATTTACGTTATGTATAAATTCTCAGCAATCTGGCTTTATGATACAAACTATCAAAATGAGAAAACAACGTTTGATAGTGAACTAACTTACTTGTGTGTTGTGTTCAACACAATGAGCATTTGTCAAAATTTTTCCATCGCCAATCATGAAAGCATTGTATATGTTACAAACTCACAATGAGAAACAACACTTGACTAAGAAAGAAACAACGATGTTAGAATCTAACCATGGTGGCGGTGGGAATGACAAGGGTACTGGCATAAACTACTACAATCTACATGCAAATGGACACCCTTTATCCCAAATCAAATGAGAATTTTCCTCTTGCTGCAAAAGAGAAACTAAATTTTGGATGGAGACGGCATAACCAAAAATATTATGTAATATTTGACCTTGTCATATGTTGAAGTAAAACTTTGCGATTACTCTAACAAGCTAATCCTTCGGTAAATCCTTCGGTCAAGCCCTCCGGATTAGGTACCTTCGGATCTGTAAACACAAAGACAACACGCGTTAGCCTCACCTAGGGTTTTATCCCTAGACCAAGCTCCGGCGTGAGAATGAGTATATATATATGTCAGAGTAAAGTACTATGAAAACGGGTGAGAATGAGTTAACCTCGAATGCTGTTGCTTGGTTCCTTTTATAGATGAGGAGCTTTTGTCCTCACCCGGAGGTCACATGGGCGATAGTGACTCTTTTGGGCGGGAGTTGACTTTACTCTGTTTAGATTCCGCCTGGAAAGGGTCAGTGGTTCTGACCAAGATTCCTTTCTTTTTATACATGATGATGTCAGGTGTCCGTTATGCCGGGAGGTTATGTTTAACCCTCCGGTACATGATTGCATATATGCTTGGTCTAAATGGGCTAGTGTGCCTTATCCGGGAGATTTCATGTTGTGCCGAGCGGTTTTGGTTTATAGCCGGGGAGTTAGGTTCTTCGGCATTTTACTAAACTGCCGGGGAGTGACATACGCCAACATGTCCCCCCCAGTATCATGTTAATGGATATGTTCATTATATGATATTGGAAGTCTGTAGCGTGCTTCGGCGAGTGTTTCCCTGGCCGCTCCTTTTTCCTTCTTAGTAAATCTTCCCCCCCCCCTTTTTTTTTTTTTTTTTTTTACTGTGCCGGGTGTGACACGTCAGCTGACACGTGGCAGGGGGACGCAACGATGGTAAGGCACGTGGCACGTGGCAGGCGCTGTGTGGTGTAGATGGTGCCACGTCATCGTCTGACACGACGAGACGCTTCAGCTACTCTCTTTTTCGCCTATAAATACGGTTGTTACTCTCGATTTTACCACAGTAAAAATTTTCCTTCACACACCGTCTCTGCGTTATTTGGTCGGATGAATTTATTTGCTCTCCGTCATCTATTCAGGTACTCTTCTAGTTTTTTCCTCTTTAGATTTTTGGGTGTGACCATTCCCTTTCGGCTAACATGTCTGAACCGTCCGGCTCGTCATCTGCTCGAGGATCTGGGCCGGTTTCCGAGGGTCCGTCCCAACCCAGACCCAAATTTGACTTGGATAAATATACTTCGATTATGACCGATACATCGTTGCAATGGGCCGTGAGGGAATTTAGGATACCTTCCGATCTTCATCCGAGGCTTCCACCGGATGGCTTTACTATGGGGCAACTTGGGGATGATGTCATAGGATTATACTTAGAATATTTCATTGAAGGTGGGATTTCTGTCCCTTTTTCTAGCTTCCTCTTAGATGTCCTCAATTATTATAAAGTTCACATTTCCCAATTAGTGCCGATAGGTTTACACAGGGTTACACTTTTTGAGGTATATAGCCGTAGCCTTCATATTACTCCCACAACTTCTTTATTCCGGGCCTTTTATAAATTAAATAAACAAGGGCACTGGTTCACTTTTGCTAAGCGAGATGGTAAGCAGCGTAAAGTGTGTTTTCAAGAGATATTGTCTTCGTTAAAGGGTTGGAAAAGACAGTTCTTCTTGATTGACCGTCGAGCTGTACCCTTCGCTATGCTGTGGAGGCATCCGGATTTAGATGTTTCCGATCCGTTTCCCACCGGGGAGTTTTCTATGCCTCATGCGGATTTATTGTCAGCGAACGTTATAGACTTGATTAAAATTCCGCCGGACTTTTTGTATGCCGTGGGGTTGTCGGCCAAATGGAAGTATCCGGGTTATCGGGCGACTCTGAAGAATGCCGAGGGGAATGGTACTTGGCCTGTATATTTTTTCTCTTTGTTTAAGATTTTGTGTTTTCCTGTGTCTAACACTTTTCACGTATTTTGCAGCTTTGACCATGTCTGAATATCTTATCAAGCCGAGCTATCGCAAGGGGGCTGCTATGACCCGAGGGGATAAGTACCAAGAGGGGCAAGCCCATATAATGCATGTTACCCTTCCGAGCCCCACCGGCACGGCGGTTCCGCCAAAGACCAACGCCATGAAGAGGGTCGAGGTGGCCGACCCCAAAGTCTTGGAGGCCAAGGAAAAGAAGAAGAAGGCCGCGGAGGCTAAAGCTCAGGGTTATAAGCCCCGTAAGCGTCAGGTTGGGGATGGTGGTTCTGGTCTGCCGAAGCGACGAAAGAAGAGTCCCACTCCCGTGGTCAACTTGGATTCCAATACGAATCCGACGCCGGTGAATACCATTCCTCCGGAGGGTCTTCTACAGAATGATCCTCCGGTTGTTGAAAAGGAAGATTTGGAGGGTCACTCCAGCAATAAGTTAGGGGATGTTAATGCTGGTGTTGATGTGGAGGCTGGGCCGAAGGATCATGATGCCAAGGCTTCTCAATTTGTCGAACAGCCCGCTCCTCAGGAGGATGGTGAGTTGGTTTCTTTCTACTCCAAATTATTTTTTCAGTACTATCATTTGATTATTTCTCGTGCATACTTAACCCCCCTTTTTTTATATAGCTAATTCTCCTCCTCCTCTGCGCCGTGAAGGCAAGGGTGCCGGTGATGAAGAAGGTACTTCGTCCAACGCCACCTACGTGCCGGGGTGGTCAATTAAAAAAGATGAAAGGGTTAAGGGGTATGAAAAGTATCGGGATCTCATGGTTCATCTGCCTCCCCCCGCCGAAGAGGAGTATATGCAGACTTTGTCGGATACTGAGTCAGCCCAGCGGTCATGGGCTATACTGGCTAGGGGTTCGCTTGCTTTTGTGGACTTGCTTGTTCGCTTCGAGAGTCTTGACTTAGACCATCGTGAGTTGGCCGAAGAGCACAGTGGGTGTGAGAAAGCTGCTAAGGATAATTTTGCCTTTTTGGATAAGACTCTGGCGGAGTTGAAAGTGGCGAAGGATGAGCTCGGCGAGACTTCTGCTCGGGAATTGGGTTTGAAAAAACAGGTTCGCACGCTGGAGGCTGAAAAAACCGAATGGTTAAAATTGTCCCTTGCTCAGAGCGAAAAAATATCAAGTTTGGAGAAAGAGTTAATGGAGACGAAGGGGGCTCTGAAGAACGAAGAGGAAGAGAATGCCGCCCTTCTGAAACAACGCCAAGAAGTGGCCATAGCCGCGGGGAACCTTGAGATCGAACGGGCGAATCTTGTTAGGGATTTCATCCCGGCGTTTGTTGCTCGTCTTCATGGTAGCCACGAGTATAAGGCTTCGCTGGCTGTTCCTTTTAGTCTGAGTGGTAGGGCAGGGTGGTTGGACGGTGTGTCCATTGGTCGTTCGGAGGAGGAAGTGCAGAAGATTTTGGCTGACACCGAGGATTTGGATATTGATGCTCCCACTAAGTACATGGCTATGTACGATGAACTCTTTGTCAAGGAGTATCCTTATGTCGCCAAGGTTCGAAATGCTTGCCACCGTCCTTTTGATTTTGTCTCGGCCTTGATGCCCGACCCAGCCCCGGAGCATGCCGTTGAAGAAGAGGTCGAGGATAAGAATAAGGATGAGGGGACCAGCGCTCCACCCAACTGAAGTTTGTTATTATTATGTTTTTTATTTTTGGATAACTCCTTTGTGATGGCGGTATTGCCGAACGATGCTATTTTGTAATGATATGTTATTTTGTAACCTTGAATGAACTTGTTTGGGGAATCCTTATTTGTCGAATGAAATCGTTAGTCGCTCCTCTTTTTATATCTCTGAGGGTGTATTTTACTTGCCTGCCTGTCTTTGAATATGAACTATTTTATGTTTACTTCGGCGATCTCATCTAGGCATAGGTCGTTCGGTGTTGCGTTTATCCTTTTTGGGTATGAGCTTTTGAACATTTCACCTGGGCAACCCTTTTTGGGTACAAACTGTTCGGCATTTTTTGGCAATCCTTTTTGGATATGAACCATCTTTTTGTCGCCTGGGCAACCCTTTTTGGGTATAAACCGTTCGGCATTTTATGGCAATTCTTTTTGGATATAAACCATCTTTTTGTCGCCTGGGCAACCCTTTTGGGTATAAACCGTTCGGCATTTTACGGCACTTTTTGTCGCCTGGGCAACCCTTTTTGGGTATAAACCGTTCGGCATTTTACGGCAATCCTTTTTGGATATAAACCATCTTTTTGTCGCCTGGGCAACCCTTTTTGGGTATAAACCGTTCGGCATTTTTTGGCAATCCTTTTTGGATATAAACCATCTTTTGTCGCCTGGGCAACCCTTTTTGGGTATAAACCGTTCGGCATTTTATGGCAATCGTTTTTGGATATAAACCATCTTTGAACATTGACCATTTTTCCCCGGAGGTCGCGAGCCTATCGGGGGGATCATTTACTAATTATGTTCAGAAACCATTCATTCGGAAAATTGCCCCTCCGAAATACGGGGGGCTACGATTTTCATTAATAACTTGTTTAAACATATTGCCTCTAGGGCTTAACGGTTACAGAGCTTTCTTCTATCCTACAAGAGGCATTTTCTTAGGTTCACCGCGTTCCAAGTGCGGGGGACCTCTTTTCCCTCGGCTGTCTGTAACTTGTAGGAGCCATTGTCGTATGCCTCCGTTATTTGGAATGGGCCCTCCCAGTTGGGTCCCAACTTCCCTAGGTTTTCTTGTCTGCTGGCTTCATTCTTCCTGTAGACGAAGTCTCCTACTCTGAGTTTTTCGCCTTTGACCCTTCGATTGTAATACTGCTCCACCTTCTTTTTGTATCTGGCCTCTTCAACGGCTGCTGAGTCTCTTCTTTCTTCTAAGAGATCCAGGTTTAAGCGCCTCTCCTCTTCGTTTCCTTCTTCGGTCATCATCATTGTTCGGAAGGTGGGCATGCCAATTTCCGCGGGGATCACAGCTTCGCTTTCGTATGTCAAACTGAACGGTGTTTCACCGTTGCTAGTCTTTAAGGATGTGCGATGAGCCCACAAAACGTTCGGTAGCTCATCGACCCATCCGGATCTACTTTTGCCCAGCCTTGTCTTGAAGCCATGCATTAAACTTTTGTTTGCTCGTTCTACCAGACCATTAGCTTGGGGATGTGCCACAGCAGTATTTATCTGTTTGATGTTTAGTTTTTCACACCAACGTTTGAAGGGGTCATGAATGAAGTTGCTGCCATTGTCTGTTACAATTATGTGCGGCAAGCCGGAACGACACACGATGTTATTCCACACGAATTTTATGACTTCTTTTCCTGTGGTTTTTGCTAGAGGTTTGGCCTCCATCCACTTTGTAAAGTAGTCGATGGCCACGATGACATACTTTACTTTCCCGGGTGCTTCAGGGAGAGGGCCCAATACGTCCATTCCCCATTGGAAGAAAGGCCAAGGTGACATGATAGAAGTCATGAGAGTCTTCGGCAGTTTGGGAACCGGGGAGTGTATTTGGCAAGACTCGCATTTTTGAATGACCTCTCGGGCATCCCTGTGCATTGTCGGCCAGTAGTATCCTTGTCTGATCAGTTTCGACACCACGGATCTTGGGCCGGAGTGCATGCCACATGCCCCTTTGTGCACCTCCCTGACTACGTAATTGGCCTGCAGTGGACCCACACACCTCATCATTGGACCTAAATACGACTTCTTTAACAGTACACCGTCTTCCATGATGTAATGAGGTATCTTCATCCGCAAGGTTCTTGCTTCGTTTTCATCACTCGGCCATTTTCCTTCGGCAATGCACCGGACGATGGGAGACATCCAGTTTTCTTCCTCTTCTTCCACTATTGCTCCTATGACCTTCTCTTCTGTCGATGGTGTTTCCAATATTTCGACGAGTATTTCCTTGGTCAAGTGATCGAATGCAATAGATGCTAGTTTGCTTAGCACATCGGCCTTTTGTTTCCGCGCTCTGGGAATGTTTTGTATTCTGAACTGCCTGAAACATCTGATATATTCCTTTGCCTTAGCCAAATACTTGGTCATGCTTTCCTTGTAGGTGGTAAACTCTCCGTTGATTTGGCTTGACACCAGGTTGGAGTCTACCTTAGCACTTAGCACTTGGATCTTCATGTCCTTTGCTATCCTTAGTCCGGCCAGCAATGCCTCGTATTCCGCCTCGTTATTTGTGCTGGGGAAGTTAAGCCGAAGAGCATACGTGTACTCTGTTTGGTCAGGACTTATCAGCACCAACCCTGCTCCGGAGCCTTTTTTGTTAGACGCTCCGTCCGTAAACAGTGTCCATTCCTCCTCTGTTGTAGAGACGTTGCATACTTCTTTGCTTTTCCCTTCTCTCCCTACTTTGCTGACCGGTATCTCGTTTATAAAATTTGCCAGGACCTGGCCCTTGACGGCGTTTCTGGGGATGTAAGTAATCTTGTATGCTCCCAATTTCATCAGCTTCCCCGAAGATTCAGGTTTGCTTAACACGTCACGGATGGGTTGGTCTGTGATCACCTTGATGTGATGTGCTTCAAAATACCTCCGGAGTCTTCTAGAGCAGTGCCGTAGTGCCAAAGCCAATTTCTCCAGAGGAGCATAGTTTCGCTCGGCATCGCGGAGTGTTCTGCTGACATAGTGCACCGGCATTTGCTTGCCCTTTCTTTCTACCATTAGCACAGCGCTTATGGCCTCTTCGGCTGCCGCTAGATACACGAAAAGATCTTCTCCTGCCACCGGGGCTGTTAGATTGGGCAGCTCTAAAATCACACTCTTCATCTTCTGGAACGCCTCTTCGGCCTCCTCGCTCCACCGGTACTCCTTTTGGTTGTCTTTCGTGACATTTTTTAAAGTGTTGAAGAATGGCAACGCTTTTTCAGCCGATCGGGACAAGAATCTGTTCATAGCTGCCAGCTTCTCGCTGAGGCTCTGCATTTCCTTAAGTGTTCTGGGCGATTGCATGTCGGCTATCGCCTTTGTTTTCTTCGAGTTGGCTCTTATTCCTTCGGATGTTACTACATAACCGAGGAATTTTCCTTCTTCCACTCCAAAAGAGCACTTTTTAGGGTTGAGCTTCATGTTGATCCTTCGAAGGTTGTCGAACATTTCTGCCATGTCTGCCAACAACTCTACTTCACTTCTGCTTTTGATCACCATATCGTCGACGTATACTTCCAAATTCCTACCAATTTGCTCCTTAAAACTTGAATCCACCAGTCTTTGGTATGTCGCCCCGGCATTCCTTAGACCGAAAGGCATTTTGGTGTAGCAAAAGGTTCCATGTTCTGTGTAGAAGGCTGTTTTCTCTTCGTCCTCTTTGGCCATCTAGACTTGGTGGTACCCTTTGTATGCATCGAGAAAACACTTGTACTTGTAACCCATTACAGACTCTATTTTCCAATCGATTTCTGGGAGTGGGTAGTAATCCTTTGGGCACGAAGCATTGATGCTTTTGAAATCCATGCACATTCTCCATGATCCGTCCGGTTTCTTTACCAAAACTGGATTGGAGATCCATGTAGGATATTTCACTGCCCGGACTATTCCTGCTTTCAGCCATTCCTCTACTTCGGTGTTGATTGCCTGATTCTTTTCAGCCGAGAAGGTTCTCTTTTTCTGAGCTATTGGTCTGTCATTCACATTGACATTTTAGTTTGTGCTCTATGACTCGACGGGGGACCCCTGTCATGTCCGCCGGTTGCCACGCGAATACATCCTTGTTGTTTTTCAGCAGTTCTACCAATTGCCTCTTGCATTCTTTGGAAAAATTGCCCCCGATGGTAATCATTTGCTCTGGGAATTGGGGGTTTATCATCACTTCTTCTGTTTTGTCACCAGACCCTTCTTCTTCTGGAGGGCCTTCTCTACCCTTGCTTTCCGACCCCTTTGCCATGAAGTGTTTTTCTAACCTCCTACATTCAGAGATGATTATTGATCTGGTAACCAAGGTTGCCACCCCCCTTGGCGTTGGGAATTTTATCATGGAGTGGATGGTTGAGGGGATCGCCCTTAATTCCCTAATACCTGATCGTCCCAGGATAATGTTATACGGAGAGGGGGATCTTATCACTGCAAACGTCATTACGGCTCGGCGATATAGGCCATCGTTTCCGAAACAAACGTTTAGGTCTATTTTCCCGAGGGGCTTTATTGCCTCGCCTGAGAATGCTACTAGAGGTGTGTTCGTTTCTCTTAGCTTTCCTTTGATTTCTGGGCATAGGTTTTGAAAACAGTGTCCGTACATTACTTCCACGGCTGCCCCTGGGTCCACATAAACTCTCCTTACAGTGTATCCTTCGACATCTGCTTCGATTATCAGTGGCTCTTCGGAAACGGCCCCCGGTAGAATGGGAGGGAAAGCTATAGGAACGTTCATCCAGTCTTCCTCTCGGCAGTAGGTCTTTCGTTTTCTGTCTATTCCTCCTCCGTATACCATATTTATCACCCTTCCTCTGCCCGGCTAATTTTCTCTGGGTGGGTTTCTCCCCCTTTGCCTTACTTCTTTTAACAAATGATCCAATTTTCCTGTTTCCAAAGCTTTTCTAAGGTGTTCCTTGAGTTGGTAGCAGTCATTGGTGAGATGGCCCTTCTCACCGTGATAGTCACAGAACTTGTCTAAATTTTCTCTCCTTGGTGCTCCTTTCAGAGGTGGGGGTGGTGGCAGGTTTAGTTGAAGCTCTGTCGCCAGAATTTCTTTAGGGGCTTTTGAGAGAAGGTTCAAATCTATGGGTCGGGTATCGTTCCTGTAATGGTTCCTCCGGTAATCACTTCTTTGGTCGCTTCTGTAGTTATCGGTCCTTGTCGGGTAGTAGGGATTGTACTGGCTTCGGGATTTTTGCTCCGTTCTTCTGTCTCCTCTTCGTTTGTCGGGGAGGTTTGCCATTCGGGGGGTTCGATCTAGCTGACTTCCTGTGCATAACTTGCGGTTCCATTCCCCTTTAGGGAGTTCCGTGGTGTTGTAGGCTTCTTCCGAACGTACAAAATCTTCTACCCTCTTCGTCATTTCCGTGACTGTTTTGGGAATTCTGTCTGAGAATCGTTTTACCAATTCTGGGCATTTGCTTCCGTTGGTGAACGAGGATATTTGCATTATTTCTGGCACCCCGGGGATGTAGCTAGCTTCGTCAGTCCATCTTTCCTTGAACTCTAGCAGGGTTTCATGAGCCTTCCGTACGATCTTTGTGAGTTCCATCGGGTCTTTTAGACACTTCCTCCTGAGCGCGAACCTCTCTAAGAAGTTCTCTCTGAGCTCCTCCCAGCTGTCAATACTGCCGTTGGGTAATCGCTCGAACCACCCGCTTGCTGGACCGTCCAAAGTTTGTTGGAACATCCAGCACCATACCGGCATTGGCCAGCCGCCGTGATTTGATGCCCCGGAGAAGCGAGTAACGTGGTCATTCGGGTCTGAAGATCCGTTGTAGAGTTTTATGTTCTTAGGCAGCTCATGTCTTGGTCCGGCGAATTCTACTATCCGTCGTGTGAATGGGGATCTGGGGGCATCTTTGTATGGTTTGTGCAGATCTTCCACGACCTGCTTTCCTTTCGGATCTTTTTCCTCTTCTACTCGGGTGGGTCCTTCGACTTCACCTCCAAAGTCTATCCGTATGGGTTGTAGTGGGCTTTTTCCTTGGGTGTTATGCTGTTGTATCAAGGCCTTTAGTGACGATATGTGGCTTAGTATTTGTTCTTCCAAGTTGGGTGGGTTGCCTCCGGGCGGTGTTTCCGTGGAGGTACCTGGGGTGTTTCGGTGGTAGGACCTGCCATTTTCTAGTGTTGGTAGTCAGAATAGCGGTCCCATGGATGGCGCCAATTTGTTGAAGTAAAACTTTGCGATTACTCTAACAAGCTAATCCTTCGGTAAATCCTTCGGTCAAGCCCTCCGGATTAGGTACCTTCGGATCTGTAAACACAAAGACAACACGCGTTAGCCTCGCCTAGGGTTTTATCCCTAGACCAAGCTCCGGCGTGAGAATTAGTATATATATGTCAGAGTAAAGTACTATGAAAACGGGTGAGAATGAGTTAACCTCGAATGCTGTTGCTTGGTTCCTTTTATAGATGAGGAGCTTTTGTCCTCACCCGGAGGTCACGTGGGCGATAGTGACTCTTTTGGGAGGGAGTTGACTTTACTCTGTTTAGATTCCGCCTGGAAAGGGTCAGTGGTTCTGACCAAGATTCCTTTGTTTTTATACATGATGATGTCAGGTGTCCGTTATGCCGGGAGGTTATGTTTAACCCTCCGGTACATGATTGCATATATGCTTGGTCTAAATGGGCTAGTGTGCCTTATCCGGGAGATTTCATGTTGTGCCGAGCGGTTTTGGTTTATAGCCGGGGAGTTAGGTTCTTCGGCATTTTACTAAACTGCCGGAGAGTGACATACGCCAACATCATACTATCTGTGCAGGGTTTGGTATGAAAATCTAAAGAGTATTTGCATATTAAATTACCTTCACAACCGCATTTAGAAAAGAAGCATCTTGAATTTAAAATAGCAACAAATCATTCTTGACTAAGAAACAACACTTGACTAAGAAAGAAACAACAATGTTAGAATCTAACCATGGTGGCAGTGGGAATGACAAGGGTACTGGCATAAACTGCTACAATCTACATGCAAATGGACACCCTTTATCCCAAATCAAATGAGAATTTTCCTCTTGCTGCAAAAGAGAAACTAAATTTTGGATGGAGACGACATAACCAAAAATATTATGTAATATTTGACCTTGTCTTACTATCTATGCAGGGTTTGGTATGAAAATCTAAAGAGTATTTGCATATTAAATTACCTTCACAACCGCATTTAGAAAAGAAGCATCTTGAATTTAAAATAGCAACAAATCATTATTTCTCATCATACGTGAATTCAACCGACTTGTACACTATTATACCCGTGATGCTTGGCTGTGCACCAGTAATAAGAGCGCCTGATTATGTGGTTCTTCCGATATTGCTTCCTGAACTTTTTCACATCTTTACTATAAGAGGACATTATGTATCAAGGGTTTTACTCAAATAAGAGATACCTTCAAAACAGAGTTCATTAAAATACATAAAACTATGTGAATACCATTCTAAACGATTAATATTAGTACATGAATACTAATAGGGAAAGCTACAGAAATGAAAGATATAGGCTTTAATGTATAGTAAAGTTGTACAATTTATGTAAACGATGTAAACCTTGCAAGAAAATATCATCAAGTTTCTTTTGAAATTATATAACATTGTGGCGTGATAGAGTGTCTATTTCCAGCAGCAACAGTAAGGAGCAGATCATCATCTCTCTGGCTCTTTTCCTTTATTTCTTTTATCTCAGCCACTAAGCATAAAGTCATAGAGAAATAGAAATGATCTTCAGTATAACAATACGGTATATTATGTTACTTTGTGTAGAAACATTAAAAGTAGCTGGTCACCAGAAAATTTTCTCTAACTACAACAAAGTGCATTACCTAATATATGTTAATCAATTCCTTTCACACTCTTGTCGATATTTATTTGTGTACTGTTGTCCTGTAAATCAAGACAACTCAGTAAAGATGGCACAAGTTGTATGTAACTCACTGGTACAAAACCTTACTAAAGAAATTGAACATATCGTCTTATGTTATAACATTGACTATGGAGTTCTCTTAACAATTTCTAATTCTTTTATTTGCATTTTCATTATCACATGTGAATGCAACTCAATGAGATAGATTTGCAAGATGAGTTTCAGAGATTTTACTATGCAAGAGATTTGAAAAGACCCCCAAACTGTTTCTCTCAAAATATAACTCCTGGAATGAAGAAAAAGGTGAAATATCTGGGAGCAATCCACCGATCTGGTTATTAGCCAAATCAAGGATGACGATTCTTCGATGGAATTAAAAAAGCGCCATTGATAGAAAAGTTATTACCTGTCCACTCATTGCTCTTAGTAAAGTCGATTCCAACAATAAGGTTGGAAGACTCTAGCCCTGTACGTATATTGATCTCTAAATTATATGCAAACCATTGCAGTGGGTTACAAAGGCAGAAATGGATCTTACAATCACATACATCATCATAGTCGGCTCATTCAAAGCTTATTGTACCATGAATACTATTATATACGGATGTCGTAATCTTGCTCCATTGAAATGTTTCACTGTAAAGATGAAGATGCAGGGTAAGGACACCAACATTATCGAGCTTAACAGAACAGCCCCAAAGTTTTCCCTTGCGATTGGAATCAGCCCAAAATTTCTAGCTTTTGCGCTTTGCATTGACAGGCAATAGTCATAGGGCGGTGACTCGTCTAAATTCAATCACAGCAAAAAAATGACTATATTCATCATTATTTATAAATGTAATAGACATGTGAGAAAATGTTATCAAATAATCCAACCATTTATAGCATGAAGAAAATAAGAATTCTCATATGGCGAGTTTAACCATTGTTGTTTCTTGATTGAATGAATACTTAAAAGAGTAGTTTCATCTTTATCTTGATTCTTCACTTTTCAATTCAACAAATATAAAATCATGAAGCCTTGAAATAAGTCACCTTCTTCTCTATCCACCAAGCCAATACTGTACAAGAACACAAAATAATATTAGACAAAAATGTAAATATTTGTGAAAAATGAGAAGTAAAAGGTGTGAACTTGCCTATCCAGATAGCTTCTGTATGCATTACCATCCCAGATATGAATGCCCTTATCTTGTAAAACCTGATGATCGAAGTCATGAATAACTTAAAGATACATACCAACACATCTTTTGACTATACATAGGGTGATGGAATTTCAAATTTTCACAATCTCAAATTTGAGCTGGAGAGTTGTCCGATATTGTTTTTAGATACCACAGGTTATGCATACCAGTGATGCTTAGCTGTGCACCAGTAATAAGAGCGCCTGATTATGTGGTTCTTCCGATATTGCTTCCTGAACTTTTTCACATCTTTACTATAAGAGGACATTATGTATCAAGGGTTTTACTCAAATAAGAGATACCTTCAAAACAAAGTTCATTAAAATACATAAAACTATGTGAATGCCATTCTAAACGATTAATATTAGTACATGAATACTAATAGGTAAAGCTACAGAAATGAAAGCTATAGGCTTTAATGTATAGTAAAGTTGTACAATTTATGTAAACGATGTAAACCTTGCAAGAAAATATCATCAAGTTTCTTTTGAAATTATATAACATTGTGGCGTGATAGAGTGTCTATTTCCAGCAGCAACAGTAAGGAGCAGATCATCATCTCTCTGGCTCTTTTCCTTTATTTCTTTTATCTCAGCCACTAAGCCTAAAGTCATAGAGAAACAGAAATGATCTTCAGTATAACAATACGGTATATTATGTTACTTTGTGTAGAAACATTAAAAGTAGCTGGCCACCAGAAAATTTTCTCTAACTACAACAAAGTGCATTACCTAATATATGTTAATCAATTCCTTTCACACTCTTGTCGATATTTCTTTGTGTACTGTTGTCCTGTAAATCAAGACAACTCAGTAAAGATGGCACAAGTTGTATGTAACTCACTGGTACAAAACCTTACTAAAGAAATTGAATATATCGTCTTATCTTATAACATTGACTATGGAGTTCTCTTAACAGTTTCTAATTCTTTTATTTGCATTTTCATTATCACATGTGAATGCAACTCAATGAGACAGATTTGCAAGATGAGTTTTAGAGATTTTACCATGCAAGAGATTTGAAAAGACCCCCAAACTGTTTCTCTCAAAATATAACTCCTGCAATGAAGAAAGAGGTGAAAGATCTGGGAGCAATCCACTGATACGGTTATTAGCCAAATCAAGGATGACGATTCTTCGATGGAATTAAAAAAGCGCCATTGATAGAAAAGTTATTACCTGTCCACTCATTGCTCTTAGTAAAGTCGATTCCAACAATAAGGTTGGAAGACTCTAGCCCTGCACGTATATTGATCTATAAATCATATGCAAACCATTGCAGTGGGTTACAAAGGCAGAAATGGATCTTACAATCACATACATCATCATAGTCGGCTCATTCAAAGCTTACTGTATGGGTTGTAACTTATACAGTATCTTCATTTCTATAATGTTGATTATTGATGCAACAAATATAATGTTACATAGTTTATTAGCTGAGCACATAGTTTATGAGCTGAGATCAAATAAATGTTAGATTAGACACGAAGGTAACCTGTATCTGTTCCCACGACAACATACTTAATTGAACAGCTGAAACTTTCATTTCCATGGCTGTTCATTATTTCATAAGCATTTGCTCCGGACAACTTATTGACATTATGATCAAACACGACCAAAGAAGCTGAACCTGTCTCGTCAATGACCCTTATAATGACCTTAAATCTGTAATCAGAAAAAATATTACTACATGAGTATATCATAAATAAATATATATTTTTTTATTTTGTGTTAATGAATTTGTTTAATGCATATCGTCAATTACCTTGGCACAACCTGGTAAATGATTTCGTGTTCATCACACTTGTATGCCTGCTTGGCAGGCTTGCCACCCTTGTTCTAGGTTGCACTGAAGGAAGAAGCACCACTTTTGACAGGCTTCGCAAACTATAAATAAACATTATCACATCAAAAGAATATTTTTATGATTTTAGCTTTTGGGTGCACACATACCTCAATATGAAGGCCTAAAGGCGTTTTTCAGGTCATGTTTCCTGATGAAGAGCCTGATGATTTTGTCTCTGCACGAAATTCAACCCTTACAGGGTTTCTTAATCCTGCTTTTGCAAGTTCTTCAACAGCCTCAGTTTGAGTAGCTAAAAAAATACCAGTTCTGCGTAACTTTGGTAAGCGAGATATTATAGTATTAGTCTGCTTCTCAAACCCCATATCTAGTTGTCTATCTGCCTCATCCAAAATCAATATCTGTAAATGCAAAAGTTATACTTAAAGGAAGTAAGTGTGTAGTATTAAGGATACAGAAAATGTGATATCCAACTTTACCTCAAGGTTACAACAATCCAAGATATTCATACGATCCATTATGTCATGTAATCTACTGGGTGTGCCTATTAACAGATTAGCTCCTTCGTCTTCTACTTTTATACAATGTAAAATAAATTAGCAAAACTGCATATTTTAAACCAATATATAACTACCTGATGAGGGGCATCATGAATTGGATGATTGTGCCAGAGAATTTTTCTTAGGTTTTTGATGATCTTTACACAATGTGTATAACAAATAAATTTAATAAGCATACAATGCAAAGCAAAAGAGAACAAATGCATACTTTGAACCAATATTAAAGTGCCTGATGGGAGGCCTGATAAATTGGAAGTATTCATTCCAAACTTTCAACCATGGTGTGGCTTCATACCTATAATTATTTAAACATATACTTAATATATTTTGAAAATTTCAAACAACTTACACTGGATTTTTTGTGATAAAAGTACCTGATGAGAGGGCTTCAAAGTTGGAAGTATCAATCTCAGCGCTTTCATGAATTAAAGGTGCTTTATAAGAGGAAGTCTGTTTTTGAAAACCTCTCTTTGGTGGTGGATTAAATGTTGTGAATCAATAAACATAACCTAAGCACTATGTATATTGTATATATAAAACGTTACTAAATAAACTACCTTCTGAATGGTTTTCAACATTCAAAACATTGATCCTGGAGCTTCTCCTTGGTGTGTCACTTTCAAGCATGGAGGTTTTCTTTTATGGAGGTTTACCTGTTGAACATACAAAAACATATATGTATACACTCTTTTAATTAATAGACAATGCATTATAATGTATATATAAAACATTACTAAAGAATTACCTTGAGAATGATTTTCAACATTCAAACCATTGATCCTGGTCATTCACAAAGCCATATCAATAAGTAAGCATAACATGTCGATCTAAAAAAGGAAAAAAAAATGTGAATGAAAAAAAATAATCTTTTATATTTATAGATTTATTGTTCATCGATATCTATTAAGAAACGTATTTCATTAGAATTATATTGGTTCCAGAGGTTTATAGATTTAATACTATGAAACTATATTTAAGGAAAAGATATGTATAAAATTGACAATAATTGGTTCCAGAGGTTTATATATTTGGATATGCAAGATATAATTAAAAAAATATGTTGCTCTAGTGGTTGAGGTGTTGTTTATTTGTGCCTACCATCCCAAGTTCGAATCTTGGCAACTACATTTTTTACATTTATTAATCCGAAAATAATAATTAATTTGCATATTAATCCGAAATTATCAATTAATTTGCTTAGGTGGCATTAATTTGTGATGACATGGCATAAAAATAATTACTGGGCATTGAGGTGGCATTAATGCCAAATGCCTCCTGTTATATATAATATAGAGATATATATATATATATAACCCCTTTTGCTTATTTGTTTTTTCTCTTTGTTGGTTTTGCTTTTGCTAGTGAAGTTTGAAGATTTGTCTCCGCAAGCTGGCGGATTTCTTCAATAACAAATTATATTTGGTATAATGTTTTTGCTTATGTTCTATGTTTATGTTTTGCTGCTTTTGTCTGAAGATCTTTCTCCGCTTGCTATCAAATGTCTTCATCAACAATCTATTATTGCTTTAATGTTTTTAGTTTTTTTTTAATCCAATCCAAGCTTTATGATTTCGCCGCTCGAATTGAGAAGGAGTATTAAATAATATGTTAGTAAGCCCAATCCCAGTTTGTGGGATTAGGGTTTAGGTCCATTAGAATTTCTAAATGTATTCTTATTATAAATATCGTATCAACAATACAGTATCTCCTACAAGGTTCCATTATCAAACAGTATACACTTATGGTTTCATATTTCTTGTAGACCACTTTAACATAATGAAATCTGAATACTCAGATCAACGTCTTATTTACTTTTTGCGAGATCATATACAAACATCACAGATTGACAATTGAATTTTACCAATTCTAAAAAACTACAGACTTGTTTTTATTTCTTAGTTGTAAGTTAAAAATAAATTGTTGTGTCTTTCAATAAATAACATGCAATAATTGGATTTAAAACTATGATCATGGTGTTTAGGGCCGTCTCTGAAATTTTAGAGGCCGTGTGCCATGTTTACACTATAGGCCTCCTTTAACTAAAAAAGAATTAAGACTAGTAAAATACTAGTAAATACGAAGAAAGCTAAAAAAAAAATCAAGAGTATACATAAACATAAAAACTGTTGATGCATAATCTGACGCGGACTGAATTCGACGACTCTCCTTGGGCCGTTCGTCGTCTTCTCGAGCCCTAAGTAGACCTGTCAACAAAGAGAACCCGTTAGGAGTGGACCCGAGGCCGTAGCCCCGGGGTCCACCTCCGACGGTCAAGTTAGTATGCGATGTAGCATATCCAAGTTAGGGTTAGAGATAACCTGTCATGTATTTATAGGGGATGGATTAGGGTTTAGGCATAGAGTGGGCCGCATCTGCCGGGCCTGACCCATTCCTGGCCCAGTCCGGACTATACGTCCACAAGCCCCCCAAGTTTAGTATGAGATAGCGCATGGCTATGTTATGCTAAACTTAAGTTCTGTTCATGGCCGCATAGGTGAAAGTGGATCCCGCATGTTGCATCCTGGGTAAGGGCGTACCTTTTGTACCAGTAGCGACGCAGCATGGTGCGACAGAAGACGTGCTTCTGTAGCAGAAGTGCGCGCTGTGCGCGACAAAGAGGTGCGACAGAAGACGTGCTTCTGCGCGCATTACATCCGTCTTTACAACCAACAGAGGACGTCTCCCCTGCTGCAAGATGGTGCGAATATTTAAATCCGTCTTTGTACCGGGCTTGCAATACCTCTTACATACGATCTGCTTCCAAATATACCTGCGTGACGCGTACGGAAACAGTGGTAGTACCCTGGTAGCCCCCCAAGTTTGATGGTGCTACTCGTGAAGGAGCATTAAACTTATTTAATCTGCGAAAAACACTGAATGCAAAGATTAAAAGTATATGCCGCGAATCGCAGCATATAAAACCTAATGAATTGAAACAATAGACAGCACATAGCATGGATAATATATAAGAGAAGTGGTAGTGCGCACCCGTCGTGGGATGCGTACCGACGAAATAATTAATTATGTTTTTTGTTTTTTTGCTTTTTTAATGTATAAAATAAAAACTCGGATGGATGTACCGTGACCGCGACTATTAGACGCAGATGGATTTATCGTAACCGCATAGACTCGAACGTTTGTGGATGATCGCAGATGTTTATACCACGGCCTTTGGTCCAGTGCGCTCATGGCGATTGACTAGCATCGTGGTGTTCGCGCGTACGCGTTCTCTGCGAAGATGTCTGAACGCACGGCCTAATGCGGGTAGATTTATCGCGACTGCGTTGTTCGAGCGCGAACAGGCGTACCAACCGTAAAAACAGTATCTGCGCGAATTAATTCGCGGCTAAAAAATAAAATAACTCCGATCGTGCGGACAAAAATATAAAATAGGTCCGATCGTGCGGACTTATTCTTGTATCCTATGTAAAGAAGTAGTGTCAATTGCGGATGACGTATATCAAAACAATGATATTTACTTATTTTATAATAATTATCATTATTATTTATGTCATAAATATCAAATTGTACGCATAAAACTTGATGCAAAAGATAAAATACCATCCTAGACTTGATGCATAAAACTTGTACGCAGCTAACGTAATAAACTTGTACGCATCTAAAGTGATATTAAATCATTGATTCAGATGCGTCCAATTTAATAAATTTAATAAAGTGTTACCAATTTAGAAATTGATTTCTGCTTTTCGGTAATATAAGAACACGAAACATAGTTTGTTCGTGGTCCCACGGATGGCGCCAACTTGTTGATGCATAATCTGGCGCGGACTGAATTCGACGACTCTCCTTGGGCCGTTCGTCGTCTTCTCGAGCCCTAAGTAGACCTGTCAACAAAGAGAACCCGTTAGGAGTGGACCCGAGGCCGTAGCCCCGGGGTCCACCTCCGACGGTCAAGTTAGTATGCGATGTAGCATATCCAAGTTAGGGTTAGAGATAACCTGTCATGTATTTATAGGGGATGGATTAGGGTTTAGGCATAGAGTGGGCCGCATCTGCCGGGCCTGACCCATTCCTGGCCCAGTCCGGACTATACGTCCACAAGCCCCCCAAGTTTAGTATGAGATAGCGCATGGCTATGTTATGCTAAACTTAAGTTCTGTTCATGGCCGCATAGGTGAAAGTGGATCCCGCATGTTGCATCCTGGGTAAGGGCGTACCTTTTGTACCAGTAGCGACGCAGCATGGTGCGACAGAAGACGTGCTTCTGTAGCAGAAGTGCTCGCTGTGCGCGACAAAGAAGTGCTACAGAAGACGTGCTTCTGTAGCAGAAGTGCGCGCTGTGCGCGACAAAGAGGTGCGACAGAAGACGTGCTTCTGCGCGCATTACATCCGTCTTTACAACCAACAGAGGACGTCTCCCCTGCGGCAAGATGGTGCGAATATTTAAATCCGTCTTTGTACCGGGCTTGCAATACCTCTTACATACGATCTGCTTCCAAATATACCTGCGTGACGCGTACGGAAACAGTGGTAGTACCCTGGTAGCCCCCCAAGTTTGATGGTGCTACTCGTGAAGGAGCATTAAACTTATTTAATCTGCGAAAAACACTGAATGCAAAGATTAAAAGTATATGCCGCGAATCGCAGCATATAAAACCTAATGAATTGAAACAATAGACAGCACATAGCATGGATAATATATAAGAGAAGTGGTAGTGCGCACCCGTCGTGGGATGCGTACCGACGAAATAATTAATTATGTTTTTTGTTTTTTTGCTTTTTTAATGTATAAAATAAAAACTCGGATGGATGTACCGTGACCGCGACTATTAGACGCAGATGGATTTATCGTAACCGCATAGACTCGAACGTTTGTGGATGATCGCAGATGTTTATACCACGGCCTTTGGTCCAGTGCGCTCATGGCGATTGACTAGCATCGTGGTGTTCGCGCGTACGCGTTCTCTGCGAAGATGTCTGAACGCACGGCCTAATGCGGGTAGATTTATCGCGACTGCGTTGTTCGAGCGCGAACAGGCGTACCAACCGTAAAAACAGTATCTGCGCGAATTAATTCGCGGCTAAAAAATAAAATAACTCCGATCGTGCGGACAAAAATATAAAATAGGTCCGATCGTGCGGACTTATTCTTGTATCTTATGTAAAGAAGTAGTGTCAATTGCGGATGACATATATCAAAACAATGATATTTACTTATTTTATAATAATTATCATTATTATTTATGTCATAAATATCAAATTGTACGCATAAAACTTGATGCAAAAGATAAAATACCATCCTAGACTTGATGCATAAAACTTGTACGCAGCTAACGTAATAAACTTGTACGCATCTAAAGTGATATTAAATCATTGATTCAGATGCGTCCAATTTAATAAATTTAATAAAGTGTTACCAATTTAGAAATTGATTTATGCTTTTCGGTAATATAAGAACACGAAACATAGTTTGTTCGTGGTCCCACGGATGGCGCCAACTTGTTGATGCATAATCTGGCGCGGACTGAATTCGACGACTCTCCTTGGGCCGTTCGTCGTCTTCTCGAGCCCTAAGTAGACCTGTCAACAAAGAGAACCCGTTAGGAGTGGACCCGAGGCCGTAGCCCCGGGGTCCACCTCCGACGGTCAAGTTAGTATGCGATGTAGCATATCCAAGTTAGGGTTAGAGATAACCTGTCATGTATTTATAGGGGATGGATTAGGGTTTAGGCATAGAGTGGGCCGCATCTGCCGGGCCTGACCCATTCCTGGCCCAGTCCGGACTATACGTCCACAAGCCCCCCAAGTTTAGTAAGAGATAGCGCATGGCTATGTTATGCTAAACTTAAGTTCTGTTCATGGCCGCATAGGTGAAAGTGGATCCCGCATGTTGCATCCTGGGTAAGGGCGTACCTTTTGTACCAGTAGCGACGCAGCATGGTGCGACAGAAGACGTGCTTCTGTAGCAGAAGTGCTCGCTGTGCGCGACAAAGAAGTGCTACAGAAGACGTGCTTCTGTAGCAGAAGTGCGCGCTGTGCGCGACAAAGAGGTGCGACAGAAGACGTGCTTCTGCGCGCATTACATCCGTCTTTACAACCAACAGAGGACGTCTCCCCTGCGGCAAGATGGTGCGAATATTTAAATCCGTCTTTGTACCGGGCTTACAATACCTCTTACATACGATCTGCTTCCAAATATACCTGCGTGACGCGTACGGAAACAGTGGTAGTACCCTGGTAGCCCCCCAAGTTTGATGGTGCTACTCGTGAAGGAGCATTAAACTTATTTAATCTGCGAAAAACACTGAATGCAAAGATTAAAAGTATATGCCGCGAATCGCAGCATATAAAACCTAATGAATTGAAACAATAGACAGCACATAGCATGGATAATATATAAGAGAAGTGGTAGTGCGCACCCGTCGTGGGATGCGTACCGACGAAATAATTAATTATGTTTTTTGTTTTTTTGCTTTTTTAATGTATAAAATAAAAACTCGGATGGATGTACCGTGACCGCGACTATTAGACGCAGATGGATTTATCGTAACCGCATAGACTCGAACGTTTGTGGATGATCGCAGATGTTTATACCACGGCCTTTGGTCCAGTGCGCTCATGGCGATTGACTAGCATCGTGGTGTTCGCGCGTACGCGTTCTCTGCGAAGATGTCTGAACGCACGGCCTAATGCGGGTAGATTTATCGCGACTGCGTTGTTCGAGCGCGAACAGGCGTACCAACCGTAAAAACAGTATCTGCGCGAATTAATTCGCGGCTAAAAAATAAAATAACTCCGATCGTGCGGACAAAAATATAAAATAGGTCCGATCGTGCGGACTTATTCTTGTATCTTATGTAAAGAAGTAGTGTCAATTGCGGATGACATATATCAAAACAATGATATTTACTTATTTTATAATAATTATCATTATTATTTATGTCATAAATATCAAATTGTACGCATAAAACTTGATGCAAAAGATAAAATACCATCCTAGACTTGATGCATAAAACTTGTACGCAGCTAACGTAATAAACTTGTACGCATCTAAAGTGATATTAAATCATTGATTCAGATGCGTCCAATTTAATAAATTTAATAAAGTGTTACCAATTTAGAAATTGATTTCTGCTTTTCGGTAATATAAGAACACGAAACATAGTTTGTTCGTGGTCCCACGGATGGCGCCAACTTGTTGATGCATAATCTGGCGCGGACTGAATTCGACGACTCTCCTTGGGCCGTTCGTCGTCTTCTCGAGCCCTAAGTAGACCTGTCAACAAAGAGAACCCGTTAGGAGTGGACCCGAGGCCGTAGCCCCGGGGTCCACCTCCGACGGTCAAGTTAGTATGCGATGTAGCATATCCAAGTTAGGGTTAGAGATAACCTGTCATGTATTTATAGGGGATGGATTAGGGTTTAGGCATAGAGTGGGCCGCATCTGCCGGGCCTGACCCATTCCTGGCCCAGTCCGGACTATACGTCCACAAGCCCCCCAAGTTTAGTATGAGATAGCGCATGGCTATGTTATGCTAAACTTAAGTTCTGTTCATGGCCGCATAGGTGAAAGTGGATCCCGCATGTTGCATCCTGGGTAAGGGCGTACCTTTTGTACCAGTAGCGACGC
This sequence comes from Chrysanthemum seticuspe, assembly GCA_019973895.1. Taxonomy (NCBI): domain Eukaryota; kingdom Viridiplantae; phylum Streptophyta; class Magnoliopsida; order Asterales; family Asteraceae; genus Chrysanthemum; species Chrysanthemum seticuspe. Next base: position 70,586,774 of record BPTQ01000003.1, on the reverse strand, counting down.
AGCATGGTGCGACAGAAGACGTGCTTCTGTAGCAGAAGTGCTCGCTGTGCGCGACAAAGAAGTGCTACAGAAGACGTGCTTCTGTAGCAGAAGTGCGCGCTGTGCGCGACAAAGAGGTGCGACAGAAGACGTGCTTCTGCGCGCATTACATCCGTCTTTACAACCAACAGAGGACGTCTCCCCTGCGGCAAGATGGTGCGAATATTTAAATCCGTCTTTGTACCGGGCTTGCAATACCTCTTACATACGATCTGCTTCCAAATATACCTGCGTGACGCGTACGGAAACAGTGGTAGTACCCTGGTAGCCCCCCAAGTTTGATGGTGCTACTCGTGAAGGAGCATTAAACTTATTTAATCTGCGAAAAACACTGAATGCAAAGATTAAAAGTATATGCCGCGAATCGCAGCATATAAAACCTAATGAATTGAAACAATAGACAGCACATAGCATGGATAATATATAAGAGAAGTGGTAGTGCGCACCCGTCGTGGGATGCGTACCGACGAAATAATTAATTATGTTTTTTGTTTTTTTGCTTTTTTAATGTATAAAATAAAAACTCGGATGGATGTACCGTGACCGCGACTATTAGACGCAGATGGATTTATCGTAACCGCATAGACTCGAACGTTTGTGGATGATCGCAGATGTTTATACCACGGCCTTTGGTCCAGTGCGCTCATGGCGATTGACTAGCATCGTGGTGTTCGCGCGTACGCGTTCTCTGCGAAGATGTCTGAACGCACGGCCTAATGCGGGTAGATTTATCGCGACTGCGTTGTTCGAGCGCGAACAGGCGTACCAACCGTAAAAACAGTATCTGCGCGAATTAATTCGCGGCTAAAAAATAAAATAACTCCGATCGTGCGGACAAAAATATAAAATAGGTCCGATCGTGCGGACTTATTCTTGTATCTTATGTAAAGAAGTAGTGTCAATTGCGGATGACGTATATCAAAACAATGATATTTACTTATTTTATAATAATTATCATTATTATTTATGTCATAAATATCAAATTGTACGCATAAAACTTGATGCAAAAGATAAAATACCATCCTAGACTTGATGCATAAAACTTGTACGCAGCTAACGTAATAAACTTGTACGCATCTAAAGTGATATTAAATCATTGATTCAGATGCGTCCAATTTAATAAATTTAATAAAGTGTTACCAATTTAGAAATTGATTTCTGCTTTTCGGTAATATAAGAACACGAAACATAGTTTGTTCGTGGTCCCACGGATGGCGCCAACTTGTTGATGCATAATCTGGCGCGGACTGAATTCGACGACTCTCCTTGGGCCGTTCGTCGTCTTCTTGAGCCCTAAGTAGACCTGTCAACAAAGAGAACCCGTTAGGAGTGGACCCGAGGCCGTAGCCCCGGGGTCCACCTCCGACGGTCAAGTTAGTATGCGATGTAGCATATCCAAGTTAGGGTTAGAGATAACCTGTCATGTATTTATAGGGGATGGATTAGGGTTTAGGCATAGAGTGGGCCGCATCTGCCGGGCCTGACCCATTCCTGGCCCAGTCCGGACTATACGTCCACAAAAACAATAGTTATGTTTTCAAGCATGGGAAAATCGTTAAACTTGTAAACTTTTACATTTTTTTAGAACTAAAACTAAAACTATAAGGCAAAGTGTACATGTTATAAACTCTAGGGACAAACATATAAATGACTTAAACTTGTCATCTTCTTCGTCTAGTTAAAGAGTAAAGACACACCACTCCGGTCTACAACTATGTTTAACTTTGTACTAATCGATTTTGACCTTATTCTTTTGGTAAAATCACATATTTCTTGATTCTTGAACACATTGTTATCAATTTTATGCCTCAAATCAAACTAAACTAACCAATATGTCAATAATCGTAGGGCCCTTGAAAAACTGAGGGCCCTGTGCCGTTAAGCACCTTGCACATGCTCAAATACGGCAATGATGATGTTATCAATGGAAGTCTCATTCATGTAACTAGGGATGTCAAATATTGTATTTCTCATCCTCATCCCTGTTTGCCACACTTCAACCCCATCCTGGTCCCCATCCCCATCGGAGAATGGCTTTCCATACCCATCCCCAATGGGGATCGGGGATCCCCGTGGAGATTTTGGGAATTTACACCCTTATGAAATAACATAATGAATCCACCAACTCTTCGAAAATATAAAGAATTTTGACTCATAAAGTGTCTCAACAAAAGTATATCGCACATAGTTAGATTAACTACAATTTCAATTCAACTTTAAAGAAGCGTAAACATTGTAACATCACATGTAATACAAAAACAATATGTATTATATGTGTGTGTTCGGACAAAACAATTAAGTAATATTTTGTTGGTGCTTATACTTATAATTATAAAGGTGTTTGATCTTATGAATATCACATATGCATATAAATATACATGTCGTTACTCATAAACATTATACATATACGTATAAGTTATACATATACACATATAAATTTTAAATACCTATAAATAGAAAGATCAAGGTCAGGGCCGGGTTCAGAGATTTATGTTATCCTCATCCCCGCTCCATCCCCGATTTCATATTTCGGGGATTCCCCATCCCTGTCCTCATCCTCGGTCAACTCGAAAATTTCACGGTCAAATTGGGTTTGAAAAACGGGTCTCCATCAAGTACGAACTTTTTTGCCATCCCTACATGTAACAAGTCTAGCCAAATGTAACAAGTCTAGCCAAATGGACATCTGAAACTTTTTTTTTGAACCTAACATCTAAAACTTAAACTTTCATTTGAACCATGAAACCTAAATTGATATACGCATATATTGGTATGAAGATAAGGAATTGGTTGAGAAGAAAAGGAAATGACATAAAGAACGGAGAATGATGATGGATAAGAGGTAGCAAAACGAGCGGGTCAAGCAGGCTCGGGTCATGGTTCATACAGGCTCGGGCCCGAACATGTACGGGTTTAAACGCGCATAGGTTAAACGGACTTATATTATACGAATAACTTTAGATTTAACTTTTGAAAGGCTCATACATGTCTATTTTAAAAAAGAAGGGCTAAATTCGCTCAAATCTTTGACAAATTAGCCTATAAAAACTCATTTTAATGATTTTGGGCACAAATCGTCACCTATAGGTGTGCAGATTCGGGTTTCACCCATAAAACCGAAACCAAAACCGAACCTGACAAAAAAAAACCAAACCGAATTTGTAACCGAACTGAAATTACCAAATCCGAACCGAATCGAAACTGCCAAAATCGAACCGAATCGCAATAAATATTATGTTCTCGGTTAGGATATGGTTTTGGCACAATGAACCGAAATATGAATTTACATAAATATATATATTTATATACACTAGGCTAGTTCTTGTGCATAGAAACGAAATTTTCTAGGAGCAAACATTTATAGTTGCGATATTGTGGTAATTGTTTTGTTTAACGTTTAAACATGAACGTGAAAATTCATATTTAAAAAAAAAACAAATTTGGATAAATTTTACAATTTAACAATTCATGTATAGAATTTACCAAGAATATGTCTAGCAATTTACGCAACCCTATAATTTACATCATTACAACATTTAACTACACTATACTAATAATATTGTAGAAAACTAGAAGGGGGGTTGAATAGTTTACCGATTAAAAACTTTGTTTTGAAACTTATTGAAAGATCAATTGATATTGATCTTGAGTATGTTAATGAAATATGCAAGCAATATGTAATAAGTAAATAAGGAAATAAATTATCAAACCACAACAAGTTGTTTATAGTGGTTCGGCCTACAAGGACTCTTTTTCCTTGCCCTACTCCACTCCTCGAGTCTCACACTCGAGAGTTTAACTTCACTAGTCAACAAGCTCCTTTCACCGGCGGAGAAAACCTTTACACTTCGCTTACACTATTTCCGACACTAAGCTAGATGTCGAGTTCTTTCCAAGGGTACAACTACTCCCACACACAATGTATTTTGAGGACTAAAATACTAACCACTCACACTCACAAGATTATGATGGTTTGATACAACAATGAAGTATGGATCAACACTAGATCATACAACACTAAGCAAACAAGACTTCCAACTTCTCGTTGAAGCTTGAATATGACTTTATCTTCTTTGCTACAAAAGAGATCACTAATATGATATGAAACTGAGTTAGAAAGGTTAGAGAGAAGATATGTATGAGAGTATGTTAGAAAGGGATGAGAAACTACTTGGCTTGGCATTGCTATTTATAGCCAAATTGGACAGGAGCGTCCACGGACGGCGGACCCCTTAAAAGGGTTCCGCCCGTGTACCATTTTGGTACCGCCGGTCTGACAGTCAAGATATCAAATCTTGCTTAAAGTCAACTCTATCTAAGTGAGATTGTGCAAGATATGAAGAGTACAAATCTTCACAAAATATCTAATGGAATCTTCTAATGATTTCCATGATGTAATACATGATGTCAAATGTTGTATTACTATTTATAGAAATATGCAAATGCTTAAGTAGTGTTTGGTTTTAAGAACCTAACACATTCTACAAACTACTATCATACATAATGATTAGAGTCATATCAAGATGTTACTAATCATAAATGTAAATGCTTGAATGATGAATATATTGTTAGAGAAAGCTTGTTTTAATATCTAATAAACTTGACAAGCTTTAAGCTTTTATAAATTAAATTTACTTTTGTCGTTAACAAAACTTAGGCAAAGATCAAAAATATAAATAACGTTTAATGACGATATTTGTATTAACAATCTCCCCCTTTTTGTTGAGGACAAAATGTAAATTTTATTTTTATAAAAGGAACAAAGTTTGTACAAGAGTTATAAAAATATTAGTTTTAGAACTTGAAAAGGAAATGATAATACAAGTGTATGAAATTTGACTTTTTATGAAAGTCAAAGAATTCACTAGTTGATGCATGATGTTGACTTTTTCAGAAAGTCAAAGTATGCAGTTTGACTTTTTTAAGAAAAGTCAAGTATTATCAATGAGGGTTCCTGTTTGACTTTTAGAAAGTCAAATGTATGCAGTTTGACTTTTTCAGAAAAGTCAACTATAAGTAATTTCAAAGTTCTATATTTTCTCCCCCTTTTTGTCTCAACAAAAAGAAGAGGCTATGCGGAATGTAATGAGCCCGAGCTATTATCTCCCCCTTGTTTAAAGCTCCCCCCTAAATTGGGTGCTTTAATGGGAAGATACATGGATTGTGAAAATAAAGCTACAAAAAAATTGTTAGTAATAATGATCATTCACAAGCATTTCCAAACATTATGTAATGACACCAACAATATAATAAACAACATTCATTAGTTAAAATTTTTCATGAGTAAAGATCATGAAAAGAGAACACAATGATGTGTTTCTAGTACAAGAAAATAAAAATTATCCTAAGAAAGCAAATGAAAGAAAGACTATTCTAAAACCATCTAGGTAGTACTGGTGAGGTTTGTAGGGGTTGTGGTGGTTGTGTAGGTGGTAAGGTGGTGGAGGGGTTTGAAAGATGGGAGGTTCCGTACCAACGAGTTGAACACTCGTTTGCCCAGTTTGGCACCTTGCCTGGGCCCAATACCAGGTACTGAAGGTGCTTCTTTACTCCAAGTAGGAGTTGGTGTAAGAACTCGCAGAGTTGCGAGAAAGGGTAGGTGGTAGTGAAATCCTACCAAAATCTTATCAGAAAGAAAGTAAACGAAAGAATCCTATTAAAAATAAAAGAACATGATCTTTGTGTAGTAACACAAGAGAAAAGTACTAGAAATGAGTACTTTTTAAAATTGATTACTTACAACAAATAATATAACAACCACAGTAATGTATTACAAACCTTTACGAACACTTACTAGTAATAATGATTGTTAAAAAAACATCGAAATAAAAGTGTTAGGTACATAGAAGGGTAATTTCGTGGGTTAAATCCCCCCTCGAAATTTGTTCCCCCTCTATTATCGAGCCCGAGTAATGTAAGGCGTATCGGAGAAGAAAAACAACTCTGTTTTTCCCCCTCTTTTATATCTTGAAAC
>BPTQ01000003.1:70540959-70572514 GCA_019973895.1 Chrysanthemum seticuspe | reverse complement strand
ATTGAAAGATCAATTGATATTGATCTTGAGTATGTTAATGAAATATGCAAGCAATATGTAATAAGTAAATAAGGAAAGAAATGATCAAACCACAACAAGTTGTTTATAGTGGTTCGGCCTACAAGGACTCTTTTTCCTTGCCCTACTCCACTCCTCGAGTCTCACACTCGAGAGTTTAACTTCACTAGTCAACAAGCTCCTTTCACCGGCGGAGAAAACCTTTACACTTCGCTTACACTATTTCCGACACTAAGCTAGATGTCGAGTTCTTTCCAAGGGTACAACTACTCCCACACACAATGTATTTTGAGGACTAAAATACTAACCACTCACACTCACAAGATTATGATGGTTTGATACAACAATGAAGTATGGATCAACACTAGATCATACAACACTAAGCAAACAAGACTTCCAACTTCTCGTTGAAGCTTGAATATGACTTGATCTTCTTTGCTACAAAAGAGATCACTAATATGATATGAAACTGAGTTAGAAAGGTTAGAGAGAAGATATGTATGAGAGTATGTTAGAAAGGGATGAGAAACTACTTGGCTTGGCATTGCTATTTATAGCCAAATTGGACAGGAGCGTCCACGGACGGCGGACCCCTTAAAAGGGTTCCGCCCGTGTACCATTTTGGTACCGCCGGTCTGACAGTCAAGATATCAAATCTTGCCTAAAGTCAACTCTATCTAAGTGAGATTGTGCAAGATATGAAGAGTACAAATCTTCACAAAATATCTAATGGAATCTTCTAATGATTTCCATGATGTAATACATGATGTCAAATGTTGTATTACTATTTATAGAAATATGCAAATGCTTAAGTAGTGTTTGGTTTTAAGAACCTAACACATTCTACAAACTACTATCATACATAATGATTAGAGTCATATCAAGATGTTACTAATCATAAATGTAAATGCTTGAATGATGAATATATTGTTAGAGAAAGCTTGTTTTAATATCTAATAAACTTGACAAGCTTTAAGCTTTTATAAATTAAATTTACTTTTGTCGTTAACAAAACTTAGACAAAGATCAAAAATATAAATAACGTTTAATGACGATATTTGTATTAACAAATATGATAAGAAATTTCACCAACAAATAAGTTTACATTAAAAAAACTTTATAATAAAATTTACATAAACTTTATAGCAACAATATACACCAATTTATATAAACTTTATGACTAAATTGCACAAACTTAGAAAAACTATTACACAACAAACTCAAAAAATATGAACTTTCACCAGTGACAAAGACATATTCTGGTAGCGGCGGCGTGCGAAACTCAGGCGACTGCAGCTGTAAATTCCGGCAAAATTTACATAATAAATTTAAACCAACAACTTTATAACAAAAATTACATAATAAATTTTATAACAAAATTTATACAATAACGATTATAAAAAATATTAATAACTTAAGAATGGCATACTATTTCTGGTGATAGCAACGAGACGGCAGTAGCAACTCTTTCCGATGATAGCGGCAACAGCGATTTCTTCCGGCGAAATATCAGCGGCAAGCGGCGGTAAGAGGCGACACTACCAAAAAATGTTAATATACCTTCAAAACTATAAAAAAAAAAGCCTACATATCTACATATAAAATCTTAGATCTATATTAAAAAAAAAAAAAAAAAAAAAAAAAAAAAACCTTCAAAACTCATATAGCTATTAAAAAAAACTCAAAATAATACCTCAAAACTTACAAAACCCTTTTGGTGGTCGTGTGTCTTGATGGTTCCTCTCGGTGGTAGCGATACTGTGGTGGTGGGATGACGGTGGACATGAATTTCAATGGTGAGTTGGTTTCTGTAATGGTGGCGTCCGGTGGTAGAGTGTTGATAGTGGGAGAGATGAGAAGGTTTTTTTTAGTTGTAAGATGAGATTATTTGTGTGTATGTTTTTTAGAGTGTGATTTGATTTTTTTAATTCCTACATTTTCTTGATCTCCAAACCAGTTTTGTAAAGTTTTTAAAGTGTTTTAAAGAGTCGGCATATATAGATTTAAAAGTCAGCCGATTTTAAAGAGTTGTCAAATATAAACTTTTTAAATTTCAAGAATTCAATATTTTCCTTAATTAAATTTCAGTTTTTCACATTGACTAATTTAAATTTCAAAATGTATTTCAATATTTGACCAAGATTCAAGATTTCACTTTCATGTTTGACCATGCACCTATTATATGTAGTTAAGATAAAAAAAGAATTGAAACTCTTTCTATTATAAATATAATATTTTTTTAAGCTTGAAATTTTTTTTGTTGCTAACAATTTATATACCTAAATAAATAAATAACTAAAATTAATTAATTTGGGTTATTCGGCGTTATTTGTTTCGATTTTCGGTTATTCGGTTCGGTTTAATTGTATTTAAATTCGGTTTGATTTTAAGTTTAACCCAATTTTTTTTAATCAAACTAACCGAACCAAATAAACTAAACAACCGATAACCGAAGAGATAAACATCGCTATTGCCACCTTTAGTCCATATCAGATAATTAAATAACCCAAAATTTTAAAGTCGCAAAAGGGGAATACAAGACTCTTACACGGTGCATTCAATTTAATGTTTCCATTTTCGTGAATTCAACTTTCAAATCAATATGTGTGAAATTAAAGTTTCATATTTAAACTACTACGCATGCTTCTATAATTTTTTTTTCATGCATATTTGCTATTTTTCATTTCGCCCCTCTTTGTTCAAAAAAAAAAAAAAAAAAAAAAATCGCCCCTCAAAATTAAATAAGAGTTTCAAACATAAATTTCAATAATAAAAATGTATAGTGATTAATATTTGCGTCACTGTATAAGTTAATTTTTAGTGCATCTTTTCGGTTATACGTAACTTATAAGCACCTTTGAGATTTATGTTTGTAATAAATAGCACCCGGTAGAAATTATTTGTTCGATTTAAAATTTGTAAAGCTGCATTAGAAACAGTACCGTCTTTCTATACAAAGATCTTGTTACATACCCTAAAGTTTCTAAATATATTTTCTTTCTAAATACTCCTATCATATTTTCTTTACATGATAAATTCAAGAAATTAAAGGTCTTGATTAGAGTCAAATATATTGTTAGTAATATATATTTTTATGGAAAACATCGTGAAAAACTAGCTTGTATCTCGTAATAAGTTTTACCATCTTTAAAATTTCCTATAAGTGATAAATAATATTAAAGTGTGATTTCTTCGTTTTCTATTTAGCGTCCGACAAAGAAGCATAAAAGTTTGATTTTTGCGACACACTCATATGATTACATAGGATATGTAGTAGCAGCAACAGGAGTAGGCCATTTGACTGGGTCTACTTTGTGTCATTTACTTTGGTGGCACCAGCTTTTCACAGGGAGGTTAATTGCACAGGGTAAAGGTTGCCTCTTTGTTATGGATGGGTGGCCTAATGGCACACCCCAAGAATCACTAATCTTGCACTTTATAAGGTATTTTTGTAACTTTTTTGTCTTATCATGATTTGTATTTTTTTAAAAAGTATATGTGTGTATATTTATTTGTGTAAAATATATTTATGTAGTTTTTCACGTTATATATTTTTTATTATGTATTTGTTATATTTTTGTGTTACTTTTTATTCGTCTAATTTGTTTTCATTTAATTAAACAACAACAATAAACGCGTTAAACATTAAAACATTAAACAAGTACAACAACAAATGCTACTACTACTACAACGAAATCTACTCCATATGAAGATTATTAATGTCATCTATAAGGTCATAGAGTATTTCACTCGACTGACATGCGTGATCAACGAGATTTCTTGGCAATTCTAGTGATGCCTCCAGCGTCTTTATTCTTGCCTTCAACATATTGTTTTGAGACAATAACATCTTGTTTCTTGTTTCAAGCATGTTGATCGTGTTGTCTTTAGTTTCGCAGTTTGAGCACTGTGTTAAAAAAGAGCCTTGACTAAAGTACTCTTGTTGAAATTCATCATTTCACATAAAGTATCGACACCCATAATCTTTTGTTCCTGGCTGTTACATGGTGAAACAATTATAAGAAATGTAAGTTATTGATATATTTACGTAAATAAGCGAACGTATAATTATTACCTTTGATAAAGGACATGCATAATACTTCCGACCATAACTTTTGGGCTTTTGGGATGTTCTTTCAATTATAAGTCCTCGTTCACAACGACACAAGAAAGGATTTTTTTGTTCCATCTGGCCAAAGAATATGTATAATAATTTACAACATGGTTATTTACAATATAGAATAATAGTTGATACATGGTTATTTACAATATAAATCAGTAACTCGGTGTCAGAATACAAATACTTATTTACAACATAAATCAGTAATCATTTACTACATAAATCAACAATCGTTTACTACATTTGTCCATACATGTTTTGTCGTTCAACATATAGAGTTGCCCATCCCAAGGCCACGTCATGTCTGAACGCCCTACATTGTGGGTGAGTAGGCGGGAGTGGTGAGTTTTCATCTAGAATCACATGAACATAGTGAGCAGTCACTCCTTCCCCCACACGAAGAATCACAATGGGGGACAATACTTGTGCTGTATCTGGACCGGACCTAAGCGGAAGACACGTAACACATGCTGAATATGATATACATACAACTGGCCGGTTAAGCATTGTAGCATAGCCGCTCCCGTGTCTGGCATAACCATCTAGTATTCTTGGGTTGCAAATCCATCACCAAACCAACCCAGCGAGTGCGAAATCTGTTTAAACCAAGTCCCCCACATTTCCATGTAAAGTTCCAGGTTATTGTTTACCTCTCCCACGACATGAGCTCGAAGGTTGCGCCATATATCTTCGGAATAACCAAGACCTACGCCAATAGACCGATAGCCACAATTTCCATCACCTTCTACGTTAAGACTCCTTATGATGTACGTGTGGAAAACTAGAAGGGGGGTTGAGTAGTTTTACCGATTAAAACTTGGTTTTAAACTATTTAGATCGACTTATGTCAATCTATTTAAATGTGTGTGTTGAATGTTGATAGATAAGCATATGAATAAATAAAACTAAGATAAAGAGTAAGAAGCACAAAACCATAACGCGAGTATTTATAGTGGTTCGGCTACAAGGACACCTTCCTTGCCCTACTCCACTCCCCGAGTCACCTACTCAAGAGTTTGTAATCACTACACAACACAAACTCCTTGTGGCGGAGAAGCCTTCACAACGTCGCCTACTCTTTATCCGGTACAAGGCTAGACACCGGGTTCTTCCACGAGGTAGAACCAAACCTATCACAACGTCGCCTACACTTTATCCGGTACAAGGCTAGATACCGAGTTCCATTACAAAGGAGGAACTACTACCCAACACTACACAACACCTATCCCAAAGGAGACCCACTCCTTATGACAACATCAACAAGTATATCAATATCCTTTGACCCAATATAAATCTATCTTGTAGATCGACACACCATATTGAATGTACACCCTATGCACCTTTCACTAATGCCTTTGACTCGAATTCTAGGCACCCTTCACTAATTCCATCAACACGGACTTTCTGGCACCTTTCAATAATGCCTTTGACACGGACTTCTAGGCACCCTTCACTAATGCCTTCAACACGGACTTTCCGGCACCCTTCAATAATGCCTTTGACACGGACTTTTGGCACCCTTGACTAATTCCTTTGACACGGATCTTCGACACCTTTCACTAATGCCTTTGACTTGATCCTTTAGACATCTTTCACATATGTCTTCAACACAACACTTCTAATGAAAGATGAAAGAACTATCAACAAGATAACATCAGTATTCTTGATGATGACGAAGCTTGGCAACCCATGGACTTGAGCTTGCTCGACTTTAAGAGGTGGTGATCTTGCCTTTAAGAGGAACCTAGAGAATCACACAAACACAAAACTACATAGAAAGATCCCTTGGATCTTAGGTTAGAGAGTTTACAATACTAGGAGAAATTGTATGTGAAGGGGGTGAGTTACAATGAAGAAATGAATCACTATTTATAGACATAATATGCTGCAGTTCCACGGATCCCACGGATCCCTTGTTGGAGGAATTCGTCTAGCGTGTTCTGAGGGATCCATGAGACGCTCCTCATTGCCCATGGGTTATGGGTCATGGGTTATGGGTCATGGGTCCTAGACTTTGGACCATGGGTATCCAAGTAAATACAATGTATCTAGAAGATGCAATGCATCTAGTCAATGGGTTATGGGTTAGCTCCATGGGTCATGGATAATACCCATTATGACTTATGCATGATGTCATACAATGGGTTATGGGTTATTCCCCATGGGTATGGGTCATGGACTTTGGGTTTTACCCAACTACATTCAATGTATTAAGTCAATGGGTCAAATACTTAAGCTTCTACCCATTTTATTACCCATTATAATTCATACTAAGTATGTATATATCTACCCAATATGTAAACACTAGTTGTTATACATATGCAATACTATAACATGAAAACACTATTACTTGTTTAGTGATTTATATAAAAATGTAAGTGTGTTAGTAAACTATTGGCTCAAACCTTTTACGTACTTTATTTGTTTCGTTAAAATGATTTTACGTTTGTTATCGACAAAACATTAGAAGATCGTAAAATATAAATAAACGTTTTTACGGCTTATTTGTATTAACAATCTCCCCCATTTTGTTGATGACAAAACATAATATTATTTTAAGGAAAAAACTAAAAATTGTAAAAGTTTGAATTGGAGTTTTTACTATGTTCTCCCCCTTTTTGTCGAATCAAAAAGAGCGTCAAAAAGAAACTAACACATTTGTTTTAAGAAAAACGTGTGAAAAGAAAGAAAAAGTGAAAAATAGAGAGCAAGTGAAGAGAACTATTCTCGACTTAGCTCCCCCTTGACGAGTCCATCCCTTTGTGAGGGCGTCAAGTAAGTAGAAATACTAAACTAGTGTATTGCAATTATGTTTGCAAATAGTTTCGTCTTTGTGACGAATATGCTCCCCCTTGATGATTGCTCCTTTGCAAGGAGTACGTCATGTAATGTAATCCTAATGATATTGCAAATGATTTTGCAATGTTTTGCTTTGACAAGAAACTCCCCCTAGCTAAGGGTGTCAAAGTCTTCATGTGTATATTGAAAATCTACAAAACAAAGGTTAGAAAACAAGTATATAGAGCATAATTTCCTGCAAATAAGACTCAAGTTAGTAGTAAACAAGTCTTCTGTTGCACGTATCCAAACCGAGGGATCCGTCTGTCTGTAAGCTTAAGACAGCAATGGTGATGTAAAATATGATGTTAGCATCTAAATGAGATATGTATTAAGGCACTAAACATATTATCAAGACAATATGGCATATAACATGTAATTTCATTCAATAAAAATATGAGACATGATCTACAAATCTCTAAAACTAAGAGAATGACTCAAACATGAAATATGATTCCTAAGCTATCTAAGTTTAGCTTAAGACTAGGACATCACTTGAATCCTTAACCTCGAGGTGATAGAACATCAAAACGTTGATATTCACATAACTCATGTATCAAGCTTTCAACATGTTGACAATGATAACAATCTTTGTCATGGCTCAGAAATGGTGGTAGTAAAAATGGAATGGCTTGAGATGGAAAGTTTGGTTGAGTTTCCACAAAAGAATGAGGGATTTGTGGAGGTATACTTGGAGGTGATTCAACCAAAGGTGGTGGCGGTGGAAGAGAGGTATCTACTTCCATGTGGTCGGGTGGTTGACTTTGATGATTCCTCATAATCCAAAAGGGACTATTTGAGGGTGAGGGTGAAATGGATGTCGGTGCTAGTGTCGATTCAACACCTTGATCTTGTTGCGCTATTCTCTCAATAGAGGAGAATGTTGGCAATGGTGGAGGATGGGAGGGCCCAGAAGGCAATTCCTCTAAGTTGTAGAGATGTGGGGATGAATGTGGAGTGGTAAATGATATGGATCTAGGCACTAACGGTGATGGTTTAGTGGGAATGGGAGTGTTTGGTTTAGGAGGTATGGTGGTGTTTGGTATTGGAAGTTTTGTGGGAACAATCGTTTTGGGGATTGGTTTGATTGGTGGAGGAGAAATCCTAGCATTTTTGGACAACACGAGCAAGTTTCTTGGGTGGTCCTTTGGTGGATGAGTTTCCACTAGGAGCTTTTCTCATGATGAGATGACAAAAGGTTAGTGAGATAGAGGCTTCTAGTTGCTGAGATTTAAATTGTAGATGGTGACTAACAAGTCCTAACAAGATGGTTTATAAAGAGAAGGATTTTGGCAAGTGCATTCAAGACTTAAGCCACTAAGTCCTTTGAAATGTAATGATTTGCATGCACAAGAGTCAACTTTAGAATTGCACTGATCAAGGAGGTTAATTAAGACAAGATGGAGTGTTCAAGTTAGCAAGAGAGCTTGAAATGATTGTTTTAGCTAGAATTAGCTGAAACTGTCAGCCAGTTCCCACGGTTCCCTCCAATGAGGGATCCGTCTAGGCTAATCCTAGGGATCCGGCTCTCAGTAGCCAAGAAAAGAGGAAAATGATGTTTTGTAAGGTCTAGTACCTATACATTTTGAGTGTTTCAGGCTTCCTAAGTGTCTTAAATGAAAGGAGACTTAGATGGTCAAGGGCAATGAGTGATGGTAGCTAATGATTTCCTTTTATGGAAGAGAATGGAACTTTATGATAACCAATGAATGATCAAAGATGACAGTAGGAAATTTGAGAGTGTCAAGTGATGCTAAATGATCCTAAAGATCAGATGGTAACTTAAGATAATTTTGGAACATTCCTTAAAAATTATAAGAAATGAAAAACTAGTTTTTGACCCATTTTGGGGTAAGGATGACTTAAGATCAATTTGCTAAAATTGAGAGAATTATAAAACTAGATGGGTTAACATGTGAGAAATGATGTATGAATATTGGAGTGGAAGGGTGATGAGTTTTGGTGATATGAAAAATCAAAAAGCACCTTAAATGTGATCCTAAGTTGTCTATGAGTGAGTGTGATACCTACTGACTTTTAAGGAAGATTTTAGTGGCTCTAAGAAATTATGTTTAGCTAGTGTGAGGTGATCTAGTGAAATGGTTTGATGTGTGGAGATCAGCAAATGCATTTCTGTTTCCCCGGATCCTACGGTTCCCTAAGTGGAGGGATACGTCTAGTACAAAGTGAGGAATCCGTCTCCTGCTAAACAGTACCTTCACAGAAGGTATGCAAAATTTGCACAAGGTGTCGTATTTCAAAGCCAAAGTTTTCTAAGGAATTTGAACAACTATATAAGTGAGACATCAACTGTTAAATGTTTTATTTCATGAGAAGGATCACATTACAATGATAAAAGATGAAATCTAAGGATTGAACCTATTTGGAAAGGAAACTAAGTTTCTTGAGTGTTTTCTCTAGATGGATCGTCAAATGGATGATGAGTATTTGCCGATTTAGGGATGAAGAAAGACTTGATGTGAGATGTGTTTAGAGGTTCCATCATCTTATTCACAAGTACGTACAACAGACTTTGAAATTTAGGGTGGAAGTACATGATATGATGATAAAGGCGTTTCAGGAACATTCCATAAGGGATTAGCTTGTTCTTGTTGCCTTGAAGGTTTACAATTCATCTTGCGAAGAAATAGGCGAGATTGTATGGTTGTTGGGTTAGCAAACAATACATTATGTGAGCACAACAAGCGGGAAGGATTTCTCGATTTCCCCTAAGACTCCAAACATTTTCACGTAGAATGAATGCGAGAGGTTTAAGATCATCTCGGATATCACGTGTATAGATTATGTTTGGATCAGAGTAATAGGGTAATGGTTTGCATAATATGCGAGTTAATTCTTGAGAGGAAGGTATGTGTGAACAATATGGACTATTTTCTTCATGATGGTTGAAGAGAGAATCAAGAGACCAATCTTCAGTGAATGAATATTGTCCATGATTTGGAATTCGGAGAATATGAGCAAATTGTCCAAGGGTTAAGACAAACTTTTGGTTTTTGATCCAAAACAAAAGTGATAGAGATCGATCCTCGTTAAGAACGAGTTCAACTTGACGGAAGAATTCCAATACAAACCGTGGACAAATTTTCTCGTTAATTCCGAGAACGCCTTCTAGTCCTATGGTTCGGAAAGAAGTATTGATACCTTTTTCGTATAGTAGAGGTGTGTCAACAATATGTCCTTCATGGAAGTGATGAGTTTCGAGATTATTGAACCCACGAACATGATTGCGAGGTGTGTTGGGCTCAAGGGATATATTAGGAATGTAGACATGAGTGAGTTGAAAGTCGAATTCATACTCATGAGTCATGAAGAGACCTACGGAAGTGAAAAGTTAATATGAGGAGATGCATCAAAGGAGGAAAAAAATAATGATCTCCTAACGTTTTTTACTTGATTTCTATTAACAATGACAATTAACCTACTTAGTACTTGTTAGGAATTAGAAAAACTCCGTAATGAAGTATTGGTCACCCCAAATACTATCTCGCATAAGTTAGCTCGTAGACATTACGTTTCTTACTATATTATTAGTTAGCTATTTAGTTTAGTGCAACACCGTGGAGGAAGGACGGGTCTTTACCCATTGTATACCTGATCCACAGGCCGTCAGGAGGTCGTTTAGTTTGTAACCTATAAATACCCTCTACTTTGCAAGGTAGAGGGTTGGATGTTCTTTGGTAATCTAATATTCCACAAGTTTCTCTTTCTAGAATATCCCACTTTCTCTCTCTCTAAAATCATCTATACGCCTAAAGCGTTAATGTTATGATGTGTATGTGAAATCCAATAGCTTACAATTGGTATCAAGAGCCAAGGTTAGATCATCTCTTACATATCTTTGGATTTCTAGTGGTTTTTTAGGTAGTTTTTGAGTTTGAAAAAGTTTAGTGGTTTTTGCATCATTTGGTTGATTTCTAGTGTTAAAGTGTGGATTTTGATAGTACTTTTGTGTTTAGAATCATCACAAGTGTTTAGGTTTTGACTTTGAAGGCTTGAATCATTGTGGTTGGGTTGTTTTTTGGATTGAAAGGTGGTGTTTTTTGTGATTTTCTAGTTAGCGACTTGGCTCTCGGTGTGATATTCATCATAGCGACTTGCTTCTTAAAAAGTTAGTGAGTTGGAGTGGTATTTGGTAGCGATTTGGTCCTAGCGACTTGTCTATTGAGACAAGCCGACAAAAAGTACACGTAGTGGATTCTCCACTACACGTAGCGACTTGGTGTAAGTTAGCGACTTGTAATTTATATTGTTAGCGACTTGGTGTTAGCGAGTTGGTACCTAGCGAGTTGCTATTTAGCGACTTGACAAATTAGCGACTTGGTGCTTAGCGAATTGCTGTCAAAATTTTGCTAGCGACTTGGATTGTAGCGAGTTGTTATATAGCGACTTGGCACTTAGCGACTTGGTTTAAGGTTTCCTAGCAACTTGGGTGATTTCTTGTTTTAATACGGTTTTCTCTTGATTCAGTAAAATCCCGTGAAAGAATCTATTTCCCGGTTTAATCAGAGAGCTATAAAATACCGTGTAATCTGTTAACATGTCTACCAATATTCCTACTATCATCTCCACTGTTGCCGAGGACGTTCATCCAGCAGATACTCCTCCACCCACAATGTCCTACATCACTGATCCGTTTATCTCCAAAGTGCTTGAACTCTATGATACATCACTGAACAATGAAATTGGTTGCATTTCCGAATGTCCAACCTTGATTGATTCATCAAAGTGTGATCAAAACTCCTCACCTTCTGAGTCAAACCTCAACAAACCACATCTGTCAATGTACTATGATGCAAAGCAAATGGAATACATCATTGAGCCCTTTCAACTACTTCATCAGCATCTCAAACTACTTTTATCTACAACTATGGATCGAACAAGCAGTGCTATCCTTCGTCAGGATTTTCCCACGTTGACAAGAACTGTGTTACTAAACTTAGGACAACTGAGGTTTCAAATTACCAAATAAAAGTTCTCAACTGATGAATCTAATGCATCTCTTCAAGTAATCTTCAATCAATTTCAGCCACTTATCCGGGAGGAATATTCCTCAGATTTTGATGATGTCATGACTGGAATCTCATTCAAGAAACACACTGGAATGGAAATTCATGAGTTCAGAAACACCTTTATTCAACTTATGGGCAATATGGAAATATACATTAAGGAAGATGCTAAAGATAATGACAAGCTGAATGAAATGAATGAATGTCAAGTGATGCTATGGGAAGATTTTGACAAGTCATGCAATAGACCAGTTGAACCAATGAATGATACCGAATGCATAAGTTCAGTTGCAATAAAAGAGGATCAAGACAACTGTAATGATCTCAATGATTCAGAGTTAGAAAAGGTTTCAGGTGATGAGGTACACTTAACTGATCATAGTAATTCATATGTTAATGTACCTGACTCTAACTCTGAACATAACACTATGAAATCGATCTTGGTTGAGCCTGAATCTAAAACTATTAAAGCTAAAGACATGATTGAAAAAGGGGTATATGATGAACTTTCAAACAAATACTCAATTCTTGAAAAACATTGTATTTCATTGGAAATTAAAATACAACAAAAGGATGAAAGCTTTTATGCAAAAAAATCGTGTATTAATCAGGACTTTCCAGAATTTCGAGAATTTTTTGAAATTAATCAATTGAAAACCCAGATTCAGGACAAAGATTCAACCATATGCACTCTGAAATCACTCATCTCAGATGTGCAGAAATATGACTGTCATGAGATGAGTGATACACTTGAATCTAGAAATGCCGAACTAGCTCTATGTGTGTCCAACCTATTAAGAGAAAATGAGTCATTAAGAAAGCACATAGAGGAGACCAATTCCAAGTTGATCAATCAATCTAACATCTTGTTGAAAGACATTGATGACCTCAAAGCCCAAATTCAGGATAAGAGCTTCAATATTGTTGCTTTAAAAAATGAGCTTAGGAAATCTATTGGAAATAGGATGAATACTAAGTTTGCAAAACCATCAACCTTGGGAAAGTCAACTGTTCAGAACCAATCTAAACGTACAATAGTTAAGCAGCCTAATGCCTTTAGAACTGAAAGAATTAAACCATCGAAATCTAGGCTTGCCTCCCAAGTTGATGAGAATGTTGTTTTGACAAAACCAGTCACTTCATTGCGTCATTCCGATATGATGAATCCAAAACCCAGGTAAATGTTCAAAGCTCAAAGTTCAGAAATACTAGAAGTATGACTAGTTCTAATAAGAAACATCATTTGGCTGATCAATCCCCTAAGAAACACTCTAATCACAAAAGGACAAATAGTCAAAACAGGGAAGTGCACACATACAAATCTACTAGTAGCTGCTTCAAATAGATTCCCACTGGCAGGTTATTTAAGTTCACAGAATCCAAACGGACTTACATACCTAGATCTTGCCTTAAGTGGATGCCCACAGGAAAACTCTTCAAGTTTATTGAGCCTAAAAGGATGTCTAATAATGATACGTCTATATTAAACTGTGTTACATCTAATAGTGAGATTATTCATGTCACTAAACCATCCTGTTGCAATTCTACATGTGCTTCTAGTACAATGTGCTCTCAGTCTCTTTCAGGTACAATGCTCAACTCAATCAGGAACCTCATGACTTGGTTTCCATCAGAAATGAATATAGCTCAGTCAGGAGCTATAGCATGCCAGAATTGATGTACCTCTTACTTTGACTCCTATTCATTTTGAATTTGGACTCGCTCTTTCAAATCTGAGTACTAATCAAGTTTAAAAAAAAAAAAAAAAAAAAAATTTGAAAAATATATATTTTTTTAATTCATAATTTTAGTTTAATTCTTTTCTTCATTTTGGTTTATTACTTTTAAAATATTTCATTCTTTTATATTCAAAATTTTAGTCATTTACATCTATCTAATAAAAGATATATTCGTTGTTATCGATAACATCTACGATCCTAGAAATGTCATTCAATAATGATACGGGTTCATAGATGAAGTTCGAACAACTGATATATTCTTATTGTTAAAACGGGTGGGTTAAAGTCAATCAATGGTCTTTGTTGACATTGATTGAGGGGGAGATTTTTTTCAAGATATCTTGTTTATATCTAGTTCAGTGCTGGTTATGATGTGTACTCAGTTGCAGGTTGTTGTCTTGTCTTGCCTTTTTGTGGTGATCTTTGTGTACTCATGTGTTGAATGTTTATTTGTTTCATGGTGATCATTGTGATAGTGTGCTTATTTGTGTTAGTCTGCTATCTGATAAGTCTATTAAGTCCATGGATTATAAATGTCTACTATACATAATAAGATAAGATAGCAACTTTCCATGACTATGTTAGCAACCTGCTTTGAAAAACATTAGAGACTTATTAAAATCCTTTGATAGCGAGTTGCTACGCAAATCACTAAACCACAGGGACCAAAAGTGACAACTTGGTTTTTCTTGATTATTCCCCTCTACTTACCCTAGTGACTTACCATTTTTTGTTTTACAAAAAATTAAAAACCTTTCTTTCTCTCTTTCTCTCTCAAAGTTCTTCGTAGCGACTTGCGTGTGGTATGGCTATATTAACTTGTTTCTTGACCTCAGAATACGATGAATATATGCGTTTCCTAACTCCTTTTTTCCTTAACAGATCCCACGGAACTTGATCCTCAGCGTTTGATTACCTCGTATAGGTTTGTCGTTGGAAGTTTTGAATGGAATTAATTGTGATATATGTGTTAATAGATTAAGGGCTGTTTGGATGCTCTAGGGTTGTTGTAATCCTCATGAAGTTGTGTATTAATGAATTTGTGAGTGTCGTCTTTATGATTCGAGTTAGATTGTATGTCTGTAATCGTTTGTGTGTATGGATTAACTTAATGGGTTGGGTTGTGTTTCTAAAACATTATGATGATCTGATTATGTTGAATGGCTTGCAATGTTATTTGAATGATATTGATTGAGTTCTTGGTGGCGAGTTATCTGCTGTGATAATGTTCTTGGTAGCGAGTTAGTGTTCAATTTCTTCGTGGCGAGTTGTTTCTTTTTAGTGCTCTCAAGTTAGCGACTTAGCGTATTAAATCGTAGCGACTTAGCAACATTACTGTTGATGGCGACTTGTATTTACAAGTTAGCGACTTAGTAATTGTAGCGACTTAGTGAACTGATTTGTAGCGACTTGGCTGAGTTACTGTTGATGGCAACTTGTCTTTACAAGTTAGCGACTTAGTAATTGTAGTGACTTAGTGAACTGATTTGTAGCGACTTGGCTGAGTTACTGTTGATGGCGACTTGTCTTTACAAGTTAGCGACATGGTATGTTTTTCAGGTAGCGACTTAGTCTTGTTTAGCGACTTGTCCATCTATGATTAGCGACTTAATTGATTTATTTTTCATATGGCGACTAGGGTTATTAAAATGTTTTAAGGCAACTTGCTAGGATAATCTCATTCTTACAATCTTGATTCAGGATTTCCTATAATTACTTTTATTGACAACTTACTCTTTGTGACCTGCTATAACATTTATGCTTGAGCAAGTTGTACTTGGATTCCCTTGTGGCAACTTAATGTTACAACTTGCTTCATTCAATCTGTTATATCATTTCTACATTAGTATCTTGTTTCATGTCTTTACTTCTTTACAAATGTGCGTTTTAACCTTTTTATTCCAAAACAACTCATCTTGTGAAATCTTTATCCTTAATGTCTCGCTAATGCCAGTCAATCCTTCTCTATATGCTTATAGGAACCCTGTCTGTGCTTATAAGTCTGAGTGATTATATCATAAGGGTGTACTCTATGCTATCTGACTAACCATTTATAATCTAACTCGTTCCCAATCATTTCTGTTGGTTGAATTTATCTTCAGATCTTCAATGGCAAGCACAATCTCAGCTGAGAACGTTACTTCTTCTGCACCACCCAATGTTCTCTCAGACGAAGAAATCCTTCCTAAAAGTCAATGGGCAGAAATTGGAAAAAGTAACTGTTATGTGGACTTACAAAAGTTGCAACAAAATCCTATACTCAAAGTGTCTATAGATATCCTCAAAAACACAAACTTCTTCGGTGCCATTACCAAGCAATGCACAATTCCTACCATTTACATACAACAATTCTGGAACACCATTCAATGGGACAAAATCTCAGCTCAATACTCCTGCAAACTGGATGATAGGGAATTTGTGATAGATTCTGACATTCTTAGCAAGGCTCTAGGAATCATTCCCTGTAACTCCAACATACGATCTGAACCTCCACCTGGTGCTGGCGATCTAATTGTTTTCCTGATTGGTTTGGGATATCAGACTAGCATTACAAGGGCTTCTAATATCATTACCGAACACATGTATCAACCCTGGAGAGCAATGACAACAGTTCTCAACTTGTGCTTATCTGGAAAAACATCAGGGTTCGATAAAGTGAGAATTCCCATCTTGCAAATCCTATGGGGTATTGTCAATGGGGTAAATGTGAATGTCTCAGAACGGATTTGGGAAGAATTCTCATTATCAATGAACACATTCATATCTGATAGAACTAACTTTCAGAATAAAGCTCAGCTGAACAAGCTTGTGATTCCTAGCATCAGATTTTCAAAGCTTGTTATCCAGTACTTGCAACAGACTCACAACTTCAACCCCAGGATAGAATCAGCTCTACATAATGCAGAAGATGAATTTGTTTTAGGAAATCTTAAATATGTTCCTAGAGGTATGGATAAAGAAATCTTTGGATTGCCAATTCCTGATATTCTACTCACGGACGATATCAAGAAGACGGATTACTTCAAACAGTACAAGAAAAAATCTGCCAGATCTTCTGACAATGTCACACCCACTCCACCACAACCCAAAGATCCCAAGTCCACTTCAGCCTCACAAGTGTCTTATGCATCTCTTCCTAAAAAGAGACGTGAAAGGTCACAACATTCAGACACCACATCCAAGAAGCAGAAAGGTAAGAAGAAGAAAGTGGAAAAGGAAACTGTTGAAGAAACTAAGGTTTCAAGGGGTAATACAAGGTTAATTGATGAAGATGATGCTGCACTCCAACTTGGAATCCAGCAAAGCCTAGATATTCAGAATGTGAGAGCACCAGTTGGAGGAGTAGTGATAAGAGAGACTGATCAATTGCCTCAACAAACAACACCAATCACACAAGACAAGGGAAAAGGGATTGTTGGCGAAGAACAAGCTGCTCACACACTCCTTACCTTCTCTTCTTCACCATCAAGAACCACCACTCAATTCGAACTGAAGAAAAGAAGTGTTGAATCTTCATCAACTAAGGAGCCATCTGGATTGGAAAAGGAAACATCTGTAGCTCATGAAGAAAATCTTGCGTCACGTGATACCCAGTATGACCATAATGTTGATGAAATAGTGCATAGAGACTCACAGGAGAATCCTGAGTCGAAATCTGATGAGACTATGCCCTTGGAAGAACCAAATCTGTCTACCGGTTCTCTATCGTCATTTAAGAACCTTGATACAGACTTCACTTTCACTGACCAATTCTTAAACGACAAACCCATTGATACTGAATCTTCCAAGCAAGATAATGACAAGGAGGATGTACAATCCATGTTTACTGTCATTATTCAACAAGACTCATCAACCATTCCACCCATGTCAGCATCCTCTCTTGCAACCGCACTTCCACCTCCCAAACCTGTTCAAGTAACCGCACTTTCACCACCTGAATCTGCAAAGAATCTATCCCTTGAACCAGTGGTTACAGTTGCTGATATGGAAACTCCACCTGCTTCACCACCTCTAATTCTTACTTCAGATCAACTGCTTGACAAATCAGTAAAAAGAATTGAAGCTCTTGAAAGGCAACTACCGAAATCTGTTGAGTCCCTTGAGGATCGTGTCTATAGGTTGGAGCACCTCAACTTTGATGAAGGGGTTGCAGACGCCATTGAAGGCGAAGTTAAGGATGCTGTGGAATGGGCAATGGAAGCTCCACTTCTTAGACGGTTCAAGGATCTACCTATTGCAGATATGAGAGTTGCACTTTCAGATAAGATGTATGATGCTGACGAGCATAAGCATGAGGTCCACAAGAAGCTATATGAGGCTCTCGAAGAATCAATTAAGTTCGACAATCATGAACAGTTCTTGATTGACATCAGAGAAAAGGAAGCTAAGAAGAAAAAGAGGACCATAGTGTTGGAAACATTGCGTAAAGGTCCTAAAGATCCTCCTCCACCTCCACCTCCAACTGGGGGTGCTGGAACTTCTGGAGCTAGTGGATCTTCTAAGACAACCTCTACACCTCCACCACCTCCACCTTCATCACCACCAAAACCTTCCAATCAATCTAGTCCTACCGGAGAACATGGAACTCAGAAGAAATCTGCTGCCTGGACGACGGTTGATTCAAGGTTCACACCCACAATCTCTTCAATTCCTGAGGATCAAATGGTTCATGAAGAGTCGTATGTTATGGCCGAGTCAGAATCTGATGAGGATGACGCATCCACCAAGCATATTCCTAAGCCATCAGAAGAAGATTGGTTTGATGCATACTTGGCAGGTAAACGCACTAGCACATCCAGAGTTGCACCTTCAAGGGACACAATTCAAAGCTGTATTATTGAGGAGAGACCTCTTACTCCAGAACCTTCATGGTCCATCCTAGAGTCTGAAACGATTATTCCTGACAACAATTGGGCATCAACTATCACCAATGATTATGAAGTTCCAGCTGAAGACTCTCTTCTGCACTTCACTGGTGATATGGGAAGCTTCATTAAGTGGTACTGTGAACGGAAGAATATCTCATCCATCACTCCAAGAGATCTTGAAGGACAAGCTTATGAAATTATTAAAGTTTTTCACTCAGATGCCAACCAACTCCAATACCAGATGGAAGAATGCCATAAGATGCTGAATGATCAAGTCAGTGAGCATATATGTCGTTTCAATGTGAACAAGCCTCTTCCTCTAGGTGGTGAACCTCGACAAATGACCATTCAAGCTGAATTCTTCTTGAATCATGACTTGGATTATCTGTGTGCTCGTTCTACAGAAAGAAGATCAGCTCTTTCGATCTCAAAAATGAAAGCTGCAACCTACTCTGATAAGGGACTTAAACAAATGGTTCCTGATCAATTCTGGGCTGTTGAAGAACAAAAGTATGACATTGCAGCTTCATATGGTATTTCTCACTGGTGGTTCAAAAAGAAGAATTTCTACATCGAAAGACATGGTGCTGATAAAAGACGCAAAGATGTTCGATCCGAGCTGCGAATCTTAAGTGTCGTACGAGTAGAAATCTTCCCAATCTATGGATATGAGTACTTGAAGAAAATCGTTCTTAAAAGAGCAGACTTAAAGGAGTATGTCATTGAAGAAAACGACTTCAAACACCTGCTATTGAAGAAAACGACTTCAAACACCTGCTGCCAAATGAATTTGAAGATCTCTATCTGTTGAATCTCCAAGGAAACCTTGAACATTTGCCTATCCGTGAGAAAAAGGCTCTCTATGCTGCTGTCAATCTTTGGATCAGGGGCTTAGTCATTCGAAAAAGGGTTGAGGACTTTCAGCTTGGAGTGGAAAGCTACCAGACCCGGGTCAACCTTACTAGTCCACAATGGAATGCAACGGGGCATGAATTTCGTCACGAATATAGAGTTATTGACACTCCTAGAGCCGTCATCTTCACCGACAGATACGGGACTCGCATGCTTATGAGACTTTGTGAGCTTTACAAATTTAGTGATGGTACACTTAAAATGGTCGAAGAAGAATTACACTCTAGAGTGAATGAATTTAGAGTTGATCTAAAGCCGTGGGAGAAGACTAAATTCTGGACTGATGATGATTTAAAGAGGAGTGACAACTTCATTGCTGCAATCAGGCGAAGACTTAAGACTCGAAGAATCTTCCGCAGCCTTGAAAGCTTTGTTGGTGGCAGACTCCGTAAAGGCCATTACAAACTACTTCAAAGAACTGAATGATGATATCCCCCTGAAGTAGTGTATGATCTATATTTTGATGTGTAATATGTGGTGTAATGACAATTAAGCAACTATAATGTATGTAATAGTGCTAGGTTGTGTGTTGTGGTTTCTCTTATGTATTAAAAGGGAACCTCAGTCTTGTCCACTTAAATCTTATAAACCAGACACATTTTTCTCCAACAAATGTTTTGTTTCATACATATTTAAATCACTTGAGATCCAAAATCTCAAAGGATTTGTAAATTTTTGATCGGGGGAGAAAATGTGATACAAATATGAAAGATGATAAAAGATGACCTTTTCAATGTGCATACTACTCTCCCATATATGCTAAATTATTGACATATCTCGAATCATATATTAAGGGGGAGTATTTATAAACAAATTCAAACCTTCAGGGTACAAAGTTTTCCATGTTTTACATAAGGTACCTTGATTGCGTGTTAAATGGTTTCTAAATGTTTGATGATCATGGTTGTACTTCAAAGTACTTCCTTCTTATATGTGCAAAAACTCTTTCAAACCTTGAGGCACATATTGAGGGGGTGCAAACTTTTGAAAATCTCATCCTTCCAATATGCTTTATCTAATTAATCTGATAAGGGAAGTGATGTTGATATTTTTTTGAAAATGGTAATCAAAGAAGTTAATTCTTTCTCTTGCCTCCGTGTGCAAAACGATTTCAAATACTTGATGCACATGTTGAGGGGGAGCTCTTGTTCTAAAAATATCAAAAACAATTCAGGTACAAAATGCTTTGATAATATATCACAAGTATCTGGATTGATTTTCAAATGGTTTTCAATTGGTTCCAATGGCAGATGAACAATACCAAATAGACCGACCAACTTTACTTTATGTATGGTGATATAAGGATGATAAGGTTAGGTATTTGTTCCCATGATCCGCCAGAACCGGAGGGATCTACCCAGGGACAATCCACTAGTTAGTGTAGAAGTCCTTAGGTATGATGATAAAAGGAGAAAAATGAGATATGGGAAGAGTGCGGACTGAGTCAGAGCAAGTACTGGAATAAACCCAACAAGGTTCTTGCTATGAAGTCTCGGTAAGCACTGAAGGGGTTGAAGAATGAAAAAGAACTGAATGAGAAAAGGGGTGAAAAGAAATAGCCCTCCATTTATTCAACCTTAGGGCAGTAACCGGGTTCAATACATATGCTACTGGTGGTTACTAAGGTAACACTGGTATTGAAGACAATACGTCATGGACCCAGTGACGCACTGCACTACAACTTCCCAAACCACTCAAGTTCCTCTTAAAAGGGCTTGTTTCATTCTCACGGGGAACCGACATTATCTATCGACTTTCTCTTAGAGATTGTTGATATTGAAGAAGGAGACCCTCTCCCTAGTCTCCGATACAGGATCCAAATATGCACAAATTGAGTCTAGAGCCACGAGATCATCCATAAATCTCATTAGGACACTTTCAATGAAGACTCTCTATTTCACACAATGTGGAAAGAGAGATTATATCTTGAGTCCTACGCATTATCCTTGTGGTATTGCCAGAACATCCGAGTGATATGCAAACATATTCACAATGAAGATGGAAAGCCTTCTGGAGCCAACATCAAACAAGCTCCTGGTAGGTGGCATGTGAGATCTATTCAATAGATCAACCATGTGACAACTGAACAGAAACAATGGAGCGATTCAATCTTTTGAATCAATCCTGGTTCAGGTTATGGATTGACGGATACCTTTGAAAAACCGGTCATTGTGCTTAAAAACTCTTTTCTTTAGCACATCGTCCGTGTACGAATATTTTAAATCAAAAGGTATTTTATGATTGATAATTGATTTTCATTAAAACCTTCGTTGTATTGCAAAAATATTTTTTATTGAGCAATACACGATTGTTTTTCAAATATCCTTTCATCAATCAGTAAACCTCTATTCTCTGGTTCACTCACTCCGTGTTGTCTTCTTTGAGACGTTCCGGTTTTAGAACAGCTAGAGCAGCTGCGAAACCCTGTCAAAGAAATTCTTCGGAATTATACCTTATCACAGGCAGTACTTGTACTGATCAACGGAGAACCGTGGGCCGTGTACCTCAATTCAACAAAAAGTGATCAAAGACACTTTCATGCGATTTATTGCTAACTGTTGTATGCAGGTACGCTCTACGTTTGCAGCTGATCAGAATGAAGCGGTCAATCCATAGCCGCATGCTCACTTAACACATTCATCTCAAAAGAAATCATGATTAGTTCATCAATGACTCTGATATTGTCACTCCATGCTTCTGCTACGCTGCTGCCAATATCATGAATCAACAAAAGCTTCCGCTACCCTGATAAGAAGAAATCATGATCCAGAATGTGAGCATGACGGTCCAATTGTCACAACATCATATGCTGGCAACACAACAATGGGTGATGCTGAGATTTGCTGTTGCTGATGATCTCTAGTAATGCTCAAAAGGTTATCATGGTGGATCAGCTCAACAACCTCCACAAATCATTCATCACAGTTGTACAATGATGAAATAGACACAGAGGCACATTGTTTGAATACTTTGATGATGAAAAGTCTACGAGCTCAAGAATGAAGATTAATTTGAATGCTAGGATTCATAATGTAAAACACGGGGTGACCTTCCTTAGGGGGAGATTGTTAGGAATTAGAAAAACTCTGTAATGAAGTATCGGTCACCCCAAATACTATCTCGCATAAGTTAGCTCGTAGACATTATGTTTCTTACTATATTATTAGTTAGCTATTTAGTTTAGTACAACACCGTGGAAGAAGGACGGGTCTTTACCCATTGTATACCTGATCCACAGGCCGTCAGGAGGTCGTTTAGTTTGTAACCTATAAATACCCTCTACCTTGCAAGGTAGAGGGTTGGATGTTCTTTGGTAATCTAATATTCCACAAGTTTCTCTTTCTAGAATATCCCACTTTCTCTCTCTATAAAATCATCTATACGCCTAAAGCTTTAATGTTATGATGTGTATGTGAAATCCAATAGCTTACTGTACTTAACACTCTAGTGGGATTTTTCCTTTTATGGTGGATTTTTAGGAAGTGGTTTTTATGTTGCATGAGATTCTGTTTCCCAGTTCCACGATTCTCGTGGTTCCCTTCCAAGAGGGATCCGAATAGTTAAACTTTAGGGATCCGTGGATCTGCAATGACAGAAAAAATGGTCTTGACGTAAAATAGATTTTTGCAACTTTTAGGTTTATAAAAGGAGGTGTGTTCTAGCCAATATTTACTAGTTAAGCATGCATTGTAGGCTTCGAAAGTATGTTAAGGTGAAAGATACGAATGAGAAGAAAAAGATAAACACATAATAAAAAACAAACAAGAAAAACTAAGACATTAGTAATATTTCATTTCAACGCTAAGAGCGATACAAAGGATTGGATATATGATACAAATGCAGATTAACAACACAAAGTACATGTCTCCATGAGAAAACTTGATCATGGGATACATGAGAGCAATGAGTGTTAAGACGATGATCACGAAGGCTATATAAACCATGATGATTAACTTCTTCCTTGGTTTGGATTTGAGATGAGAAGAGATGAGAGGAAAGATGAAGTTTTAATGAGAGGTAATTTTTGAAAGTGGAAGATTTGAAAAATGAGGATTGGTGTAGTTGACGAGCGGAGGGAGATTTTATAGGGAAGGTGGAATTTTTGAGATTTGTGTTTTGTTTTATTATTAGAAAGATTTGATTTTTGGATTAAGTAAAAATAAAAGCACATGTTTATAAACCTAGACTATAGACGGAAGAGTAGCACGTATGCAAGAAAAGTTTCCTAACGAAGCTACGTGTAATACATATAAGTCCCTATGCAAGCATACTTATTCTTAAGCTAATGTTATTTAGAAATAAGTAGAAAGTCATACCTCTAATGTAATTATGAGTGTCTTTTTTTTGACAAGAAAAATGTCAATAGACAACTCCGGTTCCTTCGTGATCTAGATGGTAATTAAGATACCTTCTTAGGAAAGGTAATCTTGTTACCAAGAAATTCCTGTGGCTTGTTAAAAGTGAGCTTTAACTAAGCAAAATGACAAGAAAGGTTAGTGCAATTTAGTAAAATTAAGAAACAAAAAAAATATAATGTTGTCATCTAATCAACATCCTACAAAATTGTTTTTAAGACATGGTGTTTATTTTTGTAAAAGACCTTTTTTGTAGTTTTCAATTATACACGGACCGTGTCAAGTTTTTAAGGTACAATATACTTTAAAAACATGGTACCGAAGCTCTGGTACCAATTGTGGAAAACTAGAAGGAGGGGTTGAATAGTTTTACCGATTAAAACTTGGTTTTAAACTATTTTGATCGACTTATGTCAATCTATTTAAACGTGTGTGTTGGATGTTGATAGATAAGCATATGAATAAATATAACTAAGATAAAGAGTAAGAAGCACAAAACCACAACGCGAGTATTTATAGTAGTTCGGCTACAAGGACACCTTCCTTGCCCTACTACACTCCCCGACACAACACAAACTTCTTGTGGCGGAGAATCCTTCACAACGTCGCCTACTCTTTATCCGGTACAAGGCTAGACACCGGATTCTTCCACGAGGTGAAACCAAAGCTATCACAACGTCGCCTACACTTTATCCGGTACAAGGCTAGATACCGAGTTCCATTACAAAGGAGGAACTACTACCCAACACAACACAACACCTATCCCAAAGGAGACCCACTCCTTATGACAACATCAACAAGGATATCAATATCCATTGACCCAATATAAATCTATCTTGTAGATCGATACACCATATCGAATGTATACCCCAGGCACCTTTCACTAATGCCTTTGACTCGATTTCTAGGCACCCTTCACTAATGCCTTCAACACGGACTTTCCGGCACCTTTCAATAATGCCTTTGACACGGACTTCTAGGCACCCTTCACTAATGCCTTCAACACGGACTTTCCGACACCCTTCAATAGTGCCTTTGACACGGACTTTTGGCACCCTTCACTAATGCCTTTGACACGGATTTTCGAAACCTTTCACTAATGCCTTTGACTTGATCCTTTAGACATCTTTCACCTATATCTTCAACACAACACTTCTAATGAAAGAAGAAAGAACTATCAACAAGATAACATCAGTAGTCTTGATGATGACGAAGCTTGGCAACCCATGGACTTGAGCTTGCTCGACTTCAAGAGGCAGTGATCTTGCCTTTAAAAGGAACCTAGAGAATCACACAAACACAAAACTACATAGAAAGATCCCTTGGATATGAGGTTAGAGAGTTTACAATACTAGGAGAAATTGTATGTGAAGGGGGTGAGTTACAATGAAGAAATGAATCACTATTTATAGACATAATATGCTGCAGTTCCACGGATCCCACGGATCCCTTGTTGGAGGAATTCGTCTAGCGTGTTCTGAGGGATCCATGGGACGCTCCTCATTGCCCATGGGTTATGGGTCATGGGTCCTATACTTTGGACCATGGGTATCCAAGTAGATACAATGTATCTAGAAGATGCTATGCATCTAGTCAATGGGTTATGGGTTAGCTCCATGGGTCATGGATAATACCCATTATGACTTATGCATGATGTCATGCAATGGGTCATGGGTTATGGATTATTCTCCATGGGTATGGGTCATGGACTTTGGGTTTTACCCAACTACATTCAATGTATTAAGTCAATGGGTCAAATACTTAAGCTTCTACCCATTCTATTTACCCATTATAATTCTTACTAAGTATGTATATATCTACCCAATATGTAAGCACTAGTTGTTATACATATGCATTACCATAACATGAAAACACTATTACTTGTTTAGTGATTTATATGAAAATGCAAGTGTGTTAGTAAACTATTGGCTCAAACCATTTACGTATTTTATTTGTTTCGTTAAAATGATTTTACGTTTGTTATCGACAAAATATTAGAAGATCGTAAAATATAAATAAACTTTTTTACGGCTTATTTGTATTAACAATATGGTTGGAAAAGCTATGGATTTCGGGCCATAAAATATTTTCTCTCGTTATCTGCAATGTACAACTCGTGTCTTAAATCGCTCTCGTTAGCAGGCTCTCCCATGTATGAACTATGTCTCGCAGGTTCTTTGTTAAAGTCTGGGACTTTTTTAGGTTTTGAATAACTTTTGTGGTGATCTGTGGTTGGTTCTTTGTTCAAATATGGGATTTTTGTAGCCTTGGACTTTTTGTCCTTTGCGCTCGGACGTCCACGAGTACTTGCGTGAATAGCAGGTCCACGAGTACTTGTGATGGTGATCTGTGATGGTGGTGTTAGATATGTGATTTGTAGATCTGTTGTTTGTTTAGATCTTTGTTGTTTGGTTGGTTTAGATCTGTGGTTTAATCTTGAAAGCAGTTTCAAAAACTGCTTATTGAAAGTAGTTTCAAAAACTGCTTTACTGAAAGCAGTTTCAAAAACTGAAACTGCTTATTATGAGAAGCAGTTTTCAGCAGCTTTAAAACTGCTTTTAGTTTGTTGCTGTTGATAACAAAAACATGGTTTTTAGAAATGGTTTCTTGAAACTGCTTATTATGAAATAAGCAGTTGATTTCTGTTTTAAAAAACCGAGATGGCAATGATGATTTAAAAAAAATGTCGATTGGTATGGCATAACCGAATGGACGGCAAACATTTTGCAATGTTCAAATTTGCAGCCATATGAATAAAAATAACAATCTGAGCCGTCTCGATGTGTCATTTTTTATAAACGTATAGTTTTATATGTAATAGCGTAAAATTATACCTTGTTCGTGTAAAATGGTGATGAATTCATCATTAGTTTTTATAAACCCGTAATAGCTTCTTTTTGTTTTATGAATGCTAGTTCTGAAATTTCTATAAAACCCCTGTTGAAACTACTGGTTTTGTGAATGCTTGTTTTTGTTTTGTGAATGCTTGATCTGTGGTGCTTGATCTGTGGTTTCTTTGTTAGATCTTTGATGGTGGTGGTGATCTTTCTGATGGTGTTGGTCTTTGTTTTGTGAATGCTTGATCTGTGGTTTCTTTGTTAGATCTTTGATGGTGGTGATGATCTTTCTGATGGTGTTGGTTTTTGTTTTGTGAATGATGTTTTTGAAACTATAAATGGCAGTCTCTTTCAAGATGCTATATGACATCAAAAAAGTGGAGTGAAAACACTAAAAACGTGTTTCACAAAGAAAACACAACCATTCCCGTGGATCCATCCCCGTGAATAATTCGCAGACAAAAGACAAAAAAAAAAGAAAAAAATAACAAAAGAAAAGGACGATTCCCTCTGCATACTTAAAACAAAAGTTATAAAACCAAAAAATAAAAAAAATCACACTATACAAACTATACTATCAAAATTTATAAAAATCACACTCTGCATACTTGTATATTAGTTTTGAAAAAAATCAAACTATACTATCATTTAGGTGTGCATCTGACGAAAAAGCGAAAAAAGAAAAAGACAAAGTACCCACCAACAAGCATAAACAAGTACAAACACCCCCTTAGGGGGTGTTTTGATAGCATAACCCGTTATGGATACTCGAAAATGTAAGTTTGTCAATTGGGAGGAGTGATGTAAACCAAACATGATTTGAACCTTGTTGGTATTCGTTTGTTTAAGTTGAATCGGCGAAATGAGTGTATACGAATGATTAAACAGACGAAATTTCTTGTTTACGTTCATTTGTTAAGAAAATAAGGTTGTTCGTGTTTTTTATATCATTTGTGGAAAACTAGAAGGGGGGGGGGAGGGTTGAATAGTTTTGCCAATTAAAACTTCCTTTTAAACTATTTAGATCGACTTATGTCAATCTATTTAGATGTGTGTATTGTATGTTGATAAACAAACATATATAAGTATGTAATGAAAAGATAAGAGTAAGAAGCACAAAACCACAACGCGAGTATTTATAGTGGTTCGGCTACAAGTACACCTTCCTTGCCGTACTCCACTCCCCGAGTCACCTACTCGAGAGTTCGTAATCACTACACCAATCTCCTTATGGCGGAGAAGCCTTCACAACGTCGCCTACCCTTTTTATGGTGCTAGGCTAACCACCGGGTTCTTTCACTCCAAGGTGAACCACACCTACACAACGTCGCCTACCCTTTAGCAGGTACTAGGCTAAGTACGTAGTTCTTTCACACCAAGGTGAACCACACCTACACAACGTCGCCTACCCTTTATTAGGTACTAGGCTAAGCACCTAGTTCCATTGCAATGGAGGAACTACTACCCAACACTACACCAATGACTAATCCCAAAGGAGATCCTCTCCTTTTTACAACATCATCAAGGATATCAATATCCTTGGATCTAGTACTAATCTATCTTGTACATCGAAACACACCATATCGAATGTACATCTAAGGCACCTTTCACTAATGCCTTTAACTAGATCTTCAAGAAACCCTTCACTAATGTCTTGTGTCTTGACTTCTAAGCACCCTTCAATAATGCTTCTAGTATTGACTTCTAAGCACCTACTGTAAGATATAACTTTTCACATACACATCAAACCATAACACAAGGTGGCGAATAAGATGGAATTCTAGAGAGAGAAAGTTAGAGGTTTAGGGAACTTAGTGAGAGAAAGTGAAAGATATTATTATGAGCTCCAACTCTCTACCTTGGAAGGTAGAGAGTATTTATAGTCTTACACAAATCGCCACACTTTGGGCTGTGGATCAGGCATACAGTGGGTAAAGACCCGTCCGTCCTCCACGGTGTTACTTAACTAAATAACTACTTAACTTAAAAGAACTACGACTACGAGCTTTCTAACGAATACATATACTTGAGGTGACCGACTCTTTAATACTGGGAATTTCTAATTCCTAACAATCTCCCCCTAAGGGAGGTCACCTCAATAATGTACCAAAATTACATAGAATACAAATAAATATAACATTTAACAATTGATCTTGCATTCTTGATGTAGTCATTTGCTCCTAGGCTCGTAGTCATTGATTCTTCACAATGCATGTTTGGTTATTCCAAGTGGAGGTCTTTTACTGATCCACGTGATGATACGTTTGAGCCATCTTTGGAGATCATCAGCTATCAAAAATCTCTGAGACATCCATTGTGGTGTTGTGACTTTGGGACCGACATGCTCACATTCTGGATCATGATATCTTCTCATCAGAGTAGCGGAAGCATTTGTTGAATCACGATATTGGCAGCAGCGTAGCAGAAGCTTGGTGTGAAAATATCAGAGTCATTGATGCACTAATCATGATTTCTTTTGAGATGAATGTGTTAAGTGAGCATGCGGCTATGGATTGACCGCTTCATTCTGATCAGCTGCAAACGTCGGGCGTACCTGCATACAACAGTTAGCAACAAATCGCACGAAAGTGTCTTTGATCACTTTCGATGAATTGAGGTACACGGCCCACGGTTCCCCGTTGATCAGTACAAGTACTGCCTGTGATCAGGTAGGATTCCTAAGAATCTCCTTGACAGGGTTTCGCAGCTGTTCTAGCTGTTCTCAAACCGGAACATCTCAAAGAAGACAACACGGAGTGAGTGAACCAGCGAATTTTAAGTCCACTGATTGAAGAAAAGAGATTTGAAAAACAATCGTGTATTGCTCAATAGAAATTGTTTTTGCAATACAACGAAGGTTTTATTGAAAATCAATTATCAATCATAAAAATACCTTTTGGTTTGAAAAATGAGTACACAGTCGATGTGCTAAAGAAAAGAGTTTTTAAGCACAAAGACCGGTTTTTCAAAGGTATCCGTCAATCCATAACCTGAACCAGGATTGATTCAAGAGATTGAATCGCCCCATTGTTTCTGTTCAGTTGTCACATGGTTGATCTATATAATAGATCTCACATGCCACCTACCAGGAGCTTGTTTGATGTTGGCTCCAGAAGGCTTTCCATCTTCATTGTGAATATGTAAACACATCACTCAGATGTTCTGGCAATACCACAAGGATAATGCGTAGGACTCAAGATATAATCTCTCTTTCCACATTGTGTGAAACAGAGAGCCTTCATTGAAAGTGTCCTAAAGAGATTTATTGATGATCTCGTGGCTCTAGACTCAATTTGTGCATATTTGGATCCTATAACAGAGACTAGGGAGAGGGTCTCCTTCTTCAATATCAACCATCTCAAAGAGAAAGTCGATAGATAATGTTGGTTCCCCGTGAGAATGAAGCAAGCCCTTTTAAGAGGAGCTTGAGTGGTTTTGGAAAGTTGAAGTGCAGTGCGTCACTGGGTCCATGACGTCTTGTCTTCAATACCGATGTTACCATCAGTAGCATATGTAGTGAACCCGGTTTCTGCCCTAAGGTTGAATAAATGGAGGGCTATTTGTTTTCACCCTTTTCTCATTCAATTCTTTTTAATTCTTCAACCCCTTCAGTGCTTACCAAGACTTCATAGCTAGAACCTTGTTGGGTTTATTCCAGTACTAGCTCTGTCTCAGTCCGCACTCTTCCCATTTCTCATTTTTCTCCTTTTATCATCATACCTAAGGACTTCTACACTAACTAGTGGATTGTCCCTGGGTAGATCCCTCCGGTTCTGGCGGATCATGGGAACACATACCTAACCTTATCATCCTTATATCACCGTACATAAAGTAAAGTTGGTCGGTCTAATTGGTATTGTTCATCTGCCATTGGATCCAATTGAAAACCATTTGAAAATCAATTCAGATACTTGTGATATATTATCAAAGCTTTTTGTACCTGAATTGTTTTTGATAATTTTAGAACGAGAACTCCCCCTCAACATGTG
This sequence comes from Chrysanthemum seticuspe, assembly GCA_019973895.1. Taxonomy (NCBI): domain Eukaryota; kingdom Viridiplantae; phylum Streptophyta; class Magnoliopsida; order Asterales; family Asteraceae; genus Chrysanthemum; species Chrysanthemum seticuspe. The sequence continues at coordinate 70,541,811 of BPTQ01000003.1, read as the reverse complement.
CATCAAGTATTTGAAAATGTTTTGCACACGGAGGCAAGAGAAAGAATTAACTTCTTTTGATTACCATTTTCTAAAAGATATCAACATCACTTCCCTCAACAGATCAAGTAGGTATAGCATTTCCGGGAAGGATGAGGTTTCCATGAATTTGCTCCCCCTTAATATGTGCCTCGAGGTTTGAAAAGAGTTTTGCACATACTAGAGGGAACCTGCACATTAGGATGAATGATCACGTTTCAAATCAAATGTTTAAGATAGATGCTCCCCCTCAACATGTGCATTGAAAATTTGAAATCGTTTGTCACATGTGGGCAGGATAGCATGTACATCTGTTATATAACCATTTACCTAATTATCAGTTTAAATCTAATTTAAATCACACATTCTCCCCCGATCACAATTATCAAATCATTTAAGATTTGTGATCTCGTATAGATTTAAATTGATTTTGAAAGCTTTTAAGGAGAATTGTGACATGATTGTGAAAGCGTTTGAACTGATAAGGATCGGATTTTAAGACTTTAAACTCCATTTATAAAACATGCATGTATATCTTTTGAAAACAATTTAATGCCAAATAACTTTTTAATTTAATTGAAATCATTCTCCCCCTCAATCAATGACGTAGGTTGTTGATTGAGAGAAAGAGATTTTGACAAATAAGTCCAGATGATTATCAAAAATAGAGATCGAGTTATTTTTCAAAGCATTTGGTTTTCAGCAGATAGGAGTTTATAGAATCAGAGCATAGGATTTGAAAACATGGTAAAACATGGCTCTGTTCTTTCTTTAAAACCGGGTTATTGCCTGAAAATGACAATAAACCATCGTTTCTCTTTCTCCCAAAAATAT
>BPTQ01000003.1:70502472-70532797 GCA_019973895.1 Chrysanthemum seticuspe | reverse complement strand
CAGACTGTGGAGATGACAGTAGGGACGTTGGTGGACATGTTATCAGATTATACGGGATTTTATAACTCAATGATTAAACCGGGAAATAGATTCTTTCACGGGATTTTACTAAATCAAGAGAAAACCGTAAACAATCACTCAAGTCGCTAGATGATAAAGCTCTAAGTCGCTAGAAACAAATCCACTAAGTCGCTACCAATTAATTCGCTAGACAGCCAAGTCGCTAGAATCCCAAGTCGCTAACAGAAAAACAAGTCGCTAAGTAGTAACTCGCTACGGACCAAGTCGCTAACCAAATTTTGGCAGCAATTCGCTACACAAGTCGCTAGAAACACAAGTCGCTAAAGAGCAACTCGCTACTGACCAAGTCGCTACCACAAGTCGCTACCCGTAGTGGAGATTCCACTACTTGTACTTTAACTCGCTAGATCTAACTCGCTAGATTTAACACTGTAACTCGCTACAATTTAATGAAGCAAGTCGCTATGAAGAAAACTTATCCGTGAACTAACTCGCTACCATGAAAAACCATATAAACATCACTTTTCAATCCAAAAACAACCCAACCAAGATGATTCAAGCTTACCAAATGAAAACCTAAACACTTATGATGATTCTAAACACAAAAGTACCAACAAAATTCAAACTTTAACACAAGAAATCAACCAAATAATGCAAAAACCACTAAACTTTTTCAAACTCAAAAACCACCTAAAAACCACTATAAATCCAAAGATGTGCAAGATATGATCTAACCATGGCTCTTGATACCAATTGTAAGATATAACTTTTCACATACACATCAAACCATAACACAAGGTGGCGAATAAGATGGAATTCTAGAGAGAGAAAGTTAGAGGTTTGGGGAACTTAGTGAGAGAAAGTGAAAGATATTATTATGAGCTCCAACTCTCTACCTTGGAAGGTAGAGAGTATTTATAGTCTTACACAAATCGCCACACTTTGGGCTGTGGATCAGGCATACAGTGGGTAAAGACCCGTCCGTCCTCCACGGTGTTACTTAACTAAATAACTACTTAACTTAAAAGAACTACGACTACGAGCTTTCTAACGAATACATATACTTGAGGTGACCGACTCTTTAATACTGGGAATTTCTAATTCCTAACACCTACCACAAGTGCTTATGATATGGACGATAGATACCCTTCACTAATATCTTCGTCTTGACACTTGAGACACCTTTCGCAAATGTCTTCAACACTTCTTAGGAAAAGAAAAACAATCATCAACAACAAGACTTCAGTAGTCTTGATGATGAGGAAGCATGGCAACTCATGGACTTAAGCTTGCTCGACTTCAAAGGTGGTGATCTCTTCTTTAAGAGGAACCTAGAAGATCACACAAAAACAAAACTACAAACATAGATCTCTTGGATCTGAGGTTAGAGAGTTTTCAACTCTAGGGGAAATTATGTTAGAAAGGGGTGAGTAACAATGAAGAAATGGCTCACTATTTATAGAGGAAAAATTCTACTGTTCCCCGGATCCCACGGATCCCTTCCACAAAGGGATCCGTCTAGCGTAAAGCTAGGGATCCGTGGGACGCTCCTCTTTACCCATGGGTATTTTGGTTATGGGTCATGGGTCGTGGGTTGATCCATGGGTCTTTAGCTAGATACAATGTATCTCTTGAGTGCAATGCACCTAGTCACATGGGTATGGGTCAAAACCATGGGTTATGGATATTATCCATATATGATATAAGCATGATGTCATGCAATGGGTTATGGGTCAAGCTCCATGGGTCATGGACTTTGGGTTGTACCCAACTACATTCAATGTATTTGGTCAATGAGTTATGATACTTAAGTTTCTACCCATTTATATCACCCAATATACTACATACTAGTTATGTGTATATTTTACCCAAATATGTAAACACTAGTTGTTGTACATATGTAATATTAAATCATAAAATCAATTATACTTGTTTTAGTGTTCTATGTGAAAATGTGAATATGTTTGAAACTATTAGTTCAAACTATTTTCGTATTTTATTTGTTTCGTTAAAATGATTTTACGTTTGTTATCGACAAAACATTAGAAGATCGTAAAATATAAATAAACGTTTTTACGGCTTATTTGTATTAACAATCTCCCCCCTTTTTGTTGATGACAAAACATAAAATTATTTTAAAGAAAAGCTAAAATTCGTAAAAGTTTGAATTTGTAGTTTTTACTTTCTTCTCTCCCTTTTTGTCGAAACAAAAAGAGCTTCGAAAGGAAACTAACACATTGTTTTAGGAAAAACATGTGAAGGAAATAAAAAGAAACAGAGAGCAAGTAATGGGAAAGGATCTCGTCTTAACTCCCCCTTGACGAGTCCATCCCTATGTAAGGGCGTCAAGAAAGTAATACTAAGCTAGTTTGTTTGCAACTAAGTTTGCAAAAGATTTCGTCTATGTGACGAATGTGCTCCCCCTTGATGATTGAAATTTTGCAAAGGGATGTCATGAAATGTAATCCTAATATTGCAAGTAATTTGCAATGTATCGCTTTGACACAAAGCTCCCACTAGCTTTAGGTTGTCAAAGTCTTCAAGTGTAAATTGAATAACTATAAAACAAAGGTTAGAAAGCAAGTATAATTCACAATTTCCTGCAAATGTGGTCCAAGTTAGTAAAAAAAATAGTTTACTGTATCACGGATCCCACGGTTCCCTCCTAGTAGGGATCCGTCTAGGCAAATTAAAGGGATCCGTCTGGCTGATGAATACATTCAGCAAATGGTGGTATAGCAAATAATGTTATCACCAAAGTGAGATATGAATAATCATATACTCAGAAATATAGCAAGTAGCATGTAATTTCTTTTAGTAAAACTAGAGTTATGATATACATGACTCTAAAAACAAAGAAAATAAACGATAAATGACTAGGAATTTCTAGACCAACTAACGCTTGATACTAGGACACCACTAAAATCTTCTAGCTCAAGTTTGTTTAGGTTTAATTTCGTCGAAACATTCGAGGAGGTGATAGAACATGAAACATTGGTCTTCTCGTACTTCATGTATCAAACTTTCAACTTGTTGACAATGATAACAATCTTTATCATGGCTAGGTAGTGGTGGTGGAAGAACTGAAATGGCTTGATGCAAGGGATCAAGTGAAGCGGCTTGTGGAGCCTCAAACGATGGAGGGATTGGTAGAGGCACATTTGAGAATGGCTCGACCGAGAATGATGGTGGTGGTAGAGAAGTGTCAACATCCATATGGTCGGGTGGTTGACTTTGATGATTTCTCATAATCCAAATTGCATTATATGATGGAAACGGCGAAAAGGAAGCTGGAGCTAATGTTGACTCAACACCTTGATTTTGTACCATTATTCCTCCTAATGAGGAGAATGTTGTCGGCGGAGGCGGATGAGACGGCCTAGGAGGAAAATCCTCTAAATTGTAGAGGTGTGGTGATGATAGTGGAGATGTAAAAGAGATAGCTCTAGGAACCAATGGTGATGGTTTAGTGGAGATGATATTGTTTGGCCTAGGAGGTATGGTGGTGTTTGACATAGGTAGTTTTGTAGGTACTATCCTTTTAGGAATTGGGTTGATTGTTTGAGAAAAGATCCTTGCATTTTTTGGCTTGACCGAAGATGATTCAGTTGAAGAAATTTCATGTACAACACGAGCAATTTTCTTGGGTGGTTCTTTGGTGGATAAGTTACTACTTGGAGTTTTCCTCATGATGAGATGATTTCAAGAAGTTTGTAAGGGTTCTTAAGTGCTGAAAATGAGGATGAAGGTGATGACTATGGAAGTCCTAACAATGTGGTTTATAAGGAAAGAGATTTGGCAAGTGCATTCAAGCCTTAAGCCACTAAAATTCATTGGAATGTGATGATTAACATGCACAAAAGTCAACTTCAAAGTTTGTACTGATCTAGGAAGTCATGTAAGATGAGATGGAGTGTTTGAGTTAGAAAGATGAGCTTGAAATGATTGTTTTAGCAAGATTTGACATAATCTGTCATCCGGATCCCATGGTTCCCTCCTCAAAGGGATCCGTCTAGGATAATCCTAGGGATCCGGCTCTCAGCAGCTATGAAAGAGTAGACATGATGTTTCTAAGGTCTAAGATCTATATCATCTTGAATGTTTCAGTCCTCCTAAGTTTCTTAAATGAATGGGTGCTTAAGTATTTGAAGGTAATGAGTGATGTAGCTTAATGATTGCCTTTTATGGAAGGAATTGGAACTTTCATGAGTACCAATGAATGAACAAGGATGACACTAAAGATGAAAGTGTCAATTGAAGCTAAATGATCCTAAAGATCAGATAGTGACTTAGATTAATCCTTTGGAGAATATCCTAAAGGCTTAAGATGGAAAAATTAGAATTTGATCAATTTCGACCAATTTTGACGTAAGGATGATTATGATCAATTTTGCTATAAGAGGTTTGCAGGATTGTAAATATTGTGTTATAGATGATTCGGGTGGTCTTGGATGATGGAAATACATGTTAGCCATTTAGAGAGAGAAAGAGATGAGAGGGTGTTCTTGGTAGAGACTTGCTTAACAAAATGTAAAGGTTAGATTATGAGAAGCACCACCCCTTCTAAGGATGGAAGGGGTATTTATACTTACAGACTATACGCCCTCCTGACGGGCTGTGGATCAGGCATACAGTGGGTAAAGACCCGTCCTTCCTCCACGGTTTTACACTAAACTAAACTACACTAATAACTAACTAATTAACTACTGAATAACATAAATAACGATATGTCTACGATCTAACTTATGCTAGACCATAATTGGGGTGACCGACACTTTAACATGGAATTTCTAATTCCTAAAATCTCCCCCTAAGGGAGGTCACCCCATGTTTTACATTTTGCATCCTAGCATTCTATTAAATCTTCAGTTCCGAGATCGTAGACTTCAATTCTTCACTTCCGCAATCATTGTGCTTTAGAAGTGACTCTTCATAGTCTAATTATTTTGTACTTTCAGTGGAGGCCTTTAACTGATCCACATCTTGATTATCTTTTAGCTTTCTCCGAGATCATCAACCACAGTAAATCTCTGGATCACCATTTGTAGTGTTGCCTTCATGTGATGTTGTGACTTTCGGACCGACATGCTCACACTTTTGAATCATGACATCTTTCCATCAAAGTAGCGGAAGCTTTACTGGCTCATGATATTTGCAGCAGCGTAGCAGAAACATAGTATAAAAATATCAGAGCCAGGTTCTGTAGATATGCACAAGTCATGATTTCTTCAATTAAGTGTGGATAATGTGAGCATGCGGCTTTGGATTGACTCCTCAATTCTGATCAGCTGCAACCGTCCAAATGTGCCTGCAAACAACAGTTAGCAATAAAACACACGAAAGTGTCTTTGCTCACTTTTGTTGAATTGAGGTACACGGCCCACAGTTCCCCGTTGATCAGTACAAGTACTGCCTGTGATCAGGTATAATTCCGAAGAATCTCCTTGACAGGGTTTCGCAGCTGTTCTAGCTGTTCTCAAACCGAAACGTCTCAAAGAAGACAACACGAAGTGAGTGAACCAGCGAATTGAGATTCACTGATTGATGAAAAATTTATTTGAAAACAATCGCGTATTGCTTAGAAGAAAGAGTTTTGCAAGACGATGAAGGTTTTATGAGAAAGATCAATTTTCAATCAAAAATACTTTTTGTATTTGAAAAAGAATACACATTCGACGTGCTAGAGAAAAGAAGAGATTTGCACATCGAACGGTTTTTCCAAAAGTATTTTTTCAATCAGAGATACTTTTTGTGTTTGAAAACATAAGTACACATTCGATGTGCTAGAGAAAAGAAGATTTGCACATCAAACGGTTTTTCCAAAAGTATTCGTCAATTCATTTCCTGATTCACAAGTGAATCGCCCCATCGTTTCTATCCAGTTGTCACAAGCTTGATCTTTAGAAAAGATCTCACATGTCACCCACCAAGAGCTTGTTTGATGTTGGCTCTAGAAGGATTTCCATCTTCATTGTGAATACTTTACATATCACTCGGATGTTCTGGCAATACCACAAGGATAATGCGTATGACTCTTAATATATTCTTACTTTCCACATTGTGTGAAACAGCAAGTCTTCATTAATTTTGTGTCCTAATGAGATATTGTGGATGATCTCTTGGCTCTAGACTCAATTGTGCACATATGGTTTCCTATGTCGGAGACTAGGGAGAGGGTCTCCTTTTTCAATATCAACAATCTCTAAGAGAAAGTCGATAGATAATTTAGGTTCCCCGTGAGAATGAAAAAAGTCCTTTTAAGAGGAACTTGAGTAGTTTGGGAAGTTGTAGTGTAGTGCGTCACTGGGTCCATGACATCTTGTCTTCAATACCGGTGTTACCTTAGTAACCACCAGTAGCATATGTATTGAACCCGATTTCTGCCCTAAGGTTAAATTAATGGAGGGCTATTTCTTTTCACCCTTTTCTCATTTCATTTCTTTTTCATTCTTCAAACCCTTCAGTGCTTACCGAGACTTCATAACTCGAACCTTGTTTGGTTTATTCCAGTTCTAGCTCTCTCAGTCCGCACTCTTCCCAATTCTCACTTTTCTCCTGTTTTCAATATACCTAAGGACTCTACACTATCTAGTGAATTGTCCCTAGGTAGATCCCTCCGGTACTGGCGGATCGTGGGAACTAATACCTAACCTCACCATCCTTATAACTCCATGCATAAAGTAAAATGGTCGGTCTTTTGGTACAGTTCATTCCTTCTCGAAACCAATTGAAAAATCATTTGGAAAAATCAATCAAGGTACTTGTGATATAAAATCAAAGCTTTTTGTACCTTAATTGTTTTGATCATTTAGAAAAGCTCCCCCTCAACATGTGCATATGATTTTGAATTTGTTTAGCACATGGAAGCAAGAGTTCTTTGAAATATTTTCTTTGATCACAATTTTCATAGAAAAAGCCATTTGATTTTCTTGGTAAAATTCTCCCCCTCAATATGTGCGTAGGATATTTGAAATCATTTTATCACATAGAGGAAAGAGTTTATTTGAAGTACGTCCATGATCACAAAGAAAACCATTTAGAAAATCAATCAAGGTACTTTAAGTTGAAACATAGAAATCATTGTACCTTGAAAGTTTATTGTCTTTTTGAAATGCTCCCCCTCAATATATACTTTGAGATTCGAAAGCATTTAGCACATATGGGAGAGCAGCCTGCACAATTGAATCAAAACGGTCACCTTTTATCAAATTTCATTATTAAATCACAAATTCTCCCCCGATCAAAAATATCAAACCCTTTGAGATTTTGGATCCCAAATGATATAATACGGTTTAGAAAACATGGGAGAAAATGTGCCTGATTTAAAAACTCATCTTGTTTTTGGATAAATGCTCCCCCTCAACATGTGCATAATGTATACTGAAATTGTTTGGCACATGGAGGCAGGAGTGCCTTTGAAGGACTAAATCAGATTTAAGATTTAAATCACGATCTCTCCCTCGATCAAAAATATCAAACTATTGGAGATTTGTGATCCCAACTGATTTAAATCATTTAGAAAAGTTTGGGGAAAGACGTGGCAAGATTTAATTTTTGAAATAGAATGATAAGGATCAATTTAAAACATTAAAGATTGTTAGTGTCAGGTATGATAGTTTTTAAGAGATCTTTAAGTAAAATAAAACAATTTCACAATCTAACAAGAATAGAAAAAATTTCATTTTGTAAGATCTTTGAGTTTTAAAGAAAATCATACCATGACATTACATTAAATCTTTAGATCACCACTTTATTTTGTACAAACCGGACTTTTATGAAGAAATATCGTTTGAAAATACTTTATTTTAAATCACTCTCCCCCTCAATCGAAGACCGTAGTCATTGATTGAGTGACTTAGGTTTTGATAAAAATGAAGTCCGGTGATTTTCAAAATTTAGTCTAATTTATTTTCAAAACAATATTTTTTCCATTTACAAAACAATTTTATCAAATATTTTGAAAAATGGTATTATTCACTACTTGTCCTGCACAAAGATACATTAGGTGGTTGAGAAGCTTCTGTTGTTGCTGTAGGGCAGGAAGAAAACCGTCTGCATTTGTCATGCCAATTCTTCATAGAGGTCTAATTAAGCTCTGTTTCTTCATTTGATGATGAAGAAAACCATCTGCTGATGCAGTGAGACCTCTTACATTGCATTTTATCATGCCAACTTGATAGGTCACTAGTTTTACAACACAAGCTTTACTAGAAAGAAATAGAGAGGAGATAGAGTGGCGGATGAACAATACACACACAAACATACACGTATAAACTATGATGGTTAGGCGTAGAGTGTGAAAGAGAGATGCATTGAACAACCAACCCTCAAGTGAGGGTTATTACATAGTATTTATAGGCAAGGAGCTAGGGCAACACTCCTACTCCTTCCCTTTTCCTTATTGGACATGGGCCTAAGCTTATGGGCCTTCTACATAAGCTATACCTTAAACAAACATAAAGGCCATAATAAGCTACCTATTACAAATGAGTAACTAACACTTGAATTAAGGTTTAGGAGTGATTCCAACAATCTCCCCCTCAAGTGTTGGTGATGAAAAACGGTGAAGGCGTTGATGTAATAGTAGCTTTGACGTCTTCTGACATTCTTCTTTCTTGTGAGAAGAGATGCCTTGATTCGAACAATCTCCCCAGTGTAGAGAGATAGTTTTCTTTGAACAGTTATGCGTTGACGTCATCTTTAACTTTGTTCTTTGATCATTGTTCTTTGTGATGAAAGTGATAGTATGTTGTTGTCTGCATCAAGTCTGCCTCAGGTCTGCTTCGCCGCTACAGTGTCTCCACGTCATTCTTCAACATGCTCACACGCTCTTTGACGTTGGAATTCAGTACTGATGAAGCTCTTTAAGTCTTTAACTTTGTAGATTCTTTGATTTGACGAAGAATCATTCTGACTGTTGTGTTGCTTTTGGATAGAACTTCCATTAGTGAAGATGTTGGCGTGAGCATGAGAAGAATCTGCACGATCATCCCACTCCGGAGCTTCCATAAGAAGAAAACATTTCAAACGGTTAGTTATAAGCGGATTCCGGCACTTACAAGTTTGAACTTCGAGAGTGTTAACAGCATAGTGTGAAAACACAACTCTAATTCTTACAAAGGCTGTTCTTGAACTGGAGTCCCACAAGTGAGATAACGCGATGTACCGAAGTACATCTACAGTTCATATGAGTCGCTGAGGTACACCAAAGCATCACCTCCCGACTGTAGACCGTTTGAGACACACTAAGCGTAATCCACGGGGAGTTACCGAAGTGACCTGCTGTCAGGGCTGTTTGATGTTGACCCTGGCAGGAGTTTCCATTCAATCACTGAGTATCACAGTTGTGAACCTCTCATAAATGTTCTCGACAGATTGCTAAGATCTGTGAAGGACTCGATAATGTACCGCTGATCTTATTGTTGAACATCGAGTGATGAAATGTCAAGTGTACCTAAGAGATCTTTTGATGAATCTCGTGGCTCTAGACTCAATAGTGCGTTTTGGTTTTCCTGAGCGGAGACTAGGGAGAGGGTCTCCTTCTTCAATACCAACGATCTCTAAGAGAAAGCCAATAGTTTACGTAGGGTTCCCTGTGAGAATGAAACAAGCTTCTTTTGAGAGAAACTTGAGTGGCTAAGAAAGTATAGTGCATGCGTAACTGGGTCCATGACGACTTTTAATCTTCAATACCAGTGTCACTAAGTGACAACCAGTAGCATATGAATTGAACCCGGTGTCTGCCCTAAGTTGAATAATTTGGAGGGCTATTTCTTTTCACCCTTTTCTTTGCATTTCTTTTTAATTCTTCAACTCCTTCTTTCTCCGATTCTCATTTTCTCCTTTTTATAATCATACCTAAGGACTTCTAAGTACTAACTATTTGTGATGTCCTTGGGTAGATCCCTCCGGCTCTGGTGGATCATAGGACGGTTATTCCTAACCTTAGTCACCTTATCACTCCATGACTAACCTATGTTGCTATAAAACCAATTTTCAAGAAAATCTCTCAAAGGGTTTGTAAATGAAAAAACATGTTTGAACCACTGTGAGAGTTTTATCTTTTAGTAGAAATACTCCCCCTCCACATGTGCTTTAGAGTTTTGACGGAAATATGCACTGTGTGGGAAGAGCGCGCACTTTTGACTTGATCAACTCAAGATAGACACTTCCCCCCGAGACACGGTTACGTTGCATAGTTAAAGAGTTACATTGTCAGCTTTTAGGTGACAACTAGCTCTAATAACTACCTTGAAGGTGTAGACAAACCTCGAAAGGTTGTCAAACCCATCAGAGTTCATGTCTACCAAGAGTATTTCGAATGGTACTTTCTACTTGGACAAGTCCTTTGCGAGACACGTTTACATTACTAGCGAACTAGCTTGAAATTATTACCCGTCCCGGACAAGTCTTTTCGAGTTACTAACAGTTTAGTACCGTCAATTCGTTGGTTAAGTCTATTACACAAAGATTCATTTGCATTTACACAACATATTTCTTATCACATAATTTTCTCCCCCTCAAAAATGGCATATAAAATGTTATTTTTGAAAAATTTACAATAAATATGACCATTTCGAGTGTTGCGGGAAGATGACCACTATGAAAAATTTGTGAACAAAGTTTAAATTCAAATACTCCCCCTCAACAAGTGATATAAATGGTTGAGGTTTTGAAAAACATACGGGGAAGTACTTGTCCTTTTGAGCAAAACCTTGAAAAATGAAATGTTTGATAGGTTTTACTCAAAAGTAAGAAACTTTCGCTCCTTTTATAAGGATTGTGGCACTGAAGCGTACCACAGGGTCCTTTCTTGACAAGAACGGGTTGTACACTGTTATGTGTGCACAAGCCATTGACATATGTAATCACACATCCAAATTTATAATGAAAGAAGCAGTTCAAGGGGTACCAGGAAGTCCAATGATATTGCCAGGAGTGCGAACAGGGCGTTGATAGCCGGTGATGTTAATCCTGGGTCGACCACCAACAAAGCTTTCCAATGTTCTGAACTGATCCCTTCTATACAACCTTTTAGCAATCATTTTGATGATCCTCCTCACATCCTGTAACACCCCAACACGATAAGGGTAGAAGTATCACAATATGGTGTCATATCAGAACATACATAATGAACATAAATCACACAACGGAAGTCTTAATTAAATAAATCAAAAATTTAAGTCAACGGGACTTATCAATACATAGATACCAAAGGAAAACTCCGAATGAAAATATAATAACAAAATCAAATGAAGTCTAAGATGACTAGGTATGGTCTCTATATCAGCTCATCTCTCAACCCCAGACAATCCCCAGCTCCTAGCTTATGTACCTGCCACAGGAAAAGAAATGCGGCTGAGCTTAAAAAGCCCAGTGAACAGATATAAAACAAAGCGAATAATCGAAAGGTAAGAATTGAAGATAACATAATCATAAGGTTCAACGGGGAAATAGCATAAGGTATAACAAAGGATAATGAAACATAAAGGAAAGGGGTCAGTTATCCACCACGAGCCAACAAAACAAATCAAATCAAATCATATATCCATAGTATCCTGTAGTAACCAATAGTAACCATAGCAGATATAACAGACATGGAGTGATCAGCTCCCAGATTGTGAAGACGCGTATTGCACACGACATCATTCACCAGACAAATCATAACATATCAGATAACAGAACAAATCTAGGATACATCCATACGCCCCTGCAGACAAATAGTGCCCATACAATATATATTGAGCTCATAATCAGATAACAGAAAGGGACGGTGTGGAACATCACTCAACCACACTAGAGTCATGCCATCGGTGCATCAATGACACGGACATGGAACCCCCATGCCTAGTGATAGCTCGGGTCTCAAACTGACAGGTCAAAGCAAAAGGTCCACAATATACAATATGTAAGTCATCATAATCAGAGTCCAATATCATTAGTCCACCATTCAGAGCTTCATAGCAATAGTCCAGTATCAAAGGTTCAAAAATAGAGGTTCATTAACAGAGGTTCAATAACAGATGGGTCAATAGCAATAGTTCAATATCAGAGCAAAGGTTCAATAAACAAAGGCAAGAGATCAGAGATGCAAAGAGATCATGAGAAATCCCTACTGAAAAGGGATAGAATATCTGTACCTTATTCGAAGCAAGCAATAACGAAAGTAAAGTCAAGAATGAGATCAATCCCGCCGCCCGGAACCTATATGAATTAGATAACGCTCAATAAGAATCAGATTACTCGTTTTAGACGGCTTTCCATTTTTAGCAGGTTTCCACTTTTAGTAATATTTCCATTTTAAGCAGGTTTCCATAATTAATAACTTTCCATATTTGGCAGGTTTCTGTATTTAGAAAGTTTAGTTAATTTTGACGCATTTAATGTCACGTTAGGTTAAATGATGCAAAATGAGTATTATTGTACTTTAAGGATCATTTATGCCAAGTTACGCAAGTTTAGGGTCTAAAGTGTAAATATTACAAAGTGTAGGGTTTATAATGTAATTAGCTTAAATGTCCATTAGATTTTATTTTGCCATGCACGTTAATAGGGAGGAAAATATGATTACAACATTTTCAAGTACCATATTGTTCTAACATCGAGCTTGCTAGCGGTCCAAAATACTTACTTTTACGACCAAACAAACATGCCAATGGACTCACCCCCGACTCACCTTGCCGACACACTTTCAAACATACAAAACAGTTTACGCATGACTTCCGCGATCACCCTCAAACGTACCCCCATATGACCATGCTATATACATTTTTATGTTTACTTGATTTTTTGTAATACGCTTTATATACTAATAACCTATGCTTAAACATACTAACATCAAACACATTATACAGTGCAAGACTTAGTTATACTAATACTCACGACTCATGTTTTACTTCCCACAAACGCATGCATATAGCCCCTTTAAGCCCACTTATACACGACACACCATCATATAATTTAATGAGCCAACTTTTATGAACCACACTTAGACAAACCTTTACCCACGACCGAATTCACATAAGCAGTAGCCAAGTAGTTATCTCAACATTACATGCATGTATAACATATTATATATTTACTTGTCCCTTGTTAAGATTCATGTGACAAAAGTAACAGTTTATGTGATGGTGTAGTCGAAAATAATAAGAAAGAATGAGATAAGTTACTGTTTTAACACATGGTTCCATGCGACATTTATATGTTTACCTAGTTATGATTCATGTGACAATCTTAGCTCGATACGTAAATAAATAAACATGACCATGGCATGCAAGAGTGGGTCGAAAAACAGGTTCAATACACCAAGAGTACGGGTCGAACAGATTCGGTTTATGGTGTCTAAAAATGGGTTCAAAACAGTTGCATTCATGGTCGAATAATATGTGTTACGTTAGATATTTACATGGTCTTTTATTTATATCATTATTTCATGTGATATATTTATGTTCGATTTAGCATGGATTCTAGACGGTTTCATGAGTACATTCGAAGGAAAGACAAATGACCAATCAAGAAAATTAGACGAGAGTGAGATGGTTACCCTTGTAGCGTATGAAAAGAGGAAGGAAACAAGGATCAAAAACAAACAACCAAGCACCCCTTTTGTGCTTCAAATCCCACGACAGCAGCACCAACATCAAACAAACGACAAAACCAAACAACCCTTCGAACTATGCACGTGATTCAGCCTTTACAAGAAGCCTTCGAACCTTTCTTTGGAACCTTTTGTGCCGACAGAAAAATGGAGGAGGAATAGCCTTGCCGTCACTTTCTTTTTAGGGTTTTTGTGTGTATATTTTGAATGAGGTAAATGGGATTTAATGAGATAGGAATGAGTTTATTTAGGAGAAAATATGGGGAGCCTTGGCGTGTGATTTCAGCCGTGAATGGGGCAAAACAAATGAAGACCAAATCTCATTTTTTTATTTACTTACCAATATCACAATGTCACCTTTTATTTAATTGTCTAGACATATAGTTTATCTAGTCCATGTAACATCTTTAATGTGTTATATTCATTAATAATATAAATGTAACTTTTATTTCCCATATCTTGTGTAAACAATATAATTAAATGTCCACGTAATTAGCAAGCTCGTTTTATGTTACGGATTATTGATCGAGGGTATTATGGTCTTTTAACACGTTCATGGTTTTAGGGTTTTACAACTCTCCCCCTCTAAAAGAAAAATTTTCGTCCTCGAAAATTGAAGTGAACACGAATGAAAACAACGAAGACATACCAGATTACAACGAAATGAGGGTAACAGATATCAAACGGTAGAAACTTTACAAAAATCCTAAGATTCTTGACAGATGAACGCATGCCGAGAATTCAAACGTATCAATTCGCATAACGATGAAGGTAGATTAAACGTATAAGCAGAATGATCCCAAGGTATTGCTAAACTCAGACAATCTTAATCAGGTGCCAGAAATACTAAGCTCTAAGGCACTCCTAGAGACATCCTATGATCACAATGAGGGTACGTCATATGATGTAAGTATTATCACGTTGGCCACGCATCATAATACCAACATCATATGATTATACCTTAATGATGACCATATTTTATCTCAAGTCGTGAAAATCATCCTATTAACCACTTAACGGTCCATTCTACATCTTAGGGTTGGTCCGAAACAATCATCACTAACGAATTCGAAATCAGAGAAATAGAACATATAAGGAACGTAACGGAACATAGCAAGTACCATCGAATTGAAACACGTCAGAAATAGTATCAGGTCTTCCACAGTTCGTCAAATCTTCCAAAACAGAACAATCATCCAACATACACAGAATTTATATTGAACGGAAAATCATCCAAAGAGAGCATAATTTATTCAAGGGATTTTAAACACAACGCGAGGTCGTAGTAACACCGAAGAATCAAGCCCTAGGACTCCGTCATCCAAACGCGCCCAATCATATGAAGCAAATGAATCTCCTCAGCATCTCAACGGTTGGACTATTGACCACAATATGCCCGAATCTTGGTAGTAGTTTCACCACATAACTAAAGTATGCCGGTCATACTTCTTCTGCTCGTACTTCTTCCAAGTGTCCACCAGTTGAATCTTGTCTCCGTCTTTGCGCCACTGGTTGATTCGTCCAGCTCCCTCCAGCAACATCCTGATGTCTCCAGCAGCATTGCAGTCAGTGCGGCTTCTGCTTCACGACCTTCTCTAGCTCAAAAAACTGTTGCATCAACACAGGGTCGGTATCATCACCTTCGACTCCACGAGTAGTGTCCATCTAAACGATCAATACAGGAATGCGCGAAGATAGAATAACAAAACGCGAAAAGTTGAAGGTTGAATCAGCGAAGACAAAAGAACATCGAAGTCAAACCTGGACAAAAACAAAAGAATCGGAAAAGATCGAAACAAACGGAAGCCTAATGTCTACCCAAGTACTCACCAGTCAAACCTAAGTTCTACGGGTCAAATCCTAGGGTCCATATGTCACAGGTCCTGACTACAAGTCGTAAACCTGGGCTCTGATACCATAATTGTAACACCCCAACCCGATAAGGGTAGAAGTATCACAGTATGGTGTCATATCAGAACATACATAATGAACATAAATCACACAACGGAAGTCTTAATTAAATAAATCAAAAATTTAAGTCAACGGGACTTATCAATACATAGATACCAGAGGAAAACTCCGAATGAAAATATAATAACAAAATCAAATGAAGTCTAAGATGACTAGGTATGGTCTCTATATCAGCTCATCTCTCAACCCCAGACAATCCCCAGCTCCTAGCTTATGTACCTGCCGCAGGAAAAGAAATGCGGCTGAGCTTAAAAAACCCAGTGAACAGATATAAAACAAAGCGAATAATCGAAAGGTAAGAATTGAAGATAACATAATCATAAGGTTCAACGGGGAAATAGCATAAGGTATAACAAAGGATAATGAAACATAAAGGAAAGGGGTCAGTTATCCACCACGAGCCAACAAAACAAATCAAATCAAATCATATATCCATAGTATCCTGTAGTAACCAATAGTAACCATAGCAGATATAACAGACATGGAGTGACCAGCTCCCAGATTGTGAAGACGCGTATTGCACACGACATCATTCACCAGACAAATCATAACATATCAGATAACAGAACAAATCTAGGATGCATCCATACGCCCCTGCAGACAAATAGTGGCCATACAATATATATTGAGCTCATAATCAGATAACAGAAAGGGACGGTGTGGAACATCACTCAACCACACTAGAGTCATGCCATCGGTGCATCAATGACACGGACATGGAACCCCCATGCCTAGTGATAGCTCGGGTCTCAAACTGACAGGTCAAAGCAAAAGGTCCACAATATACAATATGTAAGTCATCATAATCAGAGTCCAATATCATTAGTCCACCATTCAGAGGTTCATAGCAATAGTCCAGTATCAAAGGTTCAAAAACAGAGGTTCAGTAACAGAGGTTCAATAACAGAGGGGTCAATAGCAATAGTTCAATATCAGAGAAAAGGTTCAATAAACAAAGGCAAGAGATCAGAGATGCAAAGAGATCATGAGAAATCCCTACTGAAAAGGGATAGAATATCTATACCTTATTCGAAGCAAGCAATAACGAAAGTAAAGTCAAGAATGAGATCAATCCCGCCGCTCGGAACCTATATGAATTAGATAACGCTCAATAAGAATCAGATTACTCGTTTTAGACGGCTTTCCATTTTTAGCAGGTTTCCACTTTTAGTTAATTTTGATGCATTTAATGTCACGTTAGGTTAAATGATGCAAAATGAGTATTATTGTACTTTAAGGATCATTTGTGCCAAGTTACGCAAGTTTAGGGTCTAAAGTGTAAATATTACAAAGTGTAGGGTTTATAATGTAATTAGCTTAAATGTCCATTAGATTTTATTTTGCCATGCACGTTAATAGGGAGGAAAATATGATTACAACATTTTCAAGTACCATATTGTTCTAACATCGAGCTTGCTCGCGGTCCAAAATACTTACTTTTACGACCAAACAAACATGTCAATGGACTCACCCCCGACTCACCTTGCCGACACACTTTCAAACATACAAAACAGTTTACGCATGACTTCCGCGATCACCCTCAAACGTACCCCCATATGACCATGCTATATACATTTTTATGTTTACTTGATTCTTTGTAATACGCTTTATATACTAATAACCTATGCTTAAACATACTAACATCAAACACATTATACAGTGCAAGACTTACTTATACTAATACTCACGACTCATGTTTTACTTCCCACAAACGCATGCATACAGCCCATTTAAGACCACTTATACACGACACACCATCATATAATTTAATGAGCCAACTTTTATGAACCACACTTAGACAAACCTTTACCCTCGACAGAATTCACATAAGCAGTAGCCAAGTAGTTATCTCAACATTACATGCATGTATAACATATTAAATATTTACTTGTCCCTTGTTAAGATTCATGTGACAAAAGTAACAGTTTATGTGATGGTGTAGTCGAAAATAATAAGAAAGAATGAGATAAGCTACTGTTTTAACACATGGTTCCATGCGACATTTATATGTTTACCTAGTTATGATTCATGTGACAATCTTAGCTCGATACGAAAATAAATAAACATGACCATGGCATGCAAGAGTGGGTCGAAAAACAGGTTCAATACACCAAGAGTACGGGTCGAACAGATTCGGTTTATGGTGTCTAAACATGGGTTCAAAACAGTTGCATTCATGGTCGAATAATATGTGTTACGTTAGATATTTACATGGTCTTTTATTTATATCATTATTTCATGTGATATATTTATGTTCGATTTAGCATGGATTCTAGACGGTTTCATGAGTACATTCGAAGGAAAGACAAATGACCAATCAAGAAAATTAGACGAGAGTGAGATGGTTACCCTTGTAGCGTATGAAAAGAGGAAGGAAACAAGGATCAAAAACAAACAACCAAGCACCCCTTTTGTGCTTCAAATCCCACGACAACAGCAGCAACATCAAACAAACGACAAAACCAAACAACCCTTCAAACTATGCACGTGATTCAGCCTTTACAAGAAGCCTTCGAACCTTTCTTTGGAACCTTTTGTGTCGACAGAAAAATGGAGGAGGAATAGCCTTGCCGTCACTTTCTTTTTAGGGTTTTTGTGTGTATATTTTAAATGAGGTAAATGGGATTTAATGAGATAGGAATGAGTTTATTTAGGAGAAAATATGGGGAGCCTTGGCGTGTGATTTCAGCCGTGAATGGGGCAAAACAAATGAAGACCAAATCTCATTTTTTTATTTACTTACCAATATCACAATGTCACCTTTTATTTAATTGTCTAGACATATAGTTTATCTAGTCCATGTAACATCTTTAATGTGTTATATTCATTAATAATATAAATGTAACTTTTATTTCCCATATCTTGTGTAAACAATATAATTAAATGTCCACGTAATTAGCAAGCTCGTTTTATGTTACGGATTATTGATCGAGGGTATTATGGTCTTTTAACGCGTTCATGGTTTTAGGGTTTTACACATCCCTTCGATCCTGAGAATTCCATCGCTTAGGAGACCCAATCTTTTGACGTATATCCTTCAACCTATAAGCCAATCCGTCCCTAACCATCTTCAAAGTTTGATCCCTAAACTTGTGAAGATCACTACACGCCATTAAGCAATTTCGCTGAAGTTCACTGCGGTAAACGACGCCGAATGGTTTGCTGATGAGTGTATATTGTGAGAGCTGGTTGATGTCGGGAAGATCAAGCTGAGGTGGAGTGAAGTTAACACGGGTCTGATATGATTCAACGGCGAGTTGGAGATCTTCTACACGTTCTTTGATGACTATGCGTCTGATGAAGATGAGCAGTGACTTGATGAATTCACATTGTACTTCAGTTGAAAATTGCCTCATGCGACCCTGTACTTTGGCAAGGTACATGTCTTCAATGTCGTTGATAGACAAATTCTCAAAGTCAGCTTCAGAGAATGCATAATCCCGTTCATCTTGCCTTTTGACCACAATCTTCTTGAGAAAAGTGTAGTCCCATTTGGTCGAAAGATCAACGTGTTTGATGGCAATGATATTCTTAGTACTGAAAACTGCATGTTGAGACTTCTGAACCTGGCAGCTTCTGTAGTAGATTCTTCGGCGTTCCGACCAATGATGAATCCCGTACATTGCATCTCGGTCGTATGCTTCCACTTTGTTGGAGAACAAGTGATTAGCTCTTTCCTCGATGGCTATGTAGTTTGAGTATATGGCTGCTGGGAATGGAAGTGTCAAAGATGTAGCGTATTTCCTTGATCCATCGCCACCGTGTACTCATCTGGTTCATCTGGTTGGCCAATTGTTGGTTCATCTGGTTGGCCAATTGTTGGTAGTGGTTTTGACCAGTCGGTGTAATATGGAGGGTTGTCCCGTTTGGTGAAGTCGATGTTTGCTTCTGGGTTGAGCCAATCCATGTTGTTAGACATAGCTCGAGCAATGTTTTCAAGGTGATATTCGACCTCGATGGCACTTTCTGAGCTATCTTTCCACAGTTGAAAAGCTTCATTCTTGATTCGCCTCAACTCGGATTTCGTCATCTTCTTCACATGGAACTTTTCTTGCAGAATCTTAGCATGCTCCAGTGTATTACCGTCTACCAGATCTTGACCTTCTTCAGGGTAGGGAGTGGAATTGACAAGTGTAGAAAACCATTCAAATTCCTCTATTTTATCGTCATCTAGCCATGATACGACGTCAACCATGGGCGCCTTCTTCTTCTGTTTCTTAGGCCTAGATGAGGATTCTGGTATCTGAACTTGTTTGGGAGAGGTGGGTTGTTGTAGGGGCTCACGGACTTCTTCATCGTCACCACCCGTATACTCAAAGTGATCACCGGTTTTCTGAGTCTCGGGTGGTAATTCAGAAGAATCCTGAGGTTTATCAGTAGAAGAACGAGGAGGTGACCTTTGTTGTGCAGGAGTCCGTTGTGGTGGAGGTTGCATCGAATACTGAATAGAGGATGAATCATCAGACTTCTTTGTGCGTTTGGGCTCTTTATCCTTATCCTGATCTTTGTCTTCATCATCTCTTGAACGTTTGGGCCTAACAGCTTCTTCTCGAAATGAGGACCTGAGTTGGTATTCCAATAGAGCTTCAAACAGTCTAGCTTCGTGTGAGGCAAACGTTGCAGAGCGTTTCGACATTTGCGCTACTAGCCGGTTCACCAATTCATCATCTGAGAAGATCGTAGATTCAACTGGATTGATTCTTAAATTCATCGGAGTTGATTTCATGGCTTGTTTGGCTAGATGCAAGAGATTTGGATACAGTTGTCTGTTATACATCTCTTTTGTCAGTTTCGGAACGACCTCCATAAGGAACTGGTGAGTGTATCCTTTGATCATTTCGTCCATTTTCCCTTGAAGATCATCTTTCATGAGCTTCTGGACATACTCCCTTTCATCTTGCATCTTGTCGAGATCATCATGAATATACTGTATCTGATCAGCGTAGAAATTCATCTTCCTGTAGAGTATGTCTTTCTTTCTGACTTGTTTGACAGCATTCCCAATTCTTTCATGAGCATGAGATATCCAAGATCGAGTTGGCTTCTTCACTGATTTGGATGTTGATTTGGTTGATCTTTTAGATGGTGGTGAAGAGTGAGATGATGAATCTGATGAGGAGGAGACATGAGGAGACTTGGGGTCCTTAGGGGGTTCAGAAGTTTCCTCCTTAGACATGGCCTTGTCATCAGTCTTTGTTTCATCAGCAGGTATTTCCTCAGTCTTTTCTTTTGCTGGTTCCTCAATCTCATAATCAATAGAATCCTCCAAAAGTTGTTGTTGTTGCAGAAGAGTGGTGGCACCAGCTCCCTTATCGGGTCGATTAACCGCATCAGGAGATGGTTTGGAGTGGGCAGCACCACTTGAACCTCCAGGGCCACCCATTTGATCCTTTGCAAATTCCTTCGCAACATGTTGGAGTCTAATGATTTTGAATTTCTTCCTGTATGAAGTATCCAGTTTCTCTTCTTCATCATCTGAGCTTTCTGCATAAGGCACAAGTACAGGAGTCTTCCCTTTTCCATGTTCAGCTGGAAGACTAGGAGGTCTTGCTACTGAGGGAGGTGGTTCGGTTGTAGATTCAGAGTAGTGGACCTCCTCATCTGATTGTGTATCTTCAGAGCTTTCGTCTAGTAGCTTTCTTGGTGGTTCAGGTGTAGGAATAGGAACAGCTTCCTGAGAGGGAACTTTCTTCTTTGGAGCCGGTTTCCTCTTTGGGACATTCCTTTGACTCTCTGTGCTTACTGCACTTCCAGCACTTCCTCTTCTGGTTCTCCGAGTAGGTGTTCCAGAGGGTTTTTCATCGAGATGACCAACTTTGCCTTCTCTTACTGCTACCCGATACCTTTTGTACGTTTCAAGCTTCTTGATTTCGTCAGTCAGTAGGTGATCAGGTAACACATCACCCTGTTTCTTTGTAGACGATTCCTTGATTCTGACTGATAGGGTAGGCTCAGTCAACATATCGTAATTGTCTGGGTCATTGAGCCTTTGTGGAATATCGGGATGAAGTCCAAGTGCTCTCTGGATCAACAATTTTGTGTATCTGACATAGGGAATCTTTAAGCCAAGTTTCTTGTGAAATGACATCATGTATTCCCATAACAGTGCTTCAATTTCGATGTCCTTTTTGTTGATTAATGACTAGAAGATTTGTAGTTCCATGGGCTTGGGATGCTCATAGCCACTATCACGACTGGAGACTGATTTGGTGATGATGATGTAGAGGGTTCTCCATGGTTGAGGAATGTTCTTAAGCTCCACATGAGAACGCTTAGAGATAACTCCTGAAGCTTCATCATAGCCAATATCAATCAAGAATTGAAGAACTGTCTCCTCAGTAGGTGTGGCAAAGAAGTCGGTTGGCTCGATTTCAGGAATGAGAAGAACAGCCCGTAAGTCAGCATGAGTGATGGTGACTTGTTTGTGATTGAGAGTTACAGTCACTGCACTTTGACCCTTGATCCTTTGCATTGAATTCTAGAATTGTTGCATGTAGATCTCCGGTACAGTAGCAGAGTGTGAGAGCATGTTCTGGTAGGGATGATTCTTTAGAATATCCACAGCAATGAGACAAGAAGATTCTGAGCAATCTAAGGTTGTTTTTCCAATCTTTCTAGGATAGCCTTTAGGGAAGATGTCAGCAATTGTGAGAACTTCTGGTGCATCCACATTTATTTGAGCAGCCATTTCGTGATCTGAGATAACATTAGCCAACAGAACCAACATATCGAAAGACATAATGTTAGTCAACAAAAGGTTTTTAATGTCTAACTATTGAATATACAGTGTCCAAGATTGTTACGAGTCCAAAGTCACTTGTTTGTTCAATAGTCCAATGTCATCATTATAAGTTTCGTGAGTTAGTTAACTTTAAGTTTTAAAGTTTATGTTATCACTTATTTAACACAACATTTTAAACGATTAAGTTTATTAGTGACATTATTGGTTTCGTGACGTTATGATTCATTTATTTACAAGTTTGTACACGTAACAATTCATAATGAAGGTCAATCATGGCTTAGGCGTAGATTTGGCAAAGTTACGCGTAAACAGAAGTGATATACGCGTAGACGAAAGCTTATGCGTAGGATCCTAACTTACGCGTAAGAAATGTTATGCGTAGGAAAAGGGGATCTTAAGCGTAGAGCTTACGCGTAGGCGTATATAAACCTTACGCGTAAGGCTTACTCGTAAGAGTAGACCTTATGCGTAGAGGTCACTGTTTACGCATATCCTTCATAGGATACGCGTAGTCCCATTGTAGAACCTTACGCGTATCAGTTACGCATAAAATTTCTCTTACGCATAACTTTCTACGCGTAAGGTGATCCTTATTCGTAGAGTAACAAGGACCTTGATTCTGAGTTTTACGAGTAGCAAGCCTGAAATAAAATCATCATATCATCAATCTTAACACATATATTCATTCTAAAACATATAATGGCATGAAAGCTTATTAAATGTTTTACGCGTAGAAAGTCATACGCGTAAGTCAAAACCCTAAAGTTTATGAATTACGCATAAGATTTCTAACCATAAGATTTGCACCAAACGTTTTCTGGTAGGTCTTAGGTGTTGTGAGAGTCTATAAACCAAGTTTTAACATCCAATTCGTGGTGAATCAAAAATACCCAAACTCAAGAACATTAAACCTTAATTTTTAATTTAATCAATTAGTGTTTCTGGGTTGTTATAGGGCCTGGAAATCTTTAATTCAACATGATATAAACAATTCACAACAATCTTTTTGACCAAAAACCTTCACATTTGAAAACACCCAATTCGACTTAAGAACCCTAATTTTGAAAAACCTTCAATTCGTGTTTCTGGTTGGATTTAGAGGATAAATATAGTGTCATTGATGTTAAAGACATGTTTTGACACAATCCTTTTAACCACAAACACCCATTCTTGATTATGAGTTCTACGCTTATGCGTAGAACACAAAAACAATCATAGACAAAAATTTGACCGTTGGATTCGTGTAAAAATCAAAACCTATGTTTGTAAACATGTTAAGATCATGAAACAACTTACAAATTGATGATCAGAAACACAGATTTGAAGAAAGAATTTCGTGCGTAGGATTGGTTAGGTTTATGAGTAATAAATGTAATGAATATGTTAGGTGGAGTGTTTTTATTAAAAGTAACTTTAAACTTTTGGCAGTTTTGGTCCCTCCACCTTTTCCATTTTCATACAAAGCCATTTAACTTCCGTTTTGGTTACCAAACAAAGATTTTAAGAAAGAAACTTTGACGACACTCCCCCTTGACTTAATAAAGTAATGAAAGGTTATAAATTTTAGTCCGACGAGTGTCATTTAACCAGAGAAGTTTGCCACCATTGATAAAAGAAACAACCGGGATATGATAACATGCAAGTACATAGATGTTTTGAAACAATTAAGTGAGTATTTTCTCCCCCTGAACACTTGATCTGTAAAATACTGAATTTTGAAATATAAAAGTGTTGACGAAAGAATTGTACTTGCCATGTTGAAAGAAAAATAGATAAGAAGAATATATTTGTTGTTTTATCAGGTTTTATATTTTTGTATTTTGTTTTTGAAAAGTTATTTACAAAAGATATTTTTGGTGTTTGACAGGTTTTTATGACTGTTTTAGGAGGTCATCCAATTCCTCTTGAGTCAAACACCTCATACCAATCCGGTGGACCAACTCATTAAACCTTGCCGGAGGTAAGGCTTTGGTGAGAAGATCTGCCAATTGGTATTATGTACCCACGAAGTATAATTCAACTGTACCCTGTTCCACGTGGTCCTTGATGAAATGATAACGAAGATCGATGTGCTTTGATTTCGAGTGCTGAACTGAGTTGCACGAGATCGCAATGGCACTCCGATTGTCGCAGTACATCGGGATTTTGTCAAATACGTAACCATAGTCTTTGAGTTGTGTTCTCATCCAGATGACTTGAGCACAACATGCGGACATGGCTACATATTCTGCTTCGGTTGATGACAGCGATGTACAATCCTGCTTCTTCGATTGCCAAGACACCAGTTTATCACCAAGAAATTGTAGAGCTCCTGAAGTACTTTTCCTTGAGTCTAAGCATCCTGCGTGGTCAGCGTCTGAAAAAGCGATTAGTTCAAAACCAGAATCCTTCGGATACCAGATCCCCAAGTTAATGGTTCCCTTGATGTATCGGAGGATTCTTTTAGCCTCAGAGAGGTGGGTTTCAGTTGGTCGCGACTGATAAGGGGAGCATATATAAACGACAAATACAATATCAGGTCTGCTAGCTGTTAGGTACATTAGAGACCCAATAATACTTCGGTATTTGGTGGGGTCAACTAATTTCCCATGTAAATCAGCGTCTAGCTTCTTGGTATGAGTCATTGGTGTGGCATAAGTGTCACAGGTTTTCATTCCAAATTTGTTTAACAATTCAAGGGCATATTTGGACTGACTCAAGAAAATACCACGGGGTGATTGATGAACTTGTAATCCTAGAAAGAACGTAAGTTCACCCATCATAGACATTTCAAAATTTTTCTTCATTAGTTTTGCAAAAGCGATTGAATTTTTTTTATGTGTAGACCCAAAAATGATGTCATCCACGTAAATTTGAACAATTAAGATATGTGCCCCGTGATATTGTATAAAAAGAGTTGGGTCAACCGAACCTTTGGTGAAATTATTAGCAATGAGGAAAGATGATAGCTTATCGTACCATGCCCGAGGGGCTTGTTTGAGACCATAAAGAGCTTTGTTCAGTTTGTAGACATGGTTCGGGAACTCAGGATTAACGAATCCTTCTGGTTGGCTGACATAAACCGTTTCTTTCAGTTGTCCGTTGAGAAACGCAGTTTTGACATCCATCTAAAAGACCGTCATATTCATATGAGCCGCGAACGCGAGAAATATCCGAACAGCCTCAAGACGAGCAACCGGAGCAAAAGATTCTTCAAAGTCTATTCCCTCTTCCTGACGATAACCCTTAGCAACTAGACGTGACTTGTTTCGGATTACGTTCCCTTCAGCATCCAATTTGTTTTTCCAAATCCATTTGAGACCAATGACGTAGACCCCTGTTGGTCTTTCAACCAGTTCCCATACTTCAAGACGTTTGAATTGGTTGAGTTCTTCTTGCATGGATTCAATCCAGTTGTCTTTTTTCATTGCGTCTTTAATGTTTTTAGGCTCAGATTGGCAGACAGCGAGTGCATAAATGCAATGTTCACCATCTGTGTGAAGACGTTGTCTCGTAACGACTGGTTGATTCGGGTTGCCAATAATATTAGCCAGAGGATGGTCTTTTGTCCATCGATGTGTAGAGGGTTGATGTTGGTATACATTGTGTAGATTTTGAGGATTCAAATGGTTTGTTGATGATTCCGCGACATCAGGTGTAGCAGTGTCATTAGCAAGCTGGTTAAAGAACGCATTTGGATCAAAATCTGCAGGTGGGGGTACTTCATTAAGAATATCATCAGTTGGATCATCATTGTTGGAAGCGGTTTGTTCAACTGTTGTGGTGGAGTCAACTGGTGGTGCTTCTTCAACAATAGTTGTTGTAGCAGGTGTATCAGGTATAGGAATATTATCAGGTTGTGCAGCGGAAACAGCGGATACACCTGGAGCACGTTCATCAATATCGTCACTGAACAGCAGAGCAAATAACCTTTCCATTTGTTGACGAGTGAGCTGGGGGCATTGTTCAGCTGATGATGGGGGTTGAGGGAAGTTTAAGCGGTTGTGACCGGGTTCTAAGCTGTTATACTCAGAAGCCATATCCGTAAGTTCATCAAAATGAGCATGAATCGTTTCCATCACCTGTTTTGTACGACGATTCCAGATCCGGTAACCTTTAGAATTCTCACAATATCCAATAAAGACTCCAATGTCGGCTTTGGGTTTGAGCTTTCCAAAATCATCATGATCATTATTCGGATAGCAAAGGGATCCAAATACATGAAAGTGTTTGAGATTCGGTTTATGGTTGTGGACAAGCTCGAAAGGTGTTTTGTTGTGGCGTTTTGTGATCATAGAACGGTTTTGAGTATAGCATGCAGTAGATACAGCTTCTGCCCACAAGTAATCTGGAAGTTTAGCATTGATTAACATTGTTCTTGCAGCTTCCACTAACGTTCGGTTTCGTCTTTCAACAACTCCGTTTTGTTCTGGTGTATGTGCAATAGATGTTTGATGCTGAATTCCCGTTTTCTCATAAAATTCACGAAGGGTTTGGTTAACAAATTCAGTTCCTTTGTCTGTTCTTATTTTTCTGACGGTGTTTCGGAGCTGAACCTGTATTTTCGTGAGAAAGGTGATGATCATCTGTGGAGCTTGGTCCTTGCTTTGAAGAAAGTAGACCCAAGTCCATCGTGAATAGTCATCAACAATTACTAAGATGTAGCGTTTGCCATTGATCGTTTGCACACGCATCGGGCCACACAAATCCATGTGAAGAAGATGAAGCACATGCTGAGAGCTGTGTTCCACCTTTGAAGGAAAATGAGCACGAGTACTTTTCCCTTGTTCACAGGCTGAGCAAAGGTGATCTTTTGAATACCAGAATCGTGGGAGACCTTCAACTAGTTTGTATTGAGCAAGGTTGGTGATGGTTTGAAAGTTTAGATGTGAGAGACGACGGTGCCATAGCCAGGATTTTGTTGATGTTGCCTTTGAAAGTAAGAAGATGGGATATGAAGCAACCATGTCTTGCATAGAGATAGTGTAAAGACTAGAGTTACGCGAGCCAGACATAAGGTCATTTCCTTGTAGATCACGAATGAAACATGTTTTCTCCCTGAAAGCAACCTCCAAATCTCCATCACAGAACTGACCTACTAAAAACAGATTGTGACCGAGGCCTTCCACATAGTAAACCCTGCTAATTTCGATGTTCCCATTGATATAGTCTCCGTAGCCCATGATAGCTGCGAAGTGATCATTCCCGAATCTGACAGTGCCAATGAACTTTGCAATAAAGTTTGATACCAGTTTAAGGTTGCCTGTCATGTGTCGGGAACATCCGCTATCAACAATCCAGAGAATGATCTGTATCACCTGCATTACACACAGACGACACAGATGGAATAGAATTAGATGTGGAACCCGAAATGTTAGAGGGTTCCGGAGCAGTGATAGAAGACATACACACATTAATAACTTTAGGCATCCATTTAAATCCTAATGTGTTATATATCCATTTCTGCCATCTATAACTACTGTTTGCTTTAGTCTTTGTGAATGCACTAGGTGGTACTACATTCTTTGGAGGTGAAACTGGAGCTACAGGGACAGCAATGCTTGCCTTAGAATCTAAAGAAGGCGGTCTACCAAGCACAGACTTAGAATGATTATTGGGCCTAGAGGTATTCTGATTCTTAGGATTCCGTAAACGAGAGATTATAGCTTTAGCAACACATTTGTCATGAAAATCAGAATTCATACGTTTACGACAAATAACACAAGGTGCATCAGACTGAATATCAAAAGTACTTAAAGATTTAGCATTCGTTACATCACTATTTCTATTACATTTGCCAGACGCAATATCTATAGTGGAAGCAACGTGAGTCTTATTCATAGTCCTAGGGTGTTCTTCTACTTTAGCATTCCTTATTGATCTTTTCTTAGGTCGCAACTTCCTATTCTTCGATTGAGTGCTCCTAGGCTGTGAAGTGCGGACGTTTGGAAAAGACGCAACTATTCCTGTTTCAGTAGAAGGAAGCACGTTAGCAACTGGTGATTTGGCAGTAGGTATTCTAGGTTCACGATTACTAAGTGTTACTGGTGCTAATCTCTTAATGATGGTAGGCGGAAGTAGTTCATACTTTCCTAACATTTCTCTTAACTTAGAGATAGTGTGAATCAAATCTTGATTTTCAGAACGAATATTACCAGAAAAATTCATGACTTCTCTAGTGTGAGCAAGATAGTGATCAAGTTCATTTGATGCTTCATGACGAGTCTTATTGAGTAAATCAAATATGACACCATATTCTTGTTTAACTTTTACAAGTTCTTATTCATATTTAGAGATTTGACTTTGCAAAGACACGTTTTGATCATCCAGTTGCTCAAGTTTAGGATCAGAAGATTTTGCACGCAACTGAGCGATTTTCTTTTGAAAACCAACTTGTTGATTGTGAATATCTTTTTCACACCAATTAAGACGACGTTTTGCATTGTAAAGTTCGTTAAGTAATCGTTCATTTTCAGCTTTTAAAGACTCGATCTGAAGCACATTATCAGTATTCTCAACAGTTACCACAGAGTCAACATTATCAGCAGAGATATAATCAGATGCATGTGGCAAAGAATAGAATAACACAACATTATGGATATCAGCACATATAACATCTTTCAAGAGTCGATCAACATCTTTTCTCAACATTTTCTTTTTACGTTTAGTATTAGAAATAGATGTTTCAGTTTTCTCGAAAATGACCTTCATGACTCCAAGTTCCTTATGAAAGTCCCATTCCCAAGACAATGCACAACTTTTCAAAATTTTAATATTTGGTTAAAGATTTTTTTGAAAAATGTCTCTTTGTTCTCGCGCCAGAGGTGATTGAAAGTGTTGAACTTTGATTTCAGAATGATATTCTATCTCATGTTCTAAAGTTTTGAGGTCAGCCATGAAAATATCAAAATATCTAAGAATTTTGCGATTTTCAAGTTTTGAGTTTACTTCACTGATGGAAGGTAAAGGACCATAAATTTGTGCATAATCTGGTTGGGGATTAACATTAGAAGACTCAGGTGTTTTGATGATAACCCTTGGTGTGTTAGAAGAATCCGTTGGTGTGACAAAAGTGACCGGTTTTGAATAATTAAAAGGTTTGTTGTAAACAACATTTTTTAATTTTGATCGACTCTCGTCTTCTGCATCTAATTCCTCTTGACGATGATATTCAACAACAATCATAACAGAATTATCAATTTTATATTTTTCACTGGAAACTTCAGGATTTGGTTTGAATGTTTTGGTTGAAAGCTTAGGTTTGTAATCAGCAAGATTCGGTCCATATCCATTTGGATTTGGTTTTAAAGTAAACTTTTCAATAGCAGTTACTGACTCACCATGTTTGTAAACAACAGTTTTAAACTCTTTAAGTTTGTTTCGCAAGCCGATAATTTCTTCAAGATGATCATCTATTCGTTTCGTGGAATGCTTTTTGTATGCAGATAAATGTTTTTGTTAGGAATTAGAAAATTCCAGTATTGAAGAGTCGGTCACCCCAACTATTATCTAGCATAAGTTAGCTCGTAGACTTGTCGTTATTTACGTTTTTATGTAGTTAATTAGTTAGTCAGTAGCGTAAAATAGTCTAGTGCAACACCGTGGAGGAAGGACGGGTCTTTACCCACTGTATCCCTGATCCACAGGCCGATAGGAGGTCGTTTAGTTTGTAACCTATAAATACCCTCTACCTTGCAAGGTAGAGGGTTGGATGTTCTTTGGTAATCTAATATTCCACAAGTTTCTCTTACTAGAATATCCCACTTTCTCTCTCTCTAAAATCATCTATAAGCTCATGATGTTAATGTTATGATGTGTATGTGAAATCCAATATTTTACAATTGGTATCAAGAGCCATGGTTAGATCATATCGTGCATATCTTTGGATTTCTAGTGGTTTTTAGGTGGTTTTTGAGTTTGAAAAAGTTTAGTGGTTTGTGCATCATTTGGTTGATTTCGTGTGTTAAAGCTTGGATTTTGTTAGTACTGTTTAGGTTTTCATTTGGTAAGCTTGA
>BPTQ01000003.1:70288974-70502372 GCA_019973895.1 Chrysanthemum seticuspe | reverse complement strand
TCAAATCCTATAACTAAACTTCACTCTTGACAGTAATAATTAGTTTAAGAACTTTTAACTATAGCTTTGTTAGGAATTAGAAAATTCCAGTATTGAAGAGTCGGTCACCCCAACTATTATCTAGCATAAGTTAGCTCGTATACTTGTCGTTATTTACGTTTTTATGTAGTTAATTAGTTAGTCAGTAGCGTAAAATAGTCTAGTGCAACACCGTGGAGGAAGGACGGGTCTTTACCCACTGTATCCCTGATCCACAGGCCGATAGGAGGTCGTTTAGTTTGTAACCTATAAATACCCTCTACCTTGCAAGGTAGAGGGTTGGATGTTCTTTGGTAATCTAATATTCTACAAGTTTCTCTTACTAGAATATCCTTTATGTTTAGAATCATCAAAAGTGTTTAGGTTTTCATTTGGTAAGCTTGAATCATCTTGGTTGGGTTGTTTTTGGATTGAAAAGTGATGTTTATGAGTTTTTTCTTGCTAGCGACTTAACACACGGAATTCTTTCTTCGTAGCGACTTGCTTTACAAATTTGTAGCGAGTTACAGTTTTGGACCTAGCGACTTAGAACTAGCGACTTACAGTACAAGTAGTGGACTTTCCACCACAGGTAGCGACTTGGAGGTAGCGACTTGGTCTGTAGCGAGTTGCTATTTAGCGACTTGTATCTTTAGCGACTTAAGTAGCGAATTGCTGCCAAAATTTTGCTAGCGACTTGAGGCTTAGCGAGTTACTTCTTAGCGAATTGCATTTGTCTAGCGAGTTGGGACGTTAGCAACTTGATGGTGTAGCGGATTAGAGGATTAGCGACTTGGTATTATTGCTATTCAGTTGCTAGCGAGTTGTTTCAATATCTCTAGTGACTTGGGGGTTCGTAATTTGATACTAACATCTTGGATTCTTGGTATTTTGCTACTGGAATTTCCAATTACTTGGAGAATAATTCAAAATAACACAATGTCAGTCATCACTGATCCTTTAGTCACCAAAGTACTTGCTCTCTATGACACAGCACAGAATAGTGAAACAGTATACTTACCTGAATGCCATACATGTGATGATTCAGCATCGATTAATCAGAACAACTCAAACAAGTCACTCTTAATGCATGCAAATGATGCTAAGAATATGGAATGCACCAGTGAGCCCTTTCAACATCTCAGTCAGCTTCTCAAACTACTGTTATCTACAACCATGGATCGAACAAGTTGTGCCATCCTTCGTCAGGATTTTCCCACTTTGACAAGGACGGTGTTACTTAACTTAGAACGACTGAGGATTCAAATTACTAAAGAAAAGTTCTCATCTGATGATTCTCATGCTGCTCTCCAAACTATCTTCAATCAATTTCAGCCACTTATCCGGGAAGAATACTCCTCAGATTTTGATGATATCATGACTGGAATATCTTTCAAGAAACACACGGGAATGGAAATTCATGAGTTCAAAAACTCATTTATTCAACTTATGAGTAATATGGAAACATACATCAAGGAAGCTGCAAAAGAGAATGACAAGCTGAATGAATTGAATGAGTGCCAAGAGATACCATGGAGCAATGGTGACGTGTCATGCTACATTCCAGTTGAACCAGCGAATGACACTGATTGCAGAATCTCAGTTGTAATGAAAAAGGATGAAGAGAACAACACTGATCTCAAATTCTCTGAGTCAGAAAAGGTATCAATCAATAAGGTACACTTATCTGATCACACAAATTCTCATGAAAAGGTACATGACTCTTACTCTTAACATAACACTGTGGAATCAATCTTTGTTTTACCTGAATCTAATGCAAGTAACATGATTGAAAAAAAGGTATATGATGAGCTTTCAAACAAATTTTCAATTCTTGAAAAACACTGTATCTCATTGCAAATTGAAATACAACAAAAGGATGAAATGTTTTATGCAAAAAAACCGTGTACTAATCAGGAACTTCCAGAATTTAGAGAATTTTTTGAAATTAATCAGTTAAAATCCCAGATTCAGGACAAAGATTCGACCATTGGCAATCTGAAATTACTTCTTTCAGAAGCCCAGAAATATGACTGTCATGAGATGAGTGATGCACTAGAATCTAGAAATTCTGAACTTGCTCTTTGTGTGTCCAACCTACTAAGAGAAAATGAGCATTTAAGAAAGAACCTTGAGGAAACGAATTCTAAGTTAGTCAATCAATCTAACCTCTTGATGAAAGACATTGATGACCTCAAAGCCCAAATTCAGGATAAGAGCTTCAATATTGTTGCACTAAAAAATGAGCTTAGGAAGTCTATTGGAAATAGGATGAACACTAAGTTTGCAAAACCATCAACTTTGGGAAAGTCAACTGTTCTGAACCACTCGAAACGAACAGTTATTAAACAACCTAATGCCTTTAGGTCTGAAAGAGTTAAACCATCGAAGTCTAAGCTTTCCTCCCAAGTTGATAATATATCTGTTTTGTCAAAACCAGTCACTTCATTGCCTAGTTCCGATATGATAAATCCCGAACCTCAGACTTTTGTTAAAAAATCTCAGATCAGAAATACAATAAGTACAACTAGCTCTCATGAAAAACAGCATTTGACTGATCAATCCCATAAGAAATACCCTAATCACAAAAGGACAAATAGTCAAAACAAGGCTGTGCACTCATTCAGTTCAACTAACATTGGCTTCAAATGGATTCCCACTGGCAGACTCTTTAAGTTTACAGGACTTAAACGAACTTACATTCCTAGATCATGCCTCAAGTGGATTCCCATAGGAAAACTATTCATGAATGTCGAACCTAATAGGATCCCCATTAATGATATGCCTATGTTATACTGTGATGCATCCAAATGTGAGATTAAACATGTTACTAACCCTCCGGTGTTTAATTCTACATGTGCTTCCAGTACAATGTGCTCTCAGTCTTTTTCAGGTACAATGCTAAACTCAATCAGGAACATCATGACCTGGTTTCCGTCAGAAATGAACATGGCTTATTCAGGAGCTATAGCATGCCACAACTAATGAACCTATTACTTTGACTCCTATTCATCTTGAATCAGGACTCGCTCCATTAATATCTGTGTATAAATTAAAAAAAAAAAAAAAAAAAAAAAGTGAAAAAAAAAATGTTTTTTACACAAAGTATGTTTTTAATGAATTTAATTTTTTTTTTTTTTTTTTTTTTTAATAATAAAAGATTTATTCGCTGTCATCGATAACATCTACGATCCTAGAAATATCATTCAATAATGATACGGGTTCATAGATGAAGTTAGAACATCTAATATTTCTCAAAAAAAAAAAAAAAAAAAAAAAAAAAAAAAAAATTAATTAAAAAAAAAAAAGGTTGGTTAATGTCAATCAATGTTCTTTGATGACATTGATTGAGGGGGAGATTTTGTATAAGTTTTTCTTGACTATCTATGCCAATGGCTTCTGTGCTGGTTATAATGCTTGCTCATTTGTAAGTTGAGGTCGTGTTTTGCTTTTGTAACTATCTGGTTATGGTGTTTCTCTCAGTTGTAGGTTGTGGTCGTATCTTGCTCATGTGATTATCATTGTTTACCTATGTATTGAGTGCCTAGCATTAAATGCTTATTTGATTAAATGTTTATTTGATTCATGGTGATCATTGTGATAATCTATGCTAGAGACTTAGTCTATAATCCGTGTTAGCGACTTACCACTCATTCATCAAAACCATAGGGACCAAACTTGTCATATATTTGAAATCGTGTTGCACTAGCGACTTATCTCACTTCATTCGAAAACCACAGGGACCGAAAGTGTCATATTGCCAAAGTCCCGCCCTAATACCCCTAGCGACTTACCAAGTTTTTATTTCTTATTTCTAAATAATTTTTTTCTCTCTCTCGTTTTTTTTCTCTTTCTTCTCGTCAAAACAAATTGTTCATCCTAGCGACTTAACAAGTGGTATGTCTCGAATCTCTCCTATTTTAGTTCTCTCTTACGCGTTTGTGTTTAGTTTCTAACTTGTCACTCTAACCAGATCCGTACGAGCTCGTGTATTGTGACTGTTTGATTCCCACCTAGGTTCGATGTTTCATTAAATCGTGTTGTTTTGTTGATTATTATGTTGCAAGTGTACAAAGTGTTGGTATATTTTATCGTGATTGCTGTGTAATGTGTTTCCATGTAATGATGATGAATGATTGGTGGTTTGGGTGGTTTGTTTGTAGAGATTATGAGTGTTCTTGGTAGCGACTTGGGTAATGTTCTTGGTAGCGACTTAACTGTGTTCTTGATAGCGACTTAGCTTAAATGTTCATCGTGGCGAGTTAGCACTTAATTTAGCGACTAAGTTGCTGTGGCGAATTAGGGTATTATATTCTGGCGACTTGGGTAGCGACTTAGTTGTCAGTGACTTGTCTTTACAAGTTAGCGAATTAGTAACATTAGCAACTTAGTTAACAGATTTGTAGCGATTTGGTTATTTTACTGTTCATAGCGACTTGTCTCCACAAGTTAGCGAATTAGTAACTAGCGACTTAGTTTACAAATTTGTAGCGACTTGGTGATGTTACTGTTCACGGCGACTTGTCTTTACAAGTTAGCGAATTTGCATATAGCGAATTAAAGAGCTTAACAATTAGCGACTTGTATGTGGTACTAGTGATGGCGACTTGTCTTTACAAGTTAGCGACATTGTTCACTTTCATGTTGCGAATTAGTCCAGTTTATCAGTTTATCTATCTATAACTTTAGACATGTTTGGTGGATCTTTTAGCGTCTAGGGTTATTAAAATGTTTAAAGGTGTATTGCTAAAGTTGATCTCATTCTCACAATACTTAGGATCTCCTGATTCAACTTGTTGAGTCAACATACTCCATGTAATCTGCTATGACATTTCTGTTTAGGCAAACGGTACTTGGTTTCTCTCATGACAACCAAATGTTACTTTTTGCCTCATGCATATTTGTTATATCACTTCTACACTTGTATCTTGGCTCATGACATGATCCCTTTGCAATGCACTCTTTTGCCTTTTAATCCCTTATCAGCTCGTGGTGTGAAAATTTATCTATAGGATTCTACCTCATTGTATTATCTCACTTTTGCCACTCTATCTTTCTCTATATGTGTTTTGGGTACTCCTTCTGAGTTACTGTTTCTATGTGTCTATGTCTTAAGGGTGCTCTCAATGTTGTCTCGTTTATCAGTCATTATCTAACTCGTTCCCAACCATTACTGTTGATTGTATGTTTGCTCAGATCATCAATGGCAAGTTCAAACCCTGAAAAGAGCGTTACCCCTTCGGCATCATCCAAAGTTCTCTCAGACGAAGAAATCCTTCCCAGGAGTCAATGGGCTGATATTGGAAAAAGTAACTGTTATGTGGACCTACAAAAGCTTCAACAAAATCCGATACTCAAAGTGTCTATTGACATCCTCAAAAACACAAACTTCTTCGGTGCTATTACCAAGCAATGCTCAATTCCCACCATTTACATTCAACAATTCTGGAACACTGTTCAATGGGACAAAATCACAGCTCGATACTCTTGCAAACTGGATGATAGGGAGTTCACGATTGATTCTGCTATTCTGAGCAAGGCTCTTGGAATCACCCCATGTAACCCTAACCTTCGTTCTGAATCTCCACCTGGTGCTGACGATCTGATTGTCTTTCTAATTGGGTTGGGTTATCAGAACAGTATTTCAAGAGCATCCGACATCATCACTGGACACATGTATCAACCCTGGAGAGCTATTACAACTATTCTTAACTTGTGCTTATCTGGCAAAACATCAGGGTTCGATAAAGTGAGAATTCCTATCCTGCAAATCCTATGGGGAATTGTTAATAGGGTTGATGTGAATGTCTCAGATCGTATTTGGGAAGAATTTTCTTTATCAATACACACATTCATATCTGATAGAACTAATTTCCAGAACAAAGCTCAAGGCCGAAAGAAACAGAACAAGCTTGTGATTCCCAGCATCCGATTTTCTAAGCTTGTTATCCAGTTCTTGCAACAAAATCACAACTTCACTCCTAGGTCTGAATCAACTTTACACAAAGCAGAAGAGGAATTTGTTTTAGGAAACCTGAAATATGTTCCTAGAGGTATGGATAAAGAAATATTTGGATTGCCAATTCCTGATAGTCTTCTCACAGAAGATATCAAGAAGAAGGACTACTTCAAACAATACAAGAAAAGAGCTACCAGTTCCTCTGCTGATGTCACACCCTCTCCTCCACAACCCAATGCTCCCAAGTCCACGTCAGCCTCACAAGCATCCTATGCCTCTCTTCCTAAAAAGAGACTTGAAAGGTCACAACATTCAGACACCGCATCCAAGAAGCAGAAAGTAAAAAGGAAGAAAGTGGAAAAGGAAATTGGTGAAAATACTGAGGTATCAAGGAATATTACAAGGTTAACTGATGAAGATGATGCTGATCTACAACTTGGAATCCAGCAAAGCCTTGAAACTCTAAATGTGAAAGCACCAGTAGGTGGAGTTGTGTTAAGAGAACCTGATCAACTACCACGACAAACAACCCCAATAACACATGACAAAGGAAAAGGGATTGCGAGTGTTGAAACTGAACAAGCAGCTCACATGCTTTTAACGATATCATCATCTCCATCAAGCACCACCAATCAATATGAGCTGAAGAGAAGAACAGAATCATCTCATGCTAAAGAACAATCTGGAGTGGACAAAGTGCCTGAAATGTTTAAAGAAACTCTTACACTTAGTGAGACTCAATCTGGCTTGAATGTTGACGCTCTGTTGCAAAAAGGCTCGCAGGAGAACCTTGAGACAAGATCTGATGAGACCTTGAAGATGGATGAACCAAATCTGTCTACTAATTCTCTATCCTTACTTAAGGATCTCGATACAGATTTCTCTTTTGGAGATCAATACTTAAATGACAAACCCTTAGATACTGCACAATCCATGTATACTGTCAACATTCAGCAAGATACATCAACCATTCCTCCGATGTCAGCATCTTTACTATCAACTGCACTTCCACCTCCCATACCCACTCAATCAACTGTACAAACACCACCGACATCGTCACCAACCCCTGAACCTGTCATTACAGTTACTGATGTGGATGCTTCACCAGCTTCACCACCACAGATCCTTACCTCTGATCAACTACTGGACAAAGCTGTAAAAAGGATAGAAGCTCTTGAAAGGCAACTTCCTAAATCTGTTGATTCCCTTGTGGATCGTGTCTATAGATTGGAGCACCTCAACTTCAATGAAGGGGTTGCTGTCGCCATTGAAGGGGAAGTCAAGGATGCTGTGGAATGGGCTATGGAGGCTCCACTTCTTAGACGATTCAAGGACCTACCTATCACCGATATGAGAGCAGCTCTGTGTGAAAAGATGTATGAAGCTGAAGAGGACAAGCATGAGGTTCACAAGAAACTTTATGAGGCACTTGAAGAATCCATTAAGTTCGACAATTATGAGCAGTATATGATTGACATCAAGGAAAAGGAAGCTAAAAGGAAAAGGAGAGCTATTGTGTTGGAAACATTGAAGAAAGACCGTAAAGATCCTCCTCCACCTCCACCACCAACGGGGGGCGCTGGAACTTCTGGAGCTGGTGAACCTTCTATGACAACCAACACATCTCCACCACAACCACCATCATCACCGCCAAAACCTTCCAATCAATCAAATCCTACAAGTAAACAAGGCACTCATAAGAAATCTGCTGCTTGGACGACGGTTGATTCAAGGTTCACATCCACACCCACCTCCCTTCCTGATGCTCAAATGGTTCACGAAGAGTCGCATGTCATGACAGAGTTAGAATCTGATGAAGATGATGCATCAACTAAGCATATTCCTAAGCCATCAGAAGAAGATTGGTTTGATGATTACCTGGCAGGTAAACGCCCCAGCACATCCAGAGTTGCACCGTCAAGGGACACAATTCAAAGTTATATCATTGAAGATAGACCTCCTTCTCCAGAACCTACATGGTCCATCCCTGAGTCCGACTCAATGATACCCGACAACAATTAGGTATCTACTATCACCAGCAATTATGAAGAACCTGCTGAAGACTCTCTTCTTCACTTTACTGGTGATATGGGAAGCTTCATTAAATGGTTTTGTAAACAGAAGAGTATCTCATCCTTAACTCCAAGAGATCTTGAAGGACCTGCTTATGAAATTGTTAAGGTCTTCCATTCAGATGCCAATCAACTTCAATACCAAATGGAAGAATGCCATAAGATGCTCAATGACCAAGTCAGTGAGCAAATTAGCCGCTTCAATGTTCACAAATCTCTTC
This sequence comes from Chrysanthemum seticuspe, assembly GCA_019973895.1. NCBI lineage: Eukaryota > Viridiplantae > Streptophyta > Magnoliopsida > Asterales > Asteraceae > Chrysanthemum > Chrysanthemum seticuspe. The sequence goes on along the minus strand of BPTQ01000003.1, from coordinate 70,494,102 downwards.
CTCTTGGTGGTGAACCTGGTCAGATGACCATTCAGGCTGAATTCTTCTTCAACCATGACTTGGACTATCTTTGTGGTCACTCTGCTGAAAGAAGACCTGCACTATCAATATCCAAGATGAAAGCTGCTACCTACTCTGATCAGGGGCTTGAACAGATGGTTCCTGATCGTTTCTGGGTCAATGAAGAACTTAAGTATGACATTGCAGCATCATATGGTATTTCACACTGGTGGTACAAAAAGAAGAACTTCTATATTGAAAGACATAGTGCTGACAAAAGACGCAAGAATGTTAGATCCGAGATCCGTATCTTAAGTGTGGTTCGTGTAGAGGTCTTCCCGATATATGGATATGAGTATTTGATGAAGATTGTCCTTAAGAGATCAGATTTGAAAGAATATACTATTGAAGAAAATGACTTCAAACATCTTCTGCCGAATGATTTCGAAGATCTCTACCTTCTGAATATTCAAGGACACCTTGAGCATTTTCCTGTCCGTGAGAAGAAGGCCTTATCTGCTGCTGTTACTCTTTGGATTCGAGGCTTAGTCATTCGAAAACGAGTTGAGGACTTCCAACTCGGTATGGAAAGCTACCAAACCAGGATTAACCTTACATGTCCTCAATGGAGTGCCACAGGGCATGAATTTCATCATTAATACAAAGTCCTCGACAACCCAAGAGCCGTCATCTTTACTGACAGATATGGGACCCGCATGCTTATGAGACTATGTGAGCTCTACAAGTTTAGTGACGGTACGCTCAAATTGGTCGAAGAAGAACTTGACACCAGAGTGAAAGAAGTCAAAATTGATATGAAATCTTGGGTTAAGACTACTTTTTGAACTGATGATGACTTGAAGAGGTGTGAACACTTCATTGCTGCAATCAGACGAAGACTCAAGACACGAAGGATCTTCCGCAGCCTTGAAAGTTTTGTTGGTGGAAGGCTTCGGGATGGTCACTACAAACTTCTTCAGAGGACTGAATGAAGACATCTTCGGGAAGCAGTTTATGTTGTGCTTTTAAATATGTGTAATATGTGGTGTATTATATGTGAACAACTGTAATACATGTAATAGTGCTAGGATTTGTACTGTGGTTTCCCCTTGTAAAAAGGGAAACATCTGTGTTGTCCACTTCTGATCATATAAAACCGGACACATTTTTCTCCTACAAATATTTTATCTCATACATATTTAAATCACTTGAGATCCAAAATCTCAAAGGATTTAAGATTTTTGATCGGGGGAGAAAATGTGATATAAATATGAAAGATGTTAAAAGATAAGATGACCAATTTTTTTGTGCATACTTCTCTCTAATATGTGCTAAACAATTTTCGAATCTCGAAGCATATATTAAGGGGGAGAATTCTCTTCGCAAATTCAAGTCATCAGGGTACACAACTTTCAATCTTTCTAAGGTACCTTGATTGTATGGCTTCTAATCCTTTGGTGATCATGTATACACTTCTTAAAGGGTTCCCTCCAGTATGTGCAAAACACTCTTTTCAAATCTCGAGGCACATATTGAGGGGGAGCAAACTTATGAAAACCTCATCCTTCCCGGAAATGCTTTATCTACTTGATTTGATGTGGGAAGTGATGTTGATATCTTTTAGAAAATGTTAATCAAAGAAGTAAATTCTTCCTCTTGCCTCCGTGTGCAAAACGATTTCAAACATTTGATGCACATGTTGAGGGGGAGCACTTATTCTAAAAATATCAAAAACAATTCAGGTACAAAATGTTTTGATAAAATATCACAAGTATCTGGATTGATTTTCAAATGGTTTTCAATTGATTCCAATGGCAGATGAACAATACCAATTAGACCGACCAACTTTACTTTATGTACGGTGATACAAGGATGATAAGGTTAGGTATTGGTTCCCATGATCCGCCAGAACCGGAGGGATCTACCCAGGGACAATCCACTAGTTAGTGTAGAAGTCCTTAGGTATGATGATAAAAGGAGAAAAGTGAGATATGGGAAGAGTGCGGACTGAGATAGAGCAAGTACTGGAACAAACACAAAAAAGTTCTTGCTATGAAGTCTCGGTAAGCACTGAAGGGGTTTAAGAATTAAAAAGAATTGAATGAGAAAAGGGTGAAAACAAATAGCCCTCCATTTATTCAACCTTAGGGCAGAAACCGGGTTCAATTCATATGCTACTGATGGTAACATCGGTATTGAAGACAAGACGTCATGGACCCAGTGACGCACTGCACTTCAACTTTCCAAACAACTCAAGTTCCTCTTAAAAGGACTTGTTTCATTCTCACGGGGAACCGACATAATCTATCGACTTTCTCTTAGAGATTGTTGATATTGAAAAAGGAGACCCTCTCCCTAGTCTCCGGCACAGGATCCAAATATGCACATATTGAGTCTAGAGCCACGAGATCATCAATAAATCTCATTAGGACACTTTCAATGAAGACTCTCTGTTTCACACAATGTGGAAAGAGAGATTATATCTTGAGTCCTACGCATTATCCTTGTGGTTTTGCCAGAACATCTGAGTGATATGCATACATATTCACAATGAAGATGGAAAACCTTCTGGAGCCAACATCAAACAAGCTCCTGGTAGGTGGCATGTGAGATCTATTCATTAGATCAATCATGTGACAACTGAACATAAACAATGGGGCGATTCAAATCTTGAATCAATCCTGGTTCAGGTTATGGATTGACGGATACTTTTGAAAAAACCGGTCTCTGTGCTTAACAACTCTTTTCTTTAGCACATCGACCGTGTACTCATTTTTCAAACCAAAAGGTGTTTTTATGATTGATAATTGATTTTCAATAAAACCTTCGTTGTATTGCAAAAACAATTTCTATTGAGCAATACACGATTGTTTTTCAAATCTCTTTTCATCAATCAGTGGACTTAAAATTCGCTGGTTCACTCACTCCGAGTTGTCTTCTTTGAGATGTTCCGGTTTGAGAACAGCTAGAGCAGCTGCGAAACCCTGTCAAGGAAATTCTTCAGAATTATACCTGATCACAGGCAGTACATGTACTGATCAACGGGGAACCGTGGGCCGTGTACCTCAATTCAACGAAAGTGATCAAAGACACTTTCGTGCGATTTATTGCTAACTTTTGTATGCAGGTACACCCGACGTTTGCAGCTGATCAGAATGAAGCGGTCAATCCATAGCCGCATGCTCACTTAACACATTCATCTCAAAAGATATCATGATTAGTGCATCAATGACTCTGATATTTTCACTCCATGCTTCTACTACGCTGCTGCCAATATCATGAATCAACTAAAGCTTTCGCTACTCTGATGAGAAGATATCATGATCCAAAAAGTGAGCATGTCGGTCCTAATGTCACAACATCACATAATACCAACACCACAAAGGATATCTCAGAGATGTTTTTTTATAGCTGATGATCTCAAAAGATGGCTCATAATTATTATCTCATGGATCATTAATGACCTCCACTTTAAAGTTCAAATCTATGCAGACTTTGAAGTTGCACTACTTATGCACAAAGATTGCGAAGTTGAAGTATTAAAGTCTACGAGCTCAAGAACAAAGTCAAGAATAGAATGCTAGGATTTGAAATGTAAAACAAGGGGTGACCTCACTTAGGGGGAGATTGTTAGGAATTAGAAAATTCCAGTATTGAAGAGTCGGTCACCCCAACTATTATCTGGCATAAGTTAGCTCGTATACTTGTCGTTATTTACGTTTTTATGTAGTTAATTAGTTAGTCAGTAGCGTAAAATAGTCTAGTGCAACACCGTGGAGGAAGGACGGGTCTTTACCCACTGTATCTCTGATCCACAGGCCGATAGGAGGTCGTTTAGTTTGTAACCTATAAATACCCTCTACCTTGCAAGGTAGAGGGTTGGATGTTCTTTGGTAATCTAATATTCCACAAGTTTCTCTTACTAGAATATCCCACTTTCTCTCTCTCTAAAATCATCTTTAAGCTCATGATGTTAATGTTATGATGTGTATGTGAAATCTAATATTTTACAGTTTTTGACAATTTAACAACTCAGCCTTAGCTTTTTGATTTTCCAAGGTGAGAGCGTTAATTTGCTGTTTATGTTCATGTTTCAGTTGTTCTATCTCAGACAATAAAGCATTCTTCGAAGCGGCTAGATCACACATCTGTCTCTCTAAATATTTTTCGTTTTGATGAGATTTAGTAAAGGCTGCTTCAAAACCTTTTTCACGTTTTTCTTGAGTTTTGAAAAAGTTGAGTTGCTTTTGTAAACATTCAAAATCCTTGGTTAACAGTGCATTTTTACTTTTTAAGGTTTGATTTAATGCACAACATTCTTCAATTTGGAATTGCTGGTCTTTAAGTAAGAGAGCAAGATCTGGATGAGGCAAAAGTTCGGCTTTTTCAACAGAAGTCACAACATGATCATTATTTAGATCCTCAAGTATAACCACGGAGTCAATTTGATTATCAAAGGAAACCATAAGGTCATCTTCATCATCAAATGTAACTACAGGGTTTATTTGAAAATCGTTGGAATGAGATGTAAATGACTCATTTTGAACATTCTGAGCCTTGCCGGATTCAGATGTTGGCGGAGATATTAGATCCGAGATAAATATGGTTTGTTCGGGTACCTGAGACAAGCCATCAGTGTCATACACTGGGCCTGTGTCACTCATGTGTAACTCATGCATATTAGCCATCAACATAACTGCTGCATTGGCCTGCAAGTCCTCCATATCATCATCTGAGTCTGCATTTGCCATAAAACTTTGTTCTTTGTATGTGAGAGATCCACCAGCTTCATCCTTAAGAGCCAAAAGAAGAGCCTCTTTGAAATAAGCACTGCCCCTAGTCCTCAGCTTTGGGCATGCATTAGCCAGGTGTCCCTTCTCATTGCAGTTATAGCATCGAAGACCATTCAACCCATTCTGAGCATTTCCCTGTTCCACCACTGGAGCTCTGTTGTTATTCCGACCCACAAAATTAAACCCTTGACCACCGCCCATCTGACGACCATAACCACGATTCTGAACTTCAACTCATCCATTGTTTACAACAGCCTGATTTCGTATGTTAGATGAGGAACGAATATGATTGTTGGATTTGTTGGTATAACGGCCAAAAGCATTAGCAATCATAACAAATCCTTGTTGCAATGCTTCGAACGGATCGATGTCCTCATTAGCTTCACTGACAATTGGTTGAGCATTGTTGTTGTTGTATGGAACCAGTTGATTTTGTTGAGATTGTTGCTGTGAATGATCGTTTTGTGTGACAGAGGCAGTTGGTTGAGTTGCTTGTTGAAGAGGATAACTTTGTTGAGCATATAAGGCAAGTTATTGATTTTCCGGATGTGTAGGTGGAGCAATTTGAGCACGGAGAATCCTTTCCCGATCAACTTCCTTTTCATGAGGCTTCAAGTAATCGTACAACAATCCATATGTAGAATGATGCATATTCTTCGCTTGACGGAGAAAAATGACATACTTCTCCCATTCAGGACCAAGACTACTCAGGAACTTAGTATTCACTGCAATTCTTGGCATGATGATGTTGTGTTTATCCAAATCATTGATGATGTCTGAAAATCGATGATGATAAGACTCTAGTGTCTCTCCAGGTTCAATCATGAAGTGTTCATAAGCCAAGTAAATTTTGGATTCCAAATCCTCCTGATTGAGTACAGATCCTTCCATAAGAAGATGAATATGTTCCCACATTTCCTTTGCAGTCTTTTGAGCATCAACACTTCGAAGAATTGGGTTAGGTACTCCTAAAAGGATATATTGCATTGCAAGCTCATCAGCTTCATAATGTAGAAGTTATGTTTGATTTAAATCTGCAACAGTAGCAATGTTCGTTTGTTCATCTCTTGGTGGATTTGCATTAGGATCTCCGGGTACAATGACAGTAGGCATCTCAAATGGACCTTCCAAGATAACCTTCTTTAAGAACTTTCCATGTGGCTTCTTCAGATCACAAAACCTAAAGAACCTTATCACCCATTGATCGTCGTTTCCTGGAGTGAGCATTGGAGGTCTATCAAGTGATCCAACCTCATAGTGTTCCTTGATGGATGTTGATTGAAGTCATTTGTGTAGGGTTGAACTTGAAGACTCGGCGGTGTTTGAACCATTTGTGGTGGAGGAATTGCTCCAAGTTGTGGAGTATGTTGTTGATTAAATTGTTGTTGATAAATTGCTTGTTGTTGATTCCATTGTTGATGTTGTGGACTTAGTTGTTGTTGTCGTTGAGAATAAGTGTAAGGGAAATAGTTAGAGTATGGTGGTTGTGACATGTTGAAAACTTGTGTTGGTAAAAATGGATCTTTGTAGTCGAATGAACCTTTGTTGATGAAGTGTCCTTAGGTGTAGAAATCACAAGAAACCAAGTAGAACTTATGCGTAAAAACACCAAAGTTACGCGTAACAAATAGAGTTACGCGTAGTTTTAGCTTACGCGTAAGTATGGAAAAGACTCTAAAGTTAGGCGTAGACACAAAGTTAGGCGTAGAAAGTTAGGCGTAGGATTACCTTATGCGTAAGACTAGGCTTAGGCGTAAGATTAATCTTATGCGTAGGATTTCTACGCGTAAGCTTTATGCTTATGCGTAAGATTAGGGTTTTGCCCAAATGATCTTTTACACTATCACAGTGCAAAAGATATCCAATGTCGACGTTCTCAGGCTTATCCAAGCAAGAAAACACGGAGTAAACCACGAGAACGAAGATCAAGCCACGGATAAAGTTACGCGTAAGATTAGGGTTTTGATTCGCGTAATCTTACTCGTAAAAATGATTATGCCCAAAGATGTTTCTAAACCAGATTTTTGTGATGAGATAGCTTCAATATCACCAAAATAACACAAAAGTGTGAAAATTGATGAACCAAAACTCCTAAAACAGTTACGCGTAGGACGAACCCTTCGAACAAAAACTAGCTTAAAACCGTATATCCACGCATAAAGTTTGAAACTTTTTGCCAAAAACAAGTATTTTAACACCTTAAAACGTTGAAAGTACAAGAATCTTGGATTAAAAAGTGTAAAAAATGAGTTTTTAAGCGAACCAAAGCATCACGTTAACCTTACGCGTAGGACCAAAAACCCACTTCAAAAGAAATAACGATTCACCCAACTAGTAGGCGATTGATACCACTGATAGGTCACTAGTTTTACAACACAAGCTTTACTAGAAAGAAATAAAGAGGAGATAGAGTGGCGGATGAACAATACACACACAAACACACACGTATAAACTATGATGGTTAGGCGTAGAGTGTGAAAGAGAGATGCATTGAACAACCAACCCTCAAGTGAGGGTTATTACATAGTATTTATAGGCAAGGAGCTAGGGCAACACTCCTACTCCTTCTCTTTTCCTTATTGGACATGGGCCTAAGCTTATGGGCCTTCTACATAAGCTAGACCTTAAACAAACATAAAGGCCATAATAAGCTACCTATTACAAATGAGTAACTAACACTTGAATTAAGGTTTAGGAGTGATTCCAACACAACTCTCCATAGAACTCAAATTAAGCTCCGTTTCTTCATTTGTCAACCCAAGATATAGTTACCCTTTCCTTTTGGCATCCAATCATCTTCATTTGTGGGATCCGGATCGTGAACATTCTTATGAACCATGATAGCTTCATACGTTAGTAGACACACAAACAAATACATGGTGGTCGACATCACCCAAACAGCAATCGATTAATAACAATCAATCCAACATATCAATCAGATCATACAAAGGTATGGGAGTTATATGTTTATCAAACTATAGTCATCTAATTATATCCTAAATTCCTAGTCCTTCGACATAGGCAAATATCATTTTTAGTTAAGCACGAGGATAATTAGAAAAGCCCGATAGATGATATTAATTTGAAAACATTCTCCCCTTCAATCAATGACTTATTTTCTGAAAAGTTTAAAAGCGCTGAAGTCATTGCTTGAGTTTTCAATTTTTATGGAAACTCTGAATCTGATTGATTTATAAGCAACTCATTTACCACCATTTTGTTAAAACAAATATTTTTCTGAAGAATTTTTGAAGGAAAAATAATTGAGTAGGAACAGCAGTCCTTTGACATACTTTCCTCATTTTGTTTTAGGATAAGTGCACGATATTTTTGAAAATTTGTTTAGCGCAACACTTTCCTTCCTTAAAGAGCGGGTTGCTATCTGAAATAATAGCAAACCATGGTTTTAAGCGCGGGTCACAGTCAGAAGTAACTGCAAGCCAATTGATATGTGACATGTTTTGAAAAGAAATATTTACACCTCCTGCTCGAACTTCATCTATGATCCCGTGCCATTGTTGAATGACATTTCTAAGACCGCAGATGTTATCGATACGAGAAGACATGTCTTGAAAAACATATTTTTGGAATTATTCAAATTTTCTAATTTTTATGGGTTTTTGAAGGTTTTATATTTTTATATTTTCTTTTTGTAGGTTTTAAATTTTTCTATTTTGTTTTTGATAAATATTTACAGAGATAGTTTAGATGATATAGTTAAAGAAGATGATAATACGAGTACCGATATAAGGATATCGAGCAGCCCCGTTGTAGAAGATAGAAGTCATCATCTCTTAAACATTCACCACCAAAGCTTCCAAGGCTCCTGAATAGAGAAAATTTGAACCATCTGAAAGTGAGACTTTGGAAGCTTCCCCCCAAACCATAAATCTTCTTATTGAGCAGATTCTAAGCTTTCTTTAAAGCTTGCCTTGGCCAGATGTACAAAGAAGCACACCATATCATCGATCTGGCTGCTCCATATAAGAATGATCATCGTAAGTCTCCGTTCGGGGTTATATCATCCAATAGAACAACAACAACGTATCATCCCACACATAAAACAATCTTCTCATATTTCTTTTCTACTGACGTTTGAAGCAATCCATTCCAAAAGATGTCAAGAGACCACTTCCCCCGAGTAGTTGAATTGATGCAGTTAATCTCTTAGACTAGAGCTCACGAACCCGAATACACATATACCCAAAGACAAAGAAACTTATACCATCGAAGTAGCAGATTAAGTCCAATTGCCAAAGAATAACCCCGATGTATACTTTTCTCTCCCCCTGAAGAAAGTGTATGAAGCTCAAAAACCCGAAGTACCCGAATGCCCAAAGAGAGAATAACCGATAACATTGAAGAAGCAGGCCGAATCACTGATTATCTCTGCGGATGACTTATCTCTGCAGATGTCAATTCCGGAATAAGTGATTATATCTCTGAATCACTGATTAAGCACTCAAGTGAAACAGCTGAGTATCCCCAATGTACACAATCTCTCTCCCTTGATGATTTCGATAGCATCGAAATCATCACACACTTGTGTACCTCTTTTATCACCAGAAACTAACTCTTCCATCTCTTCCCCCACATAGTTGGGATAAGAACACTAAACGCCATAAGTCAAACCTTGAGTTTCTCTGAGGCAATGACAATAGTCTTCCCGGGATATCTTCAATCACTTAGAAGTATTAAGCTCATCAAGATTACTTGCGTTTAGATACGTCTTCCTGGTCGTTGTGCTTAAAATGATTTTATCTAGCACATCGAATGTGTATTAATATTTCAAATATAAAAGGTGTTTATGATTGATAAGTAATTTTTCTCAAAAACCCGAAGTACCCGAATGCCCAAAGAGAGAATAACCGATAACATTGAAGAAGCAGGCCGAATCACTGATTATCTCTGCGGATGACTTATCTCTGCGGATGTCAACTCCGGAATAAGTGATTATATCTCTGAATCACTGATTAAGCACTCAAGTGAAACAGCTGAGTGTCCCCAATATACACAATCTCTCTCCCCTGATGATTTCGATAGCATCGAAATCATCACACACTTGTGTACCTCTTTTATCACCAGAAACTAACTCTTCCATCTCTTCCCCCACATAGTTGGAATAAGAACACTAAACGCCATGAGTCAAACCTTGAGTTTCTCTACGGTAATGACAATAGTCTTCCCGGGATATCTTCAATCACTTAGAAGTATTCAGCTCATCAAGATTACTCGCGTTTAGATATGTGTCTCCTTCCCCCTTGCTGGTTTTGATACTTCAGAATCAGCAACACACTGTAAGCCTAGATACTTGAAATCTTTTGAGAAAAACACTTGAAGTCTTTGTGAGAATCAACTTGCTGAAGAATGTGAGCAAGTCTAATTGGGGATTAAATCAGACATTTCACCCTCCCCCAATTAGTGCTCTCCCCTAAACCGACAATCTATTTGATAAATGCCCGGATTAAGAAGAAGTCTTTAGATTGTTAAGTGCAACTCGTCTTTAGTCTTCTAACATGCAATAGAAAATGTAGAACAGACTGTAGACTCGACCTTCTTCAAGATTGTCCAATTGGGGAATAGAAAGTCAACATCTTCAACTCACCAAATGCATTCTCGTTAACTTACAAATAGCAAATCCCCTTAACTCAAATCCCTCCCAATCAAACAAGAACAGAAAGATGTTCATTAAGGAAATCCGCCTCGTAACTGGAAGCACATTGTCATTAATCATGTCAGCCCGTGAGAAGATGTCAACCAGCGGCTCATAGAAGAAACACCATGTAAAGATGATCCGATAAGAAGAAGCTTGGTTCTTACATGAGTTAGGAGCCGTATGACCATTTATTCACATATATCAATCAACCATGCAGTAAATTCACACTTCTTCTCCCCCTCAAGAATTGCATACGGAGATGCCATTCTTGATTAAACAAGTGATTATCATCCAAATGTATTCTATTCACACTTCTCCCCCGCAAAATTAGCACATGATGTCGCCATCTTCATTATATTGAGCAAGTTGAATAAGAGTAATTATCAGTAGTCCGGTTCACTTGATGATTGAAGCGCATGAAAAAAGCATGAAGCATGTTGATGAGAATGGTCATAATTGAGAAGATTTCTCTTCTTCAGAAGATAAAGCGCACTGACACGTACACTTTTCTTTTCTTTGGAGTACGAGGCTTGAACTGTTGTGTTCAAAACTCATAAGAAGATTTCTCTTCTTCAGAAGATAAAGCGCACTGAAACGTACACTTTTCTTTTATTTAGAGAACGAGGCTTGAACTATTGTGTTCAAACGTCATAAGAAGATTTCTCTTCTTTTTGAAGATAAAGCGCACTGAGACGTACACTTTTCTTTTCTTTAGAGAACGAGGTTTGAACTGAAGTATTCAAACGTCATAATCTCTCTCTTTTCAATCTCTGTTGGCAAACTTGTAATCAACCCATTATCATTCAGTAGGCTCTTTGTTGTGACAGCTGATAGAGAAAACCCAATATGACGAATTTGACCAGGAAGTAAACTAACCCGAACTCATGACTTAAACTTGCACATATGTAACCAAGAGCGGTGCTGAGAGTTCATCATCCATTGAATCTCTAAGTACTCTATACTCTTCATCCAACCAACCATCAAGTATAAGACGTACATCACCTCTTGAAAATCCACAATTGAATGTGACACTGAGCACTACAACGTAACTCCTTAAAGTGATAGTTATTTTGTGGTGGTAAGAGCCCAATTCCCCCAAGTGGTAAAAGAAAAGGTAAAAGCCACCCAACAATAACTAGATTTCCAAGTCTTCGTTTTTGATAATAAGCTCGAACAAGGATCTTGAAGAATCTTGATCCAACCATCCCTGATACCTTCAGATACTAAGTACACTCGCCCGTGATATTTCACTTGAACCTCAAATAAATAATACTGAATTAACTCCGTTGTCACATTTTCTGGTTAAAAGCTCAAATCTAGCCTCCTTTGACGTTTTAAGTGAACTATGATAATGGTTTCATCCCGACCATGGTTAAAAGCACATAACCCCATAAAACTTTAAAATAACCAAACTGCCATGATGGATATCCAAACACAGATCTAATTCATGAAGTACACCCTTTTATCCTTCTTCAAAGTAGAAACCGTAGCACCAGCATCAGATAAGATCCCGAAATACACTTTCCTTTCTCCAGGATGGTTCCATCATTACGGGATTTTACAACTCTATAGTTTAAACCGAGAAATAGTTTCTTTCGCGGGATTTTACAAAACCAAGAATAAACCATAAGATAGAGCCGGAAATGCACTTTATTTACACCTGGATGATTCCATTGTCACGGGATTTTACAGATCTATGATTTAAACCAAGAAATAGTTTCTTTCGCGGGATTTTACAAAATCAAGACAAAACCGTAAACAATGTTAGCTTGAATGTGATATGACAACTTTGTTTTCGGTGAATATTTGTTTTAGGGGAATCATGCAGCGGTTCATCAACGGTTCATTTTCAACAATATCATAAACCATCCAATAAACACTTTGGTAAACACATCTTTCACGAGTTCTGTCGGCAATTGCTGTGACCACCTGGTGAAGTAAACTTGATATGCCAAACTTGATCATGAAGTAACATTCCCCAGATTTGTTACTTAAACTTGTACTATTCCTCGTGAAAAAGAAACGGTGTACCCAATGTACGAAACCTCTTGACATTCTCAACTGAGTGAGACACCGAAGTGATGGCTACGTTGTGGGTTAAGCGAGAAAGAATCACAAACGTAACTAAATAGCCAAGTCTTTATCACCCTCTATAAAATCCCAAACAAGTCACCTTCGCGGAAGGGTAGAAAGAAAGAAGACGAAATAAGTAAACGCGCCCGGAAAACTTCACTTCAAACCCAAATTAGAAATATCGTCCAACCAATCCCGTGGTCAACAATTTACAAACATCAAAGCCATGACATAATAACCTTCGAGATAATGCATAACCAAAGTACCAAACCTCATAACCCATCAAATCTCAACATCTCATCAACTCTCATCATCAAATCTCATGTTCATTAAATTACTTCAACGAATCACATATTATCCAGGACTTATATAATCCAATTATTGAAAAGCCCATATTATTGAATCTAATTATCACAATTCTCATTGACATACAAAACTTGCACTGGATCCAATCATAATCCCACTTTAAATTTAGCACATCCGATATCAAAAGCCCATTCGGAATGAATTACTCTCAAAGTTCAAGTTTTCATCAAACACAAAGACACAGCACCAACTCATGTAGTATATCCAAATATTAAAGACCATTTCACAACATAAGTTACTGTTAAGAGTATGAGTCTGCGGATATCCGATTCAAATGATTACAATTCGAGCCCCAAAAATCACCACATAAGTCGTTCCTCAGTTTGTGATTTAATGCACAATGAGAATCACATTTTTAGGCTCATTCAACTCACATTAGCGTCCAACAGAAATCCCCACTTCATCAATATTACATTTGTGTAACAAAATGCAAGTAACACCAAATCATGTCACAAACACCACAAAATTACACCTTGGCTCAACAAACCAGATGCACAAAGTGATACCATGTTTAACAAAGTGATACCACATTTAACAAAGTGACACCATATTTGTCACACTCATCCGGCCCCTCCATCTTAAATCAGTTCAGTCCATATTAAGGAGTAATATAAAATCGGCCCATTAAATCCCCATTAGTACTTGGCCCATGGAAAACCCACGAACCAAATCAGACTTCACCCTAATATTCGGGTATTTAACACAACCTTCACACATTAACCCTAAAAATCCTCTAATAATTCTCACCAAATAATTGCCCAAACTCAGTTACAAAACTCTAAAACTTCTCAATAAAAATATACGCCCCCATCATCTGATAATTATCACACCCCTTTTACACTTCAGACTCTTAAATCAGTCTACCAATATCATATGTCTTCATATACGAATTAACCATGAGTCCTTTCATACGAATCAAAAATATGTGAAGCAAGACCACAAACGAATACCTTCATACCACCTTGTTAGATAGGTCTCGCCACAGGGATGGCATGAGATCGACAATACAACCACATGGATGGTTTGAGCATGGAGACGGCTTCAATCCTTTTCGGGTAGGTTTAATTAATCGTTTGTGTTGTTCAATGAACCAAGAAAAAAGGGAATAACAAACTTGTTATTACTCTTATTCCTTTTTGTTCGTATATAATTGAAGTATAAACTTAAAAAGAATCAGTGATGAGTAGCTTTCGTGTGATAGACCCTTGATGGTCTTGTTTAGACTTTAAATTTACACGAAACACTTTTGAGATTCATTTGTTTTTTCGTTATGAGTCTTTGAACGAACCAAAGAAGGTTCATCACAGTTATGTTGTGGACCTTTCTTTATATTTGGATATAAAGTGAAGGAAGACTTCCAAATGAGATCGATGATGGTGTTGTTCAAATAAAATCTTCTAAAAGATTGGAAACAATTAGAACAAACTGAGATCTTGGATGAATAAATTAGTTTGAGTCTAGATCTATAATGTGTGTTTCTCTCGATTGATTGTCCTTTAAGTGTCTTGATGTTGCTATGAATAATACGAGAGAATAACTGAGATCTTTGATATCTTAATATGTTGATGTTGGTGTAAGGAAATACAACTGATGATGTATGAATTAGACTGAGTTTGTTTCATGGTATGTGGTATTTGTTGGTCTTATGGTCGAGGTTAATTTAGGATTCATCTTCTTCATCTCTTGATACAAGTCGCTAGCTTAGACAAGTCGCTAGCTTAGACAAGTCGCTAGCTGAGACAAGTCGCTACTGCAGTTGACTCAATAGTCAACTCGCTACATTATAGACAAATCGCTATGACTTGTAAAGACAAGTCGCTTAGAAGATTCAATGAATCTGGACATAGTGACAACTCGCTATCAATTTTTTGACTTTTTCAGGCGAGTTTTCCGACCAAGTTTTCCGATCATCTTCATAGAAAACCAGAAAAGTGACTAAAAAATCATCTTTTTGCCTTGTTTGACCACAAGAACTGACTAGTTTGACCATTAATATATCTCACGGATATGGTACTAAAAGTCATATGAATGAATAATAAAACTGACTTGGACAAAAAAAATGACACAAGACAGATATTTAAACGTTGATAGACCATGACTTTTAATATTTGACCAAACTAAAAGGATACAATACTTGTTAAAAACCTGTTTTACCACAATACTCGAAACAAAAACGTTTTCCGACCAAGAAAAGTAGTAAAAAATCAGCCACAAACACGATTCAAACCGCAATAAATCATCAAAACACAATAACCTGGCTCTGATACCATTTGTAGGATCGTAAATATTGTGTTATAGATGATTCGGGTGGTCTTGGATGATGGAAATACATGTTAGCCATTTAGAGAGAGAAAGAGATGAGAGGGTGTTCTTGGTAGAGACTTGCTTAACAAAATTTAAAGGTTAGATTATGAGAAGCACCACCCCTTCCAAGGATGGAAGGGGTATTTATACTTACAGACTACACGCCCTCCTGACGGGCTGTGGATCAGGCATACAGTGGGTAAAGACCCGTCCTTGCTCCACGGTGTTACACTAAACTAAACTACGCTAATAACTAAATAATTAACTACTGAATAACGTAAATAACGATATGTCTACGAGCTAACTTATGCTAGACCATAATTGGGGTGACCGACACTTTAACATGGAATTTCCAATTCCTAACAAGGTTTCCAACATTTAGATATGAGGGATCATGTGAAAAACGATGTGTGAGCTTGAGAGCGGAAGAGTAATGGATTAAAGTGAAACGATAGATCTACAAGCGTCTTTGAGTGTGATCTAGGTGAGTTATGTGTGAGTATGAAGGATCTACTTAACTTGATAAGGACTTAATTTGCCTTAAGACACTATGTCTAGCTTAGTGTGAGGTGTTATAAGGATATGTTTGAAATATAATGCTTGCAATTGCATTTTCTGTTTGCCGGATCCCACGGTTCCCTAAATGTAGGGATCAGTCTAGTACAACTTTTGGGATCTGTACATCTGCTAAGCAGAACTTTTACTAAAGGTATGCAATGATCTTGACAATGCATTATATTTCAAGGTTAGTTTGAGAGGTTCTAAGATATCAAATGTAAGATGTTTTATTTCATGAAGGAAATTGGATTACATTGATAAAGCACGAGTACAAAAGGATTGATCCTATTTGAAATACTACTAGGTTCCTTGAGTGTTTTCGCTAGAAGGATCATCACGTGGTTGATGAGTGTTAGTGGAATCAAGAATGAAGAAAGTCTTCACGAGAGATACGTTTATCGGTTCCATCATCTTGTTCACAAGTACGTACAACGGACTTTGAAATTGAGGATGAAAGTGCATAACGTTATGATAGATGCGCGTCAAGAACATTCCATAAGGGATGAGTTTATTCTTTGAGCTTTGAAGATTTACACTTCGCCTTGCGAAGAAGTAGGCGAGATTGTATGGTTGTTGTGTTAGTAAACAATACATTATGTGAGCACAACAAGTGGGAAGGATTTCTCGATTTCCCCTAAGACTCCAAACATTTTCACGTAGGATGAGTGCAAGGGGCTTTTACTCTTCTCGGATATCCCGTGGGAAGATAATGTTTAGATCGGAGTAATATGGTCGAGGTTTGCATATTATGCGATGTAAATCTTCCGGGGAGGGTACGTGTGAACAATATGGACTATTTTCTTCACTAAACTTGAAGAGAGAATCAAGAGACCAATCTTCGGTGAAGGCACATTGTCCATGATTTGGAAGTTGGAGGATGTGAGCAAAATTCCCAAGGGTTAAAGTAAACTTTTGGTTTTTGATATAAAACCAAAGAGATAGAGAGCGATCCTCGTTACGAACGAGTTCAACTTGACGGAAGAATTCCATTATGAACCTTGGACATATATTCTCGTTGATTTCAAGAAGACATTCTAGTCCAATGGCTCGGAAGGAGGTATTGATACCTTCTTCGAATTATAGAGAGGTGTCTATAATACATCCTTCGTGGACGTGACGGTTTTCGAGATTATTGAACCCACGGACATGATTGACAGGTGTGTTGGGCTCAAGGGAGATGTTCGGAGTGTAGATGCTAGTGAGTGAAAAATCAAACTCATATTCATGCGTCATAGTTGAAGCTATAGAAATGATGAGTTAATAGAAAGTGATGTTTGTGTTCAACCAATGATTATCTAATGTTTTTACTAGATTTTTATTAACAATGGTTTTTAACAACAAGGATAGTTAACTCACTTATGGTTTTGACATTCAAGTGGACTATTACTTTTTGAAAGAAAGTGGTTTTAATTATGTATGAAAACTGTTGTCCAGATGTACGGTTCCCACGGTTCCCTTCCAAGAGGGATCCGGCTAGTATACTTGCCGGGATCCGTGGGTCTGTAGTAACAGAAACAGATTTGACAAAAACATAGGTTTTACAGTTTTGTACCAAGATATGTGTTTTAGCCTGCATTTTCATTTAGCATGCATACAATACTTCTAATGTATCACGAAAGAGTATGAAAGATATAAATCAAAAGAAATGAAAAACACATTATGATAATAATAACCTAGATAAACTAGACTATTAATAATATTTCATTTCATTGCTTAGAATGATACAAAGGATTGGGTATATAACCCAAATGTAGATTAACAACACAAAGTAAATGTCTCCGTATGTGAACTTCATCATAGGGAACACAAGTGCGATGAGTGTTAAGGCGATGAGCACGAGGGCGATGTAAACCATATTGAAGACGATCCTTCTTAGTTTCGGTTGAGATGAAATGGAGAGGAAGATGAAGTTTTGAATAAGAGGAAATTTTTGAAATTGGAGGATTTGAAAAAGTGGGGATTCGATGGAGTGGATGACAGTGGGAGTTTTTATGGGAAAAGAGGAATTTTTGATATTTGTGTTTTGTTTTATAAACCATGACTATAGACGAAAGAGTGACACGTATGTGAGAAAAAGCTTCCTAATGAAGCTACATGTAAACCATGTATATGCACATAAGATAATCAAATAAATACCTAGGTAATCATACTTATTTGTTAAGCTAATATCATTTCGAGATAAGTGGAAAGTCATACCTCAAATGCACTTAGGAATGTCTTTACAAATGACACATCAAATGTCAGAAGACAATTCCAGCTCCTTTGTGCTCAAGATACCTTCTTAGGGAAGGTAATCTTTATTATCAAGCAAATCCTATGGCTTGATAGATGTAAGCTTTGACTAATCAACATGACAAAAAGGATTAGTGCAATTAAATGAAAAAGTAAATAAGAAAAATGTTGTTATCAAATCAACATCCAAACATATAGTTTTAAAAGACATGGTGTTTGTTTTTATGAAAAACCTTCTTTGTAGTTTTCAATTAACTATGGATCGTATCAAGTTTTTAAAGTACAATATACTTCAAGAAACTTGGTAACGAAGCTCTGATGCCAATTGTGGAAAACTAGAAGGGGGGGTTGAATAGTTTTGCCAATTAAAACTTCCTTTTAAACTATTTAGATCGACTTATGTCAATCTATTTAGATGTGTGTGTTGGATGTTGATAAACAAACATATATAAGTATGTAATGAAAAGATAAGAGTAAGAAGCACAAAACCACAACGCGAGTATTTATAGTGGTTTGGCTACAAGGACACCTTCCTCGCCCTTTCCACTCCCCGAGTCACCTACTCGAGAGTTCGTAATCACTACACCAATCTCCTTATGGCGGAGAAGCCTTCACAATGTCGCTTACCCTTTTTCCGGTGCTAGGCTAACCACCGGGTTCTTTCACTCCAAGGTGAACCACACCTACACAACGTCGCCTACCCTTTACCAGGTACTAGGCTAAGTACCTAGTTCTTTCACACCAAGGTGAACCACACCTACACAACGTCGCCTACCCTTTATTAGGTACTAGGCTAAGCACCTAGTTCCATTGCAATGGAGGAACTACTACCCAACACTACACCAACGACTAATCCCAAAGGAGATCCACTCCTTTTTACAACATCATCAAGGATATCAATATCCTTGGATCTAGTACTAATCTATCTTGTACATTGAAACACACCATATTGAATGTACATCTAAGGCACCTTTCAGTAATGCCTTTAACTAGATCTTCAAGACACCCTTCCCTAATGTCTTGTGTCTTGACTTCTAAGCACCCTTAAATAATGCTTCCAATCATGAATTCTAAGCACCTACCACAAGTGCTTATGATATGGACGATAGATACCCTTCACTAATATCTTCGTCTTGACACTTGAGACACCTTTCGCAAATGTCTTCAACACTTCGTAGGAAAAGAAAAACAATCATCAACAAGAAGACTTCAGTAGTCTTGATGATGAGGAATCATTGCAACTCATGGACTTGAGCTTGCTCGAATTCAAAGGTGGTGATCTCGCCTTTAAGAGGAACCTAGAAGATCACACAAATACAAAACTACAAACATAGATCTCTTGGATCTGAGGTTAGAGAGTTTTCAACTCTAGGGGAAAGTATGTTAGAAAGGGGTGAGTAACAATGAAGAAATGGCTCACTATTTATAGAGGAAAAATTCTACTGTTCCCCGGATCCCACGGATCCCTTCCACAAGGGATCCGTCTAGCGTAAAGCTAGGGATCCGTGGGACGCTCCTCTTTATCCATAGGTATTTTGATTATGGGTCATGGGTCATGGGTTGATCCATGGGTCTTTAGCTAGATACAATGTATCTCTTGAGTGCAATGCACCTAGTCATATGGGTATGGGTCAAAACCATGGGTTATGGATATTATCCATATATGATATAAGCATGATGTCATGCAATGGGTTATGGGTCAAGCTCCATGGGTCATGGACTTTGGGTTGTACCCAACTACATTCAATGTATTTGGTCAATGGGTTATGATACTTAAGTTTCTACCCATTTATATTACCCAATATACTACATACTAGTTATGTGTATATTTTACCCAAATATGTAAACACTAGTTGTTGTACATATGTAATATTAAATCATAAAATCACTTATACTTGTTTTAGTGTTTTATGTGAAAATGTGAATATGTTAGAAACTATTAGTTCAAACTATTTTCGTATTTTATTTCTTTCGTTAAAATGATTTTACGTTTGTTATCGACAAAACATTAGAAGATCATAAAATATAAATAAACGTTTTTACGGCTTATTTGTATTAACATCATTCATTAAGGTGTTAAATAAACATAAAAGAACGTTATAAGCACAAAATATTTAAAATATTGTATCTTTTCTTTTGCGTGCGTTTGTTTGTCTAATATGCATGTTTTATTGTATACTAAAAGTATTTAATATAAAGGGACAATTATCCATAAATGTATCATACTTGACACAATTCGTAATTTTGTGTAGTGTTCAATTTTGTGTGGTTATTATGTGTATAATTTAATTTTTTTTGTGTTAATGTAGGCGAATTATGACCTCTCATCCAGTTGTGCTTATGTGTACCAAGTTACTATTCACATCAAATCTGTCTTTTGCCATGTCACTTATATCTCACGTATAACACACATCCACTCAATTACTTTACATTTACACTGACCCAAAATTTACAACCCCCTACACACACACACTTATTATTCCTCTGAAACCCTAACCATGGCCTATTCAACATCTTCTTCATCTAGGTATTATCACATACAAGTTCAATCTATCATCAATCGTACTCACTGCAAGTGTCCATTGCCCATTAAGGAGCAAGTGTCATGGACTAGGAGAAACCCATGGAGGAGGTTTAAAGCTTTCCTCATTTATGTAAGCTTCTTTGTTTATATACTTACATTATTATTATATGTTAAACTCTTGATTGATTTTTTGTTGATTATGAACTAGGATAAAGAAAAAAAGATGTCGTCTTTATGGGTTTTTTGATCCGGAGCTTCCTCACAGTACTACAAAGATTTGTTGTTCAATATGCATGTTGAGAATGTTCAGTTGAGGAATCTGTGTATGATTGATGATATGGTTCTGACTAACAGTAATGTTTCAAATATGAAGGAGGAGTTAACTTTGTTCAAGTCAAAATCGAGTTTTATGAGAAAGTCAAGTTTTGGGTTACTGTTGTTCTTGTTCGTATCAGTTTAAAGGCTTTAATATTTTTATTTGTTGAACTAGTTTTAATGTTGTATGATCTTCTGAATGTAATATTGGATGATTTTTTTAATGGAGTAATCTTTTGAATGAATTGATATTTTCAATGAATTGTCAGACTTGTGTGAAATTAAATATTATGCTGCAAAACCGAATAATACATTATGCAAAACCAATTATATGGTTTAATATATGCTGCATGAATACATGATGCATGTGATGTGGTTTAATATACAATCATACATGCTGCATGAATACATCACCAACTGTTTACCTAGACAGCAATGCACACACCATACACAAACCATACACATGTTTCATTGACTCAGATACACAGATCAAAACACAGACTCACAATATCATCTACAAAAACATCCATAGGCAATTCTTTTCTGCATGACTAAGGAAACCAACCAATCATATTAAAACGCAAGATCCTATGCTTTATTACATGTTGCAAAACTAATTAAAGAATGTCTGCAAAACTTAACCATGTCTGCAAAACTAAACCATGTCTGCAAAACTTCTTTTCTACATGTTGTAGTACTCAACCCTTCACCAAGAGTTTACTTTTCTGCCACACATCCATACACACTTTCCTTTGACCCAAATACAAAGACCAAGACTCTTCATCAACAATATACATACCCAAAGCAATTGCAACGTTAACATCAAAGCAAAAAATTCAGAGCAATCTGATAAATAGTAACAATTAAGATTCATTTTATAAACACTTAACTTTTTTTGCCCAGGAACATCAAAAGTAGCTTACAAAAGTGGCAATCATATGCACACTGAAGTGTTATCATCATTTCCTACAACATCATAAGAAAGTTAACTGCTTTATTAATGTTCAATTATAAACAACAAGTAATAAAGAAGTTAACTTACATTGGCCAACTATTAACAAAATTAGTCGTATATAAATGGCATTTAAGTGCTCACTTTTGCACTACCGATGTAGATGAAAGTATTTAACTCCTACAACAAATGCCCAATAACCTGACCAAAATAGGGTACATCCAAGTGGCATATAGCTTCTCACTTTCTTTAAGTTTACTTACAAGTATATATAATAAACTACTATTTATGTGCAAAGCATACAAACACCTAAAAGAATGCACATTAATTCTTTTCCTAACTGGCAATCATCAGAAACTTTGACATCATGAACTAGCTTATGATGTTGATCCCACACATGCTAACTTTGGTTGTTGATCCTTTGGCTTTTGCATGTTGGAATGAATTATACTATTCCCCAGACATTGGATAAGTTATCTTCATGTTAAAACATGCATGCAACAAGTTAAAATATGCAAAAGCAGACAAAGTTTACATAGATACATATTTACCTTCAAAAGCAACATGTATATGTACATTATTTGTTGTATAGTCAGCAACATTCACTCCAAGGCCGTCAGCTTCCATTCTTCCTAAACAAGCTTTGAGTGCTAGTACAATACCATTGTCAAAATTTTCTACATTTTCATAGTGTCATCCAAAGATTCCATAGAATCAACAATTGCATGTACAATAGTTTCATCAATCAAACTATTGACAGTGTCATCCATAATTTCATTAAACACCTCTATATTAACATCTAGTATGATAATTTAAACACCACCTTCCCTAACCTCAGTTTCAACATCTAAACTTATAATCTCATTCTCAACACCACCTTCCACAAACACATTTTCTACCTGATGCAGGTTTTACTGATTAGGTTTTAATATTTAGAAGTCTCGTTATACCTATGGCCTACCCTAATGCACTAACGGGCAGTGTACCCGGTCGTCAGTAGTGTAGTATTAGGTAAAACCGAGGTCGTCCCAAGAGCTATGTGTGTGGATTTATACTAAGTCTAGGTGTCACAGATTTTAATATGATTTCAATAAGGAATTAATTAATTAACTACTAAAGCAGATAAAGGCAAAGGATGTGATCAATAGAGGAGAGTGGTGCAAACCTAGTTACTCATCCTAACTAGTAATGTTTACGTCTAATTACTTCCAATTACTTCAGGGGGTCAAAGTCGAGAGGACAGCATTTGGTCAGTTCTTCCTAACCTATCAGCAAAGGGTACCCCTGGAGAAGTCAGGTGTCCCCTTATAAGTCCAGTTGTTCCTGGTCCCCTAAGCCAAGTCATTAAGTACCGCTACATGCTAGATTCATAAAAGTAAGTGCTCGGGCGCTAGCATCTTATACATTCACCCTTTACTTCTTAAGTTCATCCAAACGGTAGGTGATCAGTTTGTCAAATCTCACAAGTAGAAAGGGTCGTCAGTTGGTCATATCTTACCCTTCCCGTCTCAGTCTACTCACTTAGGGTCAGTTGGTCATATCTCCTAAGCAACTAGCCTCTACCGCCATTCAAAACTACCGAAACAAGGGTAGCTACCAATAAATTATGCATGCATACACTTAGAAATAATTATACTGAAGTAAAGTAAATGCAAACAAAACAATTAAGGAATCATAACTAGGCCAGCACCAAGAGGTGCTTAGCCGCTCATATTAACCATACAAATCAATTCAATGTTTAATGTTACGAAATACATGAATCGAAAGTAAAGAAAATATAAAAAGCTAATGCTTATCGTAGGGGAGTGGTTTCTCCCTTGGAGATAGCTCCGTATGCTCCTATAGATTTGCCTTCGACTTCTTGTCACGTTCTCTGATTGTTGTGTGTGAAATGGGATGCTTTGAAATGCTGGAAATCGTGGGGTATTTATAGGCCAGATCTAGTTACGGTGTAACTATTAAAAGAGTTACGCCGTAACATACAATTCTTCGTAATTTTGCACTAATAATGCTGGTTACGCCGTATCTTCAATAAATATTGGTTACGCCGTAGTTGATGCATGAGTTACGGGGTAATTAGTAGCGGCGCGGAACCTCATTTGACCTAATATGGTTACGTCATAATCTTGGATAGAGTTACGCCGTAATCTTTAGTTAAGTTGGTTTTCTGAGCCACGCTTTAGTTACGGCGTAATGTGAGAGAGGAGTTACGCCGTAACTTCTTCAAAGTGAGCATACTATGATAAATCTTCAATAAACTCTCCAATTCCGCGTCTCTTTAGCTTCAATGCTCGTAATTTACCTGAAAGTGGAATATAATGGAAAACAAGCGTAAATCCATATAAATGATATAAATTACAAGCATTATCGGGGGAAATTGACACTTAATATTCAGGATAATTTGATGTTATCAAATATCCCTCCACTTGAACTCTACTTGCCCTCAATTAGACCTTATTAGATAGATTCATAAAAAGATATCTCCCATTACCTGGAAAATATAAGTTTACAAATCCCTTATGCTAGAATAAAACAAAGCCGAACACATCACGAAATGGGAATGAAACACTCAAATCTCTCAACTATTCTAAGTGTCAATTTCGGGGTAATCACTCAATCGCACAGTCATAGCATGTATTCTATCATAAGCTTGGCGGTTACACAAATCTCCACCACTAGAGTTAAGGACTAAACAATTCTCTAAGTCAATTTGGGTAGACACGACAAAGGTTAAGGTTGATTTGTCATTACTAACATGGCATGGCGAAGTGGACAAAGTCAATGATACATGACCAAATCCATGGCCAAGACACCAAAGATTGCTCGCGGCATCACCTAGACACGCTTCATGACTAAAGGGTAGGATAAGACATGGGATATATGAATGGTGTAAAATAAAAATCAAGCAAATAATCTAAATCCATAACTAAGTCACCACCACTTACCGTACGCCCAAAGTTCAAGTTTCGAAGTTAAGAAACTGGATCATGATATACTGGATAGATGTGTCATTAGAGGACGTCATGATGGGCACACTACCTTTTCTCCAACTGTTGGCGCAATTACCAACTCCAATCTTCAAATGTGACCGAGGTGGCCTCCTTGATACTAAATCTATATTAAGATCATAACATAGTGCTTATAACATCGCACTTTACAATAAACTGAATAACATAACTATTTTTTTTCTTTTCGAATCACATTTTTTTTTTAAACATAGCAACTAAACATAACATCCCCCCACTTGAGATGAACAATGGGAATTCGGAGGGTCTTCAATGATCTTTAATAATATGTCATTGACGAAAGCGTGATTCCCGAACCTTTCCACTTGAACCTTGAACTTAGGCAAATGATGACTTCCCAATCACAAATAAAGACTACAGGGTAGGCAAAGGTGTATAGTGTAACGGAACAATATATTGGGTTAACAAAATGAAAGGAATGGCTCAGATGGGTGTATCTAGGGGTATCTTGCACTAAAGGTGAGTGCAACAAAAGGGTTTCACGTGGGGGTCGAGAAGTCGAGGTGACTAATCGATAGACACACAATGGTAGGCTATTTGGGTGATAATCCTATAATACTGCCTTCTTAAACTGAAAAGTCCAAATATATCGAGCTAACTCAACATACCTCGTCTATGGTCCCGAAATGATGCAAAAACCAAGTTATAAAGTTTACAAGCTACCGGCACACTCATAATTTGGTGGATTTGGGGTAAAATTTTGGAAACGGATAAGGCTAATCTCACCATAAAACATCAAGGGTTATATGTGCTCGGCTAAGGTCTAATCTAGTTAGGTTAAGACAAACATGTCAAAATTTTAAAATGACATAATTTCTCAAAATAAACTAGAAAAACAAGGGAAAATAAAGTTCAAGAGACAATTCTACTCCCTTCCCCCCACTTGAATTGTACAAAGTCCCTTTTGTACTAAGCGTTAAATAAAGGTGAAGAGAAAAGTAGAATTAGAGCGAGAACTTCCCTGAAATTTGCTCCAAAAAGAAAGAAGGCCCACGAAAGAAAGTCGTGCCTTCGCATAAGCATCCATGAGCAAACTTCAATCCCTGAAATCACACTACCGACAAGCATAATTCTAAAAATTAAAAAAATGAAAAATGAAAAATAAACCTAACTCACTTTTGTAGGAATCACGGTTGCATTTAGCGCATGCAACAAGCCTTTTAAACCACTTGGTGTCCCAAGTGGACGAGTGTATTCTCGTGAGGGCTTACAGGGAACATAACCACAAAGTTCATTTAAAAGACTAATAAAAGGTTATTGTGTTTAAAATGAAAGAAGTAATGCATAGGATGGTTACGTCGTAACTCCAGAAGGAGTTACGCCGTAACTAGGCAAAACCTGGCATACGCTGCAAAAGTGTAGCTACGGCGTAACCACTAAGATGGGATTACGCCATAATTTGTAGTGCATCTGAAGTTCTGCTGCAAAAGGGCCTATTACGGCGTAACCATGAGAATGAGTTACGCCATAATTCTGGTCAGATCAGCATGCTGCAACAACAACTTTTCTTCGTTTCCTGCAAAAAATGGTTAAAACCACAAAACCCAACAGAAATGGAAATAAAACAAATGAAAGGGATAATTCGGGTTGTCTCTCGAAAGAGCACGCTTCTTTATTTATGAGTCTTTAAGTTAGACTCAGAGCCATGGGGCTACCAGTGCTTGTTGGTCATTTCGTGGATATGGCAATCTCCACGTTGGATCCAACTTATCAGATTCTCATCCCGTTTGTAGTCTGTCCCTAGCTCTAAACATCCCGAGTAAAAATTCTTGATCTTCTGGTAAGGGTGGTCAATACCTTTGACCTTATCTTCATCACTAATGTCGAGTAGTGGCTGAGCATGGCTCAACTACCTTTTTGTCCATTTTTTAAAATTTGTAACAGTCCGTGGCATTTTAAAAACCGTTTTATCATCGCCAATCTTTAACCATACCAAACCTTCTTTCCCATTTTTTTCTAGCCCAGATAGTTCTTTAAAAGGTTTCCCGAAAATTACCCTGGTTAGCCCGTCTTCTATGAATTCGCTAACGTCATCCAAAACCACAAAGTCAACCAGAAATGAGTGAGTCCCAACAAAGACACTGATGTTTGTTGCAATACCTAGGAAATTGTTTCCTCTATATTCGAGTTCTTTTTTCATAACCTGGTTGTAGCATTCCTTAGAAATGATGTTAATTGGGGACTCTGTGTCGATGAATGGATGGAAATCAATGAACCCAATTTTGCATGAAATTTTCAGATAATGAGGAATCTATGATGGATTCGAGCTCCCATCTCATAAAACTTGGGTTGGTCAGATAAAGATTTTTCAGAGTTGTTGCTCCAATGGACCATTTCGATGTTGCTAGAAAAATCATCAGCACTGACTCCTAAGTCTTCTTCTTCAAAATTTACGAACACATCGAAACCCTTCCCTGAAGCTATCTCGCCAAGATTTGTAGGAGTTTTCGGGGAGTCACTAAGAAAATCCTCTAATGCATCCCCAAAATCACCAATAGGTTCAATTGCACAAACTTTTTGAGGGGTGGATAGAAGTTCATTAGGTCTAATTGTGTCAATTTCCCCGTTAGCCTCGAGAGTTAATTTCGGACGAAGACATCCACCTTTGCATGGACAGTAGCAAGCATTGGTCTTCCTAAAATAATGGGTATTTTGTTGTCTTCAGGAATATCCAGAATCATGAAATCAACTGGGAAGAAAAATTTCTTTATTTTCACCAACACATTCTCAATGATTCGCAAGGGTGACTGCATCGATCGATCGGCCATTTCAATCTTCATTTTGGCTGGCTTAAGGTCTCTAATACCTATACATAGGAACATTGAACGAGGCATAATGCTTATGCTCGCTCCAAGATCAGCAAGGGCGTTACACATATTGAGACTCCCGATCAAGCAAGGGAGAGTGAAACAACCAGGATCTTTTTCCTTTTTCGGAAGTTCATTTCTTAAAATTGCTGAACATCTCTCGTTAAGTTGAACCGTCTCATCGGAATCGCTGCTTAACTCCTGCCAAATATTGTTAGGGTCAGTCTTAATGGAATTAACCAGAGGAACATTTAACGGGAGGGCTCCAACATCCAGAAGCAAGTGTTTCTCCTTGCTGATTCTTCGTTTAACCTTCTCCGAAAAGGTAGTGGTCTCCTCAAAGATTGTTTCAACAGTGTTGACAACTTCTTCTTTACATGCAGCGAGGTAATCAGCTATAGCTTTTGAACATGAATTTACACTCTTCTCCAAACCCTTTATGCGGTCTACATGAGTCTTGAGAGAAGAAACTGTGTTTTCCACGAATGTTTTCATAATTTTTTCAATTCTCTCATCATGTTCCTTAGACTCCTTAATATGGTCAAGGATCCTTTTCTCTATGTTGTTTCCAGTCTTGGTCCCAAATACACTCTTAAACTTCTCTACCCGACAGGCTTTGATTTCATTTGCCCTTTCAAGCCTTCGCTTTTCGAAAATTTCACCATAACTATATTCTTGCTTCGTCAATGTTTTCATTACCTTATGATTAAAATTATCCCTTGGTCCATACCCTGTCTCCGTATGCCATTTATAGCAATGTTCAGAAATCCGTTGAATACACTCCAAATCTTGGTAAGGGGTCATGCTAGGAATAGGTCTAGGAGAATCGAGTAATTCACGTGTTAGTGCACTAATTCCCTTGTAGAAGACATAGACGATTTGATGTTTGTCCAAGTCATGAGTGGGACATCGATAAAGTAACTCATTGAATCTTTCCCATGCTTGGTAAAGTGTCTCTTCACCCTCTTGAACGAATTGATGGATCTTATTGAGAGGTTTAGCCATTTTCGAAGGAGGGCAAAATTGTTGAACGAATTCTTTCCTTAATTTACCCCATGCTTCTTTGCATTCGTTAGGGAGTTTATTGTACCATCTTTTCGCAGTTCCTGTAAGAGTCATAGGAAAAATTCTTGCTGTAACCGAATATCTAGGAATACTCCGGACGCTGAAAAGAGATGATAGGTAGAGTACTTCTTCCACGTGATTCTGAACATCCTCATTTTCATCTCCTGAAAACTTAAGCTCATGTAACTCTCAAAAAATTGGTGCGGAATGGAGAATTTTTCCACACTAGAGTCTTGCGTGAAGGCTCGTGTACAGTTCACATTTGGTCGTTCCAAATACTACTCCATGGTTATCTCTCCAATATTGTTTTCATCAATGACTTCCGGTTCTGCATCAGATTGGTCAGATTCGTAAAACGAAAAAATGTTATGAATAGGAACCGGAGAGTAAACTTTTTTCGTCCGAAATTGTTTTTCCGGATCATCGAACGGGGTGGCCAAAAATGGCCTTGAGCTTCTAGTCTTGAACCCTGACATTAAGAGAAGAAAGAAAATAGAAAATAGACTTAATAAAAAAAATCCTAAATAACTCCCCGGCAACGGCGGCAAAAATTTGATGCAGGTTTTACTGACCAGGTTTTAATATTTATAAGTCTCGTTATACCTATGGTCTACCCCAATGCACTAACAGGGCAGTGTACCCGGTCGTATGTAGTGTAGTATTCGGTAAAACCGAGGTCGTCCCAAGAGCTATGTGTGTGGATTTATACTAAGTCTAGGTGTCACAGATTTTAATATGATTTCAATAAGAAATTAATTAATTAACTACAAAAGCAGATAAAGGCAAAGGATGTGATGAATATCCTAACTAGTAATGTTTACGTCTAATTACTTCCAATTACTTCAGGTGGGGTCAAAGTCGAGAGGACAACATTTGGTCAGTTCGTCCTAACCTATCAGCAAAGGGTACCATTGGAGAAGTCAGGTGTCCCCTCATAAGTCCAGTTGTTCCTGGTCCCCTTAGCCAATTCATTAAGTACCGCTACATGCTAGATTCATAATAGGGAGTGCCTGGGCGCTAGCATTTTAATCACTCACCCCTTACTTCTTAAGTTCATCCAAACGGTAGGTGATCAGTTCGTCAGTTGGTCATATCTTACCCTTCCCGTATCAGTCTAGTCACTTAGGGTCAGTTGGTCATATCTCCTAACCAACTAGCCTCTACCGCCATTCAAAACTACCGAAACAAGGGTAGCAACCAATAAACTATGCATGCATACACTTAGAAATAAATATACGGAAGTAAAGTAAACGCAAACAAAACAATTAAGGAATCATAACTAGGCCAGCACCAAGAGGTGCTTAGCCGCTCATATTAACCATACAAATCAATTCAATGTTTAATGTTACGAAATACATGAATCGAAAGTAAAGAAAAGATAAAAAGCTAATGATTATCGTAGGGGAGTGATTTCTCCTTTGGAGATAGGTCCGTATGCTCCTCTAGATCTGCCTTCGACTTCTTCTCACATTCTCTGATTATTATGTGTGAAATGGGATGCTTTGAAATGCTGGAAATCATGGGTTTATAAGCCAGATCTGGTTACAGCGTAACTATTAAAAGAGTTAGGCCGTAAAATAAAATTCTGCGTAATTTTGCACTAATAATGCTGGTTACGGCGTAACCTCAGGAAGGAGTTACGCCGTATCTTCAATAAATCTTGGTTACGCCGTAGTTGATGCATGAGTTACAGCGTAATTAGTAGCGGCGCGGAACCTCATTTGACCTAATATGGTTACGTCGTAATCTTGGATAGAGTTACGCCGTAATCTTCAGTTAAGTTGTCTTAGGAATTAGAAAATTCCATAGTGAAGTTTCGGTCACCCCAAATGTTATCTAGCTTAAGTTAGCTCGTAGACTTGTCGTTAGTCAAGTTATTTAGTAGTTTATTTATTAGTTTGTAGCGTAGAATAGTTTAGTGCAACACCGTGGAGGAAGGACGGGTCTTTACCCACTGTATCCCTGATCCACAGGCCGATAGGAGGTCGTGTATTGTGTAAGTATAAATACCCCTTCCATCCATGGAAGGGGTGGTGCTTTATTCAATATAATATTTCCATACTTTTGTAAACCTCTAGCAAGAACACCCTCTCTCTCTCTACTAACTCTCTAACTATGGCAAACATGTATTTTGATCATCCAAGACCACCCGAATCATCAACACAATAATATTCGGATCCTAACAATTGGTATCAAGAGCCATGGTTATGTGTTTTGATGATTTTTTGTGGTATTCTATCATGTTGTAAACTGTTGGTGATACTATTTTGTGGTCCGACAAGTTTGTTTATTATTCCTTGGTAAAAACAGTTTACTCTTGTTCTTGTATCCTTCTTTGGTTCAAAAGTCATATGCTTTTATACTGTTGTATATGTCTGTTTCGTGTCACGTTTCAAAACATTCATCTCATACAAGTTTCAGACTTTTGGTATCATTTCTGTTTTTGTTGTGGTCAAGTTGCAGTTATACGTTGGTTATAAGTTGTCATATGATCAAACTGTGGTCAAACCGGGTCTGAAAGGTACAACTGTATGAAGTTTTTCTGGGTTCCTGCTAGCGAGTTGGTCATATGTCCTTCATGGCGACTTGTCTTGACAAGTCGTCCAGATTCTATGTATCTGGTCTTAGCGAGTTATGGTGATATCTAGCGAGTTGTAATGAAAAAGACCTAGCTACTTGTTATTGAACAAGGTAGCGAGTTGAGATTAAGAGATATAGCGACTTGTGACTGAAAGTGCTAGCGACCTAACAAAAGAAAAAAAAATATAGCGACTTGGTAACGGTTTGACTTTTGAGTCAAACCGAAAGGCTAGCGACTTGATAGACCTAGCGACTTGCTGTGTTTGATCTAGCGACTTGCTTTAAACAGGAAGGTAGCGACTTGGGTCTTTGACAAAGTTTAGACAGAAATGATGATGAAGAAGTTTTTGACTTGACCACGAGACCACCAACATACCAATACCAAATGACTAGACCTCAGTTTGTAACACCATCATCAGTCCATTAATCAAAATCAACTCGAGTCGAAACTCATCTCAACCTTAAGACTCCTAGATCTCAGTTTGATTAACTATGCTTTCATTCGTTTTGAATAGCATATGTATCAAATGTTACATCTTTGATCTAAAATCTGTGATAATGTTCGAAACCTTAAAGATGTCTAACAATGGGTGTTAGAATCTTTTGTGTCTCATAAATCATCTCAACTTACAAACAAAATCAAACAAGATCAAGTAAACACGAGTCCTAATCCTCAGTATCATTTCGTGATTAATCAAGAAGTTCATTTTGACATTCGAAGGTCAATATTCACGAAACTATCATCACAGGATTCGAACCAAAATTATTAAATCAATTGGAACTCGATATTACTCAGATCTCAGTCCTCCTTTACTCATTGAATTGAGCAAATAAAAGGATTTCCATCACTAACCAAGACCCAAAGCAACAAAATATATTTAAGAATCTCAGACTTCTCTCATAAGTTTCAATGTTTCATCAAGCCACAAGGGCTCCTCACATGAAAAGGAGAATAGTCCATCATCGATCCCTATTTAATCTTACACGACTCGTTAATTATCAAAGCTCTGAAGTACTTATTCGAAACTAAAAAGACAAGGAAGATAACAATTGTGTTATTTCCTCTATCTTTGGTTCGGTTTTTACTCAAAACATGAAACGAAAATCAAACAAAGATAATTTATTTACCTACCTTGATATGATTGAGTCTGAACTCGTGGAAGTCCTCAAGCCAACCCTGTGGCAAATCAAAGCACCAAGCCATCCCTGTGGCGTGCTCATATCATGACTGCCTTGGTAGAATATTTTGTGATGGGGGCGTATATGTGAGAGTCTTATTATAGATGAGGTGTTTTATTTATCCAGTTCTTGGGTGAGCAAAGTATGTGAGAGGCGGACTGATTTTTGTTTGAGATGAGATTAGGGTTTGTGTTGCTGAAATGTTTTAATGGGGGCAGAATTGTGAGAGATATTAGGGTTAAGAGAGTGAGGGTTACCGTTTTATACCAATTATTTGGGTAGTAAGCTTTGGACGAGCTGTTATGTTCTTCTTTGGGCTTCGTTTGTGTATGGGCCCTATATCCGGATGGACTGGTAATTGAATGGTTTTATTATAGGCCGATTGGATAGATAAATGGGGATCAAATCCGTGGACCAACATTAAACCATTTTTTATACGTGTTATAATTTTTAGTGAGCGGGCATATCGTTGTTTTTCCATAGGTCATTAAATCTAATTTGTCTGATAAACGGAGTTGTATCGGGTCTCAAGTGATATTCTTTTTTCATAGGCCGACTACATTTGTTAGAAGACGTGGGCTTTAATTTGAGATACTTAATCAATCTATGGGATCGGATATTATTTTCCATGGGCCTATGAACCGATTAATGGATTGCCTACAAATTGGTTTTGGATTGTTTTGATGAGATTTGTGATAATGTGATTTGGATGTTATGAGTTTTGATGACAAGATCCGATGATGAGATTTGGTATGATGATGATTGATGTTGTGATATGAGGGTTGATACTTTGGTTTATGCATTTTCACGAAAAATATTATGTTGCGGCTTGAATTAATGGTAGAACTTTGTTGAATACGGGGTGTTTCTACGGTATTTCTTATTTGGATTTGAAGTGAGGTTTTTCCGGACGCGTTTACTTAGTTCGTCTTCTTTCTTTCTACCCTTCAGCGAAGATGACTTGTTTGGGCGTTTACAGAGTGTGATAAAGACTTGGCTATTTAGTTGCGTTTGTGAGTCTTTCTCACTTAACCCACAACGTAGCTATTATTTCGGTGTCTCACTCAGTTGAGAATGTCAAGAGGTTCTGTACTATTGGGTACACCGTTTCTTGTTCACGAGGATTAGTACAAGTGTAAGTAACATATCTGGGGAATTCTACTTCATGATCAGGTTTGGTATATCGGGTTTACTTCTCCGTGTGGTCACTACAATAGCCGACAGAATACGTGAATGATGTGTTTACCAATGTGCGGATTGGATGGTTGATGTTATTGATGATGTTGGATAATGAACCACTGATGAACCGCTGCATGTTCCCCTAAAACAGATATTCACTGAAACCAAAGTCGTCATAACATATTCAAACTAACATTGTTTACGGTTTTGTCTTGATTTTGTAAAATCCCGCGAAAGAACCTATTTCTCGGTTTAAATCATAGACTTGTAAAATCCCGTAACAATGGAAACATCCTGATAATAGTAAGGTGCATTTCCGGAACTATCTTACGGTTTATTATTGGTTTTGTAAAATCTCGCGAAAGTAACTATTTCTCGGTTTAAACCATTAAAATTGTAAAATCCCGTATTGATGGAACCATCCTGGAGAAAAGGAAAGTGTATTTTGGGATCTTTTCTGATGCTGGTGCTACGATTTCTGCTTCGAAGAAGGGATTAAAGGGTGTACTTCATGAATTGGATGTGTGTTTGGATATTCGTCATGGCAGTTTGGTTATTACAAGGTTTTACGGGGTTATGTGCTTTTAACCATGGTCGGGATGAAACCATTATCAGAGTTCATTTAAATGTCAAAAAAGGCTAGATTTGAGCAGTTTAGAAGATGTGACATCGGCGTTAATTCATTATTATTTATTTGAGGTTGAAGTGAAACATCACGGGCGAGTGTACTTAGTATCTGAAGGTATCGGGGATGGATGGATGAAGATTCTTCATGATCCTTGTTCGAGCTTATTATCAAAAATGAAGACTTGGAAATCTAGTTATTGTTGGGTGGCTTTTACTTTTTCTTTTACCACTTGGGGGAATTGGGCTCTTACCACCACAAAATAACTATCACTTAAAGGAGTTACGTTGTAGTGCTCAGTGTCACATTCAATTGTGGATTTTCAAGAGGTAATGTACGTCTATTACTTGATGGTTGGTTGGTTGAGGAGTATAGAGTACTTAGAGATTCAAATGGGCATGATGTCTCGGCACCGCTCTTTGTTACATATGTGCAAGTATAAGTCATGAGTTCGGGATTGTTTACTTCAGGGTCAAATTCATCATATCGGGTTATCTCCATCAGCTGTCACGACAAATAGCCTACTGAATGATAATGGGGTTGATTACATGTTTTGCTAAGAGAGCTGAAAAGAGAGAGATTATGACGTCTGTTCACATCAGTTCAGGCCTCGTACTCCAAAGAAAAGAAATGTGTACGTTTCAGTGCGCATTATCTTCGGAAGAAGAGAAATCTTCTTATGACGTATGAACACTTCAGTTCATGCCTCGTTCCTCAAAGAAAAGAAAAGTGTACGTGTCAGTGCGCTTTATCTTCTGAAGAAGAGAAATCTTCTCTATTATGACCATTCTCATCAACATGCTTCATATTTTTTCCATGCGCTTCAGTCATAAAGTGAACCGGGCTACCACTGATTGTTTTCTCATTCTACTTGCTCGATTATAATGAAGATGGCGACATCATGTGCTGATTTTGCGGGAGAGAAGTGTGAATAGAACATTCGGATGACTATCACTTATTTAATCAAGAATGGCAACTCCGTATGCAATTCTTGAGGGGGAGAAGAAGTGTGAAATTACTGCATGGTTGATTGATTTTTGAGAATAAATGGTCAAAAGGCTCCAAACTCATGTAAGAACCGATCTTCTTCTTATCGGGTCATCGTTACATGGAGTTTCTTCTAAGAGCCGTTAGTTGACATCTTCACAAGCTGATATGAGTTTATTGACAAAGTGCTTCTGGTTAATGCTTCACGTGCACATCAACATGATGATTCCGAACAACCTTCTGTTCTTGTTTGATGTGATTGTTTGCTTGGTGTTACCATTTCGTGTGTTCGTTGCGGCCTGATTGCTGATTTCCTTGATGAACATCTTTCAGTTCTCGTTTGATTGGGAGGGATTTTAGTTAAGGGGATTTGCAAGATGTAAGTTGATTGGGATGCTTTTTGGTGATGCTCTTGTTTTTGGTGAGTTGAAGATGTTAACTTTCTATTCCCCAACTGCACAATCTTGAAGAAGGTCGAGTCTTCAGTCGGTTCTACATTTTCTGCTGCATGTTAGAAGACTAAAGACGAGTTTCATTTGATAATCCAAAGACTTCTTCTTAATTCAAGCATTCATCATAAAGATTGTCGGTTTAGGGGAGAGCACTAATTGGGGGAATGTGATATGTCAAATTTAATCCCCAATTAGACTTGCTCACATTCTGCAGCAAGTTGATTCTCACAGATACATATGAGCTAATGATGTTCTTCTCAAATGATTTCTAGTACACGGGCTTACAATGAGTTGCTGATTCTGAAGTATCAAAACCAGCAAGGGGGAAGGAGACAAGCATCTAAACGCGAGTAAACTTGATGAACATAATACTTCTAAGTAATTGAAGATATCCCGGGAAGACAAATGTTGTTACCGCAGAGAAACTCAAGGTTTGACTCATGGCGAGTAAACTTGATGAACTTAACTCTTCAAAGTGATTGAAGATATCCCGGGAAAACAAATGTCATGACCGCAGAGAAACTCAAGGTTTTACTCATCAAGGCGTTTAGTGTTCTTATTCCAACTACGTGGGGGAAGAGATGTAAGAGTTAGTTTCTGATGATGAAAGAGGTACACAAGTGTGTGATGATTTCGATGTTATATCAATCATCAGGGGAGAGAGAATTGTGTACATTGAGGGCGCTCAGCTGTTTCACTTGAGTGCTTAATCAGTGATTCAGAGATATAATCACTTATTCCGGAGTTGAAATCCGCAGAGATAGTCCTCCGCAGAGATAATCAGTGATTTGGCCTGCTTCTTCAATGTTATCGGTTATTTTCTCTTTGGGCATTCGGGTACTTCGGGTTCTTGAGCTTCATACACTTTCTTCAGGAGGAGAGAAAAGTATACATCGGGGTTATTCTTTGGCTATTGGACTTAATCTGCTACTTCGATGGTATAAGTTTCTTTGTCTTCGGGTATGTATATTCGGGTTCGTGAGCTCTAGTCTAAGAGACTGACTGCATCAATTCAACTACTCAGGGGAAGTGGTCTCTTGACACCTTTTGGAATGGATTGCGTCAGACTTCAGTGGTTATGAAATTTGAGAAGAATTTTAAAGAGTGGGATGATACGTTGCTGTTCTTGTTGATGATATAACCCCGAATGGAGATCCTTGATTATCGTTCTTAAAAGGAGCAGCGGGATTTATGATAATGGTGTGCTTCTTTGTGCACCTGGCTAAAGCAAGCTTGAAATAGAGCTTCGAATCTGCTCATCTAATGGATTTTCGGTTTGGGGGGAAGCTGCCAAAGTCTCTCTTTCTCAAAGGCTCATGTTCTGTCTTCTATTCTGGAGCCTCGATTTGCTTTGGTGGTGAATGTTTAAGAGATGATGACTTCTATCTTCTTCAACGGGGCTGCTTGATATCCTTATCTCGGTACTCGTATCATCATCTTCTTTTACTATATCATCTTCTCTATCTTTGTATATATTTTTCAGAAAAGCAAAATACAAAAATATAAAACCAGCAAAACCAAATACAAAAATAGAAAACCTCAAAAAGAAAATAGAAAAATATAAAACCTTAAAAAATCCATAAAAATCAGAAAATTTCAAAAAATACCAAAAATATGTTTTCTTAAGACATGTCTTCTGGTATCGATAACATCTACGGTCTTAGAAATGTCATTCAATAATGGCACGGGACCATAGATGAAGTTCGAGCAGGAGGTGTAAATATTTCTTTTTAAACATGTCTCAAAAATATGGCTTATAGTTATTTCAGACTGTAACCCGGGCTTCAAATAATGGCTTGCAGTTACTTCAGACTGTAACCCGTGCTTAAAACTATGGCTTGCTATTATTTCAGATAGCAACCCGTCCTTTAAAGGAAGGAAAGTGTTGCGTTAAATCTATTTTCAAATATTTCGTGCACTTATCCTAAAACAATTTGAGGAAAGTATGTCGAAGGACTGTTGTTCCTACACAAATGTTTTTCCATCTAAAATTCTTCAGGAAAAATATTTGTTGTTTTCAAAAAAATTGGTGGAAAATGAGTTGCTTGAAAATCAATCAGTTTCAGTGTTTTTATAAAAATTGAAAAACTCAATCAATGACTCCAGTGTTGTTAAACTCTTTAGAAAATGAGTCATTGATTGAGTGGGATAATGTTTTCAAATCTATTTCATCTAACGGGCTTTCTTAATTATCCTACGTGCTTAATTAAAAATGATAATTGCCTATGTTGAAGGACTAGGTTTCTAGGATATGATTGTTAGGTTTAGATGATTAGAGCTTGATGTACACATTATTCCCATACATTTATATGATCTGATTGATATGTTACATTGACTTTTATTAGTCGATTGATGTTTGGGTGATGTCGACCACCATATATCTGTATGTGTGTTCACTAACATATGCAGTTATATTGGTTATAAGAATGTTCCCGATCCGGATCCCACAGATTAATATGATTGGATGCCGAAAGGAAAGGGTAACTATATCTTGGGTTGACAAATGAAGAAACGGAGCTTAATTGGACTTCTATGGAGAGTTGGCATAAATGCAACGTAAGAGGTCTCACTGCATCAGCAGATGGTTTTCTTCTAAGTGATTGAAGAAACAGAGCTTAATTTGACCTCAGTTGGCATTCAAAATGCAACGTAAGAAGAAGTCTCACTGCATCAGCAGACGGTTTTTCTTCCAAACCCTACAGCAACAACAACAGAAGCTTCTCAACCACCTAACGTATCTTTGTGCAGGATACCATTTTTAAACAATTTTCTAACTTTGATTAAAATTGTTTTGAAAATGGAAAAATATTGTTTTTGAAAATATATTGGACTAATTTTTGAAAATCACCGGACTTCATGTTATCAAAACCTAAGTCACTCAATTATTGACTTCTGTCATGGATTGAGGGGGAGAGTGATTTAAAATAAAATATTTTCAAACGATGTTTCTTCACAAAAGTTCCGTCTTGTACGATAATAAGTGGTGATCTAAAGATTTAATGTTATGTCATGGTATGATTTTTTTTCTTTAGATTCAAGGTCTTTCAAAATGAAATTTTTTCTGTTCTTGTTTGATTGTGAAATTGTTTTGTTTTACTTAAAAGATCTCTTAAAAACTATCATACCTGACACTAACAATCTTTAATGTCTTAAAATGGTCCTTATCTGTCATTTTTCAAAATTGAATCTTGCCACGTCTTTCCCCAAATTTTTCTAAATGATTTAAATCAGTTGGGATCACAAATCTCAAATGGTTTGATATTTCTGATCGGGGTAGAGATCGTGATTTAAATCTCAAATCTGTTTTAAATGGAATTGGTTTTAGTCCTTTAAAGGCACTCCTGCCTCCATGTGCCAAACGATTTCAATATACATAATGCACATGTTGAGGAGGAGGATTTATCCAAAAACCAGATGAGTATTTAAACAAGGCCACATTTTCTCCCATGTTTTCTAAACCTAATTAAATCACTTGGGATCCAAAATCTCAAAGGGTTTGATATTTTTGATCGGGGGAGAATTTGTGATTTAATAATGAAATTTGATAAATGATGATCGATTTGATGAAAATGTGCAGGCTGCTCTCTCATATGTGCTAAACGCTTTCGAATCTCGAAGCACATATTGAGGGGGAGCAACTTCAAAAGAAAATAAACTGTCGAGGTACAAAAGCTTTTATGTTTTAACATAAAGTACCTTGATTGAGTTTTCAAATGGAGTTT
Organism: Chrysanthemum seticuspe; assembly: GCA_019973895.1. Classification (NCBI taxonomy): domain Eukaryota; kingdom Viridiplantae; phylum Streptophyta; class Magnoliopsida; order Asterales; family Asteraceae; genus Chrysanthemum; species Chrysanthemum seticuspe. The sequence continues at coordinate 70,454,707 of BPTQ01000003.1, read as the reverse complement.
TCAAATGGTTTCTTAAATGGCTTTTGTAATCGTGGATGTGCTTCAAATGAACTCTTGCCTCTATGTGATAAAATGATTTCAAATATCCTATGCACATATTGAGGGGGAGAATTTTACCATGAAAATCAAATGGCTTTTTCGTATGAAAATTGTGATCAAAGAAAATATTTCAAAGTCCTCTTGCCTCCTTGTGCTGAACAATTTCCAAATCATACGCACATGTTGAGGGGGAGGTTTTCTAAATGATCAAAACTATTAAGGTACAAAATGCTTTGATCTCGTATCACAAGTACCTTGATTGTTTTTCCAAATGATTTTTCAATTGGTTTTAAGGAAGAATGAACTGTACCAAAAGACCGACTAATTTACTTTATGCATGGTGTTATAAGGATGGTTAGGTTAGGTATTAGTTCCCACGATCCGCCAGAACCGGAGGGATCTACCCAGGGACAATCCACTAGATAGTGTAGAGTCCTTAGGTATATTGAAAAAAGGAGAAAAGTGAGGAATGGGAAGAGTGCAGACTGAGACTGAGCTAGTACTGGAATAAACCCAACAAGGTTCTAGTTATGAAGTCTCGGTAAGCACTGAAGGGGTTGAAGAATGAAAAAGAAATGAATGATAAAAGGGTGAAAAGAAATAGCCCTCCATCAATTCAACCTTAGGGCAGAAACCGGGTTCAATTCATATGCTACTGGTGGTTACTAAGGTAACACTGGTATTGAAGACAAGACATCATGGACCCAGTGATGCACTGCACTAAACTTCCCAAACCACTCAAGTTCCTCTTAAAAGGGCTTGTTTCATTCTCACGGGGAACCTACATAATCTATCGACTTTCTCTTAGAGATTGTTGATATTGAAGAAGGAGACCCTCTCCCTAGTCTCTGGCAAAGGAACCAAAAATGCACTATTGAGTCTAGAGCCAAGAGATCATCCACAATATCTCGATAGGACACTAAATTTTTGAAGACTTGCTTTTTCACACAATGTGGAAAGTAAGTATATATTAAGAGTCCTACGCATTATCCTTGTGGTATTGCCAGAACATCCGAGTGATATGTAAAAATATTCACAATGAAGATGGAAATCCTTCTAGAGCCAACATCAAACAAGCTCTTGGTGGGTGACATGTGAAATCTTGCAAAAGATCAAGCTTGTGACAACTGGATAGAAACGATGGGGCGATTCATTATTGAATCAACCTTGGTCCAGGAATGGAATTGACAAATACTTTTGGAAAAACCGTTCGATGTGCAAACCTTCTTTTCTCTAGCACGTCGAATGTGTATTCATTTCAAATTCAAAAAGTATATCTGATTGAAAAATACTTTTAGAAAAACCGTTCGATGTGCGAATCTCTTCTTTTCGCTAGCACGTCGAATGTGTACTCATTCTCTAATACAAAAAGTATTTTGATTGAAAATTGATCTTTCTCATAAAACCTTCGTTGTATTGCAAAACTCTTTATTCTAAACAATACACGATTGTTTTTCAAATCATTTTTCATCAATCAGTGAATCTCAATTCGCTGGTTCACTCACTCCGTGTTGTCTTCTTTGAGACGTTCCAGTTTGAGAACAGCTAGAACAGCTGCGAAACCCTATCAAGGAGATTCTTAGGAATCCTACCTGATCACAGGCAGTATTTATACTGATCAACGGGGAACCGTGGGCCGTGTACCTCAATTCAGCGAAAGTGATCAAAGACACTTTCGTGTGTTTTATTGCTAACTGTTGTTTGCAGGTACATTTGGACGGTTGCAGCTGATCAGAATTGAGGAGTCAATCCAAAGCCGCATGCTCACAGCATCCACACTTAATTTGAAGAAATCATGACTGGTGCATATCTACATAACCTGGCTCTGATATTTCATACTATGCTTCTGCTTCGCTGCTGCAAATATCATGAACCAGTAAGGCTTCCGCTACTCTGATGGAAAGATGTCATGATTCAAAAGTGTGAGCATGTCGGTCCAAAAGTCACAACTTCACATGATGGCAACACAATAAAGGGTGATCCAGAGATTTAATGTGGCTGATGATCTCAATGAAAGCTCGAAGATCATCAAAGATGTGGATCAGTTCAAAGACCTCCACTGAAAGTACAAATCAATGCGGACTTTGAAGTTGCACTACAAATGCACAAAGATTGCGGAATTGAAGAATTGAAGTCTACGAGCTCAAGAACAAAGACAAGAATAGAATGCTAGGATTCGAAATGTAAAACATGGGGTGACCTCCCTTAGGGGGAGATTGTTAGGAATTAGAAAATTCCATAGTGAAGTTTCGGTCACCCCAAATGTTATCTAGCTTAAGTTAGCTCGTAGACTTGTCGTTAGTCAAGTTATTTAGTAGTTTATTTATTAGTTTGTAGCGTAGAATAGTTTAGTGCAACACCGTGGAGGAAGGACGGGTCTTTACCCACTGTATCCCTGATCCACAGGCCGATAGGAGGTCGTGTATTGTGTAAGTATAAATACCCCTTCCATCCATGGAAGGGGTGGTGCTTTATTCAATCTAATATTTCCATACTTTTGTAAACCTCTAGCAAGAACACCCTCTCTCTCTCTACTAACTCTCTAACTATGGCAAACATGTATTTTGATCATCCAAGACCACCCGAATCATCAACACAATAATATTTGGATCCTAACAAGTTGGTTTTCTGAGCCATGCTTTAATTACGGCGTAGTGTGAGAGAGGAGTTACGCTGTAACTTCTTCAAAGTTAGCATACTATGATAAATCTTCAATAAACTCTCCAATTCCGCGTCTCTTTAGCTCCAATGCTCGTAATTTACCTGAAAGTAGAATATAATGGAAAACAAGCGTAAATCCATATAAATGATATAAATTACAAGCATTATCGGGGGAAATTGACACTTAATATTCAGGATAATTTGATGTTATCACTACCACATTATCATCTACTAGATAATCTTCAACACCTAAATCTTCTTAAAGTAAACCATCACCAAGTACTATGAAGTGAATCAACCACTTTTCCATCAACTATGTAATCCTCAACATTTAAATCCTGCTGAACTACAACTTGACCAAGTACTAAGTCCATTGAAACATCCCAATTCTAAGCACCTAGAAATTCTAAAACATCTAAATCTTCCTCATTAGTAGGTGAAACAGCTAAGTGCGCACAAACTAAATTATCAGCAACTACTTAGTTATTGATGGAAAATGGTAGGTAAAAATAATTTTTTTATAAAAATTTAACAAAAAACATGCAGCAGAAGATAATAAGCCTACCATAGTTTTCTTGAGTCAGCGGTCCATACACAGTTGATAGGTAACCAAATAAAACGCAACTATTGCGTACCTATTTATTTGCGTGGGAGATCAACATGATCGTAGTAGAGCTTAAAGCAAGACTCCTCATGGTTTAGCACACTAGTCCTTAAACAATTGCAGCAGTTGATCCAGACAACATCAACAACACAAGAGATCAGATCAAATCACACGAACAAAAGTGTTCGTGTGGGTCGGGGTGTTCGGTCGTACAAACATGAGATTGGGGGGGGGGAGATAAATTTTTAGGGTTTCTGAAATTTCATACTGAATGAAATAATATACCCTCTATTTATTAGGCTTATTGGATAATTACCAAATTCATAATAAGATAATTACCAATAATAAATAAAGAGATAATTATCTAATTCGAAAAGATACATATCTTTTCAAACAAGTCATCCAATCAAAAGCCTAAGCCCGGTTCAACTTAAGGTGGTCAGCCTAACATGGGACTCACAAAGGCTCACGCCACCTTGTTGGGCTTCTTAGCCCGTTCTCTCTTATCCTTAATTAATCCAATTAGTTAAGTCTAGCTCTCTTTCGTTTAATGGACCATTTATATATGTACAAAAAATATATAAAACTACAATCTCGAACTATTATGTGCGACCCCAATGGTATCATATCTCAGTGGAAATATTTAATTCCTTTTATATCATGTACATACTCATACAAACTTCCACTTGGATATGGTATAACATCTAGTAATTAAATACCAAGCACAACATACATCTACCACCGGTCTTATTTGCCTCCCAAAAATATACGACTTGTTCTTCCATTGATAGAACCAAAGAACTATCATTAACTCTTAATGATTTATAATTATAATACTCTTATTCTCTCTGTTCCAATAAATATTAATTTGAGACATGGATTAAGCAATATCAAATCGCTAATATCTTATTCTCGATCACGAATCGGTTGATATACCAAAGTAAGTTACAACAATAGTTTAACCTCTACTCCATTCACGTTCGTGTTAATATCAAGCAACTCATCGAGTGACTAAAAGTAATATTATTCTCTTCCAACAGTATTGTCATCAGTACGGACTTTAAGAACTTCTAAATCTCCTCTTTCAACTACCCACGAATGTATTCATATGTTGATTGCCTCCTCGTACTATGATATTATTTGCAAGTAGGATTGCACTCAAGTTATCACAGTACTTGGTACAAATCCAAGTTCCTCTATGAATTTCTTCATCCAGTAAGCTACTTGTGCAGATTCTGAGGCAGCGATGTAATCATTATTTGTAGATAACATGGCCACGGTATTTTGCTTCAAGATCCACCACACTATTGCTCCGCATTCATAACAAAAATGTAGCCTGATTAAGATTTGGTATCATCTCAATCAGTTTGGAATCCAGCATCCGTGTAACATTTTACATCAAGCATTCCCTCCAAACCTCCATAAAATAAAAACATATCCTTAGTCCTTCTTAAGTACCTCAGAATGTTTTTAATAGTAGTCCAATATTCACCTCTAGGATTCTTTTGGAACCTACTGGTCATGCTCAAGGCAAAAGACACATCAGGTCTTGTGCATGGCATAACATACATGATAGATCAAATGGTAGAAGCATAAGAATGTCATTTCACATCATAAGTATGTCATCTACATACAGGACTAAGAAAACTACTTTATCCTTTTCAGTTCTCTTGTAAACACAAGGTTCTTTAGTATTCTTAACAAAACCAAACTCTTTGATTATTTCATAAAACCTTTTATTCCAGATACGCGATTCTTGCTTCAAACCATAGATAGATCTCTAAAGTTTGCATACTTTGTTAGGATGCTTTTGACTTCGAAAGCCTTCAGGTTTCTCTATATAAACATCTTCATATATGAGACCATTCAGAAAAGAAGTATTAAGGTCCATTTGTCGTATATCATAATCGTAGTATGCAGCAAGAGCAAATAGTATTCTTATAGCTAGAGTTCTAACTACTTGTGATAAGGTTACCTCATAATCAACACCTTAAGTTTGTGTATAACCTTTCGCTACAAGTCTAGGTTTGAATGTGTTTACTCTACCATCCATGTCTATTTTCTTCTTGAAGGCCCACTTGGAACTAACTATTTTGGTGCCAGATGGAAGATCAACCAAGTCCCAGACTTCGATATCTTTCATGGATTGTATCTTTTCTTCCATTTCCTCAAGCCACTTTGCTGATTCATAACCACGCATAGCATGTTGGTAGATTTCAGGCTCGTCATAAGATAATCATACCTCTCAGGTTTCTGAAGAACCCTACCAGATCTGCGTAGGATAGGCACAATATGTGCAATGTTTTCCTCCAAGTTCTCCATAGGATCTTCTTCTACAACATTTGTAAGAGGGGCCTCTTCTGCAACCAACTCAGGATCACACAGTATTATAGAACTCGTAAAAGGTTCTTAAGTTTGTGGTTATTGAACTTCTTCAAGAATTCTTTCGCTTCCACTTACTTCATGAAGTATATAGTCATTATCCAAGAACTCTTCATTTCGGTCAATAAACACTTTGTTTTCCATAGGGTGGTAGAAATAGTATCCATCAGTTTCCTTTGGATACCCCACAAACTTACATTTGATAGCACGGGTTTCTAGTTTATTGGGAGTTGACCTTTTAACTAGAACATCACATCCCATACTCTCAAGTAAGACAATTTGGGAACCTTCCAATGCCATATCTCATATGGTGTCTTGTTAACCTTTTTCCTCGAAACCATGTTGAGAATGCGTGCAGCAGTCTCAAGAGCATATACCCAGAAGGACATACGCAGGTCACTCAAGTTCATCATAGATCGAACCATATCTAATAGAGTTTTATTTCTCCTTTCAGATACACCATTATGCTGTGGTGTATAAAGAGGTGTGAATTGTGAAACAATTCCACAATCCTCTAGATGATTGAGAAACTCTTGACTAAGATATTCACATCCATGATCTGGTCGCAAGATTTTAATCTTCTTGTTGAGTTGATTCTCAACCTCACGTTGATAAGTCACAAAAGTTAAAAATAAATGTTTATGTTTAATCAGATAAACACAACCATAACGACTATAATCATCCATAAAGGTGATAAAATAAGACTCGTCATTTTGTGTCACAATTCTAAATGGGCCACATACATCTGTATGTACGAGTTCCAATAGGTCATCAGTTCTATTCAACTTTCCATAGAATGGAGCCTTTGTCATCTTTCTGCATAAACATTACTCGTACATGTCAAATGAATCAGATTCAGTTGACTCAAGAATGCCTCCACTTTGAAGCTTCTTGATGAGTTGTTTGTTTATGTGACAAAGTCGACAATGCTACAAAAATATCTTACTCAAATCAATTTTGATTTTCTTAGCAACATGAAACACAGATTTATCAAAATTGAGATCACAACATCCATATCTATTTCAAAAATGCCATTTCTAGGAAATGCATTAAAATAAAATATATTATCCTTTGAAACAAAAATACCATAATGTTTAAATAAAAGTTCAAAACCCGCATCTCTCAAACGAGAGACGGAAATAATACCTCGAGTAATAGAGGGAGAAAAATGACATTGTTCCAAAAAAAAGTACTAAACCACTAGGTACATTTTGAAAATAAGTTCTGATAGCTTCAACAACACCTCGATCCCCATTTCTCATATGTAGCATCATGGATCTCATTTCTAGTCACCAACTACTTCTCATTCCCTACACATTATTACAAATGTAAATTCCACAACCTTTATCAAGTACCCAGGAATTGGGAGAGACAGTAAATAGTTCAATCATGAACATACCTAGTTTCGCTAACGAACCAATCTCTTTCTTTGGGGTGGATGATTTTTCTTTCTCTCGTTGGATTTTCCTTTCTCCTTTTTCAAGGACTTCTTTTTTACTCTTCCATCTCTGATTATATCCTGACTTGGAATGATATTCTTGGAAGACACATTCTTCTCGGTAGTTTTTGACATCACATGTAGTTCTCCGAGAGTCTTATCCCATCCTTACATGTTATAATTCATAAAAAAGATGTCAAATGTCTTTGGTAATGAACCAAGAATGGTATTAACCACAAGCACATGCGACATGGGATGTCCAAGACGTTCTAACTTATTGATGAATCTCTTCATCTTCAGAACATAAGAGCTAACTGATTGACCCTATTCCATCTTGTAGGCATTCAACTGCATCTTAGTGTCATACAACTCTTGGTTTTCCAGAGTCTGAAACATAATTTTCAGCTCAGTGATCATATCAAAAGTTGTACGATCATCCGTCTCCTTTTGGAACTCAGCTCTCATGTTTTCTAACATTAGCAAATTGACTTTCTGTAGCTCAGCAACTAGTGCTTGATGAGCAACGACCAGCTCAAGAGTGGCGTTCGCAGCTGGAGGGTTAGAGATGGTGCTTCAATGATTCCCAGCTTCCTTTATACTTGAGGATAATCCTCAAGTTCCTGTTCCAATCAAGGAAATTGGAACCATTGAGTTTCTCTTTCTCAATAAAAGAATAGAGAGTTGGAGCATTCATATTCTGGTTTGGTACAACCATCTACAAAATAATAAAGTCCATTTAGTAGTTTTTATATTTTACTTAAAATAAATTAATTACCCTTGTTTCCAAAACTTAATTATTTAAAGCCTAAGATATCACTTAGTCTAGTCAGCGCACAATTAATCACGAAGACAATGTTTGAATAAAATGTAGATAATGTTTATCAGTTGTATCTCGATACAATTCTTAGATCTTTATAGGACCTAGAACTTCAAATTCATGGCACGTTTTCATATCTTTGCCTTAAACTCTGGTCAGACCATCCGTACGGTTTAGTCATCCAGTTAGAGGACAATGAAATGTCTAAGGCACTTGGATACTCTCTCGACAATCCATCCCAAACGTCAAAATGCCCAGGGTGTGCACCAGGTCGCATAATGGGTGGGGTGTCTTTCAATCTCAATTTGACGGCAAGACTAAAATTCTATAGTTATTATTAAAATTGTGATTCATAAGTAATACATGCATATTACTTTCGATGGAATTTTTTCAAAATGGTTTAACAGTTTTTAAACTCTTTAAAAGTGATTTTGGCATTCAACCTTTAAAAAACCTTTTTAACCCTTAAACTCAAATAACGTGTACAGTCATGCATAATCAAATAAAGCAATAATTATACTGTATAACATTCATTGAAGCGTTTTTGGAGCTGAAACTATTCCAAAGTCGCCGGAGGTCGACTTAAGGTAGTGGGGCAGCTTGGATGCACTGTAGTGCCTCGGCTTGAGACGATATTGTTCACACGCCAAGCCGAGTCATCGGCTTATGAGGATTAAATAATTGGATTAGTGCGATTTTGTTAGTGGGTTCTCCACTAATCTGTCACTCAATTTGTTGGCGTAATCGCATGTTTCACACCTGTTTTAGATTATCAAAGATTGGATGTGTTCGCTAAATGTTTTACACCTGTTTTCCATGATTGATTTGAAAAGCTTTTGCTTAAGAAGCATCGGTATTTCATTTGTTTGGTTTTTATATGAAAGCTCTCTCAGACACACACACAATATATTTTGGCCACCACAAGCAGCATTGAAAATCAGAAACTTGAATGTGAGGTAAAATTTAAGTTTTGACACATTCTTTTAGATATTCCAGCCGATTAATTTCAACATTGTTTTGATTGTTTTAGCGGATTATTTTACAGATTAAATCAATGCTGCAGAATTTGAATGTGATTTTCTAGTTCGGTACAATTTTGAGATTTTGTTGGTTTTATATATTCGTGTTATATGTGTTTTTATGTTTAATTCGGTAAAATTAATATGAAGCATATTTGATATCTTATATGTTTGATGCTCGAGTTTTATGTGTTTTATTTAGAGGTTCTGATGAATTTGTGTTAATGCACGATTGTTTTGTTTGGGTCGTGTGTATGATGTGTTTGTATATGGTTTGTAGCTTCACGACGATAATGCAATTACCATATATGAGCTCATTGATGCATGTGATAAGTATAATAAATGTAGCCATCTCTGTTTTTTTTGGACTGCGGAAAATCACATGTGGTTATTAGGTGTATCCATATTTTAAAGATATTTGTTTTATGGGCTTGCAAAAAATATTTTGGAGAAATTTATGTTTATACATTTTGTTCATGATGTTTTTGTTAAGAATATGGATGCTTTCATATGTTAGTTTTATATGTAAGCTTGACGCGAGATCTATTTACGACGGAATTGCGTAATTGGGCAGCATAGTCCAGGTGATATTATACTCCTTTTTGGGACTTTATTTGTTTTAGGTTTGCTTCTAATTATTTTCATGTTTGTCTTGTAAATTGGTGTTTTACAGTGTTCTATAAACTTATGATGATTACTTATTATTATTTGCAGATAGTTATATTTATTTGCCTTGTTACACTAAAAATGAGAGGAAAAATAAAAACATGAAAGTGGAACTAATAATGAAAATCTTGGTTTGCGTCTCACATGTTAGAGACAAGGTTTAAGAAGATCTGTTTTGTATAATGGTTTAGGAACGTTTGATGCTAATGTTGCACCTCAGTTAGAAGTTTTTCCTGATGATTTACATCAAGAAAGTTCTCATGGTCATGAAACGTCCAATGATGCGAATATTGAGCCCGAGGGATCTAGCCGCATTGATGCTCAAGGTAAGTAGGATTTTCCGGTTCTTCTTTTAATATATTCTCCTAAGTTTAGTATACACTTATAGAATAGCCTTTTATAATTGGTGATTGTTTTGTTTCCAATAAATTGTTGGGTTTATATGTGTTGACTCCTTATTATTTGGAATCAAAAAGGGATCGGTCAGATGATGGCATAACAGGCGATGAATAAAGTTTGGGCCATCTTCTCACATCTAGAAGACAAGATTTTAAAAGGCGCTGTTTGTACAATGGTTAGGGGTCATTTGATGGAACTGTTATAGGTCAAGATGAATAACATTTCTTCCTTATTGTACTATATTTGTTTCAAAGTATGTTTTCAATGTTTTGATTTCAAATGCAAGTATATATGGTGTTGCGATGAGGCCAAAGGTTTTTCATTGTCTAGGACTGTTTCATGTGAATGCTGTGGTGAGTCAGAGGTTGTTATTAGTGGTAGGGATGAGCATCGGTCTAAGACAGGACCGGACCGACAAAAACTGGAACAGACCGAGACCGAATTAGAACAAAACCACAAACCGAGGACCGGACCGAATGTGCTTGGTTTGGTATGGGTTGGTCCGGTCAAGTCCGGTCCTTCGGTCGTTCCGGTCCAAGAAGGCATTATTGGTGGGTTTGTAAGTAAGACCGGACTGGACTGAACTGGACCGAGACCGAAATAAGGAAATATTTGGGACCGATACCGGACTGCTGGTCCTTTGGTTTGGTCATTTTGCGGTCGGTCGGGTCGGTATTGGGGTCTGCGATGCTCAACCCTAATTAGTGTTTGCAACAAGGCAGTTCAATTGATTCTTTATTTTAACGTATGGGATTAGGATGTGTCGAAGCTCAAGCAGATAGCTTTGTACCTTAGTTAACAGTGATTCTACTTAAATCAATGAGTTTATATGGTTTTGCATTATCACGCAAATTAGATATAGAATATGTGTTGGAGTTATAATTTTGAAATGAATAAGATATATGATGAAAAATTGGGGAAATTTAGGTTCGTGTATTTGTTAATTAGCAAGTTGTGCTCATTGTTTGAAATTGCGTCTGATTTGTAGATTTAACGGCTGATGTATTCAATATCATATGGAATAAGTTATGATTATAAAGATTGTTCATTTTTTATTAGTTTGATATTGAAGTGTTAGTGCTGACTGATTCATAGTTTACTTACTGTTATTGTTTGTTGTTGTTGCGACTGTGTAGAATAATTGGGCGTTATAGCAGTTATTATGAATTGATTTGTTAGCGTTTATGTTAAGATTGTTGTTAAATCAGGGCGTGTAAGTTTTGGTTTATTCGTTTTTTGAGTCTTTTGGTGTGTTAGTGATAAATTGTAGCAGAGTGGGTTGCATTAAAAAATTATATTATGATTACAGACTATGAAATTGTTCAACCATTTGATGTTGGTGACTCGCGTGATGGAAATTTTGGTAAGAAATTTATGCACATTCCGTCTGAGATGAAAGCATGGTAAACTATCGGACGACCAAAAAAGGTTAGTTTCAATTCTTTATTAGCACCTTTAGTTGTACTCTGTTATGAATGCTGAAATTTTAGCTTTTAATATTTAAGCAACTGACTCGTTAGTTCGTTACTTTTATTTAAATTCATTTTTGGTCGTTGTTGACAGAAATCCAGAGGAAATCTCATGGGTGGGGCTGGAGCTGAGTATGTCGTGGAATCAATAGGAATGTTCACCTTCTGGTATCTTGGCCATATACGGTAAAAACATGAACTTAGTACACGAATCAGTGGTTTGTTATTACGCCGATACTTTTTGTTTAAATGTCTCTCTTTAGGTTCTTCTAATTTAAGAAGAACTTTGTCTTAACAATGTGTACTTTTTGTTTGGATGGCCCTCCTTGAGTGCTACTAATTTCTTGAAGTTGCATCAGAAGTCTATGATATCAACTGGGGAACTATTAAACCTGTTTTTACCGATACTGAATTTGGCCATCTTCTACTAATCCAGTTTTTCTGTTCTCTACGTGCTTCAGAGATTTAAATTTTGAATCCTATAAGTTGTAGTGACATGTTGGCTATTTCACAGGAACACGCACACTGAATGGATATGGAGAAGATGAGGGTGTATTTTCAGTGTGAGTTTGACCTGTAGAAGCGACATATTCCTAATCGGACACAAGATGAAAATGCGAAAATTGGAGGGGACTATGGTGGAGATGCGAATTGGATTGGGATTCTTAGTGGTCAAAAAAGGTAATTGTCTTTCCATTTTTATGAGAAGTTTGTTAGTCGACATGTTAGTTAACTATTATAGTTGTGCTAAAGAGTAAACTATTTCAGTACTTTTATTTCTATAATCATTAGGGTATGCAAACCAGTATAGTAGTGGATAGATTTGGGTATAAATGTAATTTTACAGACACAATAGTGTAGAGTAGTTAGTTACACAATGCACATCCAAACACCCATATATGTAGATTATAATAGGTTTAGTAGGTTTCTAAAGGAACATTGCCAATTTTTCTATGTATTGATTTGAATTTGCCACAAAACAAATTTCAGGCTGCTGTAAGTGTACTTCAGAACCAGCCGACTATTTTTGCAGTTCTTGATGCCACATAGACGTGTGTTTCGAAATTACGTAAATGAGGGTGCTTACTTCACACATGGTGATGATCGAAGCACTTCACACGGTAAGCAGTTGAACCAAACAAACAATCAGTCCTTTACGCTATTGAAATAAGCAGAGAACGTACATGAAATGAAGATAGGTGTTCGAAATGGCTTTTTTAAAGCGTGTCCTTTTTTTAAGGAATAAAAGTACATTTTAATGTTTGATGTAACTGTTTGTATACCGAAATACCATATATATATGTGTGTGTGTGTGTGTATATATATATATATATATATATATATATATATATATATATATATATATATATATATATATACATATGTTACAATATATTTCTCGATGTCATGGGTTGGTATATTGCGTTGAGATAGTTCAGTTAATACATCCATACAGAGGATGTGAGATTATTGTATGTAAACATTATGATGTTATTGCTACTGTAGGATCTTACTTTTATCAACCTTATCACAAACCCAACACGTTATGCGTAAAACACGAACAACACAAACACAAACCTATGCGTAAATAAAGAAGGAAAGATTAAGATGTTGGTGACTTGATGTTTATAATACCGTGTATGTTGTGAGAGAAAGATGTAAACAATAAGTTGTATATTCCAAAGAAAACACACACACACACACTCTCAAGCACACCCCTCAAATGAGACTTTGAGGGGTTTATATAGTTGGAATACATGATGCCCAAAAAGGCTTTACATGGGCTCGTTTGGGCTTGGGTTGGATTACATCATACATAAGGCTAGCTTAACTAAACTAATGACCAATTAGCTTAGCCCAAGTCCACGAGCCCGTTGACTATTCTATCACGATATCTAACACGCGTTACAAAGTTCCTAAACGTGAATGACCATCACTTCTGATTAAACAATTAATGCTAACAATCTCCCCCTAAGGGGTGGTCATTCAAAAGATGCTCCACTTGATAAGATCTCTACTTTCCTTGAGCTTGAACTTTGCGTGTAGATATAGAATAGTCTTAATTCTTTGTTCCTTCATGCTTTGTGATCAGATAATGTGGTTGTCTGCCGTTGTCAACTTCGTTGGTTTGGTGTCTCCACGTCTTTCTCCACCATGCTCACACTTCTATTTGTCTTTTGGTTACCAATGATGTGGTTCTCGAGTCTTTAAACTTTGTAGATTCTTTGACATTTACGAAGAATCATCTTTAACTTTGAGTAGTCTTTGATTTTGATGAGAACTTTCATGTGTTGTTGGTATGAGCATGTGGAGAGTCTGCACGATCAATCCACTCCGGAGCTTCCATAAGAAGAAAATATAAAACATGTTAGTAATAAGCGGATTCCGGCACTTACAAGTTTGAATTTCGAGGGTGTTAACAGCATAGTGTGAAAACACGTCTCTAATTCTCACAAGGGCCGTTCCTGAACTGGAGTCCCACAAGTGAGATAAAACGATATACCGAAGTACACCTACAGTTCAGATTAGTCGTTGAGGTACACCAAAGCATCACCCCACGACTGTAGACCGTTTGAGACACACTAAGCGTAATCCACGGGGAGTTACCGAAGTGACCTGCTGTCAGGGCTGCTTGATGTTCACCATGGCAGGAGTTTCCATTCAATCACTGAAGATCACATAAGTGAAACTTCTCATAAATGTTCTGGCAGATTGCTAAGATCTGCGTAGGACTCTAGAATATATCACTTGTGTCCTTATTGATGAACAACAAGCGATGTCATGTCATGTGTTCCTATGAGATCTTTTGATGAATCTCGTGGCTCTAGACTCAATTAGTGCATTTTGGTTTTCCTGAGCGGAGACTAGGGAGAGGGTCTCCTTCTTCAATACCAACGATCTCTAAGAGAAAGTCGATAGATTATGTAGGGTTTCCAGTGAGAATGAAACAAATCCTTTTAAGAGGAATTGAGTGGCTAGAAGGTTTAATGCAGTGCGTCACTGGGTCCATGACGTCTTGGTCTTCAATACCAGTGTCATCTAGTGACAGCCTGTAGCAGATGAATTGAACCCAGTTTTTGCCCTAAGGTTGAGTATGGAGGGCTATTTGTTTTCACCCTTTCTTCATTACATTTCTTTTTAATTCTTCAACCCCTTCTTTCTCCTTTCTCACATTACTCCTTTTTTCAATCATACCTAAGGACTTCTAATACTAACTATTTGTTATGTTCTTGGGTAGATCCCTCCGGCTCTGGCGGATCATAGGACGAATTTCCTATCCTTAGTCACCTTATAACTCCATGACTGTCCTATTGTTGCCATAAAACCATTTTTCTTGAAAATCTCTCAAAGTGTTTATGATAGAAAACATGTTTGAGACACTCAGAGAGTTTTATATTTTCTGAAACACTCCCCCTTCACATGTGCTTATAAGTTTTGATAGAAATCTGCACAGTGAGAGTAGAGTTCACACTTTTTGAATTGATCGGCTCATGATAGACAATTCCCCACGAGACACGGTTACGTTGACTAGTTAAAGAGTTCCATTGTCAGTTTTTAGGTGACAACTAGCTTTAGTAACTAACTTGAAGTTGTAAACACTCCTTGAAAAGGAGGTTAGACCCATGAAGGTGCATATCTATCACAAGTTTCTCGAGATGGTACATTTACTGACTTTGATTCCCGTCAATTCATTGGTTCCGTCTGAGTCGAGCTCATTTTGAGATTCAAACACCGATCATTAAACATTTTTGATCACATTTTAATCACGTCTCCTCCCCCTCAAAAATAGCATAATCGTGATATTTTTGATATCCACGGATTAAAAATCATTTTTAGAATCTTTTAGGGAGACAAACGGATATGATTTAGGCATGAATTTGGAACATTTTGTTTTATACTCCCCCTTTAATAAAGTATAATCAATTAAAGGGTTTTAGAGGGAGTTATCTTGAGCACAAAATATTTTGAAAGATTTTGAAAAAATCTTTTTGAACAATCTTGAAAAGGTGCTCAAGATGATGATGATTTCTCACCATTTTTAAATGTAGTGCACTGAAGCGTACAGTTGTGATTTTTAGTAAAAAGCACGAGTGTTGATTTGAAAATAATCAAAAGTCATCATTTTGGTGTGGGTTTCGTACTGATGTATACGAAAGCCATTTTTGAAGAAATTTTGAGAAACGACATGTTTTGAAAAACATTTAAAGAACTCTCGCTCAAGCATCTGTACATGCCCGTATCATTGTTGAATGACATTTCTAGAAACGTACAGAATATCGATTATACGAGAGACATGTCGTGAGAAGGATATTTTTGGATTTTTTATTTTATATTGTTTTTTTATTTTTGAAAGTTTTATATTTTTATATTTTGCTTTTGTTGGTTTTTCAAATTTTTATTTTGTTTTTCAAAAATATTTACAGCGAAGCTTTTTGGAAAATCATTTTCAAGAAGATTCGAGAAGACGTTCTAACTCCTCAGGGGTTAGGCTTCGCATTCCAATTCGTCGAACTAAATAGTCAAACCTTTCTTTTGGAAGGGCTTTAGTTAATAGATCGGCGAGTTGGTAATCAGTCTTCACGAAAAATAATTCAACAGTGCCATTTTCGACGTACTCTTTGATGAAGTGGTAGCGGACTCTGATATGCTTAGTCTTTGAGTGATGAACATGATTGCATGATATGGCTATGGCACTTTTCGAGTCACAATACATAGGTATTTTATCGAAAGTAAAGCCATAATCTGTGAGTTGTGTTCTCATCCATAGAACTTGAGCACAACACGCAGATAGGGACACATACTCAGCTTCAGCGGTTGAAAGTGCAGTGCAATCTTGTTTCTTTGAAGACCAGCTGACTAACTTTTCACCCAAGAATTGTGCTCCTCCGGATGTACTTTTTGCTGTAACTTGATCACCTGCGTGGTCCGCATCTGAATAGGCAATTAGATCAAATCCGGATTCCTTCGGATACCAAAGTCCCATGTGAATGGATGTCTTCAGGTACCGAAAGATCCGTTTAACCTCTTTGAGGTGCAGTTCGGTAGGCTTTGCCTGAAACCGTGCTAATAAGCAAACAGCAAAATGAGTATCTGGTCGACTAGCAGTGAGGTACATGAGAGAACCAATCATGCTCCGATATTTCTTCGGATCAATAGGTTTCCCAAACAATTCGGCTCCAATTTTTGGTGAAGTTACCATTGGTGTTCCGACCGAGTCACAGTTATCCATACCATGATTTTTCAAAATCTCAGTTATGTATTTAACTTGATTTATAAAAATTCCACGAGGGGACTGATGTATTTGTAAACCAAGAAAGAATTTTAGTTCCCCCATCATGGACATTTCAAATTTGCTTTTCATGAGATTTTCAAAGTGTTTTCAAAGATTCGGATTAGTGGACCCAAAGACGATGTCGTCCACATAAATCTGAACAATCAAAATGTCGTTTTTGCATTTTTGTGTAAACAAGGTAGGATCAACTGTTCCTTTGGTGAAATTGTTTTGGATAAGGAAAGAGGACAGTTCGTCATACCACGCTCTCGGAGCTTGTTTCAAACCATAGATTGCCTTTTTGAGTTTGTAGACGTAGTCTGAATGTTCCGAGTCGATGAAACCTTCTGGCTGACTCACGTACACTTCTTCTTTCAGAGTTCCATTCAAGAACGCGGTCTTAATGTCCATCTTATAAACCGTGATGTTTTTGTGAGCTGCATAGGCTAAGAATATCCTGACTGCTTCAAGTCTAGCTACCGGCGCGAATGACTCTTCAAAGTCTATCCCTTCCTCTTGTCTGTATCCTTTGGCCACAAGACGAGCTTTGTTGCGAATGACAGTCATCTCTTCATCCCCTTTGTTCTTCCATAACCACTTGAGATCAATGACGCGAACGTCAATGGGTCTTGGAACCATATCCCAAGAGTCATGAAGACGGTATTGGAGAAGTTCCTCCTGCATTGCTTCTATCCATGCGGGTTCTGCCATTGCCTCGTGAATGTTCTTTGGTTCTATATTGCTAATTGAGCAAAGGTAAATGCACAGGTCGCAATCGGTGGCAAGTTGGTGTCTCGTCTGAATTAGCCTTGAAGGTTCACCAATAACTTGTTCAATTGGGTGGTCTTTTGTCCACTTCAGAGTAGAAGGATACCGTTGGTTAAACGTATGCGAGTTAGATGGTTCTCGTAAGCTTGAGGATGATTCAGCTAATTCCGTAGCAAACGGGTTTTCAAATAAGTCTTCATCTAACGTTGCATCGTTCTGGTGTTGGTTTTGCTCATCAACTGCTGGTAGAACGGGTGCAAGAACTGTAGTAGATGTAGATGATGTAGATGGAGTTGGTGCATTGGTTTCGACCGTTGTAGATGCATCTTCTGTTGGTTGTGGTGGATGATTATGAGCGGGTGCAGCGGAATGATGGTTTGATGCATTTGTCGAAGTTCCACCATAGTATTCATCGAACATTAACTCGAAGAAATTCTCCCATTCTTGTTCTCTAGGATTGTCAAACGAAGTTGATTGAGCTCTTTGAGGTACGAGTCCTGAACTGATATGTCCAGAAGTCTGCTGGTTTAGTGCGGGTTCTAGAGCGAGTCTCTCAGAAGCCATATGTGAATGTTCATCAAATTTCACATTCATCGTCTCCATGATCCTCCTAGTTCGTCTGTTGTACACCATGAATGCCCTCGAGTTATCTGAATATCCAATGAAGATTCCAATATCACCTTTAGCTTTCAATTTACCTAGATCTTCTCTGTCGTTCGTCGGATAGCACTGATGCGTGCCAAACAGTCAAGCTAAATCACTCAATCCTGCCACTTGTGAATGGCAGACCGTAATCAGCTTAAAACTGCTCAAGCACGAATGCAATGAAGATCTGAGGAGTATAGGGTCTCCCCGGGTCGTTATGTCCCAGCGAGCTATGCAATGGATCACCCTACGATTAGTGATCGAGAAATTTGAACAGAAAAGGGATTATGATATTGATTATAACTACAGAAAAAGCTAACAAATTATAATGGCTTAAATACAAATTAAAGTAAATTAAAAAGATAAAATATATTAAATAAACGCTATCACTATTTTTAAAATGATGTTTTTGTTTTTATGTTTTTACAAAACTGAAATAAAAACTACGTAGCGTACAATAGAAAAAGTGAAACTTACACTATATTAATCCTAAAAATATGAAAATGACATTTTTACAAACCTAATGATAAAAGAAAATTTATAGAAAAAGAAAATTATTTTTATAACTATTTAATTAATTATTATTAATTAAAAACTATTTTTAACTATTAAGTAATTACCTAAAATACAAGAAAATAGGAAATAAAGCTAGAAAAATAAAATTATGAATTGGAAAAGTCTAAAATATCAAAATAGAATTTTCAAAACTATTTTTGTAATTTTCTGATTATTTTTCTATTTTTTATGAATTTTAAACTATTAAAAACTAATTAAATCACTAAAAATTACAAAATAAACTATGAAAAATCTGGAAAATTACTTTTTTTACTTTTTATATTTATCTAAACCTAAGAAAAATGAAAAATTATTTTTTGAACTTTTTCTTAATTTATTGTATTAAAAGCTAATTAAAAATGCTTAAAAACTAATTTAAATGCAGAAAAATAGCAAACCAACTTAGAAAAATCTGAAAATTTCAGGAAAACTCTAAAATTATAATAGGAAGCTAGGAAAAATGGAAAAACAGGTGCTTATGTGGAGGAATTAGGAACTGATGTGCAAGTGCTTATTATTAAGCACTCCAAATAAGCCAAATGAAAACAACAAGCCACCAACTGTTTACAGAAGCCAAACTATGCTACAATAACTCAAATGCAACTAAAAACAACAAGCCATATCTACTGAATTGCAAGATAGCACAGATTTGATAATTTGAGCTTATAAGCTAAACAGGTTCTGTGGGGTTACTTTGGACACAAGCACAAGCTACATATTAAGCTGAAACTGAAAACTAGCAATTGGAACTTATCCTAGACCTGGTTGAGATCAAGTACACCAAAAACTAGACTTTGAGAAGCAGTTATAAGCCCTATGCAACCTTGCACAAAACTGAGAAAATCCCAGTTTACAATGAGTGTTGGAGCAGGGCAACTAGGACCCAAAAGATAAGCTATTTTGGAGCTTATAAAAAATTTATAAAATTCTACAAAAATGCCAATAAGAATGGAGACCAGTTGAAGTTTATGAAGCAACAAATTTCACTTGATAAGACTCAGAGATTAGTTCATGAAAAATCCTTCTCACTGAGCTCAAATCCACTTTTTTTAGCTTTTGACTTTTTAAGGCAGTTAAGTACTTTGACCAAAATGAACTTTGAATCCAATTCTATGACTGATGTTGATGTAATATGTTAAACTGAAACTACTGCAAGCAATGTTTAATGATTCTTTACACAAAACAAGGATCTGCTTATCCAAATCTCACAACAGTGGAGCATTGAGACAGATTAACCAAGATTTTGACTTTCAATGGATGGCAGGCACAATATTTTGACTCAAATGAGTTCACTTATGCTAAATAAACTTGAACCAACAAAAATCTACCACTGCATAGACTTAAATGACAGTTAAACCAATTGAACCAAACACCCTTGTATGGACTGACTTGCAATCTAAATCAAAGCTAACTACTGATTCAGCAAACATTAACAATCAAACTAAGTCCAATTAACCTAAATACACCTTAATGGAAAGATTTTAACTAATTGTAACCACATAAACAGATTATGCTATGAATTGAAAAACACTTACTTATAGTCCTTTAGCCACAATGGCCTGCCAACAGTTAAACCAGGGCCTCTAACCTATCAAATCCATCCCAACTAACTATAAATGAACCCAAATCCATGTCTGCTTCAACCATTTCCCTTTCTGCATCAATTTTGCTCTTATGTTGACTTTTGTTGACCAGTAACTAAAATGCTTTAAACTTGATTACAAGCTTACAAAAAGCTATTATAAGCTTATATAAGCTTGTTGGAGATTGAAACTGAGTTGCTAAAAGCTTAAACAAATGAGTTTGAAAGTTAAAGTTTCAACAGTGGACACAAATTATGGAAAATGAACATTAACTTGAATTGATGTTTAAAATAAGTTGCAATACACTAGAATAACTTTGTTTGATACAAATTAACTGAAAAATACAATGAAGAACCACTTAAGACATTAAAAGCTTAAAAACGACATACATTTAAACAAAATAAACTAACTACTTTCTCCTTTGCTTCTTCCTTCCTTTATTTATGCTCCAAACTATCTCTCTCCTCTCTCTGGACATATCCCAGCAGAAATGGGGGCCATTGGATGCCTTGGAATCAATCTTGGCCGTTTGATGGTTTTGGCGCCAAATCTTGGTCTTGATATCTTGGACAGGGAAGAGAATGCATTTAATGCATTGGGTTGTTAGGTGAGGTGGGGGGAGACAAAGAGTGGAGTAGGGTGGCTGGAGGAGGGGAGTTGCAGACAAGTATGTCGGGGAAGACAGGGAAAAAGGGGGGCGGGTTGTTTATTTCAAACCTTGGGTGTTGGGATGGTTTCGGGTTTGGACCGGGTAAAACGATTGGGCCAAGGGATTATTTGGGCTTGGGTTATAACTAGGTCCGTTTGGTTGCTTATTAAACACAAGGACCACTTTTGCAATTTCACAAAACCAAGGGACCAAATCTGTAAATTATGAAGAGTAATCCAAGGACTAGTTTTGCCAACCTCCAATATTCCAAGGGCTAATTTTGACACTTTTGAAATTCCAAGGATTAATTATGACCATTTTAAAAATCCAGGGACCAAAACTGAAATTTCTCAAAGATTTTGGAACTTTTCACCAAAGGACTAAATATGACAACATATGATTTCAAAGGGACCTCTGGTGACTTTTCTTTTAAAATAAATGCCTAGGGACTGATTTTTGCCATTTTCTGAAAGTCGGGGGACTGAAACTGCCAATTATGCAAACTTTGCTCGTTTTTCATCTGATTTTGAACATTTTGCATCTGAAACATATAAAATGCACTTTTGAGATATTTTCAGTATTTTGATGCATTTCTGAGCATTTTTAAACGTTTTGCAGTTCCGATTTGATCAAAAATGATGAGTATTTACACACTCATCAAGCACAAAGCGCCAAACACGTGCAAGTAAGAGATATCAGGTTTTCTGTTGTTCACTATTTCATATGGGGTTTTATTGAATCTTGGATGGATTAGGGATCGGTTCTGAGTGAAACAAGCAGTGGCAACATCATCAGCCCATAGAAATAACGGTGCACTAGAATAGATTAGCATTGTGCGAGCAGCTTCCACAAGAGTATGATTTCTTCTTTCAACTACCCCATTCTGCTGTGGTGTTTTAACAACTGATGTCTGATGTGTGATTCCAACATCTTCAAAATAAGCTCTTAACTCCTGATTAGTAAATTATGTGCCGTTGTCTGTTCTTATAACCCTTACTGGAGTTTGAAGAAGTACTTGAATACGTTTCAGAAAGGTGATGATGATGCCTGGTGCTTCGTCTTTTGATCTCAGAAACTTAACCCATGTATATCTTGAATAATCATCGACGATAACAAGAATATATTTTTTCCCATTAATGCTTTCAACTCTCATTGGGCCACATAAGTCCATGTGCAACATATGCAACTTTGCTTCCGAACTAGGTACGGATTTGGGTTTATATGATGCTCTTTTGCTTTTTCCTTGTTCGCATGATGGACATAAGTGATCCTTGGTGTATTTGAACTTTGGAAGTCCGTTGACGATGTTGTCTTTGGCAAGATTGTTGATGGTGTCGAAATTGAGATGGGATAACCTTCTACGCCACAACCAGGACTGTGTTCCAGATGCTCGTGTCATAAGATATATTGGTGATGAAGAGGCCATTTGATTGATGTCGATAGCATACAAGTTTGTATCCCGATTCCCAGTTAAGAGATCAGTGCCATCCAAGTTTCTAACGAAGCAGGCATTTCTCCTAAAAGCAACCTCTAAATATGCATCACAAAACTGCCCGACTGAGAACAAATTATGTCCCAACCCTTCGACATAGTAAACCCGAGTGATCAAATAATTTCCAAATGGTAGATCTCCATAACCCATGATAGCTGCTACATGATCATTTTCGAAACATACGGTTCCCATGAATTGCCAAACGAAATTGATCAGCAGCTTCAGATTCCCGGTCATGTGCTTGGAGCAACCCGAGTCGACGATCCAAAGACATATTTCGATAACCTGCCAATAACAGAAGAAGAAGATTTTGGAAACCGTTTTGATTTTGGTTCCTTTGGGTTAGAGTTAAAGTCCTGATCACACTCATAGAAGTTATCTATTGGTAAGACAGGTTCATCACTCATTCTACCATTATGGAGTGTGAAAGTTCTACCCGTGGGTTTCCAAATGTCATCCCTAAAGTAAACATTATGCTCCCTATCAGTAGTGTAAAGCCTAAGTCTCGCAACTAGTCTTCCTATTCGTTTAGCATAAGTTCTTTTGGGAACATTCTTCTTAACAGGCTTAACAATCTCATTCTTAGAAACAAAATCATCATGAACATTAGTTAAAGATTTCTTGGAAGTTAAACAAACAGATTCAACAGATTCATTAAACTTAGCAGATTTCATAGGTTCATTACATTCAGATGAAATGTCTTTCTTATTACAAAGCGGTAAATTCCTAGGGTGTTCTTCTACTTTCTTCTCTTTATTCAAGCGACTACTCTTAGAGGCAAGTGACACTCTATTGTTCCTTGTATTGCTCTTAGGCTTTAGTATGCTGCTCCTAGAGGTGCTTCCTAGTCCTGTAGAAGGTAAGGCACACTCATTAGGATTCACAATTTTATCTAGAGAAGTGGTTTCGGATTTCCTAGTCTCTTTAGAGTGCTTTTCTAAACTTATGCCGTTTGTTCCATATGTTTTAGATGTGGAGGCAGACGCATTGGTGGTACTCATCTTAAAAAGGCCAGGAGCTAAAACTTTTGGTTTCACGATAACCGCTTTTCCTTTATCACCATTTTGTTTAGGCAAGGCAGGTGGAGTGACTGCTTTTGATAAATCATTTTTCTCATTGACTTTTGGAGGAGGCATAGAAACAGACATTTTTGGTTTTAAAACCGGTTTGGGAACATTTGCTTTCTCCTCAGTCAATGGTTTTGAAATCTTAGTATCCACTGCCTTTCCTTTTTGACATTCCAGCTGAGCCCTCAAAAGATCATTTTTTGCTTTCATGTCACTGTAGGCACGCTCATACGACAATTTGTCATACTTCCATTCCTCAGTTTTTCGATCAAGTTGTTTAAAATATGAGACATTTTCTTTTTCAAGTTTCTCAAGTGCTTTTTCATATTTTGAAACAATTTTGGAGGTCTCAGACTGGAGTCTTTCATGATCTTCTACAGAATATGTTTGCAGAATAATGGACATAATATCATTAGTCAGAACATCTTCGAAGAAAGAGTCATTTAAATTTTCCAAAACTTTGATTTGTTCGGCACAGTCATTAGCTTGCTTTACCAGGGATTTATGGTCCTTGACAAAGTCAACTATTTCTTTCAAAAATGCTTGTTCAAAATGAATTACCCTTGCACTGATGGCATTTAGCTGAGGGGCAATTTGAGTTTCAAAAAACTTTCTTTGTTCGATGTCAAAACTAGAGAACCAATTGTTAGGTGTAATAATGGTTTTAGTTTTAACAGTGTCTTGAAGATCCACAATTCTAGTTTTCACATTTTCTAAAATACTTCTCGCATCACTTGTGTTAAAAGGAGTGAAACACTTGGTGTGATGGAGAGCTTTGACTTTTCTTTTTGATTAACAAAAGTAATTCCGTTAATTTTGTTCCATTTGTTATAGTCAATTGGTTTGATTTCCCAATTCTTTTGTTTAATTTTTGATCTACTCTCCTCAGATAGTTTTAACGTTTCAAGAGAATCACGAACAATAGTGGGTTCAGGTAAAACATTTCCATTTTTTAACACATTCTGAGGTTTCTGAGCTTTCTTGAGGAACGAAGAAGGGTCGTTACCAAGTGCCATTCTATGATTAGTATGAAAACGCGGATTTACTTGATTAGAAAGCATCTTGATTGTTTGAGCAGAATGACCCGTTTTAAGAAGCAAATTTTCCAAAGTTTGGATTTTTTCTTTTTTATCAAGAATTTCATCAAGAAGAGAATCTTCTCGTTTTGAAAAATCAGTAATCAACTGCTTCTTTTCTTTTTCAAGATTAGAAAACATTTCTTTTTGTTTAGAAAGTTGGTTATTTAAATCAGAAATTTCCTTGTTTAAAGATTTAATTTTCAAGTTCAAATTCACATCGAGTGTGTTGTACTTAATTTGCAATAGTTGTTCTTTAGAAACCAAATTTCGATAACCAATTTCTAATTCTGATTCTTTGTTTTTATGAAATTCAAAGGCTTTTGCGTTCTCCTTGCAACTCTCAAGCTCAGCAGTCAATTTAGCATTCGCGGCCTTAACTTCGCGATTGACCGTTTTAACTTTCTCAATTTCAATGCCACAGTTATTGATTAATGATTCAAAATAAGCACGTGTTTCCTCATCAGTCTCAGTATTTTGTGCCACACAGTCTCCACTAGGAACCACATCTAGAGTCTCAGAGTTAGTATTGCTACAACTCGGATTGTCCAAGTATGTATCATAAGTAGGTGCTGATGTCACAGAATGCTGTTCGTCATGAGTAAACACATCAAATATGACATTGTTATAGCATGGATTAGTGATTGGTACCTCAGATATTGCGTTGGCGTCATAGACAGGAGGTGCGTCAGAATCAGTGTCGTACTTAGTCTCCTGAAGATTTGCCATGAAGATGCAATTTGCATTGAGTTCCTCGAGGTCTTCCAAATCATCCATAATAGCCATGAAGTCATGTTCCTCAGCACTCAATTGAAGTCCAGATTGTTCCTTTTGTACCAACATGATAGCTTTCTGAAGATACGCAAGATCCTTCTTTTTCGGCTTAGTAGGACAATTCCTTGCCATGTGACCCAATCCTTGACAATTATAACACTTAACCTGATTACCCTGATTCACATTTCCATAATTCCCAACGACTGGAGCTGCAACATTCCCATTCTGATTACCCACTGCTCTATTCCCAACATTCTGACCCATCTGATTACCCTGATTTGGAACCGCATGATTACCCATGCGAAATCCAGTAACATATCCCTGTTGATTCCCAATAACTCCAACCATTTGTCCTTGATTACCCATGTTCACACCCGGCTGTGCAATTTTCCTATTGCGAGTGTTTGATGAAATCCTTTGGTTGTTGTTAGTTGGTGTGGAATAGCGACCTCTGAATGCTTTCCCCAAGAATGCAAATGCTTGTGACAAAGCTTCTTCTGGTTCCATTTCAAGATTAGTGATTCCTTGTTCCTGGTAATGTTGTTGTTCAGGTGGATAGTTTTGTTGTTGAGGGATGTATTGCTGCAAGTTGTTGTTAGTGGAAGATGATGAAGCTTGTTGTGGTGTAGTCATTGGAGTTTGAGTCTTTGCAATGAGTGCCAATGGATCATGATTCTTTGCTAATCTTTCTTGCTTGACTTCATTCACTTCATTTTGGTTTTGTTTCAGAAAATCGTTGAGTTGATCAAAGTTCACTTGATGTAAGTCTTTTGTTTGGTTGACAATAGTGACATATCGTCCCCATTCTTCTGGTAGATTGTTCAGGAACTTGATGTTGCTCATGATAGTTTTGGGTGTCAACTTGTTTCTGATCAGCTCATTCATTAAAGTGCAAAACCTTCCATAGTAGGATTCAATGGATTCTCCTGGAGTAGATGTAAACTTCTCCCAAGCAGTTAGCAGCTTGTTCTTCGTATCTTGTTGACCAATTTCAGTTCCATGACAAAGCTGTCTAACACGTTCCCACATATCGAAAGCAGTTTCGCAACTGTCTACAGTAGCAAAGATGTCTCTTGGTAAACCCAGTTGGACAATATGAATTGCCATGTCATCTGCTTCGACTTGTTTCTGATCCTCTTCAGAGTATTCCGATTCTTTTTGAAGACGAAAAAATGGTGGGACGGGAGGTGTTGCATCAGCATTTCCAGGGTCTTGGACTTGTCGAGGTATGAAGGGTCCATCCAGAATGGATTTGATCATTAATTTTCCATTAGGTTTTGTCTTGATGTAACGAAGCATTCGACTTGTCCATTGAAGATAACCACCTTTTTCCAACATAGGAGGACGGTTTTCTGCACCGGCTGCATGAATGTCTTGTTGAGTTGCCATTGATGAAGGTATGATCTGATAAAGTTGATGTAGGATCGATTCAACGATAAAGGAGTTGTGTTTAAAAAGATATTTCCGTTTGAAGTTTTTCTGAAAGTCGTACTCATGAACTTGGTTCTTAGGCCTAAAACTTTCTCTCCCAAAATTTGAAATTTACTAGAAAAATCAATTCTAAGGACGTTTGAAAATTTTGAGTTATGACAATTTTGACGCCAAATTTGACCGAAAAATTTTGAATTTGGGTCCAAAAATTTGAATTTTTGACCAAAATTTTCCAAGTTATACCAAAATTTGAATTTCGCGTAAAAATTGAACGTTTAGTCTCTTCAAAAATTTAAATTTTACTCAAGTTTTCCCGCCAAGGCTTAGGCGTAGACCGAAGAAGTTACGAGTAGGATGGCTTAGGCGTAAAAATTGAATTTTTAAATATAGAAGAGCGTAGGCGTAGACCGAAGAAGTTACGAGTAGGATGGCTTAGACGTAGGTTATGCTTATGCGTAAGTTTAAAGTTAGGCGTAGAAAAACTTATGCGTAAGATTTAGCTTATGCGTAAGACAAGGCTTAGGCGGAAGAAAAATACTTAAGCGTAAAGTGTTCTACGCGTAAGTCTAAGCATATGCGTAAGATTAGGGTTTTGCCCTAAAATCCTTTACACTATCACAGTGTAAAAGATATCCAAAAGTCGAAGTGTTCCACAAACTTATCCAAGTGAGGGAAGCACTGAGTCACCGTTATAGCTCGAAGAAACTGCACAAAACTCTTATGCGTAGAAACTTATGCGTAGAAATAGGGTGTTGACTTTTCTTACGCGTAGAACTAGGGTTTTGACCTACGCGTAAAAAATTTCCAGTGATTCAAACAATTTCTCTTGCACAAACAGCCTTAAAAACACTCGAATAACACAAAAATGTTGACCTTTTTCACCGAAAGTGCTTAGATAGCTTATGCGTAGAAATGACCTACCCAATTCGTACGAGTTTAAAACTGAAGAAGAACATGTAAAGCTTCAATGTTTTTGCAAGAAAAAGAAACTTTAGCACCAAATAAACCTTAAACCACAAGAATCTTGAATTTTTAAGTGCAAAAATTAAAGTTTTATGCGTGTCAAAGATGTATAACGAGAGCTTACGCGTATAGTATCAAAACTTCAAAACAAACACAAACACTCCTAAACCATTGTTAGGCGATTGATACCAATTGTGTCACAATTCTCAAATTCCGGTCATTTCTTAAATTATATATGCATCATATTAATTCATTCATGGCATTTCATTTCACATTTAACGCGTAATTTTTATATTTAATAATTTTTATCGCGTGAGTTATTATTTTAAATATTTAACCTGTTACTTTCAAAAATGATCCCGAGGTATTTTTAAACTTACATTTAGTCCATAAAAACTATATTTTTAGTTTTCTTAGTGTTTCTAATTTATTTGGTACATTAATCGTTAAAGTTTAATTATTACGTCGTTTTTCTTAAAAATTGTACGATAATCATTTTATCACTCAATTTTCACAAGGAAAGTATTTTTAAAATTTTTATCATCTCATTACATCCTATTTTGAGCTATTAAAAACTTACTTGTACCAAAAATTTCCATTTACATTCACTTGTACATTTCCTACACAATTTCTTACACTTTATCAAATATTTACACAATTTTACACAAGTAAGTATAATAAAAAAAAAAAAAAAATTGTATTATTGAGAAACATCCCCCCCAAAACCGGCCTAGGGGGGGGGGGAAGGTGGATACATTAATTAGTTGTTGAGTATTTTTCTACAAATATATATTTACACTCCAACTTCTCATTCAATTCATTCACTCAATTATTTCACAAGTCAAGATAAGTTGTCTTCCTCTCTTTTGGTTCCTCCATAACCGGCCACCTAAAGGGTTCCAAGGGATCATCCATATTTTTTTCAAGTTCAAGTTATAAACAATCTAGATAATACTCTTATTAAGATTTTGAAATAAAAATCTAGAGTATTTAGGCTAATCCTTGTTACCTACACCTCTTCACTATCAATTGTAAGCATGTTTTATTCATTTTCATGTTTCCTTGTCATTTTCATATGTTTCTTTTCATTTTTGGAGCTTATATGCATGATATGTGATTTATACCATTTATTTCATGATTTTAGAACTTATATATACTTATGGTCATCCTATAATTACTCCCATGGTATTCTTTGGTCTTGATGGTGATTAGGAACCCATGACACCCTAAGAAGGTGTATGGTAGGATTAGATTAGCTTTGGAGTTGATTTGAAGGGATTAGAATAGGTTTTGTCCGAGAAAAACTATTTTCGATAACTATATTTTAGGTTCTGTCCTTGTTTCGAATTTCTGGAAAAACCTACTGTTGGTACGAAACTTTGGCCTTGATATTTAGAAAATATACTTTAAAACGAATCCGTGGCCTTTTGAACGGATAAAAACGGAGTTATAACGAAGCCGTGGTGAATTTTTAAAGTTTGACGACGAAACGTAACTTTTTCAGAAAATTCAGCATGCAGTTTTTAGTATTTTCGAGTCAAAAACGAGCCTTAAGCTTCACAAATTATTTCGACTTATCAAAAATATATTAGTTTACTTCGATACGAAGCTAAGGACATATTATACGTAGAAAACGGATTTGAAACGACAAATATATGCACGTTTTCATAATGTTGCCGTAACTATTATTTTCTGAAAATCTATATTATTTTTACGATACAAGTATTTTAGTAGCTGTAACGTCCATGTTTGCGGCTGTTTTTAACCATGATGTGAAACTTTTTGGAACGAGTTGTCTTCTAGTAAAATCAAGTTCACCGGCCATATTTTTCAAAACAAAAAGCCGTTTGTCGAGCGGAGTTATGGTAAATTATTTACGGATGTTCAAACTTGGCCGAAACTTATTTTCTGCACACAATTAACAAAAACCACCATATTTAGCCTTTAATATCTTTATGATCGAGACCTCGTGTTTCCGCCTCCGGCGAGGGTGTGACAAATTGTAGGATCTTACTTTTATCAACCTTATCACAAACCCAACACGTAATGCGTAAAACACGAACAACACAAACACAAACCTATGCGTAAATAAAGAATGAAAGATTAAGATGTTGGTGACTTGATGTTTATAAAACCGTGTATGTTGTGAGAGAAAGATGTAAACAATAAGTTGTATATTCCAAAGAAAACACACACACACACACTGAAGCACACCCCTCAAAAAAGACTCTTAGGGGTTTATATAGTTGGAATACATGATGCCCTAAAAGGCTTTCCATGGGCTCGTTTGGGCTTGGGTTGGATTACATCATACATAAGGCTAGCTTAACTAAACTAATGACCAATTAGCTTAGCCCAAGTCCACGAGCCCGTTGACTATTCTATCACGATATCTAACACGCGTTACAAAGTTCCTAAACGTGAATGACCATCACTTCTAATAAAACAATTAATGCTAACAGCTACTTTACTGTAACATATTGGTTTTCACAAACACATAATCAAACACAAGTTAAGGGGCGTATAGCATAGAGTTTAGAGAGAGAAAGTGAGATGTTCTAGAGAGATGAAATCCAAATGTAAGGTTAGATTAGTAAGTGAACATTCAACCCTCTCCCTTGTGGGGAGAGGGAAATTTATACAAATGACTACGCCCTCCTTCGGGCTGTGGATCAGGCATACAGTGGGTAAAGACCCTTCCTTCTTCCACGGTGTTACTTATACTACGAGTAATCTAAATAATATACTGTTATGTCTACGAGATGTAATATGCTAAACAGATATTGGGGTGACCGACACTTCTACATGGATTTTCTAAATCCTAACAATCTCTACCTAAGGGAGGTCACCCCAATAATTACATTGAAAGTCCTAGCATTTAATCTATAATCTTTAATGCTCGAGCTCGTAGAATTTGTAGCTTCACAAACTTTAACATCGTATTATAGTAGCGATTCTTTGGATTTGAGTGATTCTTTGATAAGTGATCAGGAGCTTTCATTGAGATCATCTGCAACACATAATCTCCATATCATCCGATGTAGGATTGCCAACATGTGAAGTTGTGACTTTTGGACCGACATGCTTACATTCTGGATCCTGATATCTTCTTATCAGAGTTGCGGAAGCTTTTGTTGATTCATGATATTTGCAGCGGTGTAGTAGAAGCATGGAGTGAAAATATCAGAGTCGTTGATAAAGACATGCACTTTTCTGATTTCTTTAGAAGTAAACGTGTTGTGTGAGCATGCGGCTATGGATTGACGCCTCAATTATGATCAGCTGCAACCGTCGGCTATTCCTGCAAACAACAGTTAGCAATAAGGAGCACGAAAGTGTCTTTGATCACTTTCGTTGAATTGAGGTACACGGCCCACGGTTCCCCGTTGATAAGTACAAGTACTGCCTGTGATCAGGTAAAATTATGAAGAATCTCCTTGACAGGGTTTCGCAGCTGCTCTAGCCGTTCTCAAACTGGAACGTCTCAAACAAGACAACACAGAGTGAGTGAACCAGCAAATTAAGATTTACTGATTGATTAAAACTGATTTGAGAACAATCGTGTATTGCTTAATAGAAAGTATTTTTCGCAATACAACGAAGGTTTTATAAGGAAACTCAATTTTCAATCACAAATACCTTTTGATTTTGAATATGTGATACACAGTCGATGAGCTATAGAAAATAGTTTGTTGGGAATTATACGTTTGAGTTGATAAGACAAAAAGAATAAAACAAGAGGGACTTAATATGATAAGAAGGAAAACTACAAAAAGATGGAAGGACTTGCTTGCAAAAGAAGTTTTATTTATTAGTCCTTTGTAGTATTTTGTAAACCCTAATCCTCTAGTATATAAAGAGGACATACGTGTAGGTTTTATACAAGTATGTCAAGATGTAGTCGACTTAAAGGTGTGTATGTGTCCTAGGCGTATAGTCTTGTAAACGCCTAGGTTATTAGTTTAGTTATCTAGACGTGTTCCTATAAATGTCTAAGATTAGTTAGTGTTAGTGATTGAAAACCTTGTGTCAATAACAATTATGTTTTGATTTATCCGCTGCGTATTGTCATTGTTATTGTTAAACCCTAGTGCTCTAAACGGTTTAAGGAGTCTATCAAACTCCACAATTGGTATCAGAGATTGGGGAGCTCGTTACCTAGGGATTAACAAGGTTTCTTGGCGAAAAAGAAGGAAGAAAATCAATTTTTTGCAAAATTCGCAACTTTTCTGCAGCACAGTTTTCAAGAGGGTATAACTTTTTAATGAACCGTTGGATCGGGCTAAACTTGGAACTGGAGCTTCTTAGTATATCTATCTTTAATCTCGCCGAAGGGATTGTTGATCTGAGCTCTCAATCAAAAGTTATTCAATGTCAAAGTCTGCTGCTGAAACTAAAAAAATTCGTAAGGTTACTACAACACTGTTTTGAAACGATCATAACTTTTTCGTTAACCGTTGGATCGTGACGAAATTTTTGGTGGATGTTCTCTATATACTCATCTAACTTTCCACCGAAGGGATCACCGATCTGAGCTATTATGTGAAAGTACAGCTTAAAGTACTGCTCTAAGTTCAAAGTACTGCTTGGAGGTTTCAAAGTACTGTTACCCTTTCACAAAGTACTGCTGCTTGACGAAAGTACTGCTCTTGGAGAGAAAGTATTGCTTCTCATACAAAGTATTGCTGCTTATTCGACAGTACTGCTAAACGAAGATATTCAGATTTGAGGGGAAGTCAAGCATGATATTTGTTATGGATTTTTTTGACGACACACACACAGGTTATTGTTCACACACACAGGAGTTTGATTTTTGTTCGTAAAAGATTTTAAAAAAGCTCAAAGTTGATTTTATTGAAGAATTGATTACGAAGAGGATTATTTATCACTTATTTGAAGGTGAAGTGGAATTACTTGGATACGTGTTTTATCATACCTTTTAGCAGGAGGTAACTTGTTCGTGCTTCAATGATTATGACAAAGAATTGACAAAACACTTAAAGGAGTGACGTTATTGTGCTCAGTGATTATCGTCAAGAGATTGAGGTCTCCCTATACATAGGTATACGTTCAATGTCATCTATAGTGCAAGATATAAGATACAAGTTTGGGTTATTTTAATTCTTAATCAAGTTGGTTATACTTAGTTTTCTTCATTAGTGATCATTACATGGAGCCTAAAGATTTGAAGAATCAAGAAGATGGTTAACATATGGGTTCCAGGGGAAGCTTATTGTTAAATGTTTAACCATCTACATGCATCACTCAAGGGGAAGTGTTTGATTTTTACTACTGTTGATCATTATTCCTATTAATAGTTGGAGTTTCTACTGTTTTGAATCCATTTTTCTTATGGTGCGTAATGGTGGGCGATTTTAAACATTGGAAGTCTTAGATTGGAAGTATGATATTGGTTCGTGGTGGTCAAGAATTATTTGCATACGTTCCCTATTTGGATAATAACAAAAAGGGGAAGAGATGTTTGAGTGGCATGACATGGATTAAGGGGAAGACAAAGGAAGACATACTTGTTTCATTCATGGTGAGATCCCTGATCTCAATTTCTCTACTTTGTCTAGGGAAGTTCGTTCAAGAATGGTTTTGTCATTATCAACTAGGGGAAGATTGTTGGGAATTATACGTTTGAGTTGATAAGACAAAAAGAATGAAACAAGAGGGACTTAATATGACAAGAAGGAAACCTACAAAAAGATGGAAGGACTTGCTTGCAAAAGAAGTTTTATTTATTAGTCCTTTGTACTATTTTGTAAACCCTAATCCTCTAGTATATAAAGAGGACATAGGTGTAGGTTTTATACAAGCGTGTCAAGATTGAAAACCTTGTGTCAATAACAATTATGTTTTGATTTATCCGCTGCATATTGTCATTGTTATTGTTAAACCCTAGCGCTCTAAACGGTCCAAGGAGTCTATCAAACTCCTCATAGTTTTTTAGCACAACGACTGGTTTTTCAAAGGTATCCGTCAATCGTTTTCCTGAACCAGGATTGATTCAAGTGTGAATCGCCCCATCGTTTCTGTTCAGTTGTCACATGGTTGATCTATTGGATAGATCTCACATGCCACCAAGAGCTTGTTTGATGTTGGCTCTAGAAGGTTTTCCATCTTCATTGTGAATATGTTAACACATTACTCAGATGTTCTGGCAATACCACAAGGATAATGCGTAGGACTCTTAAAATATATTCTCACTTTCCACATTGTGTGAGACTGTGAGTTTTGATTAATCGTGTCCTAATGAGATTTATTGATGATCTCTTGGCTCTAAACTCAATAGTCCACATTTGGTTCCTATACCAAAGACTAGGGAGAGGGTCTCCTTCTTCAATATCAAAAATCTCTAAGAGAAAGTCGATAGATTATGTAGGTTCCCTGTGAGAATGAAACAAGTCCATTTTAAGAGAAACTTGAGTAGCTTGGGAATTTTAGTGCAGCGCGTCACTGGGTCCATGACGTCTTGTCTTCAATACCAGTGTTATCTTATGTAAGATATAGGATTTCACAAACACACTAAACCATAATCACTATGGGGCGTTCAAGTAGTTTAGAGAGAGAAAGTTTTAGAGGGAGAAAGGGAAGAGAGTTGGGAACTATGTGAAACAAAGAAAAATGGTATTGAAGCTCCAACCCTCTACTTTGGGAGGTAGAGGGTATTTATAGTTTCTTACAAACAAACGCCACCTACGGGCTGTGGATCAGGCATACAGTGGATTAAGAGCATTCTAACGAATACATATACTTGAGGTGACCGACTCTTTAATGACTGAATTTTCTAATTCCTAACAATCTCCCCCTAAGGGAGGTCACCTCAATTTACAAAGAACACAAACAGATATTACATTAGATTTTTCTAGGATTCTAGATTAAGTCCTTTGCTCAGTAGCTCCTAGTCTTTGATTCTTCATGTTTTACATGTTTGGATAATTCAAGTGGAGGTCTTTAACTGATCCACGTGATGATGAGTTTTGAGCCAACATTAAGATCATCAGCTAACATAAATCTTTGACTCATCCATTGTGGTGTTGGTATTATCTGATGTTGTGAAATTTGGACCGGCATGCTCACATTCTGGATCATGATGTATTCTCATCAGAGTAGCGGAAGCTTTTAATGGTTCATGATATTTACAGCAGCATAGCAGAAGCATGGAGTGAAAGTATCAGAGTCGTTGAAGCACATATCATGATTTCTTTAGAGATGAATGTGTGGTGTGAGCATGCGGCTATGGATTGACCGCTTCATTCTGATCAGCTGCAAACGTCGGGCGTACCTGCATACAACAGTTAGCAATAAAGTGCACGAAAGTGTCTTTGATCACTTTCGTTGAATTGAGGTACACGGCCCACGGTTCCCCGTTGATCAATACATGTACTGCCTGTGATCAGGTAAAATTCCGAAGAGTTTCCTTGACAGGGTTTCGCAGCTGCTCTAGCTGTTCTCAAACCGGAACGTCTCAAAGAAGACAACACGAAGTGAGTGAACCAGTGAATTGAGATTCACTGATTTATGAAAAGTGATTTGAAAAACAATCGTGTATCGCTCAATAGAAATTGTTTTTGCAATACAACGAAGGTTTTAATGAATATCAATTATCAATCATAAACACCTTTTATTTTGAGAAATTAGTACACAGTCGATGTGCTACAGAAAAGAGTTTTTAAGCACAACGAATGGTTTTTCAAAGGTATCCGTCAATCCATAACCTGAACCAGGATTGATTCAAAAGATTGAATCGCTCCATTTTTTCTGTTCAGTTGTCACATGGTTGATCTATTGGATAGATCTCACATGCCACCTACCAGGAGCTTGTATGATGTTAGCTCCAGAAGGCTTTCCATCTTCATTGTGAATATGTTAGCATATCACTCAGATGTTCTGGCAATACCACAGGGATAGTGCGTAGGACTCATAAGATTTAATCTCTCTTTCCTCAATGTGTGAAACAGAGAGTCTTCATTGAAATTGTCCTAATGAGATTTATAGATGATCTCATGGCTCTAGACTCAATTGTGCATATTTGGTTCCTATGCCGGAGACTAGGGAGAGGGTCTCCTTCTTCATTATCAACAATCTTTAAGAGAAAGTCGATAGATTATGTTGGTTCCCCGTGAGAATGAAACAAGTCCTTTTAAGAGGAACTTGAGTAGCTTGAGAAGTTGTAGTGCAGTGCGTCATTGGGTCCATGACGTCTTGTCTTCAATACCAGTGTTACCTTAGTAAGCACCGGTAGCATATGTATTGAACCCGGTTTCTGCCCTAAGGTTGAATAAATGGAGGGCTATTTCTTTTCACCCTTTTTTTCATTTCATTCTTTTTCATTCTTCAACCCTTTCAGTGCTTACCGAGACTTCATAACTAGAACCTTGTTGGGTTTATTCCAGTACTAGCTCAATCTCAGTCCGCACTCTTCCCATATCTCACTTTTCTCCTTTTTTTCAATATACCTAAGGACTTCTATACTATTTAGTGGATTGTCCCTGGGTAGATCCCTCCGGTTCTGGCGGATCATGGGAACAGATACCTAATCTTATCATCCTTATATCATCATACATAAAGTAAAGTTGGTCGGTCTATTTGGTATTGTTCATATGCCATTGGAAACAATTGAAAACAATTTGAAAATCAATCCAGATACTTGATATATATTATCAAATCATTTTTGTACCTGAATTGTTTTTGATATTTTTAGAACAAGAGCTCCCCCTCAACATGTGCTTCATGTATTTGAAATCTTTTGGCACACGGAGGCAAGAGGAAGAATTTACTTCTTTGATTTCTATTTTTCTAAAAGATATCAACATCACTTCCCTAATCAAATCAAGTAGATAAAGCATTTTGGGGAAGGATGAGGTTTTCAAAATTTTTTGCTCCCCCTCAATATATGCATCGAGGTTTTAAAAGAGTTTTGCACATACTAGAGGGAAAGACTGCACTTTGGGATAAATTGATCACGTTTCAAATCTTTGTGGTTTAGGATAGATGCTTCCCCTCAACATGTGCTTCATGTATTTGAAATCGTTTGGCACATGTGGGAAGGAGAGCTTGTACATCCTTATAAAACCATTTATCGAATTATCAGTTTAAATCCAATTTAAATCACAAATTCTTCCCTGATCACAATTATCAAATCATTTGAGATTTGTGATCTTTGTAGATTTAAATTGATTTTGAAATCTTTTTAAGGAGAATTGTGACTTGATTATCAAAACGTTTTAACTGATAAGGATCGGATTTTGAGACTTTAAACTCCATTGATTAAACATGCAAGATTGTCTTTTGAAAACATAACATTAGCAAAGGTTTTGAATCAACTGTATAAAACATTGATTTTTGTATAAAACATTGATTTTTTCAACAATAAACCTTGCTCATTTACGTGCCAATTGTTTGAAAAGTTTTCAAAATAACCTTTTTAATTCGAATAAAATCATTCTCCCTCTCAATCAATGACACAAGTTGTTGATTGAGAGATAGAGATTTTGACAGATGATAAGCACAAATGATTTACACAAATAATAGAGTACGAGGTATTTTCAAAACAATTTAGTTTTCATTAGATGGCAAATATTTTTTAGAAGAATCATTAGACGAAAAAGTATTTGGAAAGAGAAACATTTGTCTTTTTGATAACAAACATTTAGTTTAAGAAACAGAGCATGAGACTTGAAACATGAGATAAAGCATGGCTCTGTTCTTTTCATTTAAAACGGGTTACTGCCTGAAATGACAAAAAGCCACCATTTTTCTCCGCCTCATTTTTTTTTTTTTTTTTTTTTTTTTTTTTTTTTTTTTTTTTTTAACAAAAATTATGTGCATTCGAAGAACATCTAAAAACCTGTGACATTCTTTGAATGTCAACACAAAGTCCGTAGATGATATCGAATAAGGAAAAACATGACAAAATAGCAATATTTTTTGGAATTTTTCAAGATTTTTCAATTTTTTTTTGAATAAATATATACAAGAGATAGATGAATAAAGACCTTTACTCCTCGTCTTCCTCTTGAAGACGCTTGAGTTTTTCCGGTTGTAAACTCTTTAGACCAAGACGTGGAAGGATGAACTCAAAACGTTCTCTAGGAAGAGTTTTGGTGAAGATGTCTGCTAACTGGTATTCAGACCTCACAAAGTAAAGTTCCACCACACCGTTTTCAACTTGCTCCCTGATGAAATGATGTCGAATGTCGATGTGTTTTGCTCTTGAGTGTTGTACGTTGTTGCATGAGAGAGCAATAGCACTTTTATTATCACAGTACAGAGGGATTTTGTTGAATTCAAAGCCATAGTCAGATAATTGGGATCTCATCCATAGGATTTGAGCACAACAAGATGACAAGGCTATGTATTCAGCCTCTGTAGAGGAAATAGAAGTACTCATTTGCTTCTTTGAAGACCAGCTCACAAGCTTATCACCCAAAAGCTGAGCACCTCCAGACGTACTTCGACGAGTATCTTGACATCCTGCATGATCAGCATCTGCATAGGCTGTTAGTGACATACCGGTGTCCTTCGGGTACCATAGTCCCATATTGATGGTTCCTTGGAAATACCGAAAGACCCATTTAACCGCTTCAAGGTGCTTTTTAGTAGGCTTAGCCTAGTATCTAGCACACATGAAAACAGCGAACAAGATGTCTGGTCTACTAGCTGTGAGGTACATCAGGGATCCAATCATACTACGATATTTCGTTTGGTCTATCATGATCCCTGAGTGGTCCTCATCTTGTTTAGTACGTTCAATCATGGGAGTGTCAACAGGGTCACTAGAATCAAATCCAAATTTCTTTAAAATCTCATTTGCATATTTAGATTGATTTATAAAAATGCGTCCAGGACTTTGTGAAATTTGTAATCCCAAGAAAAATGACATTTGTCCGATCATTGACATTTGAAATTTAGAACCCATTTCATTTGAAAAATGGTCACACTCATTGGGGTCAGTCGAGGCAAAGATGATATCATCAACATAAATTTGAACGTGAATTAAATGTTTGCCTGACTTCCTGGTGAACAATGTAGGATCAACTGCTCCTTTGCTGAATCCAGTAAATAGAAGAAACTTTGATAGCGTATCATACCATGCCCTTGGAGCTTTCTTTAAACCGTAAAGAGCCTTCTTCAAATGATAAACGTGAGTAGGATGCTCTGGATTCACAAAGCCTTCAGGTTGGCTGACGTAGACGACTTCTTTAAGATCTCCATTAAGAAACGCCGTCTTTACATCCATCTGATAGACTACCATGTTCTTACTTGCAGCATTAGCCAAGAAGATTCTGATTGCCTCGATGCGAGCAACAGGAGCAAATGATTCTTCAAAGTCAATACCCTCCTCTTGTCGATATCCTTTAGCCACCAATCGAGCCTTGTTCTTCAGGACATCACCATGCTCATCAAGTTTCACTTTGAAGATCCATTTTAGAGCAATGATCATAGCACAATCTGGAGCAGGTACTAATTCCCATACATCAAGTCGATCAAACTCATGAATTTCTTCTTGCATGGCATTGAACCAACTATCTTCATTCATGGCGGTTTAAACATCTTTTGGTTCGATCTTAGAGAGTACGAAGTTGAAGAAGCACCATAAGGCATCGGTTGCAAGTTGTTTCCGTGTGGATACTGGACGAGAGGGATTTCCAATGATGTTGTCCAATGAATGATCATGAGTCCATTTTCTGAGGTGTTCATGTGGCTGTTGTTGAGGGACTGAAGTAGCAGAGTTGATGTCTCCTGAAGAAGATGGTTCTGATGATGATTTAGGAGCAAATATGTTTTCAAATGGAGCATCTTCAGGAGTAGCAAAGGGATTAACTTCATCATTGATGCCAGAAACATTTCCATGATGTACATTCGAAGATTGATGATTTGTTGATGAGATAGAGTGATCAGCAGCAGGCGCTTCTTGACTTAATGATATTGAGACTGAAGGGTTGACTTCATTCACAGGGATAGGAGCAGCCTCTGTTGATGGATTTGACATTTCATCAGTATTTGGTTCATAGTGTTCATCGAACATTGGATCAAACAATTTCTTTAAATCATCTTCAGTTGGAGGTACATATGGAGTTGCTGGAGAGGAAATTGGTACAAGGGATGAACCAATGGGACTGTTTTGCAGTGCAGGTCCAAAACTGGATTGTCCAGGAGCCATTTGACCGGTCAGCTCATCAAACGTAACGTGAATTGTTTCCATGATACTTCGGGTTCTCTTGTTGTAGATTCGGTAGCCTTTTCTGCTTGGTGCATATCCAACAAATACTCCAATGTCCGCTTTAGCTTTCAATTTACCTAAATCTTGACCGTCATTAGTTGGATAACATAAAGCACCAAACACACGAAGGTATGATAGATCAGGTTTTTGATTGTGGACAAGTTCATATGGAGTCTTTCCATGAGATGTGTGAATTAGAGATCGATTTTGAGTGTAACATGCAGTGGCAATAGCTTCAGCCCATAAAAACATTGGAACCTCTGAGTAAATCAGCATTGTTCTTGTAGCTTCTACAAGAGTTAGATTTCGTCTTTCAACTACACCGTTCTGTTGAGGAGTTCGAGGAATACTTCGTTGAGGACTGATTCCAACATTTTCATAAAATTCGTCGAGTTCTTTATTAACAAACTCAGTTCCATTATCAGTTCGGACGATTTGAACCGTTTTGTTGAGTCGGATCTGAAGTTGTTTGACATCTGGAGTTTCGTCCTTTTTCCTCAAAAACTTAACCCAAGTGAATCGGGATAAGTCATCAACCACTACTAGCACATATCTCTTCCCATTAATAGTTTTCACTCTCATTGGGCCGCACAGATCCATATGAAGGGTATGAAGAACTTCCATTACAGAGTTTGTTGGTTTTGGTTTGTGGGCATATTTCGTGCTTTTTCTCAATTGGCAAGCTGAACAAAGATGATCTTTTTCATATTTCAATCTGGGTAATCCTCTGACAAGATCCTTTCTGGAAAGGTTGTTTATGGTGCCAAAGTTCAAGTGATTGAGACGAGAATGCCATAACCAAGACTTTGTTTTAGAAGCCTTTGACAGCAAGCAGATTGGAGAAGACTTCATCATGTCATCGATAGAGATGGTGTATAGGTTAGAACCACGAGTACCTCTTAATAATTCCACACCATCAAGCTCTCTAACGAAACAAGTATGTTTTCTAAAAGCCACTTCTAGATCAGAATCACAGAATTGACCAACAGAGAACAAGTTGTGACCAAGACCTTCCACATAATATACCCTGGAAATTACAATTTTACCAAGCACATAATCTCCATAACTCATAATTGCTCCAAAATGGTCGTTCCCGAATCTAACTGTCCTGATGAATTTACTCACGAAGTTCATGAGCCGCGACCGGTCTCCAGTCATATGCTTGGAACAGCCTGAGTCCAGGTACCACAGAACGATTTGAACGATCTGCAGTTGAACACAGACAAGAATGGATAACTGGATAATTGGGAATCCCATGCAATAATGGGTTCCACTTGGTTAGTAATAGTAATTGGAATACCCACATCAGAAATAGAAACATCCATATCAGAAATAGAAGAAATGGAATCATTAGGATTAGATGCGGTGCTGGTGTCCATATTTGATCTATTCAAAGTATGTTCACTTCTTAAAGGAATGGTTCTACCAGTCGGCATCCATTTTCTAGTGGGCATTGTCTTAGCAGATTGAGGACAGAACTGATTATCCTTATGGCCAAGAGGTATCCATTGATAGCCTATCTTACTAAATGTTCTTCCTGTGGGTTTCCACTGTTTTCTAACTTTCTTTTGTTTTTGCCTTTTATCCTTCTTAGCATGATTTTTAGCATTAACAATATTAACTAGACATTTGACAGCCTTAGACAAAACATTCACACCACATTCATGATTAGCAACAGAATTCAAGCAGACATCATTACATGGTTTGCAAATAGTATCAGAATTTGAATTAATTACAGTACGCCTATGGCTAATACTAGAATCAACACGATTCGTTTTATTCAATACAAAATTAAAGTTCCTAGGATGGTCTTCTACTCTCTTCCAATGCACATTCTTAGCTTGCGAGGTCCTATCTTGCTTGGTATTGCCTGGAGGCTTTGACCTGCTTGCTTTAATGTCACTGATTACTCCTGTAGAGGGAATTATGGGAACATTAGTTGGTTGATCTACTTTTTGCATTCCTGAACTAGATGTGCAAGGATCTGAACTACTAGAAGGCACATTAGTGTTC
Organism: Chrysanthemum seticuspe; assembly: GCA_019973895.1. NCBI lineage: Eukaryota > Viridiplantae > Streptophyta > Magnoliopsida > Asterales > Asteraceae > Chrysanthemum > Chrysanthemum seticuspe. The sequence continues at coordinate 70,412,693 of BPTQ01000003.1, read as the reverse complement.
ACTTTCTTAAAGCTGGGCATGGAATGGTTTGTATGCTTGGCACTAGGCATAGAACACGGCATCACAGCTTTACCTTTCGCACCTAAGGATTTAGGACATGTTGCAATTAGACATTCTAGCAACTCCTAAGATCGTTTGGCCTGAATGCAAGCAAACCTAATTTCTCTATCAAGAGGCTTATTTATGAAATCCTCTTCCACAATCTCACGGAGACATTCTAGACTGTTAGGTCACTAGTTTTACAAACACAAGTTATAAAGAAAGAGATAAGGCGATTGAACAAGATCTAACACACACACAAACAATAATAAGAGGCGGTTATGCGTAGGTGAATGTGAAAGAGAATAACTTGAACAACCAACCCTCAAGTGAGGGTTATTACATTGTTTATATAGGCAAGGAGCTAGGGCAACACTCCCTCTCCTTCCCTATTCCTTATTGGGCTTGGGCCTAAGCTTATGGGCCTTCTACATAAGCTTGACCTTAAACAAACATAAAGGCCATAATAAAGCTACCTATTACATATGAAATATAAATACTTGAAATACTGTTTAGGAGTGATTCCAACAATCTCCCCCTCAAGTATATATGAATGTAAACGGTGAAGGCGTTGACTTAATAGTAGCTGTGACGTCTTCTGACATTCTTCTTTCTTGTGAGAGGAATTGCCTTGATTCGAACAATCTCCCCAGTGTAGAGAGATAGTTATCTTTAAACAGTTATGCTTCGACGTCATCTTTAACTTTGTTCTTTGATCATTGTTCTTTGTGGTGAAAGTGATAGTATGTTGTTGTCTGCATCAGTCTGCCTCAGGTCTGCTTCGCTGCTCTAGTGTCTCCACGTCATTCTTCAACATGCTCACACGCTCTTTGACGTTGGAAATCAATACTGATGAAGTTTTGTAAGTCTTTGATTTTGTAGATTCTTTGATTGATGAAGAATCATTCTGACTGTTGTGTTGCATTTGAATAGAACTTCCATTAGTGATGATGTTGGCGTGAGCATGAGAAGAATCAGCACGATCATCCCGCTCCGGAGCTTCCATAAGAAGAAAACATTTCAAACGGTTAGTAATAAGCGGTTTCCGGCACTTACAAGTTTGAACTTCGAGAGTGTTAACAGCATAGTGTGAAAACGCAACTCTAATTCTTACAAAGGCAGTTCCTGAACTGGAGTCCCACAAGTGAGATAACGCGATGTACCGAAATACATCTACAGTTCAGATGAGTCGCTGAGGTACACCGAAGCATCACCTCACGACTGTAGACCGTTTGGGACACACTCCGCGTAATCCACGGGGAGTTACCGAAGTGACCTGCTGTCAGGGCTGTTTGATGTTGACCCTGGCAGGAGTTTCCATTCAATCACTGAGGATCACAGATGTGAACCTCTCATAAATGTTCTCGACAGATTGCAAAGATCTGTGAAGGACTCGATATGAACCACTGATAATCTTATTTGTTGATCATCAAGTGATTAAATGTCAAGTGTTCCTAAGAGATCTTTTGATGAATCTCGTGGCTCTAGACTCAATAGTGCGTTTTGGTTTTCCTGAGCGGAGACTAGGGAGAGGGTCTCCTTCTTTAATACCAGCGATCTCTAAGAGAAAGCCAATAGTTTACGTAGGGTTCCCTGTGAGAATGAAACTAGTTTCTGTTAAGAAAAACTTGAGTGGCTAAGAAGGTTTAGTGCATGCGTCACTGGGTCCATGACGACTTTTAATCTTCAATACCGGTGTCACTGAGTGATAGCCAGTAGCATATGAATTGAACCCGGTGTCTGCCCTAAGTTGAATAATCTGGAGGGCTATTTCTTTTCACCCTTTACTTTACATTTCTTTTTGATTCTTCAACTCCTTCTTTCTCCGATTCTCATTTTCTCCTTTTTATACTCATTCCTAAGGACTTCTAACACTAACTAATGGTAGTGTCCTTGGTTAGATCCCTCCGGCTCTGGCGGATCATAGGACGGTTATTCCTAACCTTAGTCACCTTATAACTCCATGACTAACCTATGTTTGCCATTAAAACCACTGTATGTGAAAATATCTCTCAAAGGGTTGGTTAATGAAAAACATGTTTGAACCACTGTGAGAGATGATGTTTTGCATAAATACTCCCCCTCCACATGTGCTTAATAGTTTTGATGGTTAAATGCACAGTGAGGAAAGAGCGCGCACTTTTTGAATTGATCCACTGAAGATAGACAATCCCCCGCGAGACACGGTTACGTTGCATAGTTAAAGAGTTACATTGTCAGCTTTTAGGTGACAACTAGCTCTAATAACTACCTTGAAGGTGTAGACAAACCTTGGAAGGTTGTCAAACCCGTCGAAGTTCATGTCTATCAAAAGTTTCTCGAATGGTACTTTCTACTTGGACAAGTCCTTTGCGAGACACGTTTACATTACTAGCGAACTAGCTTGAAATTATTACCCGTCCAGGACAAGTCTTTTCGAGTTACAAACAGTTTAGTACCGTCAATTCGTTGGTTAAGTCTGAGGTGCACAGATTCATTTGCATTTTTGCACAACATATTTCTTATCACACAAATTTTCTTCCCCTAAAAAATGGCATATGAAAATGTTATTTTTGAAACGTTTGAGAATAAATATGACCATTTTGAGTGTTGCGGGAAGAGTGACCACTGTGAACAATTTGTGAACAAAGTTTTAATTCAAATACTCCCCCTCAACTAGTGATATAAACGGTTGAGTTTTTGAAAATCATATGGGGAAGTACTTGTGTTTTTGAGCAAAACCTTGAAAAATGAAAGGTTTGATAGGTTTTACTCAAAATTTAGAAGCTTTCGCTCCTTTTATAAGGATTGTGGCACTGAGGCGTACCACAGGGTCCTTTCTTGACAATTACGGGTTGTACACTGTTATGTGTGCACAAGCCATTGACATATTATATCATGCATCCAAATATATAGTGAGTAGAAACAATTCAAGGAGTACCGGGAAGTCCAGTGATTTTTCCAGGAGTGCAAACAGGGCGTTGAAAACCAGTAATGTTCCTCCTGGGTCGACCACCAACAAAGCTCTCCAATCGTCTGAACTGATCCCTTCTGAACAACCTTTCATCAATCATTCTGATGATCCTTCTCACATCCCTTCTGTCCTTAGAGTTCCATCGCTTTGGATTCCCAATCTTTTCATGTATATCCTTCAACCGATAAGCCAATCCATCCCTGACCAGCTTCAAAGTGTGATCCCCAAATTTGTGAAGATCGTCACACGCCATTAAGCAATTTCGTTGAAGTTCACTGCGGTAAACGACTCCGAAAGGTTTGTTGATGAGCGTAAGTTGTGTAAGCTGGTTGATGTCGGGAAGATCAAACTGTGGTGGAGTGAAGTTTACACGTTTCTGATAAGATTCAACGGCAAGCTGAAGATCTTCACGTTGTACTTTACACGTTCTTTGATGACAATGCGTCTGATGAAGATGAGTAGTGACTTGATGAATTCACGTTGTACTTCAGTTGGAAATTGTCTCATGCGACCTTGAACTTTGGCAAGGTACATGTCTTCAATATCGTTGATGTTCAAATTCTCAAAGTCAGCTTCAGAGAATGCATAGTCCCTTTCGTCTTGTCTTTTGACTACAATCTTCTTGAGAAAAGTGTAGTCCCATTTAGACGAAAGACCAACATGTTGGATGGCAACGATACTTTTAGTACTGAACACTGCATGTTGAGACTTCTGAACCAAGCAGCTTCTGTAGTAGATTCTTCGGCGTTCCGGCCAATGGTGAATCCCATACATTGCATCTTGGTCATATGCTACCACTTTGTCGGAGAACATGTGGGTAGCACGTTCCTCGATGGCTATACAATCAGAGTATATTGCAGCCGGGAATGGAAGTGTCAGAGATGTAGCGTATTTCCTAGAACCATCGCCACCGTGTTGAAGAAAATCTAGGTCTTTGTTGAACAAATGTCTGAAGGGAATCCTAGGCTGATCAGGTTGGCCAATTGTAGGTAGAGGTCGAGACTAGTCGGTGTAATATGGAGGATTGTCCCGTTTGGTGAAGTCGATGTTTGCTTCTGGGTTGAGCCAATCCATGTTGTTAGACATGGCTCGAGCAATGTTTTCAAGGTGATATTCAACCTCGATTGCACTTTCCGAGCTGTTTTTCAAAAGTAGGAATGCATCATTCTTGATGCGCTTCAACTCAGATTTCGTCATCTTCTTCACGCGGAACCTTTCTTGCAAAATCTTTGCATGCTCCAAGGTATTACCGTCTACCAATTCTTGACCTTCTTCAGGGTAGGGAGTGTGGTTAACAAGTGTAGCAAACCATTCATATTCTTCAGTTTTATCGTCATCTAGCCATGATACGACGTCAGTATGAAGCGTCTTCTTCTTCTTTTTCGAAGGCTTAGAGGATGATTCTGGTTTCTGTCCTTGTTTGGGAGAGGTGGGTTGTTGTTGGGGCTCAAGGACCTCTTCATCGTCACCACCCGTATACTCAAAGTAATCACCTGTTCTTTGAGTCAGGGGTGGTAACTCGGAATCGTCCCGAGGTTTATCAGTAGAAGACCGAGGTGGAGGAGACTTTTGTTGAGAAGAAGTCCGTTGTGGAGGAGGTGGCATCGAAGAAGATTCACCAGACTGCTTCTGACGTTTTGGTGCAGAGTCCTTGTCCTTATCATCGTCATCTCTTGGTCATTTGGGTTGATCGGCTGTCTCCTTGCATGATGATCTGAGTTGAAAATCAAGTAGACTTTCGAAAAATTTAGCTTCATCCGAAGTAAACGTTCCAGATCGCTTTGACATTTGCATCACTAGTTTAGCGATTAACTCAGATTCAGAGAGATCAGCTTCTTTGCCCATTGTATGTTTAACCAATGCGACGATGTTAGGGGTGAGTTGTATGGAAAATACTTCTCTTATCACACCGGGGACAGTGTCGAGAAGAAATTTGTGGGTATGATCTCTTGCTGTCTTTTCCAGTTCCTTTTGGACTTTATTAACGATATCCTGAAGGTACTTGTTAGTGTAACCTTCGATCATTTCGTTCAGTTCCTCTTTACGATGACTCTTCATGAACTTCTTAACAAATTCCCTTTCTTTCTCCATCTTGTCTTTCTCATCATTTAAGTACTGAATCTGGTCAGCAAACCAATTCAGTTTTCTGTAAAGTATGTCCTTCTTTCTGACTTGTTGGACAACTTTCACAATCTTTGCATGAGTCTGAGAAATCCAAGATTTAGGTGGTTTCTTCACTGATTTGGATGATGATCTGGTTGACTTCGTTGATGGTGGTTGTGATGAATGAGACGAAGAATCCGATGATGATGAGATGTGAGGAGATTCCGGGTCCTTTGGTGGTTCAGAAGTTTCCTTCTGTGAGCGTGTAGGAGTATCCAGAAGCAACTTGTCATAATCATCATCTTTATCTTTCTCCGTCTTCTCAGTTTCCGGTTTCTCAAAATCATATACAATAGTATCCTCTGCAGGCTTTTGTTGTTGCAGAAGAGTGGTGGCACCAGATCCCTTATCGGGTCGATTAACCGCATCAGGATCTGGAGAGGAGTGGGCAGCACCACTTGATCCTCCGGGGCCACCCATTTGATCTTTAGCAAATTCTTCAGCCTTTTGACGATGTCGGACGATTTTGAACTTCTTCCTGTATGATTTATCCAGTTGCTCTTCTTCTTCTTCATCAGAGCTCTCATCATAAGGTACAATAGCTGGAGTCTTCCCTTTTTCTTGGACAGCTGGAGGACTTGGAGGTTTTGCTACTGAGGCAGGTGTTTCGGTTGCAGTTGCAGAGTAATGAAACTCTTCATCTGTATCAGTATCTTCAAGTGTGGTTCAAGTGTGGGAATACGTTCGGCTTCCTTTACGGGAACAATCCTTTTAGAAGGAGGTTTCCTTTTAGGAACCTTCCTTTGACTCACAGTACTTGTTGCGCTTCCTGCACTTCCTCTTCTGGTTCTTCTTGCAGGTGTTCCAGAAGATTTTTCGTCGAGATGACCAACTTTGCCTTGTCTAACTGCTTCCAGATACCTTTTGTACGTTTCGAGCTTTCTGACATCTTCAGTTAGAAGGAAATCTGGCAACACAGCACCTTGTTTCTTTGTAGACGATTCCTTGATTCTGACAGATAGAATAGGTTCCGTCAACATATCGTGATTGTCGGGGTCATTGAGCCTATTGGGAATATCAGGATGAAGACCAAGTGCTCTCTGGATCAACAGTTTAGTATATCTGATGTAGGGAATCTTTGAGCCAAGTTTGTTGAGAAATGACATCATGTCATCCCAAATCAGAGCTTCGATAGCGATGTGTTTCATGTTGACCAATGCCCAAAATATTTGCAGTTCCATGAGCTTAGGATGCTCATAGCAACTGTCACGACCAGAAACAGACTTGGTGATGATCATGTAGAGAGTTCTCTAGGGTTGAGGAATACTCTTAAGCTCTACGTGAAAATGCTTGGTGATTACTCCTGTAGCCTCGTCATAACCGATATCGATTAAGAATTGGAGAGTTAGCTCTTCAGCAGGTGTGGCATATAGTTTGGTTGGATTGACTTCAGGAATTAGGAGAGCAGCCCTTAAGTCTGCAGGTGTAATGGTGACTTGTTTGTGGTTTAGAGTCACTGTTACAACAGTCCGTCCTTTGACCCTTTCCATAGTGTTCCAGAACTGTTGGATATAGATCTCAGGAACAGTTGCAGAGTGAGTGAGCATATTCTGATACGGATGAGTCCTCAGAATATCAATAGCAATTAGACACGAAGATTCTGAGCAAGTGAGGGTGTCAAAATCAACACGGAGATTATTCTTTCCTATCTTCATTGGATAACCATGAGGATAGATATCAGCAATGGAGAGAACTTCAGATGCATCCACATTCATTTGGTCAGACATGTCGTGATCTAAAATAACATTAGCCAAAAGAACCAACATATCGAAAGACATAATGTTAGTCAACAGAAGGTCTTATTGTCTAGTAATTGAATGTACAGTGTCAATGATTGTTACGAGTCCTAAGTCACTTGTATATTCAATAGTCCAATGACGTCGTGAAATGTTTCGTGAGTTAGTTAACTTTAAGTTTTAAAGTTTATTTTATCACTTATTGTTCACAACATATCAAACGATTTAAGTTTATTAGTGACATTTTAGGATTCGTGATGATATGATTAGTTTATTTACAAGTTTGTACACGTAACAATTCATAACGAAGGTATGATCTCGGCTTATGCGTAGGATTGGTAAAGTTATGCGTAGACAGGAATGATATATGCGTAGGCGTAAACTTACGCGTAGAATCCTAACTTACGCGTAAGAAGTATTACGCGTAGGAAAAGGAGACCTTATGCGTAGAGCTTATGCGTAGGCATATATTAACCTTACGCGTAAGGCTACTCGTAAGAGTTGACCTTATGCGTAAAGGTCACTGTTTATGCATATCCTTCACAGGATACACGTAGTCCCATATGTAGAACCTTATGCGTAGACGCTACGCGTAAGACTAATCTTACGCATAACAAGCTACGCGTAAGATGATCCTTATGCGTAGATTAACAACAACCTTGATTCTGAATATTATGTGTTGCAAGCCTGAAATAAAGCATCACATCATCAATGATTAACATATAGCATTCAGTTTATGACAGATCAAAACACAATTGGACATATTTTCAGTTACGCGTAGAAACTCTTACGCGTAGTTTTAAAACCCTAAATCTACGCGTATGAATTTTAGCCATAGATTATGCACCAAAGTTTTTCTGGTATATCTTAGATGTTGTGAGAGCATATTGACCAAATCTTAACACTTAGTTTGCAGTGAATCAAAAATACTCAATTTTTAGAACATTAAACCCTAATTCCTAATTCTGAATCAATTAAGGTTTCTGGGTGGTTATAAGGCATGGATATCATCAATTCATCATCACATAAGCATAAAACAACAATCTTTTTGACCAAAACACTTCACATTTGAAAATACCCAATTCGACTCATAAACCATAATTTTCAAAAATCATCAATTCGTGTTTCTGGTGGATTTTGATGGTTAAAATGGTATCATTGATGTATTATGAACGTTTTGACACAAATCATTTCACCACAAACACACACATATTGATTGTGTGTTCTTACGCATATGCGTAGAACACCTAATCACGCGTAGAAACCGTTTTAGCCGTAGGATTTACATGAAATTCAAGACCTTATCTTAAAAACATGTTGTAATCACGAAAACACTTACAAGATGAAGATCAAAAGCACGGTTTTCTTGAGTGAATTTTAAGCGTAGGATGGTTTTAGGGTTTTTGGAATAAATGAGAAGTGAAAGTAGGTGGGAGGGCGTTTTATTAAAAAAGGAGTTTAACCTTTTGACAGTTTTGGTCCCTCCACCTTTTCCTTTTTCAAACAAAGCCTTTTAACTTCCATTTTGGTTACCAAACAAATTTTTTAGGAAAGAAACATGACAACACTCCCCCTCGGCTTGAGAAAATAATGAAAGGTTATTAATTTAAGTCCGAGGAGTGTCTTTGAACCAGAAAATGTACCACCATTTGTAACAGAATCAACCGAGATATGATAACATGCAAGTACACAGATGTTTTGAAACAATTAATAGATTATTTTCTCCCCCTCAACACTTGATCGGAAAAATACTGAATTTTGAAAGATTAAAGTGTTGACGGAAGAAATGTACTTGCCATGTTGAAAGAAAGATAGATTAGGAGAATATTTTTGTTGTTTTATCGGATTTTATTTTTTTGTATTTTGTTTTTGAAAATTTATTTACAAAAGATGTTTTGGTGTTTGACAGGTTTTTAAGACTGTTTTAAGAGGTCATCCAATTCCTCTTGAGTCAAACACCTCATACCAATCCGGTGGACCAACTCATTAAACCTAGCGGGAGGCAAGGCTTTGGTGAGCAGATATGCCAATTGGTATTCAGTACCCACAAAGTATAATTCAACGGTACCCTGTTCCACGTGGTCCTTGATGAAATGATAGCGTAGATCGATGTGCTTTGATTTCGAGTGCTGAACAGAGTTGCACGAGATGGCAATGGCACTCCGATTGTCGCAGTACATCGGGATTCTGTCAAATACGTAACCATAGTCTTTGAGTTGTGTTCTCATCCAGATGACTTGAGCACAACACGCGGACATGGCTACATATTCTGCTTCGGTTGATGACAGAGATGTACAATCCTGCTTCTTTGATTGCCAAGACACCAGTTTATCACCGAGAAATTGTAGAGCTCCTGAAGTACTTTTTCTTGAGTCTAAGCATCCTGCGTGATCAGCGTCTGAAAAAGCGATTAGTTCAAAACCAGAATCCTTCGGATACCAGATCCCCAAGTTAATGGTTCCCTTGATGTATCGAAGGATTCTTTTAGCCTCAGAGAGGTTGGTTTCAGTTGGTCGCGACTGATAACAGGAGCATAGATAAACGGCAAAGACAATATCAGGTCTGCTAGCTGTTAGATACATGAGAGACCCAATAATACTTCGGTATTTGGTGGGGTCAACTAATTTCCCATGTAAATCAGCATCTAGCTTCTTGGTATGAGTCATTGGTGTGGCATAAGTATCACAGGTTTTCATTCCAAATTTGTTTAACAATTCAAGGGCATATTTGGACTGACTCAAGAAAATACCACGGGGTGATTGATGAACGTGCAGTCCTAGAAAGAATGTAAGTTCACCCATCATGGACATTTCAAAATTTTTCTTCATTAGTTTTGCAAAAGCGATTGAAAACTTTTTATGTGTAGACCCAAAAATGATGTCATCCACGTAAATTTGAACAATTAAGATATGTGCCCCGTGATATTGTATAAAAAGAGTTGGGTCAACCGAGCCTTTGGTGAAATTATTGGCAATGAGGAAAGATGATAGCTTATCGTACCATGCCCGAGGGGCTTGTTTGAGACCATAAAGAGCTTTGTTTAGTTTGTAGACGTGGTTCGGGAACTCAGGATCAACGAATCCATCTGGTTGGCTGACATAGACCATTTCTTTAAGTTGTCCATTGAGAAACGCCGTTTTGACATCCATTTGATAGACCGTCATATTCATATGAGCAGCGAACGCGAGAAATATCCGAACAGCCTCAAGACGAGCAACCGGAGCAAAAGATTCTTCAAAGTCTATTCCCTCTTCCTGACGATAACCCTTAGCAACTAGACGTGACTTGTTTCGGATGACGTTCCCTTCAGCATCCAATTTGTTTTTCCAAATCTATTTTAGACCAATGACGTAGACCCCTGTTGGTCTTTCAACCAGTTCCCATACTTCAAGACGTTTGAATTGGTTGAGTTCTTCTTGCATGGATTCAATCCAGTTGTCTTTTGTCATTGCATCTTTAATGTTTTTAGGCTCAGATTGGCAGACAGTGAGTGCATAAATGCAATGTTCACCATCTGTGTGAAGACGTTGTCTCGTAACGACTGGTTGATTCGGGTTGCCAATAATGTTAGCCAGAGGATGGTCTTTTTTCCATCGGTGTGTAGAGGGTTGATGTTGGTATACATTGTGCAGATTTTGAGGATTCAAATTGTTTGTTGAAGATTCCGCGACATCTGGTGCAGCAGTCTCATTAGCAAACAGGTTGAAGAACGCATTTGGATCAAAATCTGCAGGTGGGGGTACTTCACTCAGAATATCATCAGCTGGTTCATCATTGTTGGAAGCGGTGTGTTCAACTGTTGTGTTGGAGTTAACTGGTGTAGGTGCATCGTCAACAGTAGTTGTTGTAGCAGGTGTATCAGGTATAGGAATATTATCAGGTTGTGCAGTGGAAACAGCGGATACACCTGGAGCACGTTCATCAATATCGTCACAGAACAGAGGAGCAAATAACCTTTCCATTTGTTGACGAGTTAGCTGGGGGCTTTGTTCAGCTGATGATGGGGGTTGAGGGAAGTTTAAACGGTTGTGACCGGGTTCTAAGCTGTTATACTCAGAAGCCATTTCCGTGAGTTCATCGAAATGAGCATGAATCGTTTCCATTACCTCCTTAGTTCGACGATTCCAGATTCGGAAACCTTTAGAATTGTCACAGTATCCAATAAAGACTCTAATATCAGCTTTGGCTTTGAGCTTTCCAAAATCATCACGATCATTATTCAGATAGCAAAGGGATCCAAATACATGAAAGTGTTTGAGATTCGGTTTGTAGTTGTGGACAAGCTCGAAAGGTGTTTTGTTGTGGCGTTTTGTGATCATAGAACGGTTTTGAGTATAGCATGCAGTAGATACAACTTCTGCCCATAAGTAATCTGGAAGTTTAGCATTGATTAACATTGTTCTTGCAGCTTCCACTAACGTTCGGTTTCGTCTTTCAACAACTCCGTTTTGTTCAGGTGTACGTGCAATAGATGTTTGATGCTGAATTCCCACTTTCTCATAAAATTCACGAAGGGTTTTGTTGACAAATTCAGTTCCTTTGTCTGTTCTGATTATCCTGACGGTGTTGCGGAGCTGAACCTGTATTTTTGTGAGAAAGGTGATGATCATTTGTGGAGCTTGGTCTTTGCTTCGAAGAAAGTAGACCCAAGTCCATCGTGAGTAGTCATCAACAATTACTAAGATGTAGCATTTGCCATTGATCGTTTGCACGCGCATCGGGCCACACAAATCCATGTGAAGAAGATGTAGTACATGCTGAGAGCTGTGTTCCACCTTTGAAGGAAAATAAGCACGAGTGCTTTTCCCTTGTTCACAGGCTGAGCAAAGGTGATCTTTTGAATACCGAAATCGTGGGAGTCCTTCAACTAGTTTGTGTCGAGCAAGGTTGGTGATGGTTTGAAAGTTTAGATGTGAGAGACGACGGTGCCATAGCCAGGATTTTGTAGATGTTTCCTTTGAAAGTAAGCAAATGGGAGAGGAAGCAACCATGTCTTGCATAGAGATAGTGTAGAGACTAGAATTACGTGAGCCAGACATAAGGTCATTTCCTTGTAGATCACGAATGAAACAAGTTTTCTCCCTGAAAGCAACCTCCAAATCTCCATCACAAAATTGACCTACTAAAAACAGATTGTGACCGAGGCCTTCCACATAGTAAACCCTGCTGATTTCGATGTTCCCATTGACATAATCTCCGTAGCCCATGATGGCTGCGAAGTGATCGTTCCCGAATCTGACAGTGCCAATGAACTTTGCAATAAAGTTTGATAACAGTTTAAGGTTGCCTGTCATGTGTCGGGAACATCCGCTATCAACAATCCAGAGAATGATCTGTATCACCTGCATTACACACAGACGACACAGATGGAATAGAAGTAGATGTGGAACCCGAAATGTTAGAGGGTTCCGAAGCAGGTATGTTAGACATACACACATTGATAATTTTAGGCATCCATTTAAATCCTAGTGTGTTATATATCCATTTCTGCCATCTATAACTACTCTTTGCTTTAGTCTTAGTGAAAACACTAGGTGGTACTACATTCTTAGGAGGTGAAGCGGGAACTACTGTGATAGCAATGGTTGCCTTAGAATCTAAAGAAGGTGGTCTACCAAGCATAGACTTAGAATGATTAGTAGGCCTAGAGGTATTCCGATTCTTAGGATTTCGTAATCGAGAGATTATAGCTTTAGCAACACATTTGTCATGACAATCAGAATTCATACTCTTTCGACAAATAACACAAGGTGCATCTGACTGAATATCAAACGTACTTAACGGTTTAGCATTCGTTACATCACTATGTGTACTACATTTTCCAGACGCAACATCTATAGTGGAAGCAACATGAGTTTTATTCAGAGTCCTAGGGTGTTCTTCTACTTTAGCATTCCTTATTGATCTTTTCTTAGGTCGCAACTTCCTATTCTTCGATTGAGTGCTCCTAGGCTGTGAAGTGCGGACGTTTGGAAAAGATGCAACTATTCCTGTTTCAGTAGAGGGAAACACATTAGCAACTTGTGATTTGGAAGTGGGAATTCTAGGTTCACGATTACTAAGTGTGACTGGTGCTAATCTCTTAATCACAAGTTTGTGAGTTTACTTCACTAATGGAAGGTAAAGGACCATAAGTTTGTGCAAAGTCTGTTTTGGGATTAACATTAGAAGACTCAGGTGTTTTGATGATAACCCTTGGTGTGTTTGAAGAATCCGTTGGTGTGACGAAAGTGACCGCATTTTTATAATTAAAAGGTTTGTTGTAAACAACGTTTTTTAATTTTGGTCGACTCTCGTCTTCTGCATCTAATTCCTCTTGACGATGATATTCAACAACACTCATGACAGTATTATCAATTTTGTATTCTGCACTAGAAACTTCGGGAGTTGGTTTGAATGTTTTTAGTGAAAGCTTTGGTTTGTAATCAGCTAGATTTTTTCCATATCCTTTTGGATTGGGTTTTAAGGTAAACTTTTCAATAGCTGTTACGGATTCACCATGTTTGTAAACAACAGTTTTAAACTCTTTAAGTTTGTTTTGCAAGCCGAGAATTTCGTCAAGAAGGTCATCTACCCGATTCGTTGAATGCTTTTTGTATGCGGAGAACTGTTTTTGACAATTTAACAACTCAGCCTTAGCTTTTTGATTTTCCAAGGTGAGAGCGTTAATTTGCTTTTTATGTTCGTGTTTCAGTTGTTCTAATTCAGACAACAAAGCATTCTTCGAGGCGGCTAGATCACGCATCTGTCTCTCTAAATATTTTTCGTTTTGATGAGATTTTGCAAAAGCGGCTTCAAAACCTTTTTCACGGGTTTCTTGAGTTTTGAAAAAGTTGAGTTGCATTTGTAAGCATTCAAAATCCTTGGTTAACAGTGCATTTTTACTTTTTAAGGACTGATTTAATGCAACACATGCAGCAATTTGGGATTGTTGGTCTTTAAGTAACAGAACAAGATCTGGATGGGGCAAAGGTTCATCTTGTTCAACGTGAGTCACAACATGATCATTATTTAGATCCTCAAGTATAACCACGGAGTCAATTTGATTATCAAGGGAAACCATAAGGTCTTCTGGATCGTCAAATGTAACTACGGGGTTTATTTGAAAATCGTCAGAATGAGATGTAGATGACTCATTTTGAACATTCTGAGCCGTGCCGGATTCAGATATTGATGGAGATATTAGTTCAGATATGATGATGGTTTGTTCGGGTACCTGAGACAAGCCATCAGTGTCATACACTGGGCCTGTTTCACTTATGTGTAACTCTTGCATATTAGCCATCAGCATAACAGCTACATTGGCCTGCAAGTCCTCCATATCATCATCCGAGTCTGCATCTGCCATAAAGCTCTGTTCTTTGTCTGTGAGAGATCCACCAGCTTCATCCTTAAGAGCCAAAAGTAAAGCCTCTTTGAAATAAGCACTGCCCCTAGTCCTTGGCTTTGGGCATGCATTAGCCAGGTGTCCCTTCTCATTGCAGTTGTAGCATCTAAGACCATTTAACCGATTCTGAGCATTTCCCTGTTCCACCACTTGAGCTCTGTTGTTATTCCTACCCACAGCATTAAACCCTTGACCACCGCCCATCTGACGACCATAATCACGATTCTGAACTTCAACACCTCCATTGTTCACAACAGCTTGAGTCCGTGTATTAGATGAGGAACGAATACGATTGTTGGATTTGTTGGTGTAACGGCCAAAAGCATTAGCAATCATCACAAATCCTTGTTGCAATGCTTCGAATGGATCGATTTCCTCAGTCGCTTCACTGACATATGCTTGAGCATTGTTTCTGTATGGAACCAAATTATTTTGTTGAGGTTGTTGCTGTGAAGGTGTGTTTGAAGCAGTTGGTTGAGTTGCTGGTTGAGAGGGATAATTCTTTTGAGCATACAAGGCAAGTTGTTGATTATCCGGTTGTGACTGTTTAGCAATTTGAGCACGAAGAATCCTTTCCCGATCAACTTCCTTTTCATGAGGCTTCAAGTAATCGTACAACAATCCATAAGTAGAATGATGCATATTCTTCGCTTGATGGAGAAAAGTGACATACTTCTCCCATTCAGGACCAAGACTACTCAGGAACTTAGTATTCACTGCAATTCTTGGCATGATGATGTTGTGTTTATCCAAATCATTGATGATGTCTGAAAATCGATGATGATAGGACTCTAGTGTCTCTCCAGGTTCAATCATGAAGTGTTCATAAGCCAAGTAAATTTTGGATTCCAAATCCTCCTGATTGAGTACAGATCCTTCCATAAGAAGACGAATATGATCCCACATTTTTTGTGCAGTCTTTTGAGCATCAACACTACGAAGAATTGGGTTTGGTAATCCTAAGAGGATATATTCCATTGCAAGTTAATCAGCTTCATAGTGTAGAAGTTCTGTAGGATTTAAATCTGCAACAGTAGCAATGTTGGTTTGTTCATCTCTTGGTGGAACAGCAGTTGGATCTCCGGGTACAATGACAGTAGGCATCTCAAATGGACCTTCCAAGATAACCTTCTTTAAGAACTTTCCATGTGGCTTCTTCAGATCACAAAACCGAAAGAACCTTATCACCCATTGATCATAGTTTCCTGGAGTGAGCATTGGAGGTCTATCAAGTGATCCAGCTTCATGAATTGATTGTTGGCTGCTTAAAGCTTCACACATCTTTGCAAACCAAGTGGGTTCCTTCATAGTGTTCCTTGATGGATGTTGATTGAAATCATTTGTGTAAGTTTGAACTTGAAGGCTTGGTGGTGGTTGAACCATTTTTGGTTGTGGAATTGCACCAAGTTGTGGAGTTAATTGTTGTTGTTGTTGATGATTATAAGTGTGAGGGAAATAGTTAGAGTATGGTGGTTGAGACATGATGATGAACTTGTGTGGTAAAATGGATCTTTGTAGTCGAATGAACCTTTGTTGATGAAGTGTCCTTAAGCGTAGAAAAGACAAGAACCAAGTAGCACTTATGCGTAAAAATACCAAAAGTTACGCGTAACAATGAGGAGTTACGCGTAGGTTTTAGCTTACGCGTAAGTAGGAAAAAAAACACTAAAGTTAGGCGTAGACAAAAGTTAGGCGTAGAAAGTTAGGCGTAGGATTACCTTATGCGTAGACCTAAGTTTACGCGTAAAGTGAATCTTATGCGTAGAATTTCTACGCGTAATTTTAGGGTTTTTGCCCAAATGATCTTTTACACTTCACAGTGTAAAAGATATCCAAAGTCGAAGTATTTTCAGACTTATCCAAGTAAGAAAACACGGAATAAACCAGGAAAATGAAGATCAAACCAAGGAAAAATCTTACGCGTAATTTTAGGGTTTTGATACGCGTAGGATTACTCGTAACTTTGATTTTGCTCAAATGTGTTTCTAAACCAGATTTTTGTTATGGAATAGCTTCAATAGTACCAAAAGAACACAAAAGTGTGAATTTTGATGTACCAAAACTGCTAAACGGGTTACGCGTAGAACGACACCCACAAACAAAAACAAGCTTAAAAACGTAGATCCACGCGTAAAGTTTGAAACTTTTTGCCAAAAACCAGTATTTTAACACCTCAAAACATTGAAAGTACAAGAATCTTGGATTAAAAAGTGTAAAAAACGAGTTTTTAAGAGAACCAAAGATTGCGTTATCTTTACGCGTAAGAACCAAAACCAAAAGTTTCAAAAACAAAGTGTACACCCAACTATTTGGTGATTGATACCACTGTTAGGTCACTAGTTTTACAAACACAAGTTATAAAGAAAGAGATAAGGCGATTGAACAAGATCTAACACACACACAAACAATAATAAGAGGTGGTTATGCGTAGGTGAATGTGAAAGAGAATAACTTGAACAACCAACCCTCAAGTGAGGGTTATTACATTGTTTATATAGGCAAGGAGCTAGGGCAACACTCCCTCTCCTTCCCTATTCCTTATTGGGCTTGGGCCTAAGCTTATGGGCCTTCTACATAAGCTTGACCTTAAACAAACATAAAGGCCATAATAAAGCTACCTATTACATATGAAATATAAATACTTGAAATACTGTTTAGGAGTGATTCCAACATAGACTATCCTTAAGGTGAGCACAATAGTTATGAAACACAAGTTCATTATTCCTAAGATGAGGAGGAATGTATTTAACAGTCACAATATATTTTCAGTTAGAGGATGACCTTGAAGCAATATTCTCATTAAAAACAAGTGGCAGTCTCCCTTTTTCCTGACTCCTCAGATTCTCAATTTCCTTTTGTAAAGAAGTTATTTTTTCGTTGTTTTTGTCACGAGTGATTTTCATTGAATCATATAACTCTTTAAAGTGTCGTTTAACTTTTTCATTTTCTTCTAGAAAACTCTCGTTTTCTTTTTGTAAAGCATTTACTAAGTTTTGAAGATGAAAAGTTTGAGAATACTGAGAATCTAAAGGAGGAGGCATTTAGGAGCCAGTCACATTGTTCTTTTCACCTTTTAATTGAGAGATTTGGGCTTTTAACTTTTTGATCGTGCAATAATGAGCTTGAATCTGTTCGTCACGTTTATTTATCTGAAAAACTGCATCAAACTCTGGAACATCTGAGGATGTCTTGATATTTTAGGTTTTAACATTTTCTTTAAGATGTTGATATTTTAGTTGCAAATCAAAATGTTCAACTTCTTGTTTAGAAAGATGTTTTACCAAATTATCGTGATCATCTCGATCAATTTTCTCACTAAGTTCTGAGTTTTTGCTTTCAAGCTCAATGACACGATCATGGGAGACTTTCAATGCAATAGATAATTCATGAAATCGAGAAGCGGTAATGGAGTGATTCGTAGTAGTGTAAAACACATCTTGAGCAATACATTCAGAAATAAGATTCTCATTCAAGGTATGCAAGTTCTTCCTCTCAATCTCATTATATTTTAATTCATGCTCATAGTCACTAACCTCAACTATCATTGCATCAAATTCCTTTTCCATTTCTTTAATATCTGAATCCATCCCCTTTTTAAAACTCTCAAATTGATCTTTTAGTTGTTTAAAGAAAGGCATGACCTCAGTTAAATAGCATTCTTTAGTTTGCTCAAAACCCCTCTCCCCTTCAGTTATCCCAGTGGGTGTGATCCTTTTCTTACAAGTTTTCTCAAAATCAACAAATAATTGAAAGATAACATATTGACTGATTAAGGTCTTGCTTTTAGTGGCAATAGTCCTAGGGACTAGATGCATTGGTGTATTAGGAGGATACACAGTTGCTGTAGGCATTTTCCTAAAGGGGGAATTTGTTACAACAAGATTCTTTGCTTTTTGCTTATCTAAATCCTTTTTCCAGAACACTTGTTCGGGTGTTAACAACGTTTGAGGCTTAAACATGTTCAAGGAAATCCAATTTTCCTTTTTTTAGTCATGGGGTCTGATAATTATGTTTTTCTCTTTACATGTAGGATTGTTGAGTTTTTTATCCATTTTGTCCCTAATGACCTCATATGATTTCTTATCTTCTTCAGTGCACTCAGCACAACTAGGTATCTGCCTAGGTTTAAGGATTTCATTGCCATCATAAATTACCTTATGAGCAGTTCTAGCCCTTTTAATGACCTCTGGATTTGGTTCCTCAACAAGGGGAATGCTATGCTTATCGCTTAAGACTCTATGCTTAGTGATCAAGTGAGCAGTATGAATGGTGTTCCCTTGTACGTACAACTTATTTTCAAGTTTGTTTTTCAAAGTTTTTAGATTGGAAAAATCATTCAAAAGTTTTAATTCCTTAGCATTGAATTTTTGCTTAAGCATTTTCACATTTTCTTGAAGTTCTTGTTTTTGCTTAGCAGTTTTAGAAAGCTTTTCTTGTAAGGAGTTTAACTCTTGTTTTAATACTTCTACTCTAAAGTTACTTTTCTAATAATTGTACGCATTTGGTCATCCATTTCCTGCTCACGGGTGGTCAACTCAAATTTAGCACGTTGTTCATAAATAGCAACTTGTTCTTTATAGGCATTCAGTTCAGTAACAACAGAATCATCATGAGCACATGCAGTGTATTCAACAAAAATATAGTCATCATTGACTGCAGAAGATGCATCACTTGGTACAGTCTCACTTTCACTTTGTTTCACATATTGATCATATGGGACAACATTGATATTACCCATTTTTTCAATATCTGACTCAAAAGTTTCAGTTGATTGTACTTTGTCATGTATCTTTTGCTCATCAACATCATCGTATAGTTTTAATACCTTTGAGATGATTGATTCTTTGGATGGACTAGCTTGCTGTCGTGAGGGGACCTTTGGAGAGACCATTGGAGAAATGCTAGCCATGAAAATTGTTTGTGCAGTAGGTTCATCATCGACGTCAGAGTCGTATGCATCACAGTCTGCAACTTGAAAGGCATTCTGATGATTATGACCTATCTCCTGAATTGGCTGCTCATCCACATCTGCATCATATGTCTTGGCATTGCCCTCAGCAAGAAACAACAGCTCCACTTCATCCAACACAGCTCCATTATCCTGAGCTTGCACAAGTAACATCTTGTCTTTGAAGTACTCTGCATTTTGAGGGCGTTTTGGAGAAGTGCTGTTCCTTGCTATGTGTCCATCACCACCACAGTTGTAGCACTTAATTGGCTTTGCTTGTCCTTGATTTCCATTTCTTCCACGATTCTGATTTGCTACATATCCTCTACCAACTCCACCTCATCCCTGGTCATACTGTCTTTCATGAACTGGTTGCACCACAACCTTTCCATCTCTGACGGTAGCTTGATTGTGTGGATTGGATGTTGTTCTGAGGTTATTGTTGGTGTGTGGGAGAGATTTCATGTTTTGACTAATCATGAGAGCCAGTTGATTAATGAAGTGTCCCACGCGTGCATTACCATCAGCTTGTTTGAACATTGGATCAGGAATGAGTTTGTGATTACCATTACCCATGGGTATAACTTGAGAAGCTTTGGTGGTAATTCCAACATTTGTGTAGAAAGCAGTTGAATCATTTGGTGAGCTTGATTCTCCCTGATTGGTTTTGAATTGCTCCAGAATCCTTTTCTCAAACATAGCATGTCTCTCATTCTGAAGAAGGAAAGCATAGAGTTGCTCATAGTTTGTATTTTTCAATCCTTTGGTTAGCTTCACAGAGGTGACAAACTTGTACCATTCGGGATTCATGTTGTTCACGAATTTTGTGTTCAGCTGAATGTTAGGCATGGTCATTTTGATGTTCCTCATGTCATTCACAAGCTTATGGAATCTCACATAGTACTCATAGACACTCTCATCTGGTTTCATCTTGAAGTGTTCAAATTCATCATACAGTTGTGATTCTCTGTCTTCAATAGTTAATTCAGAACCTGAGAGGAGCATCTTGACATTATCCCATACAGCCTTTGCTTAAGTGTTGTGATTAATAAGCTTGTAGATGTCTTTTGGAAGACCTTGAAGTATAATGTTAGAAGCCCTGATATCTGCATCGAATCTCTTTTTCTCCTTATCATTGAGCTCATCATACGTCTTTGGTCTGTCTATTCCATAGATCATTGTTCCATCTGCAGCTGTATTAATTAAGTCTCTAGTAGTCTCAATCTGATAAGGTCCTTCATCGATTGACTTGAGAATGTTGACTCCGTTTTCTTTTCCCAAACAGTACAATCAGATTCGTTGTGCCCATGAGTCATAATCAGTTCTGTCAAGCATAGGTGGATGTGTATCTGACCCTGCTGCTTGAACGTCCTCAGCTACGGAAGAAACAATAGTAGAAACAATGTTTGCCATGATTACAAGTTCTACGGGATTTTACTATTCTTTGATTAAACCGGGAAATTTATTCTTTCACGGGATTTTACTAAACCAAAACAACAACCGTAAGAATGTGTCACGAAGAAGTAACAAGTCTCAATAGACAAGTAGCTAAATACTCAACTCGCTTAGTTATCAACTGGCTAAACAACCAACTCGCTAAACAACCAACTCGCTCAAAGAAACAAGTCGCTTAAGGAATCAACTCACTAAATAGCCAAGTCGCATTAGTATCAACTCGCAACACAATCAACTCGCTTAATGAAACAAGTCGCTAAATAGCCAACTCGCTTTAGTATCAACTCGCAACACAATCAACTCGCTTAATGAAACAAGTCGCTTTAAGAATCAACTCGCTTAATAGCAAGTCGCAAACGGACACAACTCGCTTAACCACCAAGTCGCTTAAAAGGTCAACTCGCTAAATAGCCAAGTCGCATATATCAACTCGCTTCCAGTAACAAAGCAACTCGCTTCGAAGAAACTCAAGTCCGAGACTCAACTCGCTTAGTACTTTGTTCACAAATAACAACTTTATCAATCAAAAACAACCAAACCACAATGATTTAAGCCTTCCAATTCAAAACATAAACACATATGATGATCCTAAACACAAAAGTACAAGAAAAATTCAAACTTTAACAATATAATTTGTCCAAATGATTCAAACTCTCCTAAACACTTAATACCCCAAAAACCTTATGAAATCCACCAAAACAAAGAGCATGAAAGATGAATGATCAAACCATGGCTCTTGATACCAATTGTAAGATATAGGATTTCACAAACACACTAAACCATAATCACTATGGGGCGTTCAAGTAGTTTAGAGAGAGAATGTTTTAGAGAGAGAAAGGGAAGAGAGTTGGGAACTATGTGAAACAAAGAAAAATGGTATTGAAGCTCCAACCCTCTACCTTGGGAGGTAGAGGGTATTTATAGTTTCTTACAAACAAAGGCCACCTACGGGCTGTGGATCAGGCATACAGTGGGTAAAGACCCGTCCGTCCTCCACGGTGTTACATAACAAACTACTTAATAATATAACTTGACTACGACTAAGAGCATTCTAACGAATACATATACTTGAGGTGACCGACTCTTTAACGACTGAATTTTCTAATTCCTAACACCTTAGTAACCACCAGTAGCATACGAATTGAACCCGGTTTCTGCCCTAAGGTTGAATTATTGGAGGGCTATCTCTTTTCACCCTTTTCTCATTCATTTCTTTTTCATTCTTCAACCCCTTTAGTGCTTACAGAGACTTCATTACTAGAACCTTGTTGGGTTTATTCCAGTTCTAGCTCTATCTCAGTCCGCACTCTTCCCATTTCTCACTTTTCTCCTTTTTCATCATACCTAAGGACTTCTGCACTATCTAGTGGATTGTCCCTGGGTAGATCCCTCCGGCTCTGGCGGGATCGTGGGAACGAATACCTAACATAACCATCCTTATATCACCATGCATAAAGTAAATTTGGTCGGTCTTATGGTATTGTTCATTCCACCTCGAAACCAATTGAAAACCATTTGAAAAATCTATCAAGGTACTTGTGATATAAAATCAAAGAATTTTGTACCTTAATTGTTTTTTATCCTTTTAGAAAAGCTCCCCCTCAACATGTGCTTCAAATATTTGAAATCATTTTAGCACATGGAGGAGAGAGGACTTTTTAAATCTTAGATTAAAAACGAAAGATCCAATCTTTGTTTAACATTTTCTAAAATGATCATCATCACTTCCCGATCAAATCAAGTATTTAAGTACTTTGGATAAAATATTTTGGGAAGGATGAGGTTTTCATTAGATTGCTCCCCCTGAATGTGTGCATTGATAATCAAGAAATTTTTTTAATACAGTTTAGAGCATACAAGGGGAATATGAAGCGAATTTCACGATCATAGTAGGCAATGAAACAATTTAAATTTACAATCAAGGTACTTTATGAAAAGAATATTATGTTGAAGTACCTTGATAGTTTTGTATAATTTTTGAAATGCTCCCCCTCAATATGTGCTTCAATATACGAAAAGGTTTAGCACATATTGGGAGAGATGCCAATTTATTGAGACTTGAATATCACATTTTATCAGATTGCATATTTATATCACATTTTCTCCCCCGATCAAAAATTTCAAATCCTTTGAGATTTTGGATCTCAAGTGATTTAAATATGTAAAAAACCTTGTTGGAGAAAAATGTGTCCGGTTTTATTTGATCTGAAACGAAACACTACAATGTTCCCTCTTAAGAACGAGAGGGAAGCTACAAGCCATAACCTATCACTACTATATACATTATTGTTATTATTGTTCATAGTACAACCACCATATTACACATGAGAGTTAAACAAAATAGCTACTATGAGAAGATATCATCATTTTGTTCTCTGTAGTAGCTTGTAGTGTCCTTCACGAACTCTCCTTCCCACAACACTTTCAAGGCTGCGGAATATCTTTCTTGTCTTAAGTCTTCGTCCGATAGCACCAATGAAATCTTCACACCTTTTCACATCATGTTCCGTCCAAAACCTCATGTTGTTCCCCGACCTCATCTCTAGCTTAAACTTCTTGACCCTCAAATCCAATTCTTCTTTAATCACCTTTAGCGTACCATCACTGAACTTGTAAATCTCACACTGTCTAAGTAGCATTCTTGAACCATATTTGTCTGTAAAGACAACTGCTCTTGGAGTGTCAATCACTGAGTAATTTTGTTTGAAATCATGCCCTGTGGCTTCCCATTGAGGTTTTGTGAGATTGATTTGAGTCTGGTAGCTTTCCATTCCAAGTTGAAAATCACCCACTCTTTGTCGTATCACTAACCCCATTATCCATAGATTGACTGCCGCAGCGAGAGACTTCTTTTCACGAATGGTCAAGATGGCCTTGAAGGTTCAATAGGTACATATCTTCAAAGTCACTTGGGGACAAGTGCTTGAAATCGTTTTCTTCAATTACATGGTCTTTAAAGTCAGCTCTTCTGAGAACAATCTTCTTCAGATAATCATAACCATAAATTGGGAAAATCTCCACGCTGACCACACTTAGAATTCGCAGCTTGGATCGAACAGCTTTGCGCTTCTTTTCTGCACCATGTCTTTCAATGTAGAATTTCTTCTTTTTAAACAACCAATGAGAGATTCCGTATGAAGCAACAATATCATACTCGTATTCTTTGTCTGTCCAGAATTGGTTGGGTACCATCTGCTCAAGACCTGGATCTAAGTAAGTTGTCGCCTTCATCTTAGAAATAGATAAGGCAGGTCTTCTTCCTTGAACATTAGCCCGTAGATAGTCCAGATCTTTATTAAAGAATAATTCTGATTGAATGGTCTTCTGTCCGGGTTCACCACCAAGAGGAAGAGGGTTGTTGACGTTGAATCGACTGATATTATCATCTACTTGATCTGTCAACAACTTGTGACATTCTTCCATTTGGAATTACAGATGAGCGTCATCAGAATGAAAGACTTTAACAATATCATAAGTTTGGCCTTCAAGATCCTTTGGTGTGATTGATGAGATTCCCTATTTTTCACAATACCATTTAATGAAGCTTCCCATGTCACCAGTAATGTGCAAGAGTGATTCTTCTGAAGGATCTTCATGGTTGGCTACAATGGTTGTTGCCCAGTGTTGGAATCACTTCTAAACTAGATTACAAGTGTTAGTAATTAATATGTAATAGTTAGCTTAATTAGGCTTTTATGTTAGTAATTATGGCAAGGCTTATGTAGAAAGCCCATAAGCCTTGGCCCAAGCCCAATAAGGAAAGGAAGGGAACTAGTGTGTTGCCCTAGCTCCTTCCCCTATAAATAGTCTTGTAAACCTTCACTTGAAGGTTGGTTGTTCATTTCATATCAAAACCTACGCATAACCCTCCTATATTCATTCGTGTGTTTGTGTGTTTTGTTCAACCGATCACTCCTTATCTTATTTTTTCATATTGATGCTTGTGTTACAAACATGGTGACCTAACAGTGGTATCATTCGCCAAACAGTTGGGTGAAACGGTTTTGTTTTTGAAGTCTTAAAAGTATACGCGTAAGTTTTGGTTTATAAACTTTCATACGCAAAAAGCTTTCATTTTTACATTTTAAAACTCAAGATTCTTGTATTTAAAGGTTATTTGGTGTTAAAGTTTAAGTTTTTGGCAAAAAGTTTGAAACTTTACGTGTATTTCCTTAGTTTTGAGCTTGATTTCATTCGCATAGTCATTTCTACGTGTAAGGTGTATAAGAGTTTTGGATCATCAAGTTTCACACTTTTGTGTTATTTTGGTGATATTGAAGCTGTTTCATCATAAAAATCTGGTTCAGAAACACTTTGGGCAGAAAAATCAGTTTTGGCAAAGTTTTTGGTAAATCCTACGCATAGCAAAACCCTAAGTTTACGCGTAAACTCCAAAAGGTTTGATCTTCAGTATTATTGGTTTACTCAGTGTTTTCTTTCTTGGATAAGCCTGAAACGCTTCGACTTTGGATATCTTTTACACTAGAATAAGTGTAAAGGATTTTTGGGCAAAACCCTAGTTTTATGCCTAAGCTAAAACTTACGCGTAGCATACTTTACGCCTAAGCATTTTCTTACGCCTAAGCCTGTCTTATGCATAAGCAAGTCTTACGCATAAGCATTCTACTACTAAGCTTTTGGTTTACGCATAAGCTAAGGTTTCCTTAACCCTACGCGTAAGCTCTACTCTTACGCGTAAGTTGGTGTTTTTACGCATATGGTCTTCTCTTTGCCTAAGCTAGTTTTCTACGCATAAGGATACTTCATCAACTAAGTTTCATTCGACTACAAAGATCCATCATCAACACAAGTTTCAAGATGTCTCAACCACCATTCTCTAGCTACTTCCCTCATGTGTATCCTCAACAACAACAACAACAACAACAACTCAATCAACAACAGAAATTTTATCAACAACTACAACAACAGCAACAACAACAACAACTTCAACAACAATTTCCTCAAGGAGCAATTCAACCACAAATGATTCAACCACCCCCTATTCTTCAAGTACAACCCTACACAAACTTTCAAAATCAACATCCATCCAGGAATACTATGAAGGAACCGTCTTGGTTTGCAAAGATGTGTGAAGCTTTAAGTAGCCAAAAATCCATACATGAAGCTGGATCACTTGATAGACCTCCAAAGCTCACTCCCAAAAACTATGATCAATGGGTGATAAGGTTCTTTAGGTTCTGTGATCTAAAGAAGCCACATGGAAAATTCTTGAAGAAGGTCATCCTTGAAGGTCCATTTCAGATGCCTACTATCACTGTACCCGGAGATCTAACTGCTAATCCACCAAGAGATGATCTCACCAACGTTGTCGGTCTTAATGAACTTACTGCTGATCAACTTCTACACTTGGAAGCCGATGAACTTGCAATGAAATACATCCTTTTAGGATTACCTAATCCAATACTTCGTAGTGTTGATACTCAGAAGACTGCCAAAGCAATGTGGGAGCATATTCATCTTCTCATGGAAGGAATATAACTCAATCAAGAAGACATGGAATCCAAAATATACATAGCATATGAACACTTCATGATTGAACCAGGGGAGACATTAGAGTCATATCATCATCGATTCTCAGACATCATCAATGACTTAGACAAACATAACATAATTATGCCAAGAATTGCAGTCAACAATAAGTTCCTAAGTAGTCTTGGTCCTGATTGGGAAAAGTATGTTATTTTCATCCGTCAAGCAACGAATCTTCATCATGCTACATACGGGTTGTTGTACGACTATTTGAAGCCCCACCAAAAGGAAGTTGACAAAGAAAGGATCATTCGTGGAATCCCTGCTTCGCCTTCACCCGGATAATCAATCGCTTGCTTTGTGGGCTCAAGCTTGTTATCCACAATTCTCGGCCTTACAAATTGTCTTCACAAATCCTCCACAACCAACTGCTACAATTACACCATATGATCCGTCACAGCAACAATCTCAAGAAACTCAATTGGTTCCATACAACAACAACACTGATCAAGCACTTTACAGTGAATCCAATGAGGATACAGAAGCTTTAGATGCATTACAACAAGGGTTTGTCATGATTGCTAGAGCCTTCGGCCAATCTTCAAACAAATCCAACAATAGCATTCGTACCTCATCAAACACAAGGAATCAGGCTGTTGTTAACAATGGACGTGTTGAAGTTCAGAATCGTGGTAATGTTCGTCAGATGGGTAGTGGTCAAGGGATTAATGCTAATGGAAGGAATAACATGGGTGCTCCACAACAACGAGCTCAAGTGGTTGAACAAGGAAATGCTCAGACTGGGATTAATGGTCTTCGTTGTTATAACTGTAATGAGAAGGGTCATCTGGCTAATGCTTGCCCAAAGCCGAGGACAAGAGGCAGCGCTTATCACAAAGAGGCTTTACTCTTGGCTCTTAAGGATGAAGCTGGTGGAACTCTTACCAACAAGGAACAGAGGTTCATGGAAAATGCAGATTCTGATGATGACATGGAGGACTTGCAGGCCAATGCAGCAGTGATGCTAATGCCTAACATGCACAAACTCCACATGAGTGACACAGGCCCAGTGTATGACACTGACGGCTTGTCTGATATCTCCGCCAACATCTGCATCCGACGAGGATCAGTGTGTTCAACATGAGCCGTCTACTTCTCATTTCAATGAAAATCAAATAGATCCCGTAGTTATATTTGACGATCAAGATGACCTTATGGTTACCATTGATAATCAAGTTGACTTCGTGGTTATACTTGAGGATCTGAACAATGATCATGTTGAGACTCACGTTGAACAAGTTGAACTTTTGTCTAATCCAGATATTGAGCTCATGACCTTAATTAATGACAAAAAATCTCGAATGGAAACATGCCTTGACATCAATAAGCAATTAAAGGACAAAAATGCACTGCTGACTAAGGATAATGAATGCTTAAAATTTCAACTCAACATTTTTCAAACACAAGAAAAACGTGAAAAAGGTTTTGAAGTCGCTTTTGCTAAATCTTACCAAAACGGAAAATCTTTAGAAAAACAGATATGTGATCTAGTTGCATCTAAGAATGCTTTGTTGTCTCAAATAGAACAACTGAAATATGATCATAAACAACAACTTAACGCTCTCACTTTGGAAACTCAAAAAGCCAAGTCTGAGTTGTTAACTTGTCAAAAACAGCCCTGTGAGTACAAAAAGCATTCAAAAAAATGAATAGATGACTATCTTGAAGAAATTGTCGACTTACAAAACAAAATCAAAGAGTTTCGAAATGTTGTTTATAAACATGGTGAGTCAATCACAACTATTCAAAAGTTTGCTTTTAAACCAAATCCAAATGGATATGGACCGAATCTTGCTGATTACAAACCAAAGTTTTCAAATAGAGCATTCAAACCAAATCCGCAAGTTTACAGTGCAGAACATAGAATTGATGATTCCATCATGAGTGTTGTTGAATATAATCGAATGGAGGAATTAGATGCAGAAGACGAGAGTCGATCAAAATATGAAAATGTTGTTTATAACAAACCTTTTAACTATTAAAAAACCATCACTTTCGTCGCACAACAGGATAATTCAAACACACCTTGGGTTATCACGCCTTTTTTTGAGTCTTCTAATGTTGTTCCTCAACCCAATACCGTACAAATTAATGGTCCTTTACCTTCACTTAGTGAAGTAAAAACATTATCAAAATAATGTAAAATTCTTAAATATTTTGAAACATTCCTTTCGGACATCAAACTTTTGGAACGTGAAATTGAATTTCATTCTGAAATAAAAGTTGAACATTTTCAATCGCCTCTCGCGCGAGCACAAAGAGATATTTTTCAGAAAAGAATTTTACCCCATGTCCGAAATTTGAAAATGTGTGCAATATATTGGGAACGGGATTTTCACAAGGAGCTTGGACTTATGAAAAGAGTTTTCGAACAAACAGAAACATCGATTTCAAAAACAAAATGTAAAAAGAAAATGTTACGAAAAGATGTTGATCGACTCTTAGAAGATGTAATCTATGTTGATACCATAAATGTTGTGTTGTTACATTTTGTTGCATATGCATTTGATTATATCTCTGCTGATCCTGTTGAAAATGTTGAGAATACTGATACTGTGTTACAAATCAAGTCTTTAAAAGTTGAAAATGAGTTGTTAAACGAGCTTTCAAATTCAAAACGTCGTCTTCAATGGTGTCAAAAAGATTGTCAAACTCGAGAACTCGCTTTGAAAAACAAAATCAACCAGTTGCATACAAAAACTCTTAATCCAAAACTTGAGCAACTGATTATGAAAACATGTCCTTGAAGTGTCAAATTTCAAAAAATGAACAAGAAATTTCAAAAGTTAAAAAGGAATATCATGTCATATTTGATTTACTCATAAAGACTCGTGCTCAAGCGTCAAAAGATACTGATGATCATCTTGCATACACCAAAGATGTTTTAGGAAGTAATCGAAAAATTAGATCTGAAAATCAAGATTTGTTACACACTATTCATGACTTAAAAGCAAGTTGGTGAAACTTAAGAAAGATAGGAATAGTAACACAACAGTAACTGCACCTAGACAGATTCAAACTGACTCTAGAACATCTAATGACAAACTAAAAGACACTAATGTGCTTCCCTCTACTGTAACAGGAATAGTTGCCTCTTTTCCCAACGCCTGCACTTCACAGCCTAGGAGCAATACAAGGAAGAATAGGAAGTTGCGACGTAAAAAAAGAACAATAAAGACCTCTGAAGTAGAAGAAAACCTTAGGACTTTGAATAAAACTCATGTTACTCCCACTTTAGATATTGCGTCTGACAAATGTAATGAACAAAGTGATGTAACAGATGTTGAATCTTTAAGTACTCTAAATGTTATGTTTGAAGCTTCTTGTGTTGGTTGTCGTAAAAGCATATTTTCTGGGTGTCATGATAAATGTGTTGCTAAGGCTATCTTATCTCGTAAATGGAATAATAGAAAACGGAATACCTCTAGGCCCACTAATGCTTCTAAGTCTGTGCTAGGTAAACCTCCATCTAGTGTTCCGGCTATGATCATTGATGTACCCATAAAACCCCCCTCACCTCCTAGGAAGAACTTATCACCTAGTGCATTTACTAAGACTAAAGCTAATACTAGTTGGAGATGGCATAAATGGTTACATAATACACTTGAATTTACATGGATACCTAAAATCATAGATATGTGTGTTTCAACTATAACTGCATCGGAACCCTCTAACTCTTAGGGGTTCCACCTCTACTTCTATTCCATCTGTGTCATCTGTGTGTAATGCAGGTGATACAGATCATTCTATGGATTGTTGATAGCGGATGTTCCCGGCACATGACAGGCAATCTCAAATTGTTATCAAACTTTGTTTCAAAGTTCATTGGCACTGTCAGGTTCGGGAATGATCACTTCGCAGCTATCATGGGCTACGGAGATTACATCAATGGTTACATCGAAATTAGCAGGGTTTATTATGTTGATGGTCTCGGTCACAATCTCTTCTCAGTTGGTCAATTTTGTGATGGAGATTTGGAAGTTTCTTTTCGGGAGAAAACTTGTTTCATTCGTGATCTACAAGGAAACGATCTTATGTCTGGTACCCGTACATCAAGTCGTTACACAATCTCAATGCAAGACATGATCGCTTCATCTCCCATCTGTCTACTCTCAAAGGAAACATCTACAAAATCTTGGCTATGGCACCGTCGACTCTCACACTTAAACTTTCAAACCATAACCAATCTTGCACGATATAAACTTGTTGAAGGTCTCCCAAGATTTCGGTATTCTAAAGATCACCTATGCTCAGCTTGTGAACAAGGGAAAAGCACTCGTGCTCACTTTCCTTCAAAGGTGGAACACAGCTCATAGCATGTGCTTCATCTTCTTCACATGGATTTGTGTTGCCCGATGCGTGTGCAGACGATTAATGGCAAACGCTACATCTTGGTAATTGTAGATGACTACTCACGATGGACTTGGGTTTATTTTCTTCGAAGTAAAGATCAAGCTCCACAGATGATCATCACCTTTCTCACAAAAATTCAAGTTCAGCTCTGAAACACAGTCAGACAAATCAGAACAAACAAAGGAACTGAATTTGTGAATCAAACTCTTCGTGCATATTATGAGAAAGTAGGAATTGAGCATTGTAGGACCTTACTTTTATCAACCTTATCACAAACCTAACACTTATATCACGTTATGCGTATAACACGAAGACACAAACAAAAACATTATGCTTTGAAAGATTAAGAAGAAAGGAAAGATGGTGACTTGATATAAGATATGTTATGCGTATGAATGTGTAGAGAGATGAAAACAAGAGATGTTATATTGCTCCAAAGAAAACACACACACACACACACTTTCAAGCACACCCCTCAAATGACCATTTGAGGGGTATTTATAGTCCAAGTGACTTGATGCCCTAAAAGGCTTTCTATGGGCATCGTGGGCTTGGACATGGGTTGGATTGGATATAAGGCAAGATTAACTAAACTAACACCCATTTAGCTTAGTCCAATCCACGAGCCCGTTGACTATTCTAGCACGATATCTAACACACGTTACAAAGTTCCTAAACGTGAATGACCATCACTTCTAACAAAACTATTAAGGCTAACAATCTCCCCCTAAGGGGTGGTCATTCAAATGATGCTCCACTTGATTAGGTCTTTACTTTTCTCGAGCTTGAACTTTGTGTGTAGATATAGAATAGTCTTGAATCTTTGTTCCTTCATGCTTTGTGATCAATTAATGTGGTTGTCTGCCGTTGTCAACTTCGTTGGTTAGGTGTCTCCATGCCTTTCTCCACCATGCTCACACTTCTATTTGTCTTTTGGTTAACAATGATGTAGTTCTCGAGTCTTTACACTTTGTATATTCTTTGACATTGACGAAGAATCATCTTTAACTTTGTGTTGCCTTTGATTATGATGAGAACTTTCATGTGTTTTTGGTATGAGCACGTGGAGAATCTGCACGATAAATCTGCTCCGGAGCTTCCATAAGAAGAAAACATAAAACAGGTTAGTATTAAGCAGATTCCGGCACTTACAAGTTTGAATTTTGAGGGTGTTATCAGCATAGTGTGAAAACACGTCTCTAATTCTCACAGAGGCCGTTCTTGAACTGGAGTCCCACAAGTGAGATAACGCGATGTACCGAAATACACCTACAGTTCAGATGAGTCGATGAGGTACACCGAAGCATCACCCCACGACTGTAGACGGTTTGAGACACACTAAGCGTAATCCACGGGGAGTTACCGAAGTGACCTGCTGTCAGGGCTGCTTGATGTTGA
This sequence comes from Chrysanthemum seticuspe, assembly GCA_019973895.1. Classification (NCBI taxonomy): domain Eukaryota; kingdom Viridiplantae; phylum Streptophyta; class Magnoliopsida; order Asterales; family Asteraceae; genus Chrysanthemum; species Chrysanthemum seticuspe. The sequence continues at coordinate 70,380,711 of BPTQ01000003.1, read as the reverse complement.
CCCTGGCAGGAGTTTCCATTCAATCACTGAGGATCACAATTGTGAAACCTCTCATAAATGTTCTGGCAGATTGCTAAGATCTGCGTAGGACTCTATAATATATCACTTGTGTCCTTATTGATGAACAACAAGCGATGTCATGTCAAGTGTTCCTATGAGATCTTTTGATGAATCTCGTGGCTCTAGACTCAATTAGTGCATTTTGGTTTTCCTGAGCGGAGACTAGGGAGAGGGTCTCCTTCTTCAATATCAACTATCTCTAAGAGAAAGTCGATAGATTATGTAGGGTTCCCAGTGAGAATGAAACAAATCCTTTTAAGAGGAATTGACTGGCTAGAAGGTTTTGTGCAGTGCGTCACTGGGTCCATGACGTCTTTGTCTTCAATACCAGTGTCAACTTAGTGACAACCAGTAGCAGATGAGTTGAACCCGGTTTCTGCCCTAAGGTTGAATATGGAGGGCTATATATTTTCACCCTTTTTCATTACTTTTCTTTTTAATTCTTCAACCCCTTCTTTCTCCTTTCTCACATTACTCCTTTTTTCAATCATTCCTAAGGACTTCTAATACTAACTATTTGTGATGTCCTTGGGTAGATCCCTCCGGCTCTGGCGGATCATAGGACAAATTTCCAATCCTTAGACACCTTATAACTCCATGATAGTCCCATGTTGCCATAAAACCATTTTTCTTGAAAAATCTCTCAGAGTGTTTATGATAGAAAACATGTTTGAAACATTCCGAGAGTTTTATATTTTCAGAAACACTCCCCCTTCACATGTGCTTATAAGTTTTGACAGAAATCTGCACATAGAGAGTAGAGTTCACACTTTTTGAATTGATCGACTTTAAATGAGCTAGACCGATTCGAGACACGTTTACATCACTAGAGAACTAGCTTGAAATTATTACCCGTCCTGGTCAAGTCCATAGAAAGTTTCTCAAAATGGTACATTTACTTACTTTGATTCCTCGTCAATTCATTGGTTTCAATTGAGTCGAGCCCTTTTTGAGATTCAAACAACGATCATTAAAACTTTTTGATCACATTTTAATCACGTCTCCTCCCCCTCAAAAATAGCATATGCGTGATATTTTTGATATCAACGGATTAAACAACATTTTAGAATCTTTTGGGGAGACAAACGGATTTGATTTAAGCATGAATTTGGAACATTTTTTATTTATACTCCCCCTTTAATACAGCATAATCAATTAAAGGGTTTTAGAGGGAGTTATCTTGAGCACAAAATATTTTGAAAGATTTTGAAAAATCTATTTGAACAATCTTGAAAAGGTGCTCAAGATGATGATGATTTCTCACCATTTTTAAATGTAGTGCACTGAAGCGTACACTTGTGATTTTCATTAAAAAGCACGAGTTTTGATTTGAAAAAAAATAATCAAAAGTCATCATTTCGGTCTGGGTTTCGTACTGATGTATACGAAAGCCATTATTGAAGAAATTTTGAGAAACGACATGTTTTGGAAAACATTTAAAGAACTCTCGCTCAAGCATCTGTACATGCCCGTATCATTGTTGAATGACATTTCTAGAAACGTATAGAATATCGATTATACGAGAGACATGTCGTAGAAGAATATTTTTGGATTTTTGATTTTATATTGTTTTTGTATTTTTTTTTTGAAAGTTTTTTATATTTTTATATTTTGTTTTTGTTGGTTTTTCAAATTTTGTATTTTGTTTTTCAAAAAATATTTACAGCAAAGCTTTTTTGGAAAATCATTTTCACGAAGATTCGAGAAGACATTCTAACTCCTCAGGGGTTAGGCTTCGCATTCCAATTCGTCGAACTAAATAGTCAAACCTTTCTTTTGGAAGGGCTTTAGTTAATAGATCGGCGAGTTGGTAATCAGTCTTCACGAAGAATAATTCAACAGTACCTTCTTCCACGTGTTCTTTTATGAAGTGATAGCGTACTCTGATATGCTTATTCTTTGAGTGGTGAACAGGATTGCATGATATGGCTATGGCACTTTTCGAGTCACAATACATAGGTATTTTATCGAAAGTAAAGCCATAATCTGTGAGTTGTGTTCTCATCCATAGAACTTGAGCACAACACGCAGATAGAGACACATACTCAGCTTCAGCGGTTGAAAGTGCAGTGCAATCTTGTTTCTTTGAAGACCAGCTTACTAACTTTTCACCCAAAAATTGTGCTCCTCCGGATGTACTTTTTGCTGTAACTTGATCACCTGCGTGGTCCGCATCTGAAAAAGCAATTAGATCAAATCCGGATTCCTTCGGATACCAAAGTCCCATGTGACTGGATGTCTTCAGGTACCGAAAGATCCGTTTAACCTCTTTGAGGTGCAGTTCGGTAGGCTTAGCCTGAAACCGTGCTAATAAGCAAATAGCAAAATGAATATCGGGTCGACTAGCAGTAAGATACATGAGAGAACCAATCATGCTCCGATATTTCTTCGGATCAATAGGTTTCCCAAACAAATAGGCTCCAATTTTTGGTGAAGTTACCATTGGTGTTCCGACCGAGTCATAATTATCCATACCATGATTTTTCAAAATCTCAGTTGTGTATTTAGCTTGATTTATAAAAATTCCACGAGGGGACTGATGTATTTGTAAACCAAGAAAGAATTTTAGTTCCCCCATCATGGACATTTCAAATTTGCTTTTCATGAGATTTTCAAAGTGTTTTGAAAGATTCGGATTAGTGGACCCAAAGATGATGTCGTCCACATAAATCTGAACAATCAAAATGTCGTTTTTGCATATTTGTGTAAACAAGGTAGGATCAACTGTTCCTGTGGTGAAATTGTTTTGGATCAGGAAAGAGGACAGTTCGTCATACCACGCTCTCGGAGCTTGTTTCAAACCATAGATTGCCTTTTTGAGTTTGTAGACGTAGTCTGGATGTTCCAAGTCGATGAAGCCTTCTGGCTGACTCACGTACACTTCTTCTTTCGGAGTTCCATTCAAGAACGCGGTCTTAATGTCCATCTGATAAACCGTGATGTTTTTGTGAGCTGCATAGGCTAAGAATATCCTGACTGCTTCAAGTCTAGCTACCGACGCGAATGACTCTTCAAAGTCTATCCCTTCCTCTTGTCTGTATCCTTTGGCCACAAGATGAGCTTTGTTGCGAATTACAGTCATCTCTTCATCCCTTTTGTTCTTCCATAACCATTTGAGATCAATGACGTGAATGTCAATTGGTCTTGGAACCATATCCCAAGAGTCATGAAGACGGTATTGGAGAAGTTCCTCCTGCATCGCTTCTATCCATGCGGGTTCTGCCATTGTCTCGCGAATGTTCTTTGGCTCGATATTGCTGATTGAGCAAAGGTAAATGCATAAGTCGCAATCGGTGGCAATTTGGCATCTCGTCTGAATTTGCCTTGAAGGTTCACCAATAACTTGTTCAATTGGGTGGTCTTTTGTCCACTTCAGAGTAGAAGGATACCGTTGGTTAAACGTATGCGAGTTAGATGGTTCTCGTAAGTTTGAGGATGATTCAGCTGATTCCATAGCAAACGGGTTTTCAAATAAGTCTTCATCTAACGTTGCATCGTTCTTGTTTTGGTTTTGCTCATCAACTGCTGGTAGAACGGGTGCAATAACTGGAGTAGATGTAGATGATGTTGATGGAGTTGGTGCATTGGTTTCGACCGTAGTAGATGCATCTTCTGTTGGTGGTGGAGGATGATTTTGAGCGGGTGCAGCGGAATGATGGTTTGATGCATTTGTCGAAGTTCCACCATAGTATTCATCGAACATTAACTCGAAGAAATTCTCCCATTCTTGTTCTTTAGGATTGTCAAACGAAGTTGATTGAGCTCTTTGAGGTACGAGTCCTGAACTGATGTGTCCAGAAGTCTGCGGGTTTAGTGCGGGTTCTAGAGCGAGTCTCTCAGAAGCCATGTGTGAAAGTTCATCAAATTTCACATTCATCGTCTCCATGATCCTCCGAGTTCTTCTGTTATACACCCTGAATGCCCTCGAGTTATCTGAATATCCAATGAAGATTCCAATATCACCTTTAGCTTTCTATTTACCTATATCTTCTTTGTCATTCGTTGGATAGCACAAAGCGCCAAACACGTGAAAGTAAGAGATATCAGGTTTTCTGTTGTTCACAAGCTCATACGTGGTTTTAATGAATCTAGGATGGATTAGGGATCGGTTCTGAGTGAAACAAGCAGTGGCAACAGCATCAGCCCATAGAAATAACGGTGCACTAGAATAAATTAGCATTGTGCGAGCAGCTTCCACAAGAGTACGATTTCTTCTTTCCACTACCCCATTCTGCTGTGGAGTTCTAACAACTGATGTCTGATGAGTTATTCCAACATCTTCAAAATAAGCTCTTAACTCTTGATTTGTGAATTCTGTGCCGTTGTCTATTCTTACAACTTTTACTGGAGCTTGAAGAAGTATTTGAATACGTTTCAGGAAGGTGATGATGATGCCTGGTGCTTCGTCTTTTGATCTCAGAAACTTAACCCATGTATATCTCGAATAATCATCGACGATAACAAGAATATACTTTTTCCCGTTAACGCTTTCAACTCTCATTGGGCCACATAAGTCCATGTGCAACATATGCAACCTTGCTTCCGAACTAGGTACGGTTTTGGGTTTATATGATGCTCTTTTGCTTTTTCCTTGTTCGCATGATGGACATAGGTGATCCTTGGTGTATTTAAACTTTGGAAGTCCGTTGACGATGTTGTTTTTGGCAAGATTGTTGATGGTGTCAAAATTGAGGTGGGATAACTTTCTATGCCATAACCAGGACTGTGTTCCAGATGCTCGTGTCATAAGACATATTGGTGATGAAGAGGCCATTTGATTGATGTCGATAGCATACAAGTTTGTATCACGATTCCCAGTTAAGAGATCAGTGCCATCCAAGTTTCTAACGAAGCAAGCATTTTTCCTAAAAGCAACCTCTAAATCTGCATCACAGAACTGCCCGACTGAAAACAAATTATGTCCCAACCCTTGGACATAGTAAACCTGAGTGATCAAATAATTTCCAAAAGGTAGATCTCCATAACCCATGATAGCTGCTACATGATCATTTCCAAAACGTACGGTTCCCATGAATTGCCAGACGAAATTAATCAGCAGCTTCAGATTCCCGGTCATGTGCTTGGAGCAACCCGAGTCGACGATCCAAAAACATATTTCGATAACCTGCCAATAACAGAAGAGGAAGATTTTGGAAACCGTTTTGATTTTGGTTCCTTTGGGTTAGAGGTAAAATCCTGATCACACTCATAGAAGTCATCTATTGGTAAGACAGGTTCCTCACTCATTCTACCATTCTGGAGTGTGAAAGTTCTACCCGTTGGTTTTCAAATGTCATCCCTAAAGTAAACATTATGCTCCCTATCAGTAGTGTAAAGCCTAAGTCTCGCAATTAGTCTTTGTTAAAACTAGCAGACCTTGATAGATCTTGAGCTCGTGGATCGTTAGCTATGCCTATGTAATCACAAGCACAGTAAAAGACAATCTCTACAACTTGTATTAAGTAGCGGAATTATAAACACAAGTAACACAAATAACTAAGAACTCTGTGATCCTCTATGGATCTTTATATTAACTAAAACTTTGTTTTTCCAATCGGTACATAACTCATACTATTGTGTTCCTTTTATAGACAAAGAACCCTGAACGAAACCCTAAACCGTTTCCCAAGAAACGTATAAACACAAAACTAAATAAGATATACACAATCACTTCCTAATAAAGCTCATGTATATCCAAACTAAATATACTAAACACGGAATAATAACTTCTGCAGAAACAAACTATTCTCTATAATATTTCAGTAGAATTATGTCTTCGGCAGAATCCATACACTTCAGCAGAATCCCTTCAGCAATAAGTTCAGCATAATCCATACTTCACATAATTCCTAACAATCCTCTCTTAAACTGGAATTTGACATGGTTAAGTTCCAGTTTCTTGATAAATCTTTAACTAGACAGCACCAGAGGATTGTACACGAACACCAGCAGCAAAGAATCAAAATAATAACATCTCTTTGATGAATAAACTCTGAAACTCCATATCTTTGCAGCAACAAATGACAACATGTACATCAAAACATATTAGTTTCATACTATTCTCATCACATCCAGGTGTGTTAACTCCTGTGAGAGGTGAATAATTGAAAATAATGGATTTGATGTCTCTTTACCAATAGCCATCACTACTGGAGTAGCCATATGTTTAAGTTCGAAAACTATGGTACACTGATAACCATCTGATTTATTGGCAAACCAGAAACCATATAAACGGATTTGATATGTCTTTACCTATAGCCGTTTGCTCAGGACTAGTCAATTCTTAGAATTGGTGAATTGATAACCAAATATGTAAGTCCAATGCCTTTACCACAAGCCATATACAAGTGGGCTAGTCAATTTTTGGATTCCAAAAAGGAATAAATCATGGTGAATTGAAAACCATACAACACTCAGCAATTAAGCATGGGTGGTTGCAGTCCCTATGATTTTGAGCAAACCATTAAAGCTATCAACAGATTTGATGTGTCTTTACCAAAGTTGTACCCCTTGGACTAGCTAACTCTTTGACATGCACAAGGTATATCTGGTGAGTCAATAACCATCAATAGTATACAACAAACCTGCAATAAAAGTTAGACAAACTCAAACATATACATTTTTTTTTAACTAATGAATAAAGAAAACAAATATTACAAAAAAAATACAAAATACCACAATCAAGATAAACCTTTATATTGCAGAAGCTGAGTTTTAATCAATCCAACACATTGCTCTGCATGAAGATCATCATTGCCAACTGGATTAGGAGGTACTTCCAACTTTTGTCGAAGCAATCTTTCCATTAAAGAAACAGACAAAGGATAAGTCTTATCCGAGAACATACACAAAATCATGCCACATTGTGTCTGAACCACATGAACACATGGCAGAGGATAGAACCTCCAACTCTCAATCTCCCACATATGTGAATTCTGCCAAATAGAATACCCTTTACCCGCTGGAGAATGAGAATCAAACAAGACTTGAAGATCACCCAATAAATATAAACCAGAACCCTGAGGTGAATGAATAGTATAATGCTGAGTGACATGTTCATACAGCATCTTCAAATCATGTCTATCCACCAAAGGAAATATTTCCTTCAAGAAGTTGAACTGTATAGTAGAATTATCCAGTCGATAAACAGTGTTAAGCTTCCCAGCTGTCCAATTGATCAATACAGCATGTGTTCCTTCAGGAAAAACATCAACAGATCATACTTTAATAAAAGTTGACTCAGCAGCCTTGAGATCTAAAGAAATACTCTTGGAAAGATGTTTCCTAGCTAGTCTCACAGATCTCCTTAAGGAACTAAGTTTCCTTTTAGCCATCCTTTTCTTCCTCCTACCAGGTATATTCATTCCCAGAGATGATCCTTCCTCAGAATTTTCAAGAACATCTTCAGCTTGAGTAGAAGAAGCAGAATTCTTACTCAATTTATCTCCCAAATTATCAACAGATGCAATACTAGGCAATGCTTCAGGAGAAACAAGAAAAGGTTCAGCAGAAGAAACCATATCAGCTGAACTTCTCTCCTCAACAACTGCTTCAGAAGAAACAACAGGAGAACTTAATTTTGGTGCCACATCATCAAAATTATCTACAATCTCAACTGTCTTGGGTCTCTTTGCTTTAGGAACATCAGATGTATTAGCAATCCTTTCCAATGTAGAAGAAAAAGTAGAAACAGATGAAGAAAACTTCATAATCATATTATACTTTCTGATCAAAGCATCATCAGATAAAGCTAAGATTTGCTTCATTGACATGCCAATATTGTATACTGTAGAACTATGATTCTTCACAATCCTCCTCATATGAGCTCTCTTCTGAGCTACAGTCATTGGTTTTTCCATTTTTGCTTTATTCCTTTGAGCAACAATAGCTCTCCTTTTTGCAGCTGCTTCTTGCTTCATTTGTTGTCCCCGAGCCATCATTAGAGCCACAAAAGTATCACTACCAAAATCTGCACCTAATATACTTTGAGCAAGTGTAGGATTAGAAACTACTTGCTGAGTATAAACATCCCAATGTGCAGCAGGCATCTGAGTACGTAATTCATCCAGTTCCCTTTGTCTCTCAGGAGGCAAAATTGAATTAGACTGAGCTGCTAGCTGTTTAGCCAATTCTTCACTTTTCTTGTTCTGTGCACACTCATCTAACATTCTTTCTTGTTCTTTCAACTCCTGATCACTTACCAGATCTGAACCAAGTGCTGCATCAATCACTGCTTCCTTCCCTTTATCAGTAGTCTCCTCAGCAGAACAGACTTGAGGAATATCCATAGAAGGAACTTCAGATGAAACATCCATGTGAGCATCAGAAGAAACAGATTGACAAAGATCCTCAACAGGTGTAGAAAAGACTTCAGTATTAGAATCCAAATAAAAACTTCTTCCAGCAAGAAACACAGCATTATCATCTGCTGAAGGTTGAAAACATGACGATTCTTGTACAAATGAGTGATGAGTGTCTAAATACTCATCATTTTTATACTGTTAGAAAGCCAAAAACATCTGAAAACACTCAGAAACACATCAAAATGATAAAAATATCACAAACAAGTGTTTTATATGTTTTAAATGCAAAAACATCAAAATCTGGTGAAAAACGTATCAAGTTTGCATAATTGGCAGTTTTAGTCCCCCAAGTTACAAAAGTTGTCAAAATTAGTCCCTGGTAATTCAAAACTTGTAAAATATCATTTTAGGTCCTTGGGATTCACAAGTTGTTCAAAATAATCCTTTGAAGTTAAAAATCTCAAAATTACAACTTTGGTCCCTCAACTTTGCAAAAGTGTCAAAAATAGTCCTTAAGGTTTTAAAAAGTGAAATTGATCAAAAATAAACCTTGTACTATTAATAAATGACATAATTGGTCCTTCATGATAACTTTGGAGAAAATTACATGTTTGGTCCCTCAAGTTTCAAACTTGACAGTTTTGGTCCCTGGATTTACAAAAATGGAAATTATCAATATAGGTCCTTGTACTAATCACATTTGGCAGTTTTGATCCTTAAGAAAGCTTTGTAAAATGTTCAAGATCAGCCTTCAACTTTCAAAGAATTACATGAATGGTCCTTGTTGTTAAACTAAACCAAACGGACCCTCTATTATAACTAAGCCCAATCCAACCCAAATAACTTGACCCGGCCCAAATTTTAAAAGCAGATAAACCGCCATCACTATTCACCTCCTTCACCACACTGGTTTAGCCAAAACCAGTGATGGTTTCTCCTCATTTTCACCTTTCTACCTCACCATCTCCACTTGAGTACCTCCAATTCCACCTCCACATCAAACAAAAACCCATTAATTCAGAAAACCAACTCCATGACTTTTTCCCGCCAAATTGCCATGTGTACGATTAAGATGAATTGGAGAGCTGGAAAGAGGTGGGAATTGACCTGAGGTCGACAAGGAACAAGATAATGTCAATAAATAAGGATGAGAAGCAGTGTAGTAGGGCAAGTAGAGTAATTTAGTTTAGTTTAGGTCGTTTTAGTTAACTTTCCAATTCTAGTGTAATTTAAAGCTTTAAAGTACTGTTTTTAGTAATTTCAGTGTACTGTAAAACTTTTGCAAGCATCAATTTTAGTCTTAATCCAAGTTCTCAGTTTATGTAAAATTTCAAGTTTAAAAATTTCATGATGATTCGAATGTTGTTAGAAGTTAATGTTTTGGACTCTTAAGCTCATGTAAGCTCCCATATAGCTTATAAAAGCTATTAGATACCTTGAAATCAGTTCTAGTTATAAAAACAGAAAAATACCAAAAATACCAAATAAATTAGATAAAAATAAAAATCCATGGTTAGAGACACAAGAAAGCTGGAGCAAGGTACATTCTGGATGGCCTTGGTATAGAGCTTATGGGGAAGCATTAGGTTGTGTTTATACATCTCAGTTCTCAGTTTAAGCTTGGATCAAACTTGTAAGCTTTTTTATTCATTTTGGCAATTTACTGTATAAGGCAGTCATTAGCTCAAATTTTTGTTTGATCATGTTCATTAGTTGTAGTTAAGTTAAATTAAACCTTAAAACCAGTTGTTAGTTCATTAGAATTAGTAGTTCATATAAATCTTATTTTAACAGTTTTATTAGTATAAGTGTAGTTTCTTGATATTATGTTGTTATTTGTGTTATTTAATGTTTCTTTGGTCTTATTAAGTTATTATATTAGGTTTGCAATTAATTACATGGTCTTAATCTTGGTTTTGCTTTGAAAAGCATCAAAACAATCTTGAAAAAGAGTGTTTGGATTTACCTGTGTAACTGAGTTATAGGCTTCTTGTGTTATTGTTTATGCTTTACTTGTGTTTCATTAGTCATTAGTAACTCAAATAAACATTGTAATCCAGTCTTTGTTAGTTAAAAAGTCAAAAGTCTTTTTAAATCTCTCTTAGTTAATCACTGTTAGGATTTTTTATTAAATAATCATGCATATTAGTGTAAAACTTGTTAACATAGCTTAATATAGTCTTATAGTAGCTTATTACATCATAATCAGTGCATAAGATTGATCTAAATCTCATTAAAGTCAACTTGGTTCCATTTTTATAAAAGTCAAGAACTGCTCTGTGCACAGTTTTATACCCATCTTCACAAGCTTGTCAAAAGCTCTTGTTTGAGATTCAGCTTGTGATTTTTGGCTTTTTATGTAGCTAACCTAGCCATATTGAAGTTTCAATTTTAGTTTTTCAAATTCTAGTTTTTTAGATAGGGCTGCAAGTGGTTTTTATTTTTGTCCAAAACTCAGCATTCACTGAGTATTGACTCAGTGGTGTTTTCAAGATTTTCTCAAGCCTCTCACAAGCTTATTAGTGTAAGCCATAGTTAGATTTTTAGCTTTTTGAAAAGCTCAGCTGGTCAACTTGCTTAGTCCAGCTTTTGTTTTCATTTCCAAGCTCATATAAGTACTTAAAATTAAGCTAAAAGTACCTAGTAAAACAATATAGTGTCCTGTGTAAACCAGTTGTTAAGTGCTTATTTGTAGTTATTAAGTACTTATTTTTTAAGTTATTGTGCTCATTCAGTGTTCATATTAGCTAATAATCAGTAATATAGCTTATTTCTTTTTATCTTTTGCTTATTTCTAGCTTAATACCCATTTTAGTTAATAACTTGTGCTTATTTCATTTTCTAGCCAACTGTTAAGCTTTTCAAGCTCAAACAGCTTATTGGCTCATTTTCATAAAAAATCACAGTTGAGAAATATGCTTATTTTCTTGTGTTTAAAAGGTTTGCAAAAAGAAAAATCAAAAAAATAAATGTTTTGCAAAAAGGGAGAGGCAGGGGTCGAACCTGAGACCTCTCCCTCAAGAGGATGTTAGAAGGGTACCTGTAAGCCAATGCGCCCTTGGGACTTTCTCGTTTTTATTTTGCAAAATCAAATATATAACCCCTCTTGTCTCATTTAGCTTATACGAGCATTTAAGCTTATTTCTAGCGTATTCATAGCAGCTTTTTCCAGTTTTCTATTTTTTTTAAATATGTATTAGTATAAAGTATTTTCTATAAAAGTTTCAGATTTTTCCTAATAGTTTTAGTATTTTTAATCAATTAATTAGTGTTTTATAGTATTTAAATCATAATAAATAAAATAATTATCTAAAAAATATAATTCTTTTTTGTAAAATTTTCTTTTATCATATAGTACGTAATAAAATTAGTTTTACACTCGTAGGCCTTTTATTTCATAAATTTTACGTTTTATCTTGCGCTCCAGCGCCATTTTCGTAAATAACGCTCGTTTTAGTTTTAAGTAACGTTTTTAGATAATTTGAGTTTACGTTTTAGTTAAGATAGTTTATTTAAGTCATTTTATTTTATAAAATCATAAAAACATCATTGTAAAAATAGTGATAGCGTTTATTTAATAGATTTTAACTTTTTAATTTTCTTAATTTGCATTTAAGTCGCTTTAATTTGCAAATCTTTTCTTTAGGTAATTATACATCAAAACCCTTATTGATCACTATCCTTAGTGATTATTTGACATCTGAAGTTGTTTAACACCAATTCATCCTCCGTGGGACTTAACGACCCAGGAATTCCCTATATTCCTCTGATCTTCATTGCATTGGTGTGTGAGCTGTTTTGAGTTTCTTACAGTTGGTCATTCACAAGTGGCTAGCTTGCGTGAGATAACTTGACGATTTTGCACCAATCAATGAGGTTGGACCATGTTCAGCAACAACATCCTCCATTTGAACATCAGCAGATATCATATCAATAATTGTTTCCTTTGAAGCTTCAGTGGATTCCTTATTCAAATAGAATCTATTCCTTTTGCTAGTGTATCGAATAGGTTCCTTTTTCTTTGAAGATGCAGCAATAGAAGAAGAAACATGAGGTGTTAGAGTTGCATCAGCCAAGATTCCTAGTGATGCAAGCTGAGGCTCTTCATGCTCCTCATCAGAAGAAACCAAAACTCTCCTTTTGCCCCTATTTCCAAGTTGTTCTTCCAAGCTCTTAACTTTATTCTGCAACACCACAATCTGATCACCAAGAGTAGACTTGGTCTCTGTAAGCTCCTTCTTGAGATCAGCCACCTCACCTACATATTTGTTCACTAGAGCGTATAAAGACGTAAGTGTAATAGGTTCCTCAGTTCCACCAGCTGATTGCTCAGTGGTAATGGGAGCTTCATTGGGCCTTTCAGGAGAAATATGAACATGCTCAATATTAGGAACTCCTTCAAACTGGTTCCCAACAGGACTAGGTGTGGGCAGTCTATCAGTCTCATGCTCAACCTCATCAAGAGTATCTTGAGTAGCTGGTGGACTAGAACTAGGTCTAGGTGAAGGTATAAGTGGAGGTAAGTCAGGAGAAACATTAGATGCTTCAACAATATTAGAAGGGCTCTCATCAATGGCAACTGAAGGATTACCATTAGCAGTAACATCGGTAGAAGGTAGATTAACATCATTATCCTCATCAGCAGCCTCATTCCCCTGAGGTAACATAGCTGCCAGTAAAGGATAATGTGTCCCCTCAAACTTAGTTCTCATTGAAGCAAACAACTTAGAAGTTAAAGCTCCTATGGGATAAAAGACTTGGGTTTGGGTAGTAACTTCTAAGATCATCTGTAAAAACCTAGGGTACATCAAAAACTTGGTCTTTTTCCTAGTTATATTCTCAACCATATTATCAAAAATAAACTTAGAAAAATTATAAGTTAAACCCTGAGATAGACATATAATACCACATCCTAAATGAGTAGAAAATTGATCCCATCCTCCTGATTTATTGCTGAAACACTAAAGCAATGTATGAACCAAAAACCTCCACATAGGACAAAGCTGATTCTTTAACCACATGTCAGTCCTTGTACCTTGATATCCAATTGCTCTTAGCCCATCAAGTACCACAGCAGAATTAGAATGATAAACCCCATTCTCATCATCCAAACAAAGTTGTCTTCTAATCCGCTCCTCTGTCACCACATGCTCTGTTCCGTCAATCATTGCAACAATCTCTGTATCACTCCTTTTCGTAGCCGATGCCCAAAATTGAGTAACCAACGATTCATATATTGCATTCGGAGAATGTGTTAGAGCATACTGAATCTTTGATCTCTGTAAGAATTCAACCATCGGTCTATACAACTCGTCACCCTTAGCTGTTCCCAGAAAAGCGACTTTATTATGATCATGCTTGAATTGAAGCGCCATGAGAAATATCGTAAGGTAGGGTTAAGATTCACACAAGTGGAAGTGTTTTGAACGTGAGTAAAAATAGAATCGTTTAATTTGAGATGAAGATATGCGAATAGAGAATAAATAGTAGTTTCCCAATTTTGGTCAATGTTGACCAGTGCTGACGTGTACTTCTACTTTTACCCAATTTAACTTTCAACTTCGGTAGAAACACTAGCCATTCTGCTGAAGAATACCAATCAGCAGAAATAGATCACGTATTCAAGAAGTTTCAGTAAATATCTTTTTACTGTTTCACCCACTCGCATTAAATCTCATTGAGTCTTGAAACTTGTCTATAAAACAATCCCAATGCACACATAACTCTTCATAAAAAACCCCCAAATATCATCACAAACCCTAATTTCATCAATGCTCCAAAATTAATCACAATTAACCATGAGTAGTTCCACCCCAATCACTCTTTCATCAGATGACAATGCATCCTCCATAAGCAGTCTTGAGAGGTGGAAGAAGAATTATTTGTCAAGCAATCCAGGCGATGATGAAGACAACTCATCCATAAGTTCTTATGTATCACCTTATGAAGACTCAGATGAGGAAGCAACTTCAAAGAGAGAGTATGATCCTCCCCTTGCTGTTGTGAATGTGCCTTCCCTTGCCGTTGATGATTCTGATGACTCCTGTAAGAAGAGAACATCTTACTCCCAACCTCCAGCTCCTCAGCCTCAACGAAGGCCACGAGCCAGGAATCCACCACTCCCTAAGGATAGAGAGGTGGTTCTCGGTCTTTCTGCACCAGGTTTTGGTGCATCAACACACATCGTATAGAGGAAATGCTTAAAGATGGTGGATTGATTGCATTTTGGTTGAAATCAATAGATGAACCACAAAGGACATATTATTTTTCTCCATCATCATGCGTGGTCATCGTCGTCATCACCATTTTCATCAATCCATCCATTCCATTTTGATCCTTAGCATCCTTATCATAGTAGTTATGCATCTCCAGCCATCGAGATAGAATGAATGGGTGGTTATGCAAGACTTCACAAATGCATATCCAACATCTAGTGTGAAAGATGTGAGCGATCATGCATATCCAACATTATATTGGATGTTGGAATAGATGATATGTACTAGATTAGGATTAGTAGATCATGTAGTTGCATTTGATGTTGATTGTACTCTGTAAGCTGTAAGCTGTAAACTGTTTCTCTTGAATGAATGAACAATTTGCTTCAGTACTTCTCTTGAATGAACATTATAACTTCTGTACATTGTCTTCAGTAGAAACAAATAGCTCACTTCAGCACTTTGAATTCAGTAGAAACAAGCTTTAGAGCATTCTTGACCATTTTCCAAATAATAACCATGGTAAATTCCAACTTGAATAACCAATCTGCAAAACAGAACAAACACAGAGAAACACACAAACTAACAAAGAAAAACAAACTAAGATAACATTAGCTGGTTAGTGTTAGTGAAAAGCAAACAAACCAAAAGTATACATAAAAACATGCAAAGTGTACACAAATCCTCCCCTGAGGCATATGCCTCCCCTAAGGCCTATGCCTCCCCTTAAACTTTGCAGTTAAGGGTTAAGCATACCGATATGGACCACAAGGTGTTGAAACCTTGGTCCATCAAAAGCCTTTGTTAACAAATCTGCCACATTATTATCAGTGTGAATTTTAACCACTTTTATCAAATGTTTATCATATGCATCTCTTATAAAGTGGTGCCTGATTTCAATATGTTTTGTTCTACTGTGAAAACTGGATTTTTAACAATGCATATGGTACTTTGATTATCAATAAAAATTGTTGTGTTCATGAAATTGTACCCATAATCCAACAATTGATTTTGAATCCAAAGAACCTGTCCACAGGAATTAGCAGCAGCAACGTACTCTGCTTCAGTAGATGAGGTAGCCACTATAGTCAGTTTCTTGCATTGCCAAGAAATCAATCTCTTTCCAAGGAATTGGCAACCTCCAATGGTGGACCTCCTATCCAGATTTGCATAGTCACTATCACTATAAGCTTCCAACTTAAAAGGAGACTCTTTTGGGTACCAAAGGCCTAGATGAGGTTGGCCTTTGAGGTACTTAAAGATCTTCTTAACAGCATTGAGATGGGAAGTAAGTGGAGTAACTTGATGTCTCGAACAAACACTCACAGCAAAAGTAATATCAGGCCTTGAAGCTGTTAAATACATCAAAGAACCAATCATAGACCTGTATAAATGAACATTCACAGGTGGATCTGCTTCATTATTGGTCTTTGTCTTAGGAGCTTCATAAGGTGTAGTGGCAGTCCTTACACTTTCCATACCAAACTTTTTCAAGATGTCCCTCACATATTTGTCCTGACTGATAAAGATACCATCAGGTTTCTGCTGAACTTGGAGACCCAAAAAGAAAGTCAACTCCCCCATAGCACTCATCTGAAACTCTCCCTTCATAAGCTCCTCAAACTCTCTGCACCAAGCTTCTTTTGTGGATCCAAAAATAATATCATCCACATATACTTGCACAAGAATGATGTCTGTGGAATTCTTCTTAAGGAAAAGTGTCTTATCAATTGCTCCTCGTCTATAGCCATGCTTCAGCAGAAATGATGAAAGCCTAGCATACCAAGCTCTGGGTGCCTGATGAAGTCCATAGAGAGCTTTGACTACATTGTAAACATGATTAGGATGATCTGGGTCTTCAAATCCTTTAGGTTGAGTGATTCGTTGTGAAGTGAGTGGTGAAAAACAAACACAATATCAATATATCAAATTAACCGTAAAATTCGACAAATGAACCCTTTAGGAAAAAGGTCAACGTGCCAAACCTCACGGTTGTGATAAAAGTGATACCGGAAAAGTGATTTCCCCGGGTCGTGTCCCAACGAGGTGTGAATGGAAGGATTCGTTGAGTTTCGTGATTTGAACTTGAATTGGTTTTTAATGATTTGGATTTGATTACGTATTCGACAAATTAATTAACGGGAAAGTAATTAAGGAAAGGGAACCCTAATAAACTAAAAATAATCTATCACTAAGCCTAAGGAATGATAAAACGAAGTTACACTAAGTCCTAGGGTGCAAAAACGTAAAAACGTAAAAACCCAGAAACAACCCGAGCCATAAACGTAAAAGTTTTGCAATTTAAGGGCTACGGGTGTGAAATCAATTTTCCTACGTTCTAATTGACTAAAAATAATTTTAGAAAAAGACCGGGTATTTTTTCGACTTTTAAAATAATTACTACGAATTAAAAATCATTAAACACTAATTAAATTATTAAAAATACTAAACTAATTAAGAAAAATCTGAAAATTTCACAAAAACTACTTTAAGGGTTGCTGAACCTAAGAAAAATAAAAAAAGTGGGGGATGCTTTGGAAAATAAGCTCAAAATAAGCCAAACTTAGCTTATAAACAAAACTGACTACAAGTCTATAAAGGAATAGTTTGTGTAGAACTTGTGAGACAAGTCCCAAGGGCGCAGTTGGTTGTGTGGTGTTGTGAAGTGGTCGTGTGCTGTGAGTGGGGAGACCAAGGTTCGAATCCTGGCTCCTCACTTTTTGAAAATCTATTTTTTTTTTCAACTTTTTCTTTTGGAACTTAAAGACACAACCAAGATGAACTTTTTTTTTGTGAAAACTTTTCTACTAAAAACTTATCAATAAGCTGTTTGAATCAGCTTATTCCAACAGTAACCAAACAAACAAAACAACTCTTCTTTTTTTTCTTCTTCTTTTTGACAGATTCCAAACCAAACACACCCTATAGGTGGTTTTAAGGACTACTTAAGTTGCATACGTACCACATAAACTAAGGTAAGCTCTTTTGTAAAAAGAAAACTCTTAGAAAATACTTTTTGAAAAAAGAAACTGTATGAACAGCTTAATGTTCACAGTTTGGACAAAAGCTCACCCCAAACACCCCTTTAGCAGCTATCAAGCACAAGAAAAAGCAACTAAGGCAGTGTGCATCAAGTGGAATCACTCATTAAACTAAACTATGAAATAAGCAACTAATTTAAGCTAACTTGATGAAAAGGAGAGGGGAAATCAGTTGGCATATTAACTAGGAAATCTTAAAACTAATTGAATGGAGATAAGTGCTAAACTAATCTTAATTAGCTCTAAAGGAGAATCTAATAAGTTAAAGCCTAGGTACCTAATATAAGCTATCAAAAACTCATAACTTCACTAAATAAGCTAAATTATCTACTGATAAGCTAAAAAGAAAGTTAGACAATGACCTGTGCTACTGGCTTGCTGCTCACTGATGCAGGCCATAAGGACCTGATAAGAGCTTATTAATAAGCTCCACAGTGATATTCCAAGTAAGGTAAAGCTGCAAAAAGTTGGTTAGCATAGGTGGGTTTAAGAGAAAATTGATTAGGACCAAATTTTCACACTGTAACAGCTTATAAATAAGCTGTTATCAGCATCTCTTGGACAGCATACATGCTGATGCTACTTTTGAAAACTTGGTAAAAGTCAGTTTCGGACACCAATTTGAACTAAGCTAAACAGAGTTAAAGTGCAAATGTATTTTACCAAATACTGAACATGAACATAAGCACTAAAAAAAAGAACCAAACGTGGCTAATGTGGAGCTTCAAATAAGCTGATAAAAACGCCCAAGAACAGCAGCACAGGCTGCTGTCCTAAGCAGTACTGAAAATCCAAAATTCATTTTTTTTAAACACCCAAACTTACACAAACTTGATACTCCAATCTCAAATTTTTACAAACTCCATATTGACATTAAACTGACTTTGACTTGTAAAGTCAACGTGGGTAAAAGGGTGTTTTGAAACCAAAGTGTGCATAAACCAAACACCCCTTTATGCAAAGAAATCAAGCTACCATTTTTCTAAGTTTGATCCAAAAATCTTTTAACTATCTTTCGGTAAGCTAAAATAAACACTTAACAAAACATGAAACTGAAGAAAAGAACTTTCATTAATTAAAAAGACATTACAGTAAAACTGAGATACAAGTAAACTAAAATTTTTTAAAGAAAAACTAGGGGTGCCTCTCATGGGCTACAATGAATCCTATTTATACTAAACTACTCCAAGGTCTTCAAGTCTTCACTCTTGTGTTTCCCCTGTGAGATAAACAGCCAAAAGCTTCAATTGTGCTTCTTGAATTCAATCCAAGCCCTTGATTAAGTAGGTACTAATGAGATTACATCTGAGCCATTGGTTGAGGCTTTATGCCCATGGATTGCCATGGTGGCAGGTCTTGGGGGAGGTGGAATAGGATAGTGGGTTTGGGATTTGAGGTTAACTGGGTAATAGAGGTGAAGGTGATTTTGGGGTGTGGTGAAGTTGGGTAAAGGGGAGAGATGGGGGTGGAGTGTCTGGGATGGTGGGATTTGGGAAGCAGAGAAAGCTAGGTTGTTATGTTGGTTTGGGCGGGAAGACAGGGAAGAAGAAAAGGTGGGTTGTGTTATCAGTTGACCGGGTTTGGATTAGGGTTTGACTGGGTTGGGGAGATTGGGCCAAAGGGTGTTTAAGTGGACCAAGATAAATAGTATAGGATGGACTAACAATTTATCCATTAAGCATTTAGGGACCATAGTTGCCAAAACTGAAAATCCAGGGATCACATATGTAAAATCTAAAAAGTGATCAAAGGGCAAAATTTGACAATCTCAAATAATGCAAGGACTGAACTTGACAATTTCTAATAATACAAAGACTAAATTTGCCAAATTTGAAACTCCGGGGATTAAACTTGTAATTTTCCAAAATTTATCAAAATGACCAAATTTGTCAAGTTAGAATTACCAAAGGACTAAAAATGTTAATTTTCCAATTTAAAATGTCCAGGGGTAAATTCTGTCAATCTTTGAAATTCCAGGGACTAAAGTTGCCATTTTTTGAAAGTCGGGGGACTGAAACTGCCAATTATGCAAACTTTGTTCGTTTTTCGATAATTTGCATCTGAAACATATAAAACACAATTTTGAGATATTTTCAGTATTTTGATGCATTTCGGAGTGTTTTTAGATGTTTTGCAGCTCAGATTTGACCAAAAATGATGAGTGAATAAGCACTCATCATTGAGTGACATAAACCTCCTCTTCTATTTCTCCATACAGGAAAGCACCTTTAACATCCATCTGATATACCATAAAACCCATGTAGGATGCATAAGCCAAAAATATCCGAATGGCTTCAACTCTAGCAACAGGTGCAAACACCTCATCATAGTCAATTCCCTCCTCTTGGCGATAACCCTGAGCAACTAATCTAGCTTTGTTTTTTATCACAACACCTCTTGCATCTCTCTTATTCTTTAAAATCCATTTGGTCCCAATTGCATACTTGCCATCAGGTAGTGGTACCAAGATCCAAACCTGCTGATTTTGAAATTGTTGCATTTCATCCTGCATTGCTTCAAGCCAACTAGAATCTTCAAGGGCTTGAGTAACACTGGTTGGTTCCACTTGAGAGAGAAAACAGGCAAACAGACAATGTTCATAGTCTGTATGATTGTCTCTTTGTTGATTGGAGACATAAGAGATAAATGCCACTTGACCATATTTAGAACTGGTCACAGTGCCCCTAGTTCTAACAGGTGCATTAGGATCACCAATAATATTGGACTGTGGATGAGCATTGTTGATCCTTTTAGTAGCAGTAGTGTTGACATCAATGGAGGAATCAAGATTAGTCACTGTAGGTTCAAAGTCAGTATCATAGGAAGGTGAGGTGAAGATGCCAGCTTTTGGTTGATGATGACCAAGATCAGAAGGTCTTGGAAAACGTGTATAAGGTTCTCCAAGGTCTGTTGACTCTCTAGTAGAAATAGGAGTAGAAACAGCATGTCCGTCAGCAGATTTGGAGATGATAGGAGAAACAGGATCACTTTCAGCAGAATGATTGTTTCCACTGATGGTTTCTCTTGCACTCTCCTCAGCATTTCTCTCAGCCTCTAGGTTAGCTGCATACTCCAGTTTCTTTAACCTAGCAAGGTCTTCAGCATATTGTGAATCATCATCACTCTTATCAGCACCATCTTTAGAAGAATTTCCTGCAAAATTGTTAGTGGAGAAAGAAGGCACAGTAATAGGTTGTTCACCATCTTCAAGCTCACTGTCATAATCAGCATCCAATGTACCTGCATTGTTAGTAGGAGACTCTTGAGAACCTGCATTTTGGTTAGCCATATGTCTAGAATAACCCAAGTAATCAGTTAAGTAATCAAGGTCAAAGGACCACACATGACCCTGTCCTTGAACATTAGGCTTATCTTCAAGATATCTCAGGTTCAAAGTCTCCTCTATCTTCCTAGCAGACAAGATGTACACTCTGTAAGCTTTACTATGAGCTGAATAGCCCACTATATAACCATCATCAGCCTTCTCATCAAATTTACCAAGTGGATCACTAGTATTAAGAATTGTCACTTGACAGCCAAACGGTTTGAGGTAATGTATAACAGGAACTTTCCCAAACAAAAGTTCATATGGTGTTTTGAGGTGAGGTCTAGTAATGGATACCCTGTTCAATACATAACAAGTTGTGCCAACAGCCTTAGTCCAAAACATAGTGGGTAACTTAGAGTCTGCTAGCATTGATCTTGTAGCCTCTATCAAGGTCCTATTTTTCCTTTCAGCCACCCCATTTTGTTGTGGGGTTCTTGGAGTGCTATAGTCCCTTTTAATACCTTTAGACCTGCAGAGTTCTATAAGTACTGCATTCTTGAACTCTGTCCCATTATCACACCTGATTCCTTTAACCTTCTTGTTCAACTGATTTTCCACAAGGGTAATGAAGTCTTTCAGTACTTGTGATGTTTCATCTTTAGTCCTCAGAAAGAATACCCAACAAAATCTACTAAAGCCATCAGTGATAACCAAACAAAAATACTTGTGATCTATGCTTCTTATTTGAGTTGGACCAAAAAGATCCATATGAAGCAGCTGAAGAGGTTCAGAAATGATGCTCACAGCAGTAACAGCTTTGTATGAGGCTCTGTGTTGCTTTCCTTTGTTGCAGGCAACACAATTATGATCATTGGTGAAAACTTTGGAAGGAAGACCTTCCACAAGACTCAGTTTAGAGAGCGTGTTTATGGTCTTGAAGTTCACATGAGCCATGCTCCTATGCCATTTGGTAGACTCATCCAGGGATGCTTTGGCCACCAAACAAGTTAAGTCACCTTCTGGTTTAACATCAGTTAAGTTGAATGTATAAAGATTGTGATTTCGAGGAACTCTCAGCAGAATTGAGGTTTCTTCTGGGAGTTTGAAGTCTTTAGACAACACAAGACATTCATCCTCTGAGAAGAGTACTTTGTTCTTGGTGTCACAGATTTGTGAGACTGAGAACAAGTTGAAGTGTTGGAGTTCCTTGACAAAGTATACATTCTCAAAATCCAGTTGAGGTGTTTTGATGGTCCCTTTTCCAGTAATTCTCCAATCACTTCCACCAAAGGTCACATTGCCTCCACCTTCTATAGGTACAAAGTTATGCATTAAATCCCTGTTTCCAGACATACTTCTTGAACAACCACTGTCAACAATTCCAATATCCTTATGCTTAAGGGGATGATCCTACAATAACAACAAAAATATACAACATATTAGTACACTATGGAGGCTCAAGTCATTGCTGACTTGAACCTGCCTTGTGGATCATTTGATTTATGCCAAGCAGATGTAAAAGATCCACCATTGTTCTTGGGTTTCCATTGAAATTTAGGTCCCCTTTGATTCCAAGAACAACCTGCTGAGGACTTGACAGCAGTATCCCAATACCCTTTCCCAGTATTCATATTGTCAACATATCCAGGCCAAAAACCATTATTAAAATATGAACTTGTTGGTTGCACATATGGTTTAGCAAAAGATCTTCTCCAAGTAAAAGGATAATTAGTATAAGATGCTTGTGGAACATAAGGTGGTATAGCATTAACATTGGTCCACATTGGTCTAGATGTCCTAGAATCACCACACCTACTCATTCTTTGCTCATGATAATCACAATCCTTAATTAAATGAAATTTACTTCCACACACAAAACATGACTTCTGTTTAGAAGATTTATTCAAACCAAAAGATGTTCTATTACAAGCAGAAGTATTCAAACCAAAACCATGAATAGAATTGTTTTTAACAGAATTATTATGCAAAGAATTAGAAAACAGGTCTTCAGAGGGAACTGTCTTGGAAGTTGATTCCTTGGCAGCAACTCTGACATGCTTATAGGTAGTCTTGGGTGCAGGCAGGGGTGAAGACTTGGGAAGGTCAGACTTTTCATTTGAATCACACTCTGTGGACCCTTGCTTGGAGGACTTGTCACTGTTAACACAAGAGACAAAGTCATTAGAAGATGTTTCAGGGTCTGGCAAGTCTTTTGACTTTTTGCCATAGAGATGGTGTGATCCATCAAAGTCAGTAGATATAGAAAGGTCAATTGGCATGTGCTCATCTCTAATAGGTCCACGTACAGCATGTAGGTCACCTTCTTTGACAAAGTTAGCTAAGCCTGCTGGTGTAGATTTACGCCCATCATTCCTAGCTTCTAGCCCTACATACTTTTGAAAACCTAAACCTATTGTAGAAGTCACAGATTGACTACCATATATGTGACTGGCTAGTTTGTTCCCATTTATTTGCCATTCATTATGCCTAGCTACCTCTTCATCTAGTTTCTTTTTCAATTCTAGATTCTCTGACTCTACATCTGCTCTTAACTTCTTAGATCTTTTTAACTCATTATTAGAACATTCAAGATCACTCTCTAATATCCTAATTTTTTCATCATAAGCTATTTGATTCTTCTGAAACCAAACCTTTTGTATTTCTAATGTTCTTAAAGCATGTTTATAAGCATCAACCTCAACATAACATTCATTATATTTAGGTTTCAAAGTATCATAAGCTTCTTTGAGTTCATTATAACGCTCACTACAACCAAACACACAGTTTTGTACCTGAGAGATGCCCATCAATGCAATCTGATCATGCCTATCCTCTGAAGTACAACTTGCAAACAACCCAGTATTGTCACCACCAAGACCATCATCATTCTCCTGCTCATGTTGTGTCCAGTCCACAGTTTTATCAAGAGTACCAAAGCTGCTGAGGCCTTTCCAGCATCCCTTTGATTCTGCTGATAGGAAGAGTAATTCACCTCATCACCAGCTTTTCTGTCCTTGCACTCTCTGGAGAAGTGACCCATTTGATGACATGTAAAGCACTTGACCTTCTTTTTCTCAAACCTAGCTGGATCTCTTCCCTGAAAGCCGAACTTCCTTCCAGCCTTTCTTTCAAATTTCTTGATGTCCATAGAAAGCATTGCCACCTGCCACTTTAACTTCATCTCTTCCATCTCCAATGGATCCACCTGTTTGAAATCCTCATAAGCAAGTTGCTGCTGAGGGTCATAATCAGCAAAGAAGGATCCAAGTACATCTTCCATTACCCCACTAGTTCTTTGTTGAGAACTAGATGAAGCAGCAGTATAAGAAGAGGATGAGTAATACTCTGTTGGATTTGGAGCATGGATCATCTTTGGGATAGATGGCCCAACAAAGGTTGTGTGACTAGTAGTTGATGATGACCGAAAAGGACTTCTTACATCATGTTCAAGAGCTTTAAGTTTGTTGTACAGCTCATCAAAAGTAAGCATATCCAAACCACCTTTAGCTTTTAAAGCAATGCTTACTTGTAGCCAGGATGGAGGTAAAGATCTCAAGAACTTAGAATTACAATCACCATTATCTGGCTTAGCCTGTAGCAGATTAAACTGACTTAAGATCTTGTGAAACTTGTCGTAGCCCTTGTGAATTCCTTCCTCTTCTGAGATTTGAAAGTCTTGAAATTGTTGTCGCAGCATGGACTTTTTCATTCTCCTAGACTCCTCATTCCCTCCGAACTTAGCCTTGATCGCCAACCATATATCCCTAGCATCTCCCATATAATGAAAATCACTCAAGTGATCTTAAGGTATCGCCTGAAGGAGTATAGTTCTCACCTTGTGCTCTCTTTGAACTGCCAGGATCTCATCAACAGATTTTGGAGGAGCAATGACAACAGTACCATCAGGATCAGTGGTTGTCCTTTTTAAGCTGTTTCCCTTTTGCACGATTGACCAGAGATTCCAATCAATGTTGGAAATCCAGTTTTGCATCTGCATGGCCCATAGGTCATACTCTTCTCTCTTCAAGTATGGGAATTTAGCATTGCTGTTGGATAGACTAAGCTGTTGTAGGGAGGCACCGTTATTGTTGTTGGTAACTTCAACATCGTCAAAAACTCTAGACATGGTGAAGAATGTAGTGATTGTAAGGATAAAAACAAAGAACTGTTCTTAGTATCGTAGAGACTCTCACGAGGCTCTGATACCACTTGTTAAAACTAGCAGACCTTGATAGATCTTGAGCTCGTGGATCGTTAGCTATGCCTATGTAATCACAAGCACAGTAAAAGACAATCTCTACAACTTGTATTAAGTAGCGGAATTATAAACACAAGTAACACAAATAACTAAGAACTCTGTGATCCTCTATGGATCTTTATATTAACTAAAACTTTGTTTTTCCAATCGGTACATAACTCATACTATTGTGTTCCTTTTATAGACAAGGAACCCTAAACGAAACCCTAAACCGTTTCCCAAGAAACGTATAAACATAAAACTAAATAAGATATACACAATCACTTCCTAATAAAGCTCATGTATATCCAAACTAAATATACTAGAAACGGAATAATAACTTCCGCAGAAACAAACTATTCTCTATAATATTTCAGCATAATTATGTCTTCGGCATAATCCATACACTTCAGCAGAATCCCTTCAGCAATAAGTTCAGCATAATCCATACTTCACATAATTCCTAACAGTCTTCCTATTCGTTTAGCATACGTTCTTTGGGGAACATTCTTCTTAACAGGCTTAACAATCTCATTCTTAGAAACACAATCATCATGAACATTAGTTAAAGATTTCTTGCAAGTTAAACAAACAGATTTAACAGATTCATTAAACTTAGCAGATTTCATAGGTTCATTACATTTAGATGAAATATCTTTCTTATTACAAAGCGGTAAATTCCTAGGGTGTTCTTCTACTTTCTTCTCTTTATTCAAGCGACTACTCTTAGAGGCAAGCGAGACTTTATTGTTCCTTATATTGCTCTTAGGCTTTAGTCTGCTGCTCCTAGAGGTGCTTCCTAGTCCTGTAGAAGGTAAGGCACACACATTAGGATTCACAATCTTATCTAGAGAAGTGGTTTTAGCTTTCCTAGTCTCTTTAGAGTGCTTTTCTAAACTAATGTCGTTTGTTCCATATGTTTTAGATGTGGAGGCAGACTCATTAGTGGTACTCATCTTAAAAAGGCCAGGAGCTAAAACTATTGGTTTCTCGATAACCGCTTTTCCTTTATCAACATTTTGTTTAGGCAAGGCAGGTGGTGTGACTGCTTTTGATAAATCATTTTTCTCATTGACTTTTGGAGGAGGCATTGAAACAGGCATTTTTGGTTTTAAAACCGGTTTGGCAACATTTGCTTTCTCCACAGTCAATGGTTTTGTAATCTTAGTGTCCACTGCCTTTCCTTTTTGACATTCCAACTGAGCCCCCAAAACTTTGACTTGTTCAACACAGTCATTAGCTTGCTTTACCAGGGATTTATGGTCCTTGACAAAGTCAACTGTTTCTTGCAAAAACGCTTGCTCAAAATGAATTACCCTTGCACTGATGGCATTCAGCTGAGGGGCAATTTGAGTGTCAAAAAAACTTTCTTTGTTCGATGTCAAAACTAGAGAACCAGTTGTTAGGTGTAATAGTGGTTTTAGTTTTAACAGTGTCTTGAAGATCCGCAATTCTAGTTTTCACATTGTCTAAAATACTTCTTGCATCACTTGTGTTAAAAGGATTGTTTGAAGACATTTGTTCAATGTTCGAAAGAGAATTTGAGACAACAACTGGTTTTGAAACAGATTTTGAAACAGGTGTTGACTCTTTGTTTGAAACACTTGGTGTGATGGAAAACTTTGACTTTTCTTTTTGATTAACAAAAGTAATTCCGTTAATTTTGTTCCATTTGTTATAATCAATTGGTTTGATTTCCGAATTCTTTTGTTTCATTTTTGATCTACTCTCCTCAGATAGTTCTAACGTTTCAAGAGAATCACGAACAATAATGGGTTCATGTAAAACATTTCCATTGTTTAACACATTCTTAGATTTCTGAGCTTTCTTGAGGAACGAAGAAAGGTCGTTACCAAGTGCCATTCTATTAGTAGTATGAAAACGTGGATTTACTTGATTAGAAAGCATCTTGATTGTTTGAGCAGAATGACCCGTTTTAAGAAGCAAATTTTTCAAAGTTTGGATTTTTTCATTTTTATCAAGAATTTCATCAAGAAGAGAATCTTCTCGTTTTGAAAAATCAGTAATCAACTGCTTCTTCTCTTTTTCAAGATTAGAAAACATTTCTTTTTGTTTAGAGAGTTGGTTATTTAAATCAGAAATTTCCTTGTTTAAAGATTTAATTTTCAAGTTCAAATTCACATCGAGTGTGTTGTACTTGATTTGCAATAGTTGTTCTTTAGAAACCAAATTTCGATAACCAATTTCTAATTCTGATTCTTTGTTTTTCTGAAATTCAAAGGCTTTTGCGTTCTCCTTGTAACTCTCAAGCTCAGCGGTCAATTTAGCATTCGCGGCCTTAACTTCGCGATTGACCGTTTTAACTTTCTCAATTTCAATGCCACAGTTATTGATTAATGATTCAAAATAAGTGTCACAATTCTCAATTTCCGTTCATTTTCAAATTTTACTACTCATTCCCGGAGAAAATTTATATTTCATTAACGTATATTTTTCTTATTAAATAAACGCTATCGCGTAATTAATTATTTTGAACAATTGATCCAATACTTCCAAAAATTATCCCGATATATTTTAATACTCATATTAAGATTATAAAAATAATATTATGAGTTTACCCAGTGTTTTAAATTTATTTTGTATATAAAGTGTTATATTTATATAATTACGACGGTTTCCGTAAAAACTCTACGATAATTGTTATTTCACTCAAATTTTGCAAGAAAAATATTTTTATAATATTTATGACTTCAATATATTTTATTTTGACCCGTTAAAATTTATTTCTAGCTAACGCTACCCTAAATACTTAATTATATACACAAAATTTCCAACTATACTTAAACCTTTATACAATTAATTATACAAAATATCCTAATCTTTGTTTTGTCCTACACTTGTCGACAAAGACCATGACTCAACATTTGGATACAAAAATCTTAACTAGTTTATAGAAGACTTGTCATGTAAAAACTTTAATACACATACATATCAAATATCCAAAGTGAAATAGATCAAAACACTCTCTTCCTCTCCTCTTGCTAGAACCGGCTACACCAAGGGACCAAGAGAAATTCATCCAAAAATTTTCTAGACAAGTTTTATACACTCTAGTTACACTCTTGATTAAGGTTTTGAAATAAAAACCTTGGGTGATTAGGATTAAACCATTGATCATAAACCTCATCAAGTTAACTAGTAAGCATCTCATGTCCATTTTTCATCTTTCATATTTATTTCATATTCATTTCATCATATTTGAGCAAAACACGCAAGTCTTATGGATATTTATACCACTTTTGTTGTTTTTATTACTTATTATGTAATATAATTATCCTACAATGAATCCCTTGAAACATATTACTTTTGGTGATCTCTAGGAACCCATGACACCCTAAGAAGGTGCATGGTATGATTAGAATAGCTTCGGAGTTGTTTTGAATTGGTTGGAATAGGTTTGACGCGAGAAAAACTCATTTCGACAAGTTTTAAAAAGGGTCTGTCCTTATTTTTAAAATCTGGAATTTTCGACAGTAGATAAAAAATTTTGGGATAGATATTTGGAAAATATACTTTAAAACGAAAACGTGGTCGCTTGAACGGGTTAAAACGGAGTTATAACGAAGAAGATATGAATTTTTCAAGTTTGACGACGAAAACTATAAATTCTGAAAATTTCAGCATGTTACGTCTATTTTGTACGAGTCAAAAATAGGTCTTAAACGTTATTAAATGTGTCGACTTATCAAAAATATATTAGTATTTGTTAATACGAAACCGTGGATATAAAGAACTTGAAAAACGGACTTAAAACGAGTGAGTTATGGTTAACCGAACTTTGAGTCGAAAACGTGCTGAAAACACCATTCACAGCATTAGTATGCTGTCAGGATTTTTAATCAAGGTTTTGAGGGCCTAAACGGACGTTTCGGGGGAAACGGACCTTAAAAACGAGTTATATTTCCTATGTATATATTACCTCAAGACCGATGTAAACCGATTTTACAATTACTAAAACCGTTACATAGTTTTAACAATATTTTCACTATTAGTGTTAGGAATTAGAAATTCCAGGTATTAAAGAGTCGGTCACCTCAAGTATATGTAATCGTTAGAAAGCTCGTAGTCGTAGTTCTTTTAAGTTAAGTAGTTATTTAGTTAAGTAACACCGTGGAGGACGGACGGGTCTTTACCCACTGTATGCCTGATCCACAGCCCGTAGTGTGGCGAATTATGTAAGACTATAAATACTCTCTACCTTCCAAGGTAGAGAGTTGGAGCTCATAATAATATCTTTCACTTTCTCTCACTAAGTTCCCTAAACCTCTAACTTTCTCTCTCTAGAATTCCATCTTATTCGCCACCTTGTGTTATGGTTTGATGTGTATGTGAAAAGTTATATCTT
Source organism: Chrysanthemum seticuspe (assembly GCA_019973895.1). NCBI lineage: Eukaryota > Viridiplantae > Streptophyta > Magnoliopsida > Asterales > Asteraceae > Chrysanthemum > Chrysanthemum seticuspe. Next base: position 70,351,221 of record BPTQ01000003.1, on the reverse strand, counting down.
ACAAATGGTATCAAGAGCCATGGTTAGATCATATCTTGCACATCTTTGGATTTATAGTGGTTTTTAGGTGGTTTTTGAGTTTGAAAAAGTTTAGTGGTTTTTGCATCATTTGGTTGATTTCTTGTGTTAAAGTTTGAATTTTGTTGGTACTTTTATGTTTAGAATCATCAAAAGTGTTTAGGTTTTCATTTGGTAAGCTTGAATCATCTTGGTTGGGTTGTTTTTGGATTGAAAAGTGAAGGTTATTTGGTTTTTCAACCTGGCGAATTAGCTCTCGGACTTGTTTTCTTGGTAGCGACTTACAGTTATAAAATCTAGCGAGTTAGAGCTAGCGAGTTACAGTACAAGTAGTGGAATCTCCACTACGGTTAGCGACTTGTGGTAGCGAATTAGTCTGTAGCGAGTTGCTCTTTAGCGACTTGCATATCTAGCGAATTGTGTAGCGAATTACTGCACAAATTTGGCTAGCGACTTAGTCTGTAGCGAGTTACTACTTAGCGAATTGCTCTTCTGTTGGCGACTTGGGATTCTAGCGACTTAGACGTGTAGCGAGTTAAGGGTTAGCGACTTAGTGCACAAATTTCTAGCGACTTAGTGCATTATTTGGTAGCGAGTTAGCATCTTATCATCTAGCAACTTGAGTGATTGTTTACGGTTTTCTCTTGATTTAGTAAAATCCCGTGAAAGAATCTATTTCCCGGTTTAATCATAGAGTCATAAAATCCCGTATAATCTGTTAACATGTCTACCAACATTCCCACTGTTCCCACTGTCATCTCCACTGTTGCCGAGGATGTTCAAGCAGCTGGCTCAGATACTCGTCCACCAATGCTTGACAGAACTGACTACGATTCTTGGGCTCAACGAATCAGATTGTATTGCCTTGGAAAGGAAAATGGTGTCAACATTCTCAAATCCATTGATGAAGGACCATATCGGGTTGAGACGACTAGAGACATACTTGATACTAATGAAGATGGTACTCCTGTCTACGGAATGGACAGACCTAAGATGTACAATGAGCTTGATAATGAGGAGAAAAAGAGATTCGATGCAGATATCAGGGCTTCAAACATTGTTCTTCAAGGTCTTCCTAAAGACATCTACAAGCTGATCAATCATAACACTGATGCAAAGGCTGTTTGGGATAACGTTAAGATGCTTCTCTCAGGTTCAGAATTAACTATGGAAGACAGGGAATCCCAACTCTATGATGAATTTGAGCACTTCAAGATGAAAACAGATGAGAGTGTCTATGAGTACTATGTGAGATTTCATAAGTTAGTGAATGACATGAGGAACATCAAGATGACTATGCCTAACATTCAGTTGAACTCAAAGTTTGTGAACAACATGAATCCCGAATGGCACAAGTTTGTCACATCTGTGAAACTCACTAAAGGATTGAAGCATACAAACTATGAGCAACTCTATGCCTTCCTCCTTCAGAATGAGAGACATGCTATGTTTGAAAAATTGATTCTCAATCAGTTCAAAACTAACCCAGGAGAGACAAGCTCATCTAATGATTCAACTGCCTTCTACTCAAACATTGGAATCACAACCAAAGCATCACAAGTCATTCCCTTGGGTAATGGTAATCACAAACTCATCCCTGATCCTCAGTTCAAACAAGCTGATGCTGATGCACGCGTGGATAACATCGTTAATCAACTAGCTCTACTCATTAGTCAAAACATGAACTCTCTCCCACAAACCAACAACAACCTACGAACTGCATCTAACCCACATAATCAAGCCACTGTTAAAGATGGAAGGATCGTGGTGCAACCAGTTCAGGAAAGACAGTATGATCAGGGGAGAGGTGGAGCTGGGAGAGGTTATGTTGGAAACCAGAATCGAGGAAGAAATGGTAACCAAGGTCATGCTAAGCCAATCAAATGCTTTAACTGTGGTGGTGAGGGACACTTTGCAAGGAACTGCACATCTCCAAAGCGTCCACAAAATGCCGAATACTTCAGAGATAAGATGCTGCTGGCTCAAGCTCAGGACAATGGTGCTACTTTGAATGAAGAGGAACTGCTGTTTCTTGCTGAAGGCAATGCCAAGACCTATGATGCAGATGTAGATGAGCAGCCCATTCAGGAGATAGGTCACAATCATCAAAATGCCTTTCAAGTCGGTGACTGTGATGCATACGATTCTGATGTAGATGATGGACCTACTGCACACACAATCTTTATGGCTAGCATCTCTCCAATGGCTTCTTCCAAGATCTCTTCTTCACCACAAGCTGGCCCATCCAGGGACAAACTCATTTCTGAGGTATTAAAGCTATATGATGATGCTGATGTGCAACAGATGCATGACAAAGTACAACCAACCGAAACTTTTGAATCAAATATTGAAAATACGGGTAATATCAATATTGTCCCATATGATCAATATTTGAAACAAAGTGAAAGTGAAGTTGTACCTAGTGATGCATCTTCTGCAGTCAACAATGACTATGTTTTTGATGAATTCACTGCATGTGCTCCTGATGATTCCATTATCTCTGAACTAAATGCATATAAGGAACGTGTTGCCATTTATGAACAACGTGCAAAATTTGAGTTGACCACTCGTGAGCAGGAAATGGATGACCAAGTACGTACAGTAATTAGAAAAAGTAATTTTAGAGAAGAAGTATTGAAACAAGAATTAAATTCTTTGCAAGAAAAACTTTCTAAAACAGCTAAGCAAAAACAAGAACTTCAAGAAAACGTGAAAATGCTTAAGCAAGAATTTAATGCAAAAGAATCAAAGCTCTTGAGAGATTTTTCTAATCTGAAAACTTTGAAAAACAAACTTGAAAACAAGTTGTACATACAAGGAAACACCATTCAGACTGCTCACATGGTCACCAAACATCGAGTATTAAGCGATAAGCATAGCATTCCCCTTGTTGAGGAACCAAATCCTGAGGTAATCAAAAAGGCTAGAAATACTCAAAAGGTGATTTATGATGGTAATGAAATTCTTAAGCCTAGGCAGAAACCTAGTTGCGTTGAGTGCACGGAGGAAGATAAGAAATCAGATGAAGTCACTAGGGAAAGGATGAACAAAAAACTAGATGACCCCAAATGCAAAGAGAAGAACATAAATATCACTCCTCATGATTATAAGAAGGAAAACTGGATTGCATTAAACAAGTTTAAGCCTCAGACTTTGTTGACTCCCGAACAAGTCTTCTGGAAAATGGATTTAGATAAGCAGAAAGCCGAAAATATTGTAAAAACAAATCCTCCCCTTTGGAAAATGCCTAAAGCTACTGTGTATCCTCCTAACACACCAATGCATCTTGTTCCTAGAACAATTGCCACTAAAAGCAATATCTTAATTAGCCAATACGTTATTTTTCAACTATTTGTTGATTTTGAGAAAACTTGCAAGAAAAGGATCACACCCACTGGCATAACTGAAGGAGAAAGGGGTTTTGAACAAATGAAAGAATGTTATTTAACTGAGGTCATGCCCTTCTTTAAACTTTTAAAGGATCACTTTGAGAGTCTTAAAAAGGGGATAGAAACAGACATTAAGGGGATGGAAAAGGAATTTGATGCAATAATAGTTGAAATTAGTGATTATGAGCGTGCATTAAAATATAATGAGATCGAGAGGAAGAACCTGCATACATTGAATGAGAATCTTATTACTGAATGTGTTGCTCAAGATGTCTTTTTTACTGCTTCAAATTGCTCTATTAATGCTTCCAAATTTCATGAACTATCTGTGGCCCTGAAAGTCTCCCATGATCGTGTCATTGAGCTTGAAAAAACTAATTCTAAACTTAATGAGAAAATTGAACTGGATGATCATGACAATTTGGTTAAACATTTTTCTAAACTAGAAGTTGAGTATTTTAATCTACAACTAAAATATCAACATCTCAAAGAATATGTCAAAACTTCAAATTTCAAGACATCTTCAGATGTTCCAGAGTTTGATGCAGTTTTTCAAATAAACAAACGAGATGAACAGATTCATGCTCAGTGTAACACGATCAGAAAGTTGAAAGTCCAAATCTCTCAATTAAAGGGTCAAACGAACAATATGACAGGTTCCCAAATGCCTCCTTCTTTAGATTCTCAGAATTCTCAAACGTTTCATCTTCAAAACCTAGTAAATGCTTTACAAAAGGAAAACGAAAGTTTCCTTGAAGAGAATGAAAAGGTTAAACGTCATTTCAATGAGTTGTTTGAATCAATTAAAGTCACTCGTAACAAAAACAACGAACAAATAACTTCATTGCAAAAGGAAATTGAGAATCTGAAGAGTCAGGTAAAAGGGAAAATGCCAATGATCAATGCGGAGAATGTTGTATCTAAGGTTCCCTCTGGTAATAAATCTACTTTATCTGTGACATATGTCCCCCCTCACCTAAGGAACAACAAACTTGCCATTCAAACATATTTCTCATCCCTTAAGGATTGCTTAGAATGCCTGCGTGAGATTGTTGAAGAGGATAAGCTAGAGAAACCTCATGATAATGCAATTGGACATGCATGCTTATATGCCAAACGATCTCAAGAAATCTTAGAATGTTTGATCACTATATGCCCAAAGACATTAGGTGAGAGAGTTAACCCCTTGATTCCATGCTCAATGCCTAAGGCCAAACATGACATGCACTCGATTCCCAATAGTTTGAATGTGAGGAGTAGTGCACCAGTGAGTAGTTCAGATTTTAGATCTGTCAATACTAGGAAAGTGAACTCAAATGTGCCTTCTAGGAGTACTAATCTCAGTACCTCTAATGTTAAGAAAGTGAACCTGAGTGCACCTGCATGTAGTTCAGATCCCAGCACATCTAAACAGGTGGTGCAAAGAGTAGTAAAACAAACTAATGTTCCCATTCCCTCTACAGGAGTAATCAGTGACATTAAAGGGAGCAGGTCAAAGTCTCAAGACAATACAAGGAATGATAGGACCTCTCAAGCTAAGAATGTGCACTGGAAGAGAGTAGAAGAACAATCTAGGAACCTTAAGTTTGAATCGAATAAAACGAATCGTGTTGATTCTAGTATTAGCCATAGGCGTACTGTGATTAATTCGAATTCTGATGCTATTTGCAAACCTTGTACTAATGATTGCTTGAATTCTGTTTCTAACCATGAATGTGATGTTAATGTTTTGCCTAATGATGTTAATTGTCCAGTTAATGTTGTTAATGCTAAAATTCATGCTAAAAAGGCTAAAAGGCAAAAGCGAAAGAGAGTTAGAAAACAATGGAAACCCACAGGAAGAACATTCAGCAGAATAGGCTTTTATTGGATACCTGTTGGTCATAAGACTAATCAGATAATGCCCACTAGAAAATGGATGCCTACTGGTAGAACTATTCCCTTAAGAAGTGGTCACACTGTAAATAGGGCTAATACAGACACTAGTATTGCATCTATTCACAATGATTCCATTCCTTCACTGTCTGATATGAATGCTTCTATTTCTGATGTGGGCGGTCCAACTGTTGCTACTAACCAAATGGAACCCATTCTTGCATGGGGATCCCAAATATCCAGTTATCCATTCTTGTCTGTGTTCAACTGCAGATCGTTCAAATCGTTCTGTGGTACCTGGACTCAGGCTGTTCCAAGCATATGACTGGAGACCGGTCACGGCTCATGAACTTCGTGAGCAAATTCATCGGGACTGTTAGATTTGGTAATGATCATTTCGGTGCTATTATGGGTTATGGAGATTATGTTGTTGGTGATAGTGTCATCTCCAGAGTGTATTATGTGGAAGGTTTAGGTCATAATCTGTTCTCTGTTGGTCAATTCTGTGATTCTGATTTAGAAGTGGCCTTCAGAAAACATACCTGCTTTGTTAGAGATCTTAATGGTAAGGAACTGTTGAAAGGAACTCGTGGCTCAAACCTTTACACTATCTCTATCGATGACATGATGAGAGCTTCACCAATATGCTTGTTATCAAAGGCTTCAAAAACAAAGTCATGGTTATGGCATCGTCGTCTCAATCACTTGAACTTCGGCACAATCAACGATCTTTCCAGAAAGGACTTAGTTGTAGGTTTACCTAGACTAAAGTATGAAAAGGATCATCTTTGTTCAGCATGTCAATTGGGAAAAAGCAAGAAGTATGCCCATAAACCCAAACCTACTAACTCTGTCACAGAAGTTCTTCATATGATTCATATGGATTTATGTGGACCAATGAGGGTGCAGAATATCTTTGGGAAGAAATATGTGTTAGTTGTGGTTGATGATTATTCTAGATTCACTTGGGTCAAGTTCTTAAGGACAAAGGATGAAACTCCTGATATCATCATCAAACTCATCAAACAGCTGCAGGTTAGACTAAACAAAATTGTCAGAATTATCAGAACAGACAATGGAACTGAGTTTGTCAACAAACAACTTAGTGAATTCTATGAAAGCGTTGGAATCAGCCATCAAAGAAGTGTTCCACGAACCCCTCAACAGAACGGTGTAGTTGAAAGACGAAATCGTACTCTTGTTGAAGCTGCTAGAACAATGCTGATCTACTCAAAGGTTCCAATGTTTCTCTGGGCTGAAGCAATTGCCACTGCATGCTACACACAAAATCGCTCCCTGATTCACACCACTCATGGAAAAACTCCATACGAACTTGTCCACAACAGGAAACCTAATCTATCTTTCCTTCGTGTGTTTGGTGCATTGTGCTATCCAACTAATGAGGGTCAAGACTTGGGTAAACTTAGAGCTAAAGCTGACATTGGAATATTTGTAGGATATGCACCCAACAAAAAGGGATACCGAATCTACAACAAAAGAACCCGAAATATCATGGAAACAATTCACGTTACGTTTGATGAGCTGACCGGTCAAATGGCTCCTGGACACTCCAGCTCAGGACCCGCACTTCAAAACAGTCCTATTGGTTCATCTCTTGTTCCAAACTCCTCTCAAGAAACTCCATATGTACCTCCATCTGAAGATGATGTAAAGAAACTGTTTGATCCCATGTTTGATGAACTGTATGAGTCTACTACTAATGAGGTGCTGATCCCTACAACAGAGGATGCTCATATTCCAGTGAATGAAGTCAATTCATCAGTCTCTATATCTGTAAGTCAAGAAGCACCTGCTGCTGATCCTTCAGTCTCATCAACAAATCATCTCTCTTCAAATGTACATCATGGAAATGTTTCTGGCACCAATGATGAAGTTAATCCCTTTGCAACTCCTGAAGATGCTCCATTTGAAAACATATTTGCTACTCCTGTATCATCATCAGAACCATCTTCTTCAGGAGACATCGACTCAGCTACTTCAGTTCCTCAACAAATGCCACATGAACACCTCAGAAAATGGACTCACGATCATCCATTAGACAACATCATTGGAAATCCCTCTCGTCCTGTATCAACCCGGAAGCAACTCGCAACCGATGCCTTATGGTGCTTCTTCAACTCCGTACTATCTAAGATCGAACCAAAAGACGTTAAAACTGCCATGAATGAAGATAGCTGGTTCAATGCTATGCAAGATGAAATTCATGAGTTTGATCGTCTGGATGTATGGGAGTTAGTACCTGCTCCAGACTGTGCTATGATTATAGCTCTAAAATGGATCTTCAAAGTAAAACTTGATGAGCATGGTGATGTGTTGAAAAACAAGGCTCGATTGGTTGCTAAAGGATATTGTCAAGAGGAGGGTATAGACTTTGAAGAATCATTTGCTCCAGTTGCTCGAATCGAGGCAATCAGAATCTTTTTGGCTAATGCTGCAAGCAAGAACATGGTGGTATATCAGATGGATGTAAAGACGGCATTTCTGAACGGAGATCTTAAAGAAGTCGTCTACGTCAGCCAACCTGAAGGATTTGTGAATCAAGAGCATCCTACTCATGTTTATCGTTTGAAGAAGGCTCTTTACGGTTTAAAGCAAGCTCCAAGGGCTTGGTATGATACACTCTCAAAGTTTCTTCTTTCAACCGGATTCAGCAAAGGAGCAGTTGATCCTACATTGTTCACCAGGAAGTCAGACAAACATTTAACTCATGTTCAAATTTATGTTGATGATATTATTTTTGCCTCGACTGACCCAATGGAATGTGATCGTTTTTCTAATGAAATGAGTTCAAAGTTTCAAATGTCAATGATGGGACAAATGTCATTTTTCCTGGGATTACAAATTTCACAAAGTCCCGGAGGCATTTTCATAAATCAATCTAAATATGCAACAGAGATTTTAAAGAAATTTGGATTTGATTCAAGTGACCCTGTTGACACCCCCATGATTGACCGAACCAAACTAGATGAGGACCTCTCAGGGATCATGATTGACCAAACGAAATATAGGAGTATGATTGGATCCCTGATGTATCTCACTGCTAGTAGACCAGACATTTTGTTCTCTGTGTGCATGTGTGCTAGATACCAGGCTAAGCCTACTAAAAAGCACCTTGAAGCAGTTAAACGGGTCTTTCGGTATCTCCAAGGAACCATCAATATGGGACTATGGTACCCGAAGGACACCGGTATGTCACTAACGGCCTATGCAGATGCTGATCATGCAGGTTGTCAAGATACACGTCGAAGTACGTCAGGAGGTGCTCAGTTTTTGGGTGATAAGCTTGTGAGCTGGTCTTCAAAGAAGCAAATGAGTACTTCTATTTCCTCTACAGAGGCTGAATACATAGCCATGTCATCTTGTTGTGCTCAAATCTTATGGATGAGATCTCAATTATCTGACTATGGCTTTGAATTCAACAAAATACCTCTGTACTGTGATAATAAAAGTGCTATTGCTCTATCATGCAACAACGTTCAACACTCAAGAGCAAAGCATATCGACATTCGACATCATTTCATCAGGGAACAAGTGGAAAAAGGTGTGGTGGAACTATATTTTGTGAGGTCTGAATATCAGTTAGCAGACATCTTCACCAAAGCTCTTCCAAGAGAACGTTTTGAGTTTATTCTTCCACGTCTTGGTTTGAAAAGCCTTCAACCAGAAACTCTCAAACGTCTTCAGGAGGAAGACGAGGAGTAAAGGTCTATCTTCATCTATCTCATGTACATATATATTTGAAAAACAAAATACAAAAATATAAAACTTTCAAAATCCATAAAAAATTAAAAAAAAAAAAAAAAAAAAAAAATTCGAAAATTCTTCAAAAAAAAAAAAAAAAAAAAAAAAAAAAAAAAAAAAAAAATTAATTAATTAAAATTATTATTGTCATTTTTGTCATGTTTCTTCCGGTTCGATAATATCTACGGTCTTTGTGCTGTCATTCAAAGAATGACACGGGTCTTTAGATGTTGTTCGAATTCTTTAAAAAAAAAAAAAAAAAAATATATTTTTGGGAGAAAGAGAAATGGTTTATTGTCATTTTCAGGCAATAACCCGCTTTTTAAAGAAAGAACAGAGCCATGTTTTACCATGTTTTCAAATTCCTATGCTCTGATTCTATAAACTCCTATCTGCTGAAAAACAAATGCTTTGCAAAATAACTCGGATTCTACTTTTGATAATCATCAGGACTTATATGTCAAAATCTCTATCTCTCAATCAACAACCTATGTCATTGATTGAGGGGGAGAATGATTTCAATTAAAATTAAAAAGTTATTTGGCATTAAAATTGTTTTCAAAAGATATACATGCATGTTTTATAAATGGAGTTTAAAGTCTCAAAATCCGATCCGTATCAGTTAAAACACTTTCACAATCAAGTCACAATTCTCCTTAAAAGCTTTCAAAATCAATTTAAATCTATACGAGATCACAAATTACAAATGATTTGATAATTGTGATCGGGGGAGAATGTGTGATTTAAATTGGATTTAGACTGATAATTAGGTAAATGGTTATAATAGGATGTACATGCTATCCCGCCCACATGTGACAAACGATTTCAATTTTTTTAATGCACATGTTGAGGGGGAGCATCTATCTTAAAACCTTTGATTTAAAACGTGATCATTTATCCCAATGTGCAGGTTCCCTCTAGTATGTGCAAAACTCTTTTCAAACCTCGAGGCACATATTGAGGGGGAGCAAATTTATGGAAACCTCATCCTTCCCGGAATTGCTATATCTACTTGATTTGTTGAGGGAAGTGATGTTGATATCTTTTAGAAAATGGTAATCAAAAGAAGTTAATTCTTTCTCCTGCCTCCGTGTGCAAAACATTTTCAATACTTGATGCTCATGTTGAGGGGGAGTTCTTGTTCTAAAAATATCAAAAACAATTCAGGTACAAAAAGCTTTGATAATATATCACAAGTATCTGAATTGATTTTCAAATGGTTTTCAATTGGATCCATTGGCAGATGAACAATACCAAATAGACCGACCAACTTTACTTCATGTACGGTGATATAAGGATGATAAGGTTAGGTATGTGTTCCCATGATCCGCCAGTACCGGAGGGATCTACCCAGGGACAATCCACTAGTTAGTGTAGAAGTCCTTAGGTATGATGATAAAAGGAGAAAAGTGAGATATGGGAAGAGTGCAGACTAAGACTGAGCTAGTACTGGAATAAACCCAACAAGGTAATAGCTATGAAGTCTCGGTAAGCACTGAAGGGGTTGAAGAATTAAAAAGAATTGAATGAAAATAGGGTGAAAACAAATAGCCCTCCATTAATTCAACCTTAGGGCAGAAACCGGGTTCACTTCATATGCTACTGATGGTAACATCGGTATTGAAGACAAGACGTCATGGACCCAGTGACGCACTGCACTTCAACTTTCCAAACCACTCAAGTTCCTCTTAAAAGGGCTTGTTTCATTCTCACGGGGAACCGACATTATCTATCGACTTTCTCTTAGAGATGGTTGATATTGAAGAAGGAGACCCTCTCCCTAGTCTCCGTTATAGGATCCAAATATGCACAAATTGAGTCTAGAGCCACGAGATCATCAATAAATCTCATTAGGACACTTTCAATGAAGACTCTCTGTTTCACACAATGTGGAAAGAGAGATTATATCTTGAGTCCTACGCATTATCCTTGTGGTATTGCCAGAACATCTGAGTGATGTGTTCACATATTCACAATGAAGATGGAAAGCCTTCTGGAGCCAACATCAAACAAGCTCCTGGTAGGTGGCATGTGAGATCTATTTTATAGATCAACCATGTGACAACTGAACAGAAACAATGGGGCGATTCAATCTCTTGAATCAAACCTGGTTCAGGTTAGGGATTGACGGATACCTTTGAAAAACCGGTCTTTGTGCTTATAAACTCTTTTCTTTAGCACATCGACCGTGTACTCATTTTTCATACCAAAAGGTATTTTTATGATTGATAATTGATTTTCAATAAAACCTTCGTTGTATTGCAAAAACAATTTCTATTGAGCAATACTCGACTGTTTTTCAAATCTCTTTTCATCAATCAGTGGACTTAAAAATTCGCTGGTTCACTCACTCCGTGTTGTCTTCTTTGAGACGTTCCGGTTTGAGAACAGCTAGAACAACTGCGAAACCCTGTCAAGGAGATTCTTAGGAATCCTACCTGATCACAGGCAGTACTTGTACTGATCAACGGGGAACCGTGGGCCGTGTACCTCAATTCAACGAAAGTGATCAAAGACACTTTCGTGCGATTTGTTGCTAACTGTTGTATGCAGGTACGCCCGACGTTTGCAGCTGATCAGAATGAAGCGGTCAATCCACAGCCGCATGCTCACTTAACACATTCAACTCAAATGAAATCATGATTAGTGCATCAATGACTCTGATATTTTCACTCCATGCTTCTGCTACGCTGCTGCCAATATCGTGATTCAACAAATGCTTCCGCTACTCTGATGAGAAGATATCATGATCCAGAATGTGAGCATGTCGGTCCCAAAGTCACAACATCACAAAATACCAACACCACAAAGGATGTGTCAGAGATTGTTGATAGCCGATGATCTCAAATGATGGCTCAGAATTATTATCACGTGGATCAGTAAAAGACCTCCACTTGGAATAACCAAACATGCAATGTGAAGAATCAATGACTACGAACTCAAGAGCAAAGGACTACATCAAGAATACTAGATCACTTGTTAATGTTATATCTATTTGTATTCTTTGTAATTTTGATACATGTTTGAGGTGACCTCCCTTAGGGGGAGATTGTTAGGAATTAGAAATTCCAGGTATTAAAGAGTCGGTCACCTCAAGTATATGTAATCGTTAGAAAGCTCGTAGTCGTAGTTCTTTTAAGTTAAGTAGTTATTTAGTTAAGTAACACCGTGGAGGACGGACGGGTCTTTACCCACTGTATGCCTGATCCACAGCCCGTAGTGTGGCGAATTATGTAAGACTATAAATACTCTCTACCTTCCAAGGTAGAGAGTTGGAGCTCATAATAATATCTTTCACTTTCTCTCACTAAGTTCCCTAAACCTCTAACTTTCTCTCTCTAGAATTCCATCTTATTCGCCACCTTGTGTTATGGTTTGATGTGTATGTGAAAAGTTATATCTTACAATTAGCTCAAAAGTAATTATTTTTGACATGGAACCGTCACACATTCAAGTAACAATATTTTTATATAACTAGTTTTCAAGTAGCATATTGGGTGATACATTTTCAAATCATGCATTCACGACAACATATCATAACTCGAGTAACGTCATTCATTTTAGGTCGCGGATAGTTTCCGAGCCTCACTTTCGTGCACTACATTTTGTTAGCATATCAATCATACCAAGTGAGTTCATACCCCGCTTTTACTCGTTTAAATTCTTATAAACTATTTGGGGCGAGATACATGCTTATTTATCAAAACATTTAAACTCTTTTGCCAAACAACATTACTTATACTTTAGACTTGGTGTGTGAAGTGACTAGACTTAAACAAACATCCCAATATTTATATGTTGGAAGGCCATTTATTTGGATACAGCCCAACGTGAGTCGTTGGAGGAACATCCCAATATTTATTATGGATACAGCCCAACGTGAGTCGTTGGAGGAACATCCCAACACGAGTTGTTGGAAGACCCTTGTGGTGATATTTATACTTTTAACTACCTTAATGCGCATATTCATGATTGTCATTCTATTTTAGGCAGTGGGTTGTGAACACACAGGTTGCAAGTTTTGTATGGGCGGAACTTGGAACTGGGTGGATTTACAATGCCTTTGCTGTGTGAACATTTCTCAAATTTCAGATCATTTTATTACAAACTTATGAACTCACCAACCTTTGTGTTGACACTTTTTAGCATGTTTATCTCAGGTCGTAAGGTGATAGCATTTCATGGAGCTTTTGGGTCACATGGCATACATTGGAGTCTTGTGCTTTTAACAATTACCATTCGACATGTTTTGTAAACCTTTAAGTATTATCAAACTTTGGAATTTCTTCTTTTGTAAACTTTAACTTATTTAATCGAATGGTAGACTTTTCAAAACGTCTCATTATAGAGGTCGTTTTCTGTATCCATACTTTGTGCTATGACGTCATACCCCAATGTCACTATCGTTCCGCTGCGATATTTTGGGGGTGTGACAGATTGGTATCAGAGACTTGGTTATAGAGAACTAGGTTGCATTTTAGTTCCTAGACTATAACCGCTTTCACGACAATCCTTTCTTTTCCTATTGCCTTACACACTTTTCGTGCGCTTATGTTTTCTGAAATTTCGTCTAGACCCACCTCGTATGATAACATGGTTTCCTTGTACCGATAGGGGAGTCCCAAAATCTAGTTGAGTCATCGGAGATATGGAGCTCAGTAATAAACACTTATCTAACTTGATCTCGTGACAGTTCTTGTTTGATGAGACACGAGATCGAGCTAAATAAGTGTTACTATATAGCTGTATAGATTTGATGATTTTGCCCGAGGATGGGAGTTCTCTTAAGGATACTTTGGGAACTGCTGGCGACTAAACCTCATCATGACTTTAGCACCTAAAGGAATTTCCTATACACCAAGTGCGACTCTCCATAGATACCTACCCTAAATTCCTCCTCCACCGTTTAGAATCGGATGATAGAATGGTTACCTATTTCAGTAACATCAATCGCCGAGACATGTATGCTTGGTGGTATGTACACGTGTGAAATGAGGCAATTATAATTATGGTGGCCAACATAATTATAAATGCGTCACAACCCACGTGGACATATGCGATCACGCATACGTAGATCGGTGTGGGCACACCTTAGGAACCAATTTGTGGCGTGGTATTATGTTTGAGGACGTTAAGTATAGACATTGGGAATTTAACGGTTCTTTCCCTTGCAGAGATCATGGCACCAAAGAGGGTAACACGCAGCACTAGTCGAGGTGGTGCGGCGCAAAGGGGTGGAAGGACAGGTGAGCGTGGAGGTAGAGAAGGCGGTAGCGACATGGGTAACAATGACAACAACGCTGGCGGAAACCCTGATTTTGCCGCCATCATCGCTCAACAACTTCAAATCTTGCTTCCCACTATTGTCACACAAGTTGGAAACCATATGAATAACTCGGGAAACCCCGGGAACGGGAATGGCGACACCAACAATGTAGTTGGCAGTGGCAACAATAACAACACCACCACCACCAACAACAACAACAGAACTGGATGCACTTATAAGGAATTTTCAGCATGCAAACCTGTGGAGTTTGATAGTATAGGAGGTGCCTTGGCGTATACTCAATGGGTAGAGAAGACAGAGTTAGTGATCGACATCAGCAATTGTGCCGCACATCAGAGGGTGAAGTATGTTGCTTGCTTGCTATCAGGGAAGGCATTGACATGGTGGAACACACAGCTACAGGCCAGGGGCAGAGAAACAGCTACAAGTATGACATGGGATGAATTTAAGGCGTTATTGAAAGAGGAGTATTGCCCGGATAATGAAATGCAAAAACTGGAAGACGAACTTTATCACCACTCCATGATAGGAGCTGGTCACGCAGCCTACACAGACCGATTCCATGAATTAGCCAGACTAGTTCCTCATCTGGTCACCCCTGAATCCAAGAGAATCGATAGGTACATATATGGTCTTGTCCCCGAAATCAGTGGAACTGTGAAAACTACTGAGCCGTCTACAATACAAAGTGCAATATTGAGAGCAGGAACCCTAACAGATGAGATGGTCAGAAATGGGACTTTGAAGAGCAGTGACAAGAGGAAAGAATCGAGTGGATCGAGTAGACAGATGGATGTGGTAGCAGACAACAAGAGAGCAAGAGTTTTTATGGCAACGGGTACTGAACAAAGAGAATATGCGGGTACACATCCCAAATGTGCTAAATGTGCTTATCATCACCCGAAGTCCAAGCCCTGCCGCTTATGTACAATTTGCAATCAGTCGAGCCATTTTTCAAACCAGTGTAGAGAGCGTGCAAGACCGATAACAACGGCTAACACGGGCAACATGAGGAATAACCAAAGGACTTGCTTCGAGTGCAACAGCCCGAATCACTACCGGAATAATTGTCCTCAGTTGAATAAGCCACCGATGCAAGCTCATCTAGCTATGGCAATTGAAGGAAATAACCCAAACCCTGTACTCAATCTCAGTCCACCCCGAGCTCGAGCATTCTATGTAGGAACCGAGGCAGCCCGCAATGCGTAACTGGTACGTTTTCCCTAGACCATTAAGTGATCCACCGTATTATTCAGATTCAGTGAGCCTCATTAGATAAGAAACTTAGACGCGTAAGTTTTGGCATAAGCACTTTGACCATACACCCTGATTTCGCGAAACCTAAGGGTAGACCTTTAAGTATCATCGATTGAATCACGAGGAAGTGATTCCTCTGACATGGGAAGAATGTCACAATTCTCAATTTCCGGTCATTTTCAAATTTTACTACTCATTCCCGGAGAAAATTTATATTTGATTAACATATATTTTTCTTATTAAATAAACGCTATCGCGTAATTAATTATTTTGAACAATTGATCCGATACTTCCAAAAATTATCCCGATATATTTTAATACTCATATTAAGATTATAAAAATAATATTATGAGTTTACCCAGTGTTTTAAATTTATTTTGTATATAAATTGTTATATTTATATAATTACGAAGGTTTCCGTAAAAACTATACGATAATTGTTATTTCACTCAAATTTTGCAAGAAAAATATTTTTATAATTTTTATGACTTCAATATATTTTATTTTGACCCGTTAAAATTTATTTCTAGCTAACGCTACCCTAAATACTTAATATACAAAATTTCCAACTATACTTAAACCTTTATACAATTAATTATACAAAATATCCTAATCTTTGTTTTGTCCTACACTTGTCGACAAAGACCATGACTCAACATTTGGATACAAAAATCTTAACTAGTTTATAGAAGACTTGTCATGTAAAAACTTTAATACACATACATATCAAATATCCAAAGTGAAATAGATCAAAACACTCTCTTCCTCTCCTCTTGCTAGAACCGGCTACACCAAGGGACCAAGAGAAATTCATCCAAAAATTTTCTAGACAAGTTTTATACACTCTAGTTACACTCTTGATTAAGGTTTTGAAATAAAAACCTTGGGTGATTAGGATTAAACCATTGATCATAAACCTCATCAAGTTAACTAGTAAGCATCTCATGTCCATTTTTCATCTTTCATATTTATTTCATATTCATTTCATCATATTTGAGCAAAACACGCAAGTCTTATGGATATTTATACCACTTTTGTTGTTTTTATTACTTATTATGTAATATAATTATCCTACAATGAATCCCTTGAAACATATTACTTTTGGTGATGTCTAGGAACCCATGACACCCTAAGAAGGTGTATGATAGGATTAGAATAGCTTCGGAGTTGTTTTGAATTGGTTGGAATAGGTTTGGCGCGAGAAAAACTCATTTCGACAAGTTTTAAAAAGGGTCTGTCCTTATTTTTAAAATCTGGAAATTTTGACAGTAGATAAAAATTTTTGGGCTATATATTTGGAAAATATACTTTAAAACGAAAACGTGGTCGCTTGAACGGGTTAAAACGGAGTTATAACGAAGAATATATGAATTTTTCAAGTTTGACGACGAAAACTATAAATTCTGAAAATTTCAGCATGTTACGTCTATTTTGTAC
Organism: Chrysanthemum seticuspe; assembly: GCA_019973895.1. Taxonomy (NCBI): domain Eukaryota; kingdom Viridiplantae; phylum Streptophyta; class Magnoliopsida; order Asterales; family Asteraceae; genus Chrysanthemum; species Chrysanthemum seticuspe. The sequence continues at coordinate 70,334,196 of BPTQ01000003.1, read as the reverse complement.
GAGTCAAAAATAGGTCTTAAACGATATTAAATTTGTTGACTTATCAAAAATATATTAGTATATGTTAATACGAAACCGTGGATATAAAGAACTTGAAAAACGGACTTAAAACGAGTGAGTTATGGTTAACCGAACTTTGAGTCGAAAACGTGCTGAAAACACCATTCACAGCATTAGTATGCTGTCAGAATTTTTAATCAAGGTTTTGAGGGCCTAAACGGACATTTCGGGGGAAACGGACCTTAAAAACGAGTTAGTTTTCCTATGTATATATTACGTCAAGACCAATGTAAACCGATTTTACAATTACTAAAACCGTTACATAGTTTTAACAATATTTTCACTATTAGCTCAAAAGTAATTATTTTTGACATGGAACCGTCACACATTCAAGTAACAATATTTTTATATAACTAGTTTTCAAGTAGCATATTGGGTGATACGTTTTCAAATCATGCATTCACGACAACATATCATAACTCGAGTAACGTCATTCATTTTAGGTCGCAGATAGTTTCCGAGCCTCACTTTCGTGCACTACATTTTGTTAGCATATCAATCATACCAGGTGAGTTCATACCCCGCTTTTACTCGTTTAAATTCTTATAAACTATTTGGGGCGAGATACATGCTTATTTATCAAAACATTTAAACTCTTTTGCCAAACAACATTACTTATACTTTAGACTTGGTGTGTGAAGTGACTAGACTTAAACAAACATCCCAATATTTATATGTTGGAAGGCCATTTATTTGGATACAGCCCAACGTGAGTCGTTGGAGGAACATCCCAATATTTATATGTTGGAAGGCCATTTATATGGATAAAGCCCAACGTGAGTCGTTGGAGGAACATCCCAACACAAGTTGTTGGAAGACCCTTGTGGTGATATTTATACTTTTAACTAGCTTAATGCGCATATTCATGATTGTCATTCTATTTTAGTCAATGGGTTGTGAACACACAGGTTGCAAGTTTTGTATGGGCGGAACTTGGAACTGGGTGGATTTACAATGCCTTTGCTGTGTGAACATTTCTCAAAGTATTTCAGATCATTTTATTACAAACTTATGACCTCACCAACCTTTGTGTTGACACTTTTTAGCATGTTTATCTCAGGTCGTAAGGTGATAGCATTTCATGGAGCTTTTGGGTCACATGGCATACATTGGAGTCTTGTGCTTTAACAATTACCATTCGACATGTTTTGTAAACCTTTAAGTATTATCAAACTTTGGAATTTCTTGTTTTGTAAACTTTAACTTATTTAATCGAATGGTAGACTTTTCAAAACGTCTCATTATAGAGGTCGTTTTCTGTATCCATACTTTGTGCTATGACGACATACCCCAATGTCACTATCGTTCCGCTGCGATATTTTGGGGGTATGACAATAAGCACGTGTTTCCTCATCAGTCTCAGTATTTTGTGCCACACAGTCTCCACTAGGATCCACATCTGGAGTCTCAGAGTTAGTATTGCTACAACTCGGATTGTCCAGGTATGTATCATAAGTAGGTGCTGATGTCACAGAATGCTGTTCGTCATGAGTAAACATATCAAATATGACATTGTTATAGCATGGATCAATGATTGGTACCTCAGATACTGCGTTGGCGTCATAGACAGGAGGTGCGTCAGAATCAGTGTCGTACTTAGTCTCCTGAAGATTTGCCACGAAGATGCAGTTTGCATTGAGTTCCTCGAGGTCTTCCAAATCATCCATAATAGCCATGAAGTCATGTTCCTCAGCACTCAATTGAAGTCCAGATTGTTCCTTTTGTACCAACATAATAGCTTTCTGAAGATACGCAAGATCCTTCTTTTTCGGCTTAGTTTGACAATTCCTTGCCATGTGAGCCAATCCTTGACAGTTATAACACATAACCTGATTACCCTGATTCACATTTCCATAATTCCCAACGACTGGAGCTGCAACATTCCCATTCTGATTACCCACTGCTCTATTCCCAACATTCTGACCCATCTGATTACCCTGATTCTGAACCGCCTGATTACCCATGCGAAATCCAGTAGCATATCCCTGCTGATTCCCAATAACTCCAACCATTTGTCTTTGATTACCCATGTTCACACCCGGCTGTGCAATTTGCCTGTTGCGAGTGTTTGATGAAATCCTTTGGTTGTTGTTAGTTGGTGTGGAATAGCGACCTCTGAATGCTTTACCCAATAAAGAAAATACTTGTGACAAAGCTTCTTCGGGTTCCATTTCAAGATCAGTGATTCCTTGTTCCTGGTAATGTTGTTGTTCAGGTGGATAGTTTTGTTGTGGAGGGATGTATTGCTGCAAGTTGTTGTTGGTGGAAGATGATGAAGCTTGTTGTTGTGTATTCACTGGAGTTTGAGTCTTTGCAATGAGTGCCAATGGATCATGATTCTTTGCTAATCTTTCTTGCCTGACTTCATTCACTTCATTTTGGTTTTGTTTCAGAAAATCATTGAGTTGATTAAAGTTCACTTGATGTAAGTCTTTTGTTTGGTTGACAATAGTGACATATCGTCCCCATTCTTCTGGTAGATTGTTCAAGAACTTGATGTTGCTCACGATAGTTCTGGGTGTCAACTTGTTTCTGATCAGCTCATTCATTAAAGTGCAAAACCTTCCATAGTAGGATTCAATGGATTCTCCTGGAGTAGATGTAAACTTTTCCCAAGTAGTTAGCAACTTGTTCTCCGTATCTTGTTGACCAATTTCAGTTCCATGACAAAGCCGTCTAACACGTTCCCACATATCGAAAGCAGTTGCACAACTGTCTACATCAGCAAAGATGTCTCTTGGTAAACCCAGTTGGACAATATGAATTGCCATGTCATCTGCTTCGACTTGTTTCTGATCCTCTTCAGAGTATTCTGATTCTTTTTGAAGACGAAAAAATGGTGGGACGGGAGGTGTTGCATCAGCATTTCCAGGGTCTTGGACTTGTCGAGGTATGAAGGGTCCATCCTGAATGGATTTGATCATCAATTTTCCATTAGGTTTTGTCTTGCTGTAACGAAGCATTCGACTTGTCCATTGAAGATAACCACCTTTTTCCAACATAGGAGGACGGTTTTCGGCACCGGCTGCATGAATGTCTTGTTGAGTTGCCATTGATGAAGGTATGATATGATAAAGTTGATGTAGGATCGATTCAACGATAAAGGAGTTGTGTTGGATGAAGATTAAGCTCGGTTGTTGTAGTGAAAATTTGCTCTAAAAACTTAAAACCTCAATAACTTCGGTTCGGAGCGTTTTTAGGACTTGAAGGTTGACCTGAATGAACTTTAGTTCATTCGACGGTCTATTATCCTCGTTCTTACGGTCGTTTTGATGAGTAGATCGCTGAAAACGGAGTTACGGTTCAAAAGTTATAGCCGTTTGAAGTTTTTCTCAAAATCTTACTCGTAAACCAGTTCTTAAGCGTAGAAAGGAGTGCTTATGCGTAGGATGCTTATGCATAGGATCTTATGCGTAGGAGTCCTTATGCGTAAAGAGCTTAGGCGTAGAAATCCTTATGCGTAGAAATATAAGCTACACGTAAACTTAAGGCTTAGGCGTAAACAAAAATGCTTAGGCGTAGAAATCTTATGTGTAAGTGGAACTTATGCGTAGATTGTTACGCGTAGGCGTTTATGCTTATGCGTAAACTTAGGTTTAGAACCAAAAATCCTTTACACTATCACAGCGTAAAAGATATCCACAAGTCGAAGTGTTCCAAACACTTATCCAAGTGAGGGAAGCACTGAGTAACCTTTGATGCTCGAAGATTCTTAGCCAAAAAGTTATGCGTAGGAAGTTATGCGTAGAAAAAGGGTTTTGACTTTCTTACGCGTAAAACTAGGGTATTGACTTACGCGTAAAAAATTTTCAATGATTCAGACACTTTCTCTTGCACAAACAACCATAAAATCACTCCAATAACACAAAACTGTTGACCTTTTTCACCCAAAGTGTTTAGAAGGCTTACGCGTAGAAACGTATACCCCAAAAAACACGAGTTAAAAACTGATGTAAAACACGTAAAGCTTCAAACTTTTTTGCAAAACTAGACTCTTTAACACTAAAGAAACCTCAAACCACAAGAATCTTGAAGATTTTAGTGCAAAAAATAAAGTTTTAAGCGTAACCTTTTTTGATACCGAGAGCTTTACGCGTATACCACAAACCACAAAAAACTTCAACCAACCACTCCTAAACCATTGTTAGGCGATTCATACCAATTGTAGGACCTTACTTTTATCAACCTTATCACAAACCCAACACTTATATCATGTTATTCGTATAACACGAAGACACAAACACAAACGTTATGCTTAGAAAGATTAAGAAGAAAGGAAAGATGGTAACTTGATATAAGATATGTTATGCGTATGAATGTGTAGAGAGATGAAAACAAGAGATGTTATATTGCTCCAAAGAAAACACACACACACACACACTTTCAAGCACACCCCTCAAATGATCATTTGAGGGGTATTTATAGTCCAAGTGACTTGATGCCCTAAAAGGCTTTCTATGGGCATCGTGGGCTTGGACATGGGTTGGATTGGATATAAGGAAAGCTTAACTAAACTAATACCCGTTTAGCTTAGTCCAATCCACGAGCCGGTTGACTATTCTAGCACGATATCTAACACACGTTACAAAGTTCCTAAACGTGAATGACCATCACTTGTAATAAAACTATTAAGGCTAACAAGCATCAAACATCTATTGCACGTACACTAAAACAAAACGGAGTTGTTGAAAGACGAAACCGTACGTTAGTGGAAGTTGCAAGAACGATGTTGATAAATGCAAAACTTCCAGATTACTTGTGGGCTGAAGTTGTGTCAACTGCATGCTACACTCAGAATCGTTCAATGATTACCAAACGCCACAACAAAACACCTTATGAGCTTATCCACAACCGTAAACCGAATCTCAAACACTTTCATGTATTTGGATCCCTTTGTTACCCGAATAATGATCGTGATGACTTTGGTAAGCTCAAAGCCAAAGCTGACATTGGAGTCTTTGTTGGATATTGTGAAAACTCTAAAGATTACCGGATCTGGAATTGTCGTACAAGGGAGATTATGGAAACGATTCATGCAAATTTTGATGAGCTTACAGAAATGGCTTCTGAGTATAACAGCTTGGAACCCGGACATAACCGTCTAAACTTCCCCCAAACCCCATCATCAGCTGAACCAAGCCTCCAGCTTACTCGTCAATAAATGGAACAGCTATTTGCTCCCCTGTTTACTGATGATATTGATCAACGTGCTCCAGATGTATCAAATGTTTCCGCTGCTCAACCTGATAATAATTCAATAGCTGATACACCTTCAACAACAACTACTGTTGAGGAAGCACCACCAATTGATTCTACAACAACAGTTGAACAAACCGCATCCAATGACGTTGAACCAACTGATGATCTTCAGAACAATGAAGTACCCCCCACCTGCAGATTATGATCCAAATGCATTTTTCAACCCTTTTGCAAATGCTTCTGCCACTTCTGATGTTGCGGAATCATCTACAAGTCATTTGAATCCTCCTAATCTGCAGAATGTATATCAACATCAACCCGACACACATCGTTGGACTAAAGACCATCCTCTTGTGAACATCATTGGAAACCCGAATCAACCAGTCGTAACCAGACAACGTCTTCAGACTGACGGTGTAAATTGCATTTATGCACTTACCGTTTGCCAATCTGAACCCAAAAACATTAAAAAAGCAATGACTTATGACAACTGGATTGAATCCATGCAAGAAGAACTGAATCAGTTTAAACGTCTTGAAGAATGGGAATTGGTTGAAAAACCAACAGGGGTCAATGTTATTGGTCTAAAATGGATTTGGAAAAACAAGTTGGATGATGAAGGTACGGTTATCAGAAATAAGTCACGTCTGGTGGCTAAGGGTTATAGACAGGAAGAAGGGATTGATTACGAGGAATCATTCGCAACGGTTGCTCGACTTGAGGTTGTTCGGATCTTTCTGGCATTCGCGGCTCACATGAACATCACAGTCTTTCAGATGGACGTCAAAACTGCTTTTCTAAATGGAAAACTGAAAGAAATGGTCTATGTCAGTCGGCCAGAAGGATTTGTTGATCCAGAGTTCCCTAATCATGTCTAAAAACTGAACAAGGCTCTCTACGGTCTCAAACAAGCCCTTCGGGCGTGGTATGATAAGTTATCATCCTTTCTCATTGCTAATAATTTCATTAAAGGTTCGTTCGACCCAACACTTTTCATACAATATCACGGGGAACACATTTTAATCGTTCAAATTTATGTGGATGACATCATTTTTGGGTCAACACATCTAAAGTACTCAAATGCTTTTTCAAAACTTATGAAAAAACATTTTGAAATGTCCATGATGGGTAAACTTACATTCTTTCTTGGAGTGCAAGTTCATCAATCACCCCATAGTATTTTCTTGAGTCAGTCCAAATATGCTCTTGAAATTTTAAACAAACATGGAATGCAAAGTTGTGACACCTATGCCACACCAATGGCACATACCAAGAAACTGGATGCTGATTTTCATGGGAAATTGGTTGACGCTACCAAATACCGAAGTATCATTGGGTCACTCATGTATCTAACAGCCAGTAGACATGACCTTGTTTTTGTTGTATATCTTTGCTCCCGTTATCAGTCAAGACCAACTGAAACTCACCTCTCTGAGGCTAAAAGAATCCTCCGATACATTAAGGGAACCATTAATTTGGGACTCTGGTATCCGAAGGATTCTGGTTTTGAACTAATAGCTTTTTCAGACGCTGATCACGCAGGATGCTTAGATTCTCGGAAAAGTACTTCAGGAGCTCTACAATTTCTTGGTGATAAACTGGTGTCATGGCAATCGAAGAAGCAGGATTGTACATCGCTGTCCTCAACCGAAGCAGAATATGTAGCCATGTCGGCGTGTTGTGCTCAAGTCATTTGGATGCGAACACAACTCAAAGACTATGGTTACGTATTTGACAGAATCCCGATGTACTGCGACAATCGAAGTGCTATTGCGATCTCGTGCAACTCTGTTCAACATTAGAAATCAAAGCACATCGATCTTCGATATCATTTCATCAAGGAGCATGTGGAAAAGGGTACCGTTGAATTATACTTTGTGGGTACTGAATACCAATTGGTAGATCTTCTCACCAAAGCCTTAGCTCCGGCTAGGTTTACTGAGTTGGTCCACCGGATTGGTAGGCGGTGTTTGACTCGAGAAGAACTGGACGAACTTTTAAAACAATCTTAAAACCAGTCAACACCAAAATCTCTTTTGTAAATTTTTTTTCAAAAACAAAATACAAAAATATAAAATTTTCAAAATTCAAAAATATTCTTCTCTCTAAATTTCTTTCAACATGGCAAGTACAAATCTTCCGTCAACACTTTACTATTTCAAAATTCAGTATTTTTCGGTTAAGTGTTGAGGGGGAGAAAGTAAATATTTTCTGTTTCATAAAACCTTGTACTTGCATGTTACTTTATTCCGGTTGTATCTTTAAGAATGGTGGACTAGTTTCTTGTTTCTTGACACTCCTCGGACCCAAATTTGAAAAATTTCCTTATTTCTAAAGTCGAGGGGGAGTGTCGTCAAGTTTCTTTCCAAATATCATGCTTTTCATAACCAAAATGGAAGTTAAGGGCGTTGGATGAAAATAATTGAGGTGGAGGGACCAAAGTTGTCAAAAGCCTAAAGTAATTTTATACAAAATACTCCACCTAAATTATTACTTCACATTTAATACATTCATTTATTACCTAAACCACCATTCTTACGCCTAAAATTAAACCTTCAAATCCATGTTTCTAACTTCAAATCTGTAAGTGTTTAATCGTTCTAAGTGTTAAACTAAACATAGGTTTTGAGTTATTCATAAAACCAACGGTCAGATTTTTCACTAGGCGTGATTTCATGTTCTACGCGTATGCGTATGAACATGTAATCATGTTTGGGTGTTTGTTGTTAAAATGAGTATGTTAAAATGTTGTAATAATCATTCTTAAACTATTTCTAACAACTAAACTTACCCAGAAACATTAATCAATCATTTTCAAGATTAGGGTTTAAGCGTATGAATTGGGGGTTTTCTATTGTGATTGTTTCTGAGTAATTAGGAGGTTGTATGATGTTTGTGACATGCTTAATTGACCAAAACCACACTTGAATCATTCCCAGAAACATGATTTGTGCATAATTGAGGATTAGGGTTTTAGTATCATACGAATTGGGTACTTTTGATTCATAAGGTTCTGGATGTTAAAACTTGTTGCAACACAATTATATAGACTCTAAGACATCCCAGAATTAATTTGGTGCATTTCCTATGGCTAGTTTCTTAGTCGTAAAATTTGAATTCTAGGGTTTAAGTTCTACGCGTATGGAAATCCTACGTGTAACCGTGGATGTTTGTGTTTATATGTGAGATTGAAAGAGATTGAAAAATGTGTTAATGAACATGTTATGATGAACTTATTTCAGGTTTAACTCGTGAAAATTCAGAATCAAGGTTAACCATTGGATCTCTATGCATAAGGATCACCTTACGCGTAGAATGTTACTCGTAAGAGAAATCTTACGCGTAACCTTTACGCGTAAGGTTCTACAAATGGACTACGCGTATCCTGTGAAGGATATGCATAAACTTGAGTCTAACGCATAAGGTTCACTCTCATGAGTAAACCTTACGCATAAGCTCTAAGATATGCTCACGCGTAAGCTTTATGCTAAGCTCTTTTCCTACGCGTAATATTTCTTACGCGTAAGAGAAGTTCCTACGCATAAGCTTATCCCTACGCGTATGGGTATTACTGTTTACGCATAAGCTTACTTTCTACGCTTAAGCCTTGTTTTAACCTTAATCATGAATTGTTACGCGTACATACTTGTAAATGAATAAATCATAACGTCACAAAACCAAAATGTCACTAATAATCTACAATGGTAAATATGTTGTGTAAATGAGTGAAAATTTGTACTTTAAACTTCAAAATTAATAAACTCACGAAACTTATCACGACTACTTTGGACTATTGGACATACAAGTGACGTTGGATTCGTAACATTCATCAACATAACATATTCAATAATTGGACATTAAAATCAACTGTTGACTAACGTAATGTCTTTCGATATGTTGGTTCTTTTGGCTCAATATCTTTCAGATCACAATATGGACGTCACAATGCAAAACATTGATGCACCAAATGTTCTCACAATGGAAGACATCTTCCCAGATGGTTACATAATGAAGATTGGGAAGAACAATCTTAGAGTCGATTTTGATATCTTCACATGTTCTGCGTCTTCTTGTCAAATTGCTGTGGATATTGTGAAGACTCATCCTTAAAACAATATGCTCACTAATTCAGCAACTGTGCCAGTGATTTATGTTCACCAATTCTGGCACACCATGCAAAAGGTCAAAGGTCAAGATGTTGTGACAGTGACACTCAACGACAAACAAGTTACCATCACTCCAGCAAACTTAAGGGCTATTCTCCTTCTTCCTACCATCCAACCTACCAACTATGTTGCTTCTCCTTCGGAAGAGGTCATTCTCTAGTTCATGGTCGACATTGGCTATGATGAAGCTGCTAGGATTATTACCAAATACTCTTCAGTAGATCTTAAGAATATTCCTCAGCCATGGAGAACCCTCTACATCATGATCACCAAATCAGTTTCTAGACGTGATAGTGGTTATGAGCATCCCAAGCTCGTGGAACTACAAGTATTTTGGGGTATGGTTAACATGATTCACATCGATTTCACATGTCTAATTTGGGATGACATGATGTCATATTTCAGGAAACCTGGCTCCAAAATCCCTTACATCAGATACACAAAACTGTTGATACAAAGGATACTCGGGAATAATCCTGATATTCCTTTGAGACTTGATAACCCCAACCATCACTCCGTGTTGTTTGAGCCTACACTCAATGTCGTAAGGTTCAAAGAATCAACTACGAAGAAACAAGGTGTTATTTTGCCAGATTGCCTTCTTACTGCTGAGATCAAAGAACTTCAATCGTACAAACGTTATCTGGAAGCAGTTGCATCAGGAAAAGTGGGGTTCATCGATGAAAAGTCTTCCGGTGTATCTATCAAGAAGATGAGGAGATCAGGCAGTGCTGGAAGTGTTGCAAGCACTGAGAGTACACGTAAGTATCCAAAGAGGTCTCATTTTCTCCAAAAGAGAATTCCATCAAAGGGTGCCATCCCTATTCCCAAACCAAAACCAAAACTGATGGACGAGGACTCAGAGGACACTGAAACAGAAGAAGAGGTTATCTACTCAGAATCTGCAACAAATGATACACTAACAGTTGCTAAACCTCTCAGTCCCAAAACTGACAAGGGAAAAACTCCAGTTGTTGAGCAAGAGGAAGAAGAGAGCTCAGATGAAGATCCACAGGATGAAGCCAAAGATTACAGAAAGACACTGAAGAATCTTTGACTACAACATGTTGCTAAGGAGTTCAACCTACAACAAACTCGTGGCCCTGGAGGGTCAAGTGGTGGTGCACTAACCACACCAGTTTCTGATGCGGTTAATCAACCTGATAAGGAAAATGGTACCACCACACACGAATCAGAACAACAGCAACTAGAGGATGAGATTATCTTTGACTTTGAGAAACCTAATAAGAAGAAGGAGAAGACTGAGAAAATTACTGATGAAGATGTTGAGGTTGCTGCTAAAGAAAAAGCAGAAGAAGAAGCTCTAGCTAAAGTAGATGAAGATGCTAGGATTAAGGCTGAAGAAAAGGCTAAAGCTGAATTGGAAGCCGATGATTATCTTCTAGATAGTCTCGCACATAGCAAGGAACAAACTTCTGAGCCACCAAAGGACCCTGAGCCTCCTCATGTCTCATCATCGTCATACTCATCTTCTCATTCATCACCACCACCTTCCAAAGACACAACCAGATCCGCATCCAAATCGGTAAAGAAACCAACCGATACTTGGACATCACGTGCAAAGACAAGGCTTGTCAAAGCTGTTAAGCAAGTAAGGAAGAAGAACGTGGTTAACAAGAAATTGAATCAACTTGCAGACATAATCAATCTTCTTCAGAATGTGATTAACAAGGTTTCGGAAGAAAGGGATCAGATTCAACAGTTTCTAATTAGAGATATTCAGGGGGAAATGGATAAGACGATCAGAGAATACACTCACAAGTTTCTCCTCCACACTGTCCCAGGAGTGACAAGAGAGATGTTCACCAGACAACTTTATCCGAATCTCATGCAATTGGTCAAGCAAACAATGCAATCTACTCCTGTAGCAATGAAGATCAATCCAATTGAGCCTGCAGTTGTCTCAGATGCAAAGTTGATTTCCAAGCAGGTGTTACAAATGTCTAAACGATCTGCAACGTTTACTTCTGACGAAGCTAAACTATTTGAGGCATTGCTCGAATATCAACTCAAAACTTCATGCAAAGTGTCAGCTGAAAGGGCTAAGCGTCCAAGAGACGATGATGACGCGGATAAGGATTCTGAACCAAAACGAAAGAAGAACAATGATGATTCATCCTCTATGCCTCCACTACCCCAATGGACCTCCACCGCTAGAAGATCTCCACCACGTTCTACTGCAAAAGACAAACCTTAGGACTCTGAGTCACCACCACAAACAGAGAAAACCGGTGATCAATTTCAATACACTGGTGGTGACGATGAAGAAATTCCTGAGCCCCAACAACAACCTACTTCTTCTACATCAACAAAGAAACTAGCATCATCAAAGCCTAAGAAGAAGAAAAAGATCGAAATTGTGTCATGGCTAGATGATGATGACACTGAAGAGTATGTCTGGTTCTCTAAACTTGTTGATTCTACACCTCAGTTACCGGAAGGTCAAGAACCGGTAGATGGTCGCACAATGAAGCATGCGAAGCTTATACAAGAAAAGTTCAAAGTGAAGAAAATGACAAAACCAGAGTTGAGGCGAATCAAGAACGAAGCTTTTCAACTACTTAAGGACAACTCAGACAGTGCCATTGAAGTCGAATATCATCTCGACAACATAGCACGAGCCATGTCTAACAACATTGATTGGCTCAATCCTGAATCAATCATTGACTTCACCAGACCAGACAAAGCTCCATACTACACTGACTGGACCAAACCACTACCTACCATTGGCCGACCGGATCAACCTAAGATTCCCTACCGCTATTTCTTCAACAACGACTTAGAATTCCTTCTACACGGCAGTGATATCACCAAGAAATACGCTACATCACGAACCCTCCCTTTCCCGGAAGCAATCTACTCTACCAGCATAGCCATCGAGGAAGACGCCACACACATGTTCGTTGACAAAGTGGAAAAGTATGACCTCGATGCACTGTATGGGATTCATCATTGGCTTGAACGAAGAAGAATCTACTACAGAAGCTACCAGGTTCTCAGGTTGAAAAAGGAAGTGTTCAGTGAAAAATGGATCGTTGCAATTATGCATGTTACCATGTCGTCAAAGTGGGACTACACATTCCTAAAGAAAATAGTGGTCAAACGACAAGACGAATAGGAATATGACTTTTCTGAAGCGGATTTTCTGAGATTATCACTAAATGACATTGAAGATATGTATCTTGCCAAGGTACAAGGATGAATGCGACAATTTTCTACAAACATCCAGCTCAAATACATTAAGTCATTGCTAATATTCATAAGAAGCATCGTGATCCAAGAACGTGTAGAAGATATTCAACTTACCGTGGAATCATACCAGAAGCGTGTTAATCTCACAAAACCATACCTATACCTTCCCGACACAAACCAACTTTCTCAGTACACCCTTATCAAGAAACCATTTAGGGTAGTCTACCGTAGTGAACTACACCACAATTGCTTCATGGCGTGCAAAGAGCTTCATAAGTTTGGGGATCACACATTAAAGAAGGTTCGGGACGGGTTAGCATACAGGTTAAAGGAGATCCATGACGGCATAAGGTCACCGAAGAGATGGAATTCAAGGGATAGGAGGGACGTGAAGAAGATCATCACTCGGATTGATGAAAGGTTGTTCAGACGGGATCAGATAAGAACGTTGGAGATTTTCGTAGGTGGTCGTCCAAGCATATCTCTCACAGGCTACCAACGTCCAGAATGCATTCTTGGTGTTATTGACGGAATTTCTAGTACCCCTGATTCTCCTTAATTTGTTTCTCTTATCATTATTTGGATGTGTGATTTAAATATGACAATGGCTTGTGCACACATAACAGTGTACAACCCGTGCTTGTCATGAAAGGACCCTGTGGTATGCTTCAGTGCCACAATCCTATAAAAGGAGCGAAAGCTTCTTACTTTTGAGTAAAACTAATCAAAACTTTCACTTTCAAAGTTCTGCTCAAAAGGGACAAGTACTTCCCCTTATGTTTTTCAAAACCTCAAAAGTTAATATCACTTGTTGAGGGGGAGTATTTGCTTAAAAACTTTGTTCACAAAATTGTTCTTCGTGGTAATCTTCCCACAAAACTCGAAATGGACATATTCGATATCAAAATTTCGTCAAAAATAACATTTATATGCCATTTTTTAGGGGGAGAAAAATTATGTGATAAGAAATATGTTGTGATTGAATCTTCGTGCTAAAGACTTAACTCTTGAATTGACGAGATCTAAATTGTCATACATCGAAAAGATCTGTCTTCCAAGACTTATCCGAGTAGATCGTCCCTATTCGAGAAGCTCTTGATAGACATGAACTTTGACGGGTTTGACAACCTTTCGAGGTTTGTCCACACCTTCAAGGTATATATTAGAGCTAGTTGTCACCTAAAAGCTGACAATGCAACTCTTTAACTATACAAGGTAACCGTGTCTCGCGGGGAATTGTCTATCTTGAGTCGATCAATTCAAAAGTTCACGCTCTTCTCTCACCGTGCAAATTTCTGTCAAAATTCTTAAGCACGTGTGGAGGGGGAGTATTTCTGCAAAATATAAAACAATTTCAGTGGTACAAAATGTTTTTAATCATAACGGGTTTGAGAGATTTTTCATGAAAATGGTTTTATGGCAACATAGGTTATTCATGGAGTTATAAGGTGACTAAGGTTAGGAATAACCGTCCTATGATCCGCCAGAGCCGGAGGGATCTACCCAAGGACACCACCAATAGTTAGAATTAGAAGTCCTTAGGTATGATTATAAAAAAAGGAGAAAATGAGAATCGGAGAAAGAAGGAGTTGAAGAATTAAAAAGAAAAGTAAAGAAAAGGGTGAAAATAAATAACCATCCAGATTATTCAACTTAGGGCAGACACCGAGTTCAACTCATTTGCTACTGGTTGTCACTAGATGACACCGGCATTGAAGATCAAAGTCGTCATGGACCCAGTGACGCATGCACTAAACCTTCTTAGCCACTCAAGTTTCTCTCAACAGAAGCTTGTTTCATTCTCACAGGGAACCCTACGTAAACTATCAGCTTTCTCTTAGAGATTGCTGGTATTGAAGAAGGAGGCCCTCTCCCTAGTCTCCGCTCAGGAAAACCAAAGCACACTATTGAGTCTAGAGCCACGAGATTCGTCAAAAGATCTCTTAGGTACACTTGACATTTCATCACTTGTCGTTCAACATTAAGAACGCAAGTGATACATTATCGAGTCCTACACAGATCTTAGCAATCTGTCAAGAACATTTATGAGAAGTTCACACATGTGATCCTCAGTGATTGAATGGAAACTCCTGCCAGGGCCAACATCAAACAGCCCTGACAGCAGGTCACTTCGGTAACTCCTTGTGGGTTATGCTTAGTGTGTCTCAAACGGTCTACAGTCGTGGGGTGATGCTTCGGTGTACCTCAGCGACTCACCTGAACTATAGGTGTACTTCGGTACATCGCGTTATCTCACTTGTGGGACTCCAGTTCAGGAACAGCCTTTGTGAGAATTAGATACGTGTTTTCACACTATGTTGTTAACACACTCGAAGTTCAAACTTGTAAGCGTTGGATTATTTCTAACCCATGTTTTTTGTTTTCTTCTTATGGATGCTCGCGGGAGGAAAAGATCGTGTAGATTCTTCACATGCTCATACTAACAACAACACTAATTAAAGTTCTCTCAAAAGGCAACACAAAGTCAGAATGATTCTTCGTCAAAGTCAAAGAATCTACAAAGTTTAAAGACTAAGAGAACTACATCAGTACTGAAATTCAACGTTAAAGAGCTTGTGAGCATGTTGGAGAAAGACGTGGAGACACTGGAGGAACGAAGCGAACCTGATGCAGATAACCACAATATACTATCACTTCCACCACAAAGAACAAAGATTAAAGAACAAAGAAAACAAAGACGTAAAAGCTGAAAAACTTCAAAGTAAAAAAGATCCCTAAACTAGGGAGATTGTTGGAATCAAGACACTTCTTCTCACAAGAAAGAAGAATGTCAGAAGACGACAAAGCAACTATTACATCTGCACCTACAACATTTTTCACTCTAATCATTAATTACCAACACTTAGGGGGAAATTGTTGGAATCACTCCTAAACTAGATTACAAGTGTTAGTAATTAATATGTAATAGTTAACTTAATTAGGCTTTTATGTTAGTAATTATGGCAAGGCTTATGTAGAAAGCCCATAATCCTTGGCCCAAGCCCAATAAGGAAAGGAAGGGAACTAGTGTGTTGCCCTAGCTCCTTCCCCTATAAATAGTCTTGTAAACCTTCACTTGAAGGTTGGTTGTTCATTTCATATCAAATCCTA
Source organism: Chrysanthemum seticuspe (assembly GCA_019973895.1). Classification (NCBI taxonomy): domain Eukaryota; kingdom Viridiplantae; phylum Streptophyta; class Magnoliopsida; order Asterales; family Asteraceae; genus Chrysanthemum; species Chrysanthemum seticuspe. The sequence goes on along the minus strand of BPTQ01000003.1, from coordinate 70,318,447 downwards.
CGCATAACCTTCCTATATTTATTCGTGTGTTTGTGTGTTTTGTTCAACCGATCACTCCTTATCTTATTTCTTCATATTGATGCTTGTGTTATATACATGGTGACCTAACACCCAGTTATTGTCAGGGACAGTCAAATCGGACTCCGGAATAGCCCATGATGGTTCAGTAGATTCAGGTTGTTTTTCGGGCCACCAGCTTTGAGTCATGTCTTTAGAAGGTGCAGTCCTGGAAGATTTGATGCATTTTCCTCCTATGTATGCATTCCACCAATCTTCTTCATCTGAGGGCTTGGGAATGTGTTTTGTAGAGGCATGATCATCCTCTGATTCTGACTCTTGCACAACGAAAGATTCTTCATTCAGCACATGCTCTTCTGGAATGGTGGTGAAGGTGGGTGCAAACCGGGAGTCTACCGTGGTCCATGCAGCAAAAGACGAGGTCTTCGAGGTCTTCTGTGACCCTTGTCCTGCTGAGGAACCATGTTGGTTTGAGGGTTCTGGAGGTAGAGTTGGTGGATTGGCCTTTTGAGTTGTTGTTGTCCCTGATGATCCCCCTATCCCAGACGACCCAGCTCCACCAGTTAGAGGAGGAGGAGGAGGCAGTTTAGGAACCCCAGACATAGATTCCAGCATAACAACTCTTCTCTTCTTCTTTCCCTCCCTTTGACGAATATCCTCCAAGAACTGCAAATGATTATCATGCTTGATAGAGTCCTGGAGAGCTTCATACAATTTCATGTAAACTTCGTCCTTATGCTCATCTGTTTCAAACATTCTATCGGAGAGGACTGATCTTATATCCGAAGTAGGTAAATCCTTAAACCTCTGATGTAGCGGAGCTTTCATTGCCCATTCCACCGCATCCTTAACTTTCGCTTCAATAACATTCATTACTTCGATATCAAAATTGAAACTCTCCAACTTGGATAGACGACGATCAAGGTGATTGACATATTCGGGCAGGTAGTGATTCTCAAGAGCTTCAATTCGCTTTAATGCTTCATCAAGAAGTTGCTCCGTTGTCTTGCTGAGAGGTGTTGATGCTTGTGGTGTGACAGAGTCACTAATAATGATGACTGGTGGAGGGATGGTAGTAGTTGTATTAAAGGACACGGGTGGTAGAAGTGCGGTTGATTGAAGTGAAACAGGTGGTGGAAGTGTGGTTGCTGGAGGTGTTGTTGATGTAGGGACTACTGGTGCCAACATAGGAGGAATGGTTGATGTATCCTGTTGAATGGTGACAGAGAACATAGATTCAGCCTCTTCCTTTTCATCGTTTTTCTTGTCCGACTCAGCATCTGAGGGTCTGTCCTTGAGGAACTGGTCGCCATATGATATATATGCATCAAGGTTCTTTAGAGAAGATAGAGATCTTGTTGACACGTTTGCTTCATCAAGGCGTACTTGTTCTTCGGATATTGGTTTTGGAGTTTCCTGAAGAGTTGAGAGTGTTCCTTGTAGCAGTTCATTCCCGTCAACCTCTATGCCTTGCCTATCAGTATCCATTTGTTCAATTTCTTGATCCAGTTCTGGTGCAGTTCCTATAGTAGTCTCAGTCTGCACTTTTGATAGAGGTTCAGATTCGTGACTTTCAGACTGTGTCAATGGAATCAAGAGTGTCCTCCTGTGTAGGAGACTCATCTTCTTCCGCTCCAATTTGCTCTTGTGTAGAAGATGATTCAACATTTCTTCTCTTGAGCTCAAATTGCTTTGTAGTCTTTGGAGTTGGAGTAGAGATAGTCAACAACATCTGAGCAGCTTGCTCCACCTCTTCACCAGCTTTCCCTTTTCCTTTGCCCTGTCCAACGGGATTGGTTTGATTAAGTACAGATTCTGGTTCCTGTATCATAACCCCCTTCCTTGGCTGTCTCTGAGACACCTCAAGAAAGCTCTCTTGAATTCCTTGTTGGAGCGCATCATCGTCTTCATCCATTAAGGTCATTTGTTTCTCATGTAACTTGGACCCTTTACCTTTCCCCATTTATGCGTCTCTCTTTCTCTTTTTCTGCTTTTGCGATGGTGAATCAGCAGACTCTGACCTTTCTTGCCTTTTCTTAGGGAGTCTTGCATAACAGGGAGTTGGATTGGGTGTGTCTTCAACAGTTGTGCCTGACGCCTTTTTCATATATTTCTTCAAGTATTCGGCTTTCTTAATTCTTTCTGTAAGAAGTGCATCAGGGATTGGCATTCCAAAAACCTCTTTATTCAATCCTTTGGCAAAAAATTTCAAGTTACCAAGAACAAATTCATCACCGGCTTTATGGAGAGCTGACTCACTTCTTGGAGAAAACTGATGTTTCTGCTGCAAGTGCTGGACAATGAGCTTCGAGAACCTTATGCTGGGAATCACCCTCTTGTCTTTTGTTTTCTTTCCCTTGACTTGATTCAGAAAATTTTGTCTATCAGTGATGAAGGTGTCCATAGCCAAGGAGAATTCTTCCCAAATGCGTTCCGCAAAGTCAATGTTTACCCTCTTAACTATCCCCCACAAAATTTGTAGAATTGGAGCCCTCACTCTCTCAAACCCTGAACTCTTACCAGTCAAGCAAAGGTTGAGAATGGTGACAATGGCTCTCCATGGTTGATACATTTCATTGTTGATGACCGCCGAGACCTTTGTTATCTTCCCTGGATATCCCAATTCTTCAACAAAGTCCATTAGCTCTTCAGCTGTAGGTGGAGTGACGAATGCATTTGCGGGGTCTCTTGGAGTGATTCGAAGAGTCTCCCTGAGAGTCTCTGCGGTAATGTCATACCACTTGTCTTCAAGTTTACAAGTGTATGTAGCTGTGATCTTGTCCCATGATAAAGTATTCCAGAATTATTGCAGGTATATTAAAGGAATCGTGCACCGCATGGTTAAAGCACGAAAAAAGTTGGTGTTCTTCAAGATATCAATTGTTATTCGGTAGATGGGATTAGGTTGGTTTCTTTCCACATCCACAAAGCAGTTGCTTTTTGCTATTGTCACCCATTCCTCATATGGAAGAATTTCCTCATCAGCAGGTACAGTGGGTGGTGCAGCAGTAGCAAGATTCTCAGAAGATGTGGGGCCTGCCATTTTATTTCTGTAGAGCACACATACAACAACAATGTTCGGAGATTTGTTATGTTAGACAAGGTCAGCAGATCAACCTTATTGCAACAAAATATCTTAGTCACTAAATTAGTAATTTAAGCTTATGACATAGCATAAATATATTAATGAACATGATATTAATGAGGCAGAGGCATATTAAGCAATGGACACTCATACACATCACAGAGAATTGACAGTGAATGATGGTTAAATGCACAAAGACATAGCAAGTATACGATCAACACACAATGACCAAGGAAGTATAATGATGGATACAAGTTAAACAACATATAGGCAAGTGGCATAAAATCAATCATTATATGGACATACCGCTTAGGATCAAACCGCATAGAGACAAGTCACATGAGTCAAACCGCATGGGTCAAACCACATAGTTAGACAAGTCACATGAGTCAAAACGCATGCATCAAACCGCATTGGTCAAAGTTCTGGTCAAATCGCATATGTCAAATCGCATAGGTCAAAACGCTATGGTCAAGTCTCATGTGACAAACCGCACACATTAAGTCGCATAGGTCAAAACACTATGGATAAATCGCATATATCAAAACGCATATAACAAACCACACACGTCAAAACGCATGGGAAAAAACAGCATATATCAAGTCGTATTCATCAAGACGCATAAGACAAAACGCTTTAATCATTTGAAGCGACAAATCGCATTCAAGAATTTTGAACAACAATTCACTTTCAAGAAAAATCTCACAAACCGCTTTCAAGAGCATGAACAGACAACACGCATACAAGCATGACTTATCAAACCGCTTTCTAGAATACAACTTTTGATACAATTTCAAAGAGCAGATTTAAACCAACACATTTAACAGGCATACACAAACAATAATATGCAACATAGACATGTATCTTAAACCCACACCATTATCATAGACAATCATTCAATCCACAATCCATTAACAAAATCAAAATCACAACGAGGGGTATGAGAACATAAAGGGGAGCAAACACATACACTAAGCCTATACATAATTATAGCATCTTAATAATTTCCACACGAAACCCAGAAAGATTTTACAATGAGAACAAACCTAGGATATTTATTCGAATGGGAAAAAGGTTAAAAGAATCAAAAGTGAATGAGTTAATCAAATCGCTTCGAAGAATGAATAGAGAGAGAAAACTTTGTTTGACTAGGAAATGGTTAGGTTTGACCGAGTAAACAAATCACATCCTTATATATGCCCTAGACCAAGTTTACTCAATTGACACATTTAGTCCCTGTAAAATGACAACTCGTATAGTATACCCGGATATTACAAACCGCATACTTCCATACATACATAGACAAACCGCATACACCAAATACATATCTTAACATTATTAGGCAGATTTTACACCTCTAATAGACATACAATGACAAGCAACATTTCAAAGACCATTCAAAATCTTAATAGGTCATATTACTCATGATAAATGCATACAAGAGATACACAATCCAATTCAAACAGTGCAAATAATGCAGGAGGCAAAATGACATGTATATGGCAACAATTTTGGCACTAATTAGCTACTTAAAATCACATGCATATCTCAAGAAATTATATAGATGCAATCATATCATGCAAAGACGAATTGACATACAGGAATAGCAGCATGAAAGTAATTCTCCCCCTCAATCAGTGACACGAATATGAATAAGAGATCATTGATTGAATTAAAACCATTTATGAAACCAAAGCATCATAGGTATGTGAGTGTAGATAGACATGTTTTAAAAATAGTTGAACTTCTGTTCGAACTTTGTCTAAAGACCCGTGTCATTATTGAATGACATTTCTAGGACCGTAGATGTTATTGATTCCAGAAGACATGTCTTTGAGACTGTTTTTTTAATTTTTTTATATTTCAAATTTTTATGGATTTTAAGGAATTTTTAATGAACTAACATGTGTATTTGTATGAAAATGTAAAGAAATTATTTAAAGAAACTTTATATATATACTAATAGCACATTTAGAATAGCGTTTAGATGAGTTAGTAGCAGTAGTATCATGTCTTCTGGATGTTTTACAGTCAGCTCTTGGAATGTCATTAGTGGCCAGTGTTTTGATGGGAATCCATTTAAATCCAACATTCTTAAATATTTTTCCAGTAGGCATCCACTTAAGACAGGAGCTAGGAGTGTGATTCCATTTAGATTCAACGTTCTTAAACAATCTACCAGTAGGCATCCACTTAAGACAAGAGCTAGGAGTGTTAGATCCCTGAGTCACAGTAGAAGATGTAACCATTTCCTTATTCTTAATTTTAGACATGTTGCTGTTAACTGGTTTCTTAGGGGAGTGGTCAGCCTTTCGATACTTCTTAAGTGCTCTAGATGATCTTCTTACATTCCTGATCTTAGAGATTTGAGCATTAGTCTGAGCATTGTCTTTCATTTTATCGTAATGAATTAGTGAAGTGACTGGTTTTGACAAAACTGTGTTCTCATCAACTTGGGAGGCAAGCCTTAATTTTGAGGGTTTAGTTCTTTCTGACTTAAATACATTGGGCTGCCTAACTACAGACCGTTCTTTAGTGATTTGTTAAACAGGCTTCCCCAAGGTTGATGGTTTTGCAAACTTAGTGTTCACACCATTCCCAATAGTTTTTCTAAGCTCATTTTTTTAAGCAAACTATGGCGAAGCTCTTATCCTGAAGTTGGGCTTTGAGGACTTCAATGTCTGCTAATAAAGAGCTTGTTTGATCTAAAGACTTAGTCCTATCTTCTTCAGCAGTGAAACATTGTTCTAAGTGAATCTTTCTCAGAGACTCATTTTCCCTTAATAATTAGGCCACACATAGTGCTAATTCATCATTCCTAGCTTTAATAATATCACTAACCTCTATATCAAGATTGTTCACACCTAAATTAATTTCCTTATGCAAGTCTGAGATTTGTTTTTTCAGATTACATATGGTTGAGTCTTTGTCTTGAAGCTGAGTTTTTAAGTGGTTGATTTCAAAAAACTCACAAAATTCTGGGAATTCCGGATTTATGCATGGTGTTGTACTTTGAAAACTTTCTTCTTTTTGTTGTATTGCAATTTCCAGAGAAATGCAATGTTTTTCAAGAATTGAGTATTTGTTTGAAAGTTTATCGAAAATTTTCTTATCAACCACGTTATTAGTCATGATATGTTTTATCTTTGACTCAGCCTCGGTTACAGAACATTCATCGGCATTTTGTTCTGTAAGGTTATCAATTTGCACAGAATTAAACACAGATGGATCATCATTAATAATATTTACCGAAGGTTCTGCACCAGATGCTAGTTCATTCATCATTCTACACTCGGCATCCACCTTCGGTGAGGCAAGAGTTTCTGAACAACTTGTTGCATCTATTTTTGTTGTGTCTGTAATTCTGACATCAGCAATACCCGATGATTCGTCCAATAAGTTACCCAACTCATCACACCTCTCTATTGACTGCGTCTCACATTCATTCATGTAATCACTGTTCTGGGTAGCTTCCTCAATGTACTTCTTCACATTGTCCATAAGATGGATAAATGTCTCAGTGAACTCATGGATTTCCATCCCAGTGTATCTTTTGAAAGAAATTTCAGTCATGTGTTGATCATAATCTGATGAATATTCCCCACTGATGAACGAATGAAATTGTTTGTAGATTACTTGAAGTGCAGCACTGGAACCATCCTTTTGAACCTTTTCTTTGTCAAGTTGTAGCTCCAATTGTTCTAAGTGTAACAGCAAAGTTTCTGTTAATGTGGATAAGTCCTGACGAAAAAGGGCAATACATGTTCGTTCCATTGTTATGGGTAGAAGTAACCTGAGGTGAGAGTAAAGTTGCTGATAGGTCTCAATGCAGCATTCCTTTTGCATGGCATTCTGTAGCATGAGTAGGTGCAATTCTTTCTCATTGGACTCAGAGTATGAAGATCTCAAATCATCATTGGTTGAATCAATCATGGTTAATCTTTCAGAGTAACTAATACTTTCTTTGTTTTCCACAGTATCATATAATTTGAGCACATTAGAGATTACAGGATCAGTGGTGTAAGACATTGTGTTAATATCAGATGTCAAGTCTTAATTTTCAATAAAATATCAGACTATTAAGCACAAAACACTTCTAACAATCCTCTTTTGACAAATCGCTTCAGACAAATCGCACTGATGTCAAATCGCTTTAGACAACTCGCTTCCTACTCAAATCGCTTTCCAGACAAATAGCTTAAGTGTCAAAACGCTTAAGTGTCAAATCACTTGACTAACAAATCGCTTAAGAGACAAATCGCTTAAGTTGACAAAACGCTTAGCAGACAAATCGCATAACACTCAAACTGCATAACCTGACAAATCGCATAGTACACAAGTACACCCACTCCTTCCACTACTTTGTCCTTTCTTGTCGTTTTGTCCCAATAGACAAACCGCATACTAGTCAAATCGCTTCACGAAATACGACAAATCGCATACAAATTATGACAAAACGCTTCAACAAGCGTTCATTAATGAGACAAATCGCATAAAAGAAATTGTATTCGAGACTCAAATCGCATACTTGAAACATTCAAAAACAACACTTTTCAATCCAAAAATAATCCAACCATGATGATTCAAGCCTTCCAAACCAAAACCTAAACACTTATAATGATTCTAAGCACAAAAGTACTATCAAAATTCATACTTTAACACATGAAATGATCCAAATGATGAAAACAACTCTAAACTCATTCAAACCCAAAACCTTATGAAAAACACTAGAAATCCAAGAACATGAAAGATGAGTGATCAAACCATGGCTCTTGATACCATTTGTAACATATTAGTTTTCACAAACACATAATCAAACACAAGTTAAGGGGCGTATATCATAGAGTTTAGAGAGAGAAAGTAAGATATTCTAGAGAGATGAAATCCAAATGTAAGTTTAGATTAGTAAGTGAACATTCAACCCTCTCCCTTGTGGGAAGAGGGTAATTTATACAAATGACTACGCCCTCCTTCGGGCTGTGGATCAGGCATACAGTGGGTAAAGACCCGTCCTTCTTCTACGGTGTTACTTGTACTACGAGTAATCTAACTAATATACTGTTATGTCTACGAGCTGTAATATGCTAAACAGATATTGGGGTGACCGACACTTCTACATGGATTTTCTAAATCCTAACATTTACCCAATCCGCAAATTAGCCATACTTCAAACACCTACGTTACAATTGCTTGCAGACACTCTGCAGCAACGTGCGAGTGGAAATCCTTGTAAAACACATTTATGTATAGCCTAGCCCAAAATCCACTTATTTTGTCTGTGAGCTCACATAGATACAATAAACATCTAGGGTTTCTCTAATGCTCCCACTTGACCCAAGATCCTAGTATCTTAGTCAAGCTAAGCATAAGCCGCACATCCAAGCTCTAAGCATCCAGTCTTTTGCTTCATCTTGTTACATTTATAAAATTGAAAATACAATCCTATTCTAATACTTAGAATTGAAATAAATACAAAACAAAAACTAAATAGAATTACAACATGGCATCGACGCCGAAAAAGCTAGACGCCTTAACTAAGGCGTACAAACTAATTATCAAATAATTAAAATTACAAAAAATAGGTTATGGTCATAACGGGATATACGCAACAATTAATAACAATTATTAAATATTATTGGCTTACTCATGAATAACTTTGCATGAGGTTGATCATGATAGATGCAGAAAATTAAAACAATTAATTTACAAGCCAATCAGAGTAATTAAATACAATATTTAATTTCTACCGATTATCTTGATCTCGTATACACAGATCTAACATATGTGTTGCGAGATCTATCAGTGTTAGGATTTGGAAAATCCATATTGAAGAGACGGTCACCTCGAGTTTAGTCTAGCATGTGTTAGCTCGTAGACTTAGCTATATTTATTAGTAATTAGATTAGTTAAGTAACATCATGGAGGACGGATGGGTCTTTACCCATTGTATACCTGATCCACAGCCCGTAGGAGCGTTTATTTGTAAGACTATAAAATCCCTCTCCCTCCAAGGGAGGGGTGGTGCTTTCATTCTAATCTAACCTTTCAAGTTTTCTCTCTTCATTTTCTCTCTCTAAGAAAGCCTCCCAACCTTCTTTTTCTCTCTAAAATTATCTTTATAATTCGAACCATACTTAGAGTTTTATGTGTTTACATTAACCAATATCTTACAATCAGAAAATACATATTAGAATAAACAGAAAAATTTGACTTAATTTTCCAACATTTATTTATGCGTCATCTAGTTAGATATTCGTTTGTGTTACCAAACTATATACCATAATCTAACAGGACTAAGATCTAACACCATAACTATAAACCTCATGTTCAAAATTAAACACAAATAGCTATAAACACCTATATGTGGCTCTGATACCACTGATGGAAAATGGTACGTAAAAATCAGTTTTTTATAATAGTTTAACACAAAACATGCATCAGAAGACGATAATCCTACCATAGTTTCTAGGGCTAGCGAACCATATAAAGTTTATAGCTACTAAATAAAACACAACTTTTGCGTACCTGTTTGTTTGCATGGGAGCTCAACACGCACGTAGGGCCTAAATCAAGACTTTTCACGGTTTAGCACACTAGTCCTGAAATGAGTGCAGTAGGGTGCTAGCAGTTGATCCAGACAGCAACAACAAGAGTAGAGATCAGATCAAATCACATGAACAACAGTGTTCGTGTGGGTTGTGTTGTTAGGCCGTATGCACAATTGAGGGGGGAGTACTTTTTAAGGTTTCTGAAATTGCATATTGAATGAAATAATATCTCCTTTATTTAAAAGGCTTATTGGATAATTACCAATTTCATAATATGATAATTATCAATGATAATTACCTAATTTGAAAAGATACATATTTTTTCAAACAATTCATCCAACCAAAAGCCCAAGCCCGGTCCATCCTAAGGTGGTTGGCCTCACGTGGGACACACAAAGGCTCATACCCCTTTGTTGGGATTCTTGGCCCGTTCTCTCTTATCCTTAATTAATCCAATTAATTAAGTCCATATCTCTTTCGTATAATAGACCATCTATATATTTACAAAAAATATATAAAACTGCAATCTCTAACTATTATGTGCAACCCCAATGGTATCATATATTAATGGCAATATTTAATTCCCGCTATATCATTTACATATTCCTACAATTATCACCAACCACAGTATCATAAACTAATTACTTAGAAACAACATTATTGTCGAACCGTGGGGGGGGGTTTAAATATGGTGTTTTCGACTAACTTGATTTTTACAAACTTCTAGTATCAAAGATCACCAAGTGGTTATATAACAACAATCACAACCACAATGTAAAGCAAGTAAATAACACAACGATTTATACTGGTTAGGGATGTGGGATTTAGACCATCCGTATGTCCAGTTGTGAATCCATGACACGTTACTATTACTAAGTATAATCCTTTCGGTGGATTACAAACCGTTACAACTTCACTCCACCGATATGCACAAAGATCGACGCTAAAAAAGAAGAGCTTTTCTAATGGTATTCTGCCCTCGGAAACCACCCTAAAAAATCTCATGATTCAACTTACCACTAAGACCAGAAAGACTTCCCCAGCGGAAGTATCAAACCTCAACTAGATCAACTCCCGATCAAGGTTGACCACCAAGGTACAAGACTTCCTTTACAACCAAATTCAATAATTAATAGTTGAATATTAAGCCCTAAGCTAACCTAGAGACATGATTCTAGTAGAAAGATGATAAGGATTTAAAACGTACACTTTTAAGGGGTCATTTAAGCCCTTAATCGCCCACTTTTATATTCGTTACTACTTAATTTCGTTCCTTTTCACTTTTTAGGTCTCTTGGAAGCAAAATGCTGAAATGATGCATATTTGGACGAAAAGGAGTGAATATATGAAGAAAATGGCTAAGTCAAGATCGAAGACATTCAAGCTGCTGGAATTGCACCTGACGGCGTCCCAATCAAAGGGCGACGCCGTCCCCTTATACTAATTAAAATATCTGATGGCTCAGTAGACTTTTTGCTAAAATACACCTGACGGTGTCAGGCTTTGAAGAGGAAGGGCGTCACGAAGACTTTTCATCCCAGACGGCCTAGATCCAGAATCAAACGACGTCACTGCTGAAGCCCGACGGCGTCACAAGTACAATGTGACGCCGTCCCAACGATGACTTGGCTAAGACGAAAACCCTAATGACGGCGATCTGACGGCGTCCCATCTATAAGGCGACGCCGTCGCAAGTGTAAAATTATATATAGAAATCGAATTTTCAGAATTTTAAGAGGTAGACTTGTGGAGTAAAAAAACCCTAAATGTTTGTAGTCCGACTTGGACAGTATCTTAGGGTTCTCAAACCCTATTTTACATCAAGATAAGTGTTTTACTTCATTGATTTCATTATGTCTTCGATTGAATGCGTGTTTAACATGTCCGGCTAAATTTCTTGTGTGTTTGCTTAGATCTATGAAACCTAGTTATTAATTATTGATTGGTTGTCTCTTATCTTAATTGTAATTGGCTTAGGAGTGCGATTACACCATCGTTGTGTTTAAATGCTTGAGTAATCTTTGTGAACCTTAGTTTATAAATCACTTAGCGGATTACGTAGGCTAAACATCCAAAGATAACCCTTAAAGTTAGTTTATGAATCTTAGAGAATTTCGTAGGAAATAAACTTAAGGTAGTCTCAAAGAGTTAGGGAAAAAGGCATACCCTACGACCTAAGAAAACACAACGCGTTAAGAATAAGGATGTGATAATTCAACCACCAATAATAGATAACTAGGGGGTAATAGTATCTAGGTAGACATATTTTGAATCATCATACGAGCACACATCAAAAGACATAGACTACCCATAGTTTAGATAGTTAGATAGTAGAGTAATCGGTAGAAGTACCACCCCCCAAATCCAAACCCCGAGATTTTACCCTTAGCTTTCTAAAAAATATAAAAAACGATAAAAAATAATCTTCCTCAACCTCAACCTTAGCGTAATACACTTCTCACTAGCATTCCTATTCCCATAGAGAACGATATCAATCCCCGAGGCTTACCCAATACTACACTACAATGATTAGGTTCACTGCCTAGGGTGTTGAAAAACTTGCTTGACGAAAAGGAAGTTCCTTTGACCCCGAACGTGCCTTGTATGTGCATCAAGTATTTGGCGCCGCTGCCGGGGAATAGAATAGCTAGTTAGATTTCTATCTCGTTTAGGTTCCCTTTCTTGATTCCTATCATGAAAGATTTTTTCTCATTTTTAGCTTCCTCGTAGTCTATCCCCCTTCTTCGTGACTTTGTTCGTAAATCCTATCACTCACCATGATTCGCATCTTTTGTCGTAGACACTTTGCACTACCCGTTCCCAATCCCCCTCCCAATCCCGAAATATAAAACGCAATACCACAAAACCTTTCACCCGTTCACCACTTTGGAAATCACCTAGGGCATAATGAAATAAATTGGAAACAACATAGTCCTTTCTATGATTCGGATTCCGATGAAGAATTTGACTAGGGAGAGGCACTTGATATCGGGGAGGTCGTCGATGAAGTTCGTTTTGAAATGGAAGAAGACCCCTCCCAATGTTTTGACCTTAGGTGTAGAATTGAGGTTGATGGCCCCTTTAACATGCAATTCCCTTGTAAAATAGGATTTGAAAGTTTTGATGCTAACTTGCACTCATTTTTACCATTAAACTTAATCTCAAGAAATCTATATAACAAAATTAAGGTAAATGAATTATCCTATCAAGAGGATAATGTTGTTGATGTGGTCACTTACTTGGATATGTTTGTTGGAAGTTTTGCCTATGTGGTTGAATTCATGGTCTTAGAAGATTTAGGCGAACTCATTGATGGAAGTCTCACTCAATTAATATTTTGACCTCCTTTAAGAGAATGACTAAGTTGAATGAACGGATGATTGATGGTTTAGTCACATTCTCCGATGGAGTTGAGGATTTTGTTTATCAAATGCCCCGTACGCAGCCTAGGTTTAAGCACAAAGATATAGAGGTATGCAATCGGATGGCTCCCATTCCGATACTTAGTAAAAGAGATAAACAATAGGGACTTAGGCATACTTATGAAAAAATTGAAAGGTACTATAAAAAATGCCTAGAGTTAGGAGATGAGTACAAGAAAAGTGAGAAAACATTGGAATAGCTTATATATGGGCACGTAAGCGTGCACGAGACAACGTAGGAGCACGACTTCGAGTCTAGCTACAAGACTCATAAATAAAGAAAAGCGCTTCGTGGGAGGCAAACCATGCTTAATTGTTTGCTTGTTTTTGTGTCATATATCTTTTCATTGTTGTCTGTTCTCATGTTTGAATTTACGAAAATGCTTTATTTTGTCTTTAACCTCGTCTTAATTACATACAAAGGTATTTTACAAAAAGGATAAGTGTATAGAAGATTACACACGTTTTTAAAAGAACATGAACATGAGAACTACGATTATTGAAAATTGATATATATGTGTGTGATTGTACAATATTTCATACGACCAGGCCTTCGATGATGATCGAAGGGTATGAAGGGTGATATGCTTGCGCCAAACTTGTAGCCAATCTGCAATAAGAAATAGTAGACACTTCGTTAAGTGATTGCGCAGGGGTTGGGCCCTGCGAACCACCTCCGACGTGAGAGTAAGTATGTGATATGTGTTGTAAATAATATGGAGTATGTGAAATACTGTGTTGAGTGAACATACCATTGAAATGACTCGTCCAATCTATTTATAGGTGAATAAAATAGCTTGGAGAGTGTTAGCACACGTTTAGGAGATCATGTGGGGCGTCCCCTGATTTGTGGTAACCGTTAGGGCTTCATCCCCACTATCTCGGCCTTGACGGGGAAGCTAAGGAAATAGTGAGAACGTGGGGGAAGACCAAGTCAAGGTTCTCCTTTGTCTTGGCGCCTTCAAGAGAAGACACCGAAGGGCATAGGCCTTCGGCTGGCGAATTCCCAACTGGTAACCATGTCAATGATGAATGGTTTTACGCCACCAATGACTTATGAAGAAACACTTGGGTCTTCGTAATACAAGTTCGACTGAGGCCGAAGGGGGGTCCTTCGACCTGATCGGAGGGTACGTCATCAAGCCCCCCAGTCGAAAGTGATATGTACGAGCAAGAAATATTGCTTACGACTCAGAAATAGAAACGAAACCTCCCCTTCATCACAAAAACGAACGAAGATGAAAAGTCTTGTACCTATTGACCGTAATTAATGCAAACACTTATCCTAACTACTCCCTTTTCCTCGGTAAAAGAAAACATCATTTCAAAATTTAAAAAGAGTTTGAAATCCGGTGGTAAGGGGATAAGTCATGACACGTGTAGGGCTGAGATTTAACATATGTGAGGGTATATAAAGTTAAAAAACAGTAAAACCCTAACATTATTTTATCTCACGCCCAAGTTTTTCACCTACTAAAACCTCTTCCGATCAAGCTTTCGATCAAACAAGGTAAAGTGTTCATTCGTATCTGTTTTCAAATACTTTATTGTATATTTTACAAGGATCAATGTCTACAAATAAAAAATTTGTAATCAAACAACAAGGTTGCACCTTGACAAGGGAGGAGCTTAAAGCGTTCCTCACTGATTACCCAATTCCAAAAGAGCATAAAATCATATTACCTAATAGAAATCAAGGGATTTTTTATGCCCCTGAAAACTATGTAGGCTTATATACCCATGCATTCACCACCTCCAACCTTAGGATACCCTTGCATCCTTTAATCTTAAAATTCCTCTAGTACTATGAGGTACACATATCTAGGTTCAACCCTTTTGGCCTAGCCAAGCTTACGACATACATTGTGATGTGCAAAGCTTATGGGTTTGAACCATCATTAACTGTGCTTAGGGGTTTTCTGAATTTATACCCTGGAGGAGATTGGTTGACCTTGGCTAAGAGGGGTGAAAGGGATGTGCCCATTCTCATAGATAGGCCGTTTACAAACATCAAGAACTGGAAAGGCAAGTTCTTTTATATCCAAAACACCATTATCTCTCCGACTTTCCCTGCATTGTTAAACCCAGAGTTCCAATATTAGCGTTTGGCTCGTCATCGAGCTGATTGCCAAACATTCCCTGAGCCAATTCTGTTCATGGCTGGCCTTGCTGAAATTATTTGTGATGAAGAAAGTATGTATTTTTTTGATTAAAATAAGAAATAAAAACTTATCTTTCTGATTATTATCTTATTTGCCCCTTCGTGCAGAAATGTCATTCAGAAACTTTGTGGTAGCTGGTGGTGCAAAGGAGGTGAGCTTCATTCCAAAGAATCCCCAAGAGACGAGCTATGGCATGGGCTCTCCATCAGTGTCAATAAATGAGAATGATGTGGAAGCCCAGCCCATCAAACTTGTATCCTCTGCTCCTCCGTCAAAGGAACCCATAGATGTGGAACACCAGGTTGTGGAGAATGTTGATGAATCTGATGAACCAGTCTCCAAAGGACAGTTGGTCATCGTAGGACCCTCTGGCATTGGTGAGAGGGTCCGAAGCAGGAAAGGTACCGGTGCAAAAGTTGTGAAGTCCGCTTCGAAGAGGAAGCTTATCCTACCTACTCCTCCCTCTCGAACTACCCGGCAAAAGAGTGCCCAGGGTAAGGCTGTGGTATTTCCAGCCATCGAAGGGCCCAGCGGTGATGATATCCATGTTAATGTTTCTTGCTTGTAACAAAAAATTAGATACCAGTAATAATATGTTAACACATTTATATATGCTGCAGGACTTCCTGATACGAAAGAACTTCCCTCTCCCTTAGCTTGTCATCAACTCGTGGACCATGTAATCCCACCCAGCTGGAAGGGGGTGATGAACAACATGTCCATGGAAAGGCTTTGCGACCTTCATGACAAAAGTTATGTCCGAAAGTGCATGCTAGACAACCAACTCAATGCTAGGACAAGGGACCTACTTCGTGTTGTCACCAAAGCTCGATAAGAAATGGATGTTATGCTGAGAAGGGAGAAGGCTAGGGATCAGAAGTATACAGACCTGGAGAAGAAGTGTGAAGATGCCTTGGAGGATTTTGACAAGAACCCCTTGGTGCAAGATCTCAGAGCTGATAATGAAAAGCTCAAAGGTCAACTGGCAGCGAGCGAGGCTGAATGCAGCAGGCTAACTATCGAAGGCTCAAAGGTCGTAGGCTATAAAGAGCAGATATCTTTTCTTTCATCCAAATGTGGAGGCCTCGAAGGAGAGAGAGCGAAGCTGTTGGACCAAGAGATCAAGCTCAAAGAAAAGGTAGATGGGTTAAACCTTCGTCTGAAGATGCTGAACAAGGATAGGGTGGACTTGGTAACCAAGGTCATCCCCTACGTTGCCATGGAACTTTACCATAGCAATGATGTGGGGATTGCAATTGGGAACCTGGTGAATGCGGCCATATTCCATGGCAAGTGTGCCACTTTGGAGGAGATAGCTGCGACGGAGGAACCGGTGAAGCTGCAGGAAGTTCCTTACTACAGGGCAACTCATGAGAAAGAGTATGATGATGCAGGTAATCACTTAACTGCTTTAAATTTCCCTTTCCTTACAAAAGCGACGAAGGACCCAGCAGCCTCTATTGAGGACCTGCTGGCCAAGAAGCCGAGGAAAGTCCAGCCTTCGTCTCCTTCGAAGAAGACTCCGTCACCCAAGGCTCCATCCCCAGGTTCAGCTGATCCCACTCATTCCAAAGTTTGATGAAGGCAACCATGTGGTTGTAATTTGATCCCCAGGGTGGTATGTACCCTGTTTATAACAATTTGTCTGTGTTCCTTTCCAGGCTTTGTGCCTGATGAAACAATTAACATTTGGTGTGTGTGATGTAGGCTACGGCCTAAGACAATGTTTTGCTTGGTTGGATCGTTAAGGCTACGGCCTGTTTAGACTAGTTAAACTAGTCATTAATCTACATTAAAGCCACTAGGGCTTGCATTTTGTCATGTGTGATTCTTCTCTTTTTATTTTACTTGCGTAAAAAAAATTTACAACCTAAGGCGTATGGTAGATGCATTGCCTCATTATGTGTAGTTCCTTCACCAAGAATATTAGCAATCGTATAATTTGACTGCTGACAGAGGGTTGCGACCCACTCCATCTTAGTCCTTTGGGCAGCGAAAGGCTTAAAATACCTTAAGGCCATATAGGAAAGTTAATGTGAAGTTGAGGTGGATGTTATGCATATGAGCAAGACATGTTGTTAATCTTTGTACATCCCTTCGACATTGAAACTTATAAAGCGACTTGGTGGACAAATCTTTGTTGTATTGAACGAAACAAGAGATTTGAGGGAAATGCGTTATATCATTAAGTGGGTAGGGAGGATTACATCATTTTAAGAAATGAATACTAGACGCCTACCATTAATGCTTCTTTCCCCAAGTGAGAAGAATGCAAATACATTGATTGAAAGAAAAGTAAAAAATGTCCTTAGACATTGTAAGTTTCATATATAGAACTTACGAAGGGTAGTGCCATTCCAGGTTCTTTCAATAGCGTCTCCATCCAAGGTTTCCAGCTTGTAGGCTCCGTTGCCATATGCTTCCTTAATAACGTAGGGCCCTTCCCATGTAGGTCCTAGTTTACCCTGGTACTCAGCTTTACTTGCTCTGTTGATTTGGAGGACGTATTCCCCTGGTTTGAAAGTCGAAGGCCGAACCCGATTGTTGTAGTATCTTTCAATTTTTTGCTTATGGATAGCCTCCCTGATTGAGGCTATTTCCCTTCATTCTTCGAGTAAGTCTAGGTTGCTACGGAGTCTTCCTTCGTTGTTTGCTGCTTCAAAGTTCATGACCCTTTCTGTTTCGACACTTACTTCCGAAGGGATGACAGCTTCCGTGCCATATGTCAAGCTAAAAGGCGTCTCCCCATGACTTGACTTTGTATGCGTTCTGTGAGCCCAAAGTACTTGAGGTAGTTCATCTACCCAGCCGTGGTGACTGTATCCCAGCCTTCGTTCTATTCCTTGGATGATGTCCCTGTTAGTAACTTCCACTTGTCCGTTACCTTGAGTATGATAGATGGAAGTGAAGGATTGTTTGATATTCAGGCCTCTGCAAAACACTAGGAATACCCCTTCGGCGAACTGCTTCCCATTATCTGAAATGATGATGTGGGGTACTCCAAACTAACAGATAATATGTTCCCACACAAACTTTTCCATGTACCTTCTTGTGATGGATGCCAAAGGCTTCGCTTTCACCCATTTAGTGAAGTAGTCGATGGCTACGACCAAGAACTTTACTCCTCCTGGAGAAATTGGCAGAGGACCTACGATGTCTATCCCCCATTGGCTGAAGGGCCATGCGGACGTCACAGAGGTCATATCTTGTTTTGGTAGCCTTGGAACCCTTGAGTGAACTTGACAGGCTTCACACTTCTGAATGATTTCAACAGCGTCCCTGTGCATCGAAGGCCAGTAATATCCGATCCTCATGATTTTAGAAACAACGGAGCGGGGTCCTGCGTGAAGCCCGCAGGATCCTTCATGTACTTCTTGAATAATGTTGGCGGCTTGCCTAGGTCCTACACAACGAAGCCATGGGGACAAAAAGGATCTTCGGTATAGATAGTTCCCCATGATTTTGTACTGCGGTGCTTTGATGCGGACCTTTCGAGCTAATTTCTGATCCTCCGGCAGTATACCACTTATTAGATATTCTCTAATTAGAGTAATCCAATTTGAGTCTTCCTCCAGTATTACGTCAGACACCTCCTTTAGGACGATGGACCTATCTGCCAACACTTCGACCAGAACTTCTTTAGTTAAATGAGCAAATGCCATTGATGCCAGTTTGCTAAGTGCATTCGCCTTCTTGTTTTGATATCTCCGAACATGCTCTATGTTGTATGATGTAAACCATTCAAGCATTTCCTTGGCCTTATCCAGGTATTGCTTGATTACAGGTTGTCTCGCCACGTAGGAGCCTTTTATCTGATTGGCCACCAGTTGTGAGTCAACGAAAATGGGCAAGTCTTCTACATCCATGTCCTTAGCCAATGGGAGGCCTACTATCAAGGCTTCGTACTCTGCTTCATTGTTAGTTGCATCGAACTCAAAGTGGAGTGCATAAGTGTACTCCTTCCCTTTGGGGTCAACAAGCATGAGACCTGCGCCAGAACCGTCGGAGCTGGAGGCTCCGTCAGTATAAAGTTTCCACCCTTCGACTACCTTATCAGGATTTTTTTCAGCAACTTTTGTGTCCTGCTTTGGTTCGGAGGGTGTTTATGCTAAGAAGTCTGCCAATATTTGCCCTTTGACCGAGTTTCTACCCTTGTATTCAATTTCGTGCTCTCCTAGCTCGATAGCCCACTTAGCTATCCTTTCAGATTTCTCCGGCTTCGAAAGTATCTGCTTAATGGGTTTGTCGGTAAGTACGGTTATGGGGTGAGCTTGGAAGTACCTTTGAAGGCGCCTCGCAGCGTGGACCAAAGCCAAAATTAGCTTTTCCAATGCTGGATAATTTAGCTCAGCTCCCTGTAGAACCCTACTAACGAAGTAGATAGGTATTTACTTCTTCTCCCTTTCTGCCAACAACACAGCGCTGATGCTTTCGAAGGAGGTTGCGATATACATGAACAATACTTCGCCTTTGATTGGGGCGGTAAGTGTAGGTAGAATAGCCATGAATTCCTTGAGCTTTTGGAAGGGAGCTTCTGCGTCTGTACTCCACTGAAACGTCTTTTTATCTAAAAATTGGCAAAGATCTGTCTGCACCCTTCGATAAGAACCTGCTGAGGGCTGCTAGCTTTCCGTTCAGACTTTGCATTTCCTTTAGGGACGTAGGAGGCTGCAAATCCGTGATGGCCTTAACCTTTGAAGGATTGGCCTTAATACCTTGCTTGGTGATCAGATGTCCCAAAAATTGTCCTTCTTCCACACCGAAGGAACATTTCTTGGGATTTAACTTCATGTTGATGGCGCGAAGCTGGTCGAAGGTTTCCTTGATGTCGGAGAGCATATCCTCCTCCGTTCTGATTTTGATAACCATATCGTCTACGTACACCTCTAGGTTCCCACCTATCTGCTTGTGTAAGGCTTTGTCCACTAAACGTTGGTAGGTGGCACCTGCATTTTTTAAACCAAAAGGCATCTTTTTGTAACAATAAACGCCTTTTCATGTAAAAAAGGCTGTCTTCTCTTCGTCTTCTTCCGCCATTTGTATCTGATGGTAACCCTTATAAGCGTCCAGAAAACACTTCAGCCGAAACCCTGACAAGGATTCTACTTTCCAATCGATTTTTGGCATAGGATAGCAGTCCTTCGGACAGGCCTTGTTAATATCTGTGAAGTCCACACACATTCGCCACCCTCCTTCATGCTTCTTGACCATCACCGGATTGGCTACCCGAGTTTGAACTTCACCTCCCTAAGTATGCCTGCTGCTACGAGCTCATCTACTTCTTTGCATGCTGCATCATTTCTTTCAGGAGTTAGGCTTCGACGCTTTTGCTTTATAGGTTCAACATGTTTGAACTCATTAAGCTTGTGTTCAGTGCCGAAGGGCTTTCCGTCTATGGTGAGAGTTCTGGGGACCCCCGTCATGTCAGAGTAGGTCCATGCGAAGACATCTGTATTGGCCCGTAGTACCTTATCCAATTCGGCCTTAAAGGAAGTAGGGAGCTTCTTTCCGATTACCACCGTCTGATCAGGATAGAGGTCGTTTACTATGATGCGTTCTTCAGCATCAGTGCAGCTGAGAACATCTTTCGGAGGCTCTTTCGAAACTTGTTTGACCCTTTTGCCTACTTCCGTAGGCTTCTTGACGTTGTAGCTGGAGAAAACCGTTCCAATACCGAAAGGTGTTTGGAATTTGACCGCGGCATGTATAGTGGAGACAACGATGCCCATCTTCTGCATTGCCGTTCTCCCTATCAATAGGTTGTAGGGAGATTCAGACCTTACGATCGTGAAAACCAGAGTTTCTGTTCTTTTTAGCTTTCCTTCTCCAATCGTAACCTCTAGAGGGACTTCTTCAAAGGGCCATGAGTGTTCCCCTGAGAACCCTACTAAGGGTATCTTCGAACCTACTCTCTTCGACCTTATCGAAGGCTTTAGCTTTAGAAAGCAGCGTTCGTAGATCACTTCACAAGAGCTACCACAGTCTAGGTAGGCCCTGTTTACTTCTCTGTTGGAGATCAAGACCTTGATGACCACGGGGTCATTTGAAAGAACTTTCCCTGTGATTGAAGGAAAAGTGACATCTCCTACTCCGCATAATGCCTCCTCCGCTTCTTTCCTCTTTAAACCAGAGTCACCTTTGTACACCATGAGGATGGGTGCTTTGGCAGGCGTGGTGTCTTTCCCCAACTGTGTGTCGGAGACCTTTTTGTTGGAATCACTCCTAAACCTAAATCAAGTGTTAGTAATTCATATGTAATAGTTAGCTTAATTATGGCCTTTATGTTTGTGATTAGCCTTAAGCTTATGTAGAAGGCCCATGAGCTTAGGCCCAAGCCCATTAAGGAAAGGATGGGAACTAGGAGTGTTGACCTAGCTTCCCTCCTATAAATACTCTTTGTTGGAATCACTCCTAAACAGTATTTCAAGTATTTATATTTCATATGTAATAGGTAGCTTTATTATGGCCTTTATGTTTGTTTAAGGTCCAGCTTATGTAGAAGGCCCATAAGCTGAGGCCCAAGCCCAATAAGAAATAGGGAAGGAGAGGGAGTGTTGCCCTAGCTCCTTGCCTATATAAACTCTTGTAAACCCTCATTTGAGGGTTGGTTGTTCAAGTTACGCTTTCACATACATCTACGCCTAACCCTTCCTCATTCTTTCTATACCTGATAATATTCCTATACCTGATACACCTGCTACAACAACTACTGTTGAAGATGCACCTACACCAATTGACTCCAACACAACAGTTGAACACACCGCTTCCAACAATGATGAACCAACTGATGATATTCTGAATGAAGTACCCCCACCAGCAGATTTTGATCCAAATGCGTTCTTCAACCCGTTTGCCAATGAGACTGCTGCATCAGATGTCGCGGAATCTTCTACAAACCATTTGAATCCTCAGAATCTGCACAATGTATACCAACATCAACCCTCTACACATAGATGGACTAAAGACCATCCTCTGTCTAATATTATTGGCAACCCGAATCAACCAGTCGTTACGAGACAACGTCTTCACTCAGATGGTGAACACTGCATTTATGCACTCACTGTCTGCCAATCTGAGCCTAAAAACATTAAAGACGCAATGACAAAAGACAACTGGATTGAATCCATGCAGGA
Organism: Chrysanthemum seticuspe; assembly: GCA_019973895.1. Lineage (NCBI taxonomy): Eukaryota > Viridiplantae > Streptophyta > Magnoliopsida > Asterales > Asteraceae > Chrysanthemum > Chrysanthemum seticuspe. The sequence continues at coordinate 70,296,079 of BPTQ01000003.1, read as the reverse complement.
AGAACTCAACCAATTCAAACGTCTTGAAGTATGGGAACTGGTTGAAAGACCAACAGGGGTCTACGTCATTGGTCTAAAATGGATTTGGAAAAACAAATTGGATGCTGAAGGGAACGTCATCCGAAACAAGTCACGTCTAGTTGCTAAGGGTTATCGTCAGGAAGAAGGAATAGACTTTGAAGAATCTTTTGCTCCGGTTGCTCGTCTTGAGGCTGTTCGGATATTTCTCGCGTTCGCGGCTCATATGAACATGACGGTCTATCAGATGGATGTCAAAACGGCGTTTCTCAATGGGCAATTTAAGGAAACGGTTTATGTCACCCAACCAGATGGATTCGTTGATCCTGAGTTCCCGAACCATGTCTACAAACTGAACAAAGCTCTCTATGGTCTCAAACAAGCCCCTCGGGCATGGTACGATAAGCTATCATCTTTCCTCATTGCCAATAATTTCACCAAAGGCTCGGTTGACCCAACTCTTTTTATACAATATCACGGGGCACACATCTTAATTGTTCAAATTTACGTGGATGACATCATTTTTGGGTCAACACATAAAAAGTTTTCAATCGCTTTTGCAAAACTAATGAAGAAAAATTTTGAAATGTCCATGATGGGTGAACTTACATTCTTTCTAGGATTGCAAGTCCATCAATCACCCCGTGGTATTTTCTTGAGTCAGTCCAAATATGCCCTTGAATTGTTAAACAAATTTGGAATGACAACCTGTGATACTTATGCCACACCAATGGCTCATACCAAGAAATTAGATGCCGATTTACATGGGAAATTGGTTGACCCTACCAAATACCGAAGTATTATTGGGTCTCTCATGTATCTAACAGCTAGCAAACCTGATATTGTCTTTGCTGTTTATCTATGCTCCCGTTATCAGTCGCGACCAACTGAAACCCACCTCTCTGAGGCTAAAAGAATCCTCCGATACATCAAGGGAACCATTAATTTGGGGATCTGGTATCCGAAGGATTCTGGTTTTGAACTAATCGCTTTTTCAGATGCTGATCACGCAGGATGCCTAGACTCAAGGAAAAGTACTTCAGGAGCACTACAATTTCTCGGTGATAAACTGGTGTCTTGGCAATCCAAGAAGCAGGATTGTACATCGCTGTCATCAACTGAAGCAGAATATGTAGCCATGTCCGCGTGTTGTGCTCAAGTCATCTGGATGAGAACACAACTCAAAGACTATGGTTACGTATTTGACAGAATCCCGATGTACTGCGACAATCGGAGTGCCATTGCAATCTCGTGCAACTCAGTTCAACACTCGAAATCAAAGCACATCGATCTACGCTATCATTTCATCAAGGACCACGTGGAACAGGGTACCGTTGAATTATACTTTGTGGGTACTGACTACCAATTGGCAGATTTGCTCACCAAAGCCTTGCCTCCCGCTAGGTTTAATGAGTTGGTCCACCGAATTGGTATGAGGTGTTTGACTCAAGAGGAATTGGATGACCTCTTAAAACAGTCTTAAAAACCTGTCAAACACCAAAACATCTTCTGTAAATAAATTTTTCAAAAACAAAATAAAAAAATATAAAATCCGATAAAACAACAAAAATATTCTCCCAATCTATCTTTCTTTCAACATGGCAAGTACATTTCTTCCGTCAACACTTTAATCTTTCAAAATTCAGTATTTTTCCGATCAAGTGTTGAGGGGGAGAAAATAATCCATTAACTGTTTCAAAACATCTGTGTACTTGCATGTTACCACATCTCGGTTGATTATGTTACAAATGGTGGTATATTTTCTGGTTCAAAGACACTCCTCGGACCTAAATTAATAACCTTTCATTATTTTCTCAAGTCGAGGGGGAGTGTCGTCATGTTCCTTTCCTAAAATCTTCGTTTGGTAACCAAAATGGATGTTAAATGGCTTGGTTTGAAAATGGCAAAGGTGGAGGGACTAAAACTGCCAAAATTTTAAAGTTAACTTTAATAAAACACCTCTCACCTAATTCTTTCACTCACATTTATTACTAAACCTAATCTCATCTACGCCTAAGATTCATTCAAGAAATCCGTTGTTCTGATCATCAAATTGTAAGTGTTTTAATGATCTAAACATAGTTTTAAGCTAAGGGTTTTAATATCACGCAAATCCAACGGCTAAAAAGTGTGTTACGCGTGATTTTGTGTTCTACGCATAAGCGTATGAACACATAATCATTGTGTGTGTGTTTTTTGGTTACATGGTTTGTGTCAAAACGTTTCTTATACATCAATGATACTTTGTTAACCATCAAACTCCACCCAGAAACACTAATTGATGATTTTTGAAAGTTAGGGTTTAAAAGTCGATTTGGGTATTTTCGAATGATAAGTGATTTGGTCAAAAAGATTGTTGTATTATGCTTTTACGTTGTTGAATTGATGATTTCCATAGTCTATAGCCACCCAGAAACACGAATTGGTCATCAATTCGAAACTAGGGTTTAAAGCTCATAAACTTTGGGTATTTTTGATTCACTGCATAATAAGTGTTAAAACTTGGTCTACATGCTCTCACAACATCTATAATATACCAGAAAAACTTTGGTGCATAATCCATGGCTAGATATCATACGCGTAGATCTAGGGTTTAGTCTACGCGTATGCAGTTCTACGCGTAAATGTTAAAATGTGCAAATGTGTTTTGATTTGTCATAACACGAATGCTATGTGTTTAACTTTGTTGAAATGATGCTTTATTTCAGGCTTGCAACACGTAAATTTCAGAATCAAGGTTGTTGTTAATCTACGCATAAGGATCACCTTACGCGTAGCTTGTTATGCGTAAGACTTGTCTTACGCGTAGCTTCTACGCTTAAGGTTCTACAATGGACTACGCGTATCCTGTGAAGGATATGCGTAAACAGTGACCCCTACGCATAAGGTCAACTCTTACGAGTAGCCTTACGCGTAAGGTTAATATATGCCTACGCATAAGCTCCAAGCATAAGGTCTCTTTTTCCTACGCGTAACATCTCTTACGCGTAAGTTAGAGTTCTACGCGTAAGCTTACGCCTAATCATATATCATTCCTGTCTACGCATAACTTTGCCAAAACTACGCTTATCCCTGGATTTACCTTCATGATGAATTGTTACTTGTACAAACTTGTAAATAAACTAATCATATCATCACGAATCCAAAATTGTCACTAATAAACTTAAATCGTCTGATATGTTGTGAACAATAAGTGATAAAATAAACTTTAAAACTTAAAGTTAACTAACTCACGAAACATTTCACGACATCATTGAACTATTGAACATACAAGTGACTTAGGACTCGTAACAATCATTGACACTGTACATTCAATAACTAGACAATAAGACTTTCTGTTGACTAACATTATGTCTTTCGATATGTTGGTTCTTTTGGCTAATGTTATTTCAGATCACGACATGGCTGAACAAATGAATGTGGATGCACCTGAAGTTCTCTCCATTGCTGATATCTATCCTCATGGCTATCCAATGAAGATAGGAAAGAATAACCTCCGTGTTGACTTTGACATCCTCACTTGCTCTGAATCTTCATGTCTTATTGCTATTGATATTCTGAGGACTCATCCGTATCAGAACATGCTTACTCACTCTGCAACTATTCCTGAGATCTACATCCAACAGTTCTGGAACACTATGAAAAGGGTCAAAGGAAGGACTGCTGTGACGGTGACTCTGAACCACAAACAAGTCACCATTACACCTGCAGACTTAAGGGCTGCTCTCCTTATTCCTGAAGTCAATCCAACCAAACTTTATGCCACACCTGCTGAAGAACTACTCCAATTCTTAATCAATATCGGTTATGACGAGGCTACAGGAGTAATCTCTAAGCACTCTCATGTAGAGCTTAAGAGTATTCCTCAACCATGGAGAACACTCTACATGATCATCACCAAGTCTGTTTCTGGTCGTGACAACGGCTATGAGCATCCTAAGCTCATAGAACTGCAAATATTTTGGGCATTCGTCAACATGAAACACATCGCTATTGAAGCTCTGATTTGGGATGACATGATGTCATTTCTCAACAAACTTGGCTCAAAGATTCCCTACATCAGATATACTAAACTGTTGATACAGAGAGCACTTGGACTTCATCCTGATATTCCCAAGAGGCTCAATGACCCCGACAATCACGACATGTTGACGGAACCTATTCTATCTGTCAGAATCAAGGAAACGTCCACAAAGAAACAAGGTGCTGTATTGCCGGATTTCCTTCTAACTGAAGATGTCAGAAAGCTAGAATCGTACCAAAGGTATCTGGAAGCAGTCAGACAAGGCAAAGTTGGTCATCTTGACGAAAAATCTTCTGGAACACCTATAAGGAGAACCAGAAGAGGAAGTGCAGGAAGCACAACAAGTTCTGTGAGTCAAAGGAAGGTTCCTAAAAGGAAAGCTCCTTCTATAAGGATTGTTCCCGTAAAGGAAGCCGAACCTATTCCCACACTTGAACCTCAAAGACAACTTAGGGATGAGAGCTCTGAAGATACTGAGACAGATGAAGAGGTTCATTACTCTGCAACTGCAACCGAAACACCTGCCTCAGTAACAAAACCTCCAAGTCCTCCAGCTGTCCAAGAAAAAGGGAAGACTCCAGCTATTGTACCTTATGATGAGAGCTCTGAAGAAGAAGAAGAAGAGCAATTGGATAAATCATACAGGAAAAAGTTTCACAACGTCCGACACATTCAAAAGGCCGCTGAATTTGCTAAAGATCAAATGGGTGGCCCCGGAGGATCAAGTGGTGCTGCCCACTCCTCTCCAGATCCTGATGCGGTTAATCAACCCGATAAGGGATCTGGTGCCACCACTCTTCTGCAACAACAACCGCCTGTTGAAGACACCATTGTGTATGATTTTGACAAACAGGAAACTGAGAAAGAAAAGTCTAAGGATGACGAGGATGATTATACAAAGTTTCTTCTAGACAGTCCAACACACTCAAAGGAGAAAACCTCTGAAACTCCTAAGGACATGAAGTCTCCTCATGTCTCCTCATCATCGGATTCTTCGTCTCACTCATCACAACCACCATCAACAAAGTCAACCAGATCATCATCAAAATCCGTGAAGAAACCACCTAAATCTTGGATTTCTCAAACACATGCAAGAATTGTGAAAGCTGTCAAACAAGTTAGAAAGAAGGACATGCTCCACAGAAAACTTAATTGGTATGCTGAACAAATGCAGTACTTACATGATGAGAATGACAAGATGAGGAAAGATAGGAAAGCTATTCAGGAATTCATGAGAAGGCACCGTCAGGAGGAACTGAATGAAATGATTGAAGGTTACACTCAAAAGTATCTTCAGGATATCGTTCCTAAAGTCCAAAAGGAACTGGAAAAGTCAGCTAGAGATCAAACCCACAAGTTTCTTCTCGACACTGTCCCCAGTGTGACAAAAGAAGTATTTTCCAGACAACTCACCCCTAACATCGTAGCATTGGTTAAACATACAATGGCAAAAGAAGTTGATCTCTCTGAATCTGAGTTGATTGCTAAACTTGTGATGCAAATGTCAAAGAGATCTGGAACGTTTACTTCAGATGAAGCTAAATTTTTCGAAATTCTACTTGACTATCAACTCAGATCATCATGCAAGGAGTCAGCCGATCAATCCAAACGACCAAGAGATGACGATGATAAGGATAAGGACTCTGCACCTAAACGTCAGAAGCAGTCTGGTAAATCTACTTCTATGCCGCCTCCTTCACCACGGACTTCTTCTCAACATAAGACTCCTCCACCTCGGTCTTCTACTGATAAACCTCGGGACGATTCCGAGTTACCACCCCTGACTCATACAACTGGTGACTACTTTGAGTACACGGGTGGTGACGATGAAGAGGTCCTTGAGCCCCGACAACAACCCACCTCACCTAAACAAGTGCATAAACCAAAATCATCATCAAAACCTTCAAAACAGAAGAAGAAAACGACTCTGAATGACGTCGTATCATGGCTTGATGACGATAAAACTGCAGAATTTGATTGGTTTGCTACTCTTGTTAACGACACTCCCTACCCTGAAGAAGGTCAAGAATTGGTAGACGGTAGTACCTTGGAGCATGCAAAAATCTTGCAAGAAAGATTCCGTGTGAAGAAGATGACGAAATCCGAGTTGAAGCTCATCAAGAATGACGCATTCCTTCTTTTGAAAAACAGCTCGGAAAGTGCAATCGAGGTTGAATATCACCTTGAAAACGTTGCTCGAGCCATGTCTAACAACATGGATTGGCTCAACCCAGAAGCAAACATCGACTTCACTAAACGGAACAACCCTCCATATTACACTGACTGGACCAAACCTCTACCAACAATCGGCCAACCAGATGAACCAAGGATTCCCTTCAGATATTTCTTCAACAAAGATCTGGAATTTCTTCTCCATGGTGGCGATGGTTCAAGAAAATACGCTACATCATTAACTCTTCCATTCCCAGCGGCTATTTACTCAAACTGCATAGCTATCGAGGAACGTGCAAATCACTTGTTTTCTGACAACGTGCAAGCATACGACCAAGATGCATTGTATGGGATTCATCATTGGCCAGAGCGCCGAAGAATCTACTACAGAAGCTGCCTGGTTCAGAAGTCTCAACATGAAGTGTATTGCTCAAAGGACATCGTGGCCATCAAACACATTGATCTCAAGTCTAAGTGGGACTACACATTCTTGAAGAATATCATAGTCAAACGACAAGATGAACAGGACTATGAATTCTCAGAGGCTGACTTTGAGAACTTGTCCCTCAACGACATCGAAGACTTATACCTTGCCAAAGTACAGGGTCGTATGAGACAATTCTCGACTGAAGTTCAACGTGAATTTATCAAGTCAGTTCTCATCTTCATTAGACGCATTGTGATCAAAGAACGTGTCGAAGATATCCAGATGGCTGTTGAATCATATCAGAAACGTGTAAACTTCACTCCACCACAGCTTGATCTTCCTGACATCAACCAGCTCAAACAACTTACGCTCATCAGCAAACCTTTCGGCATTGTTTACCGCAGTGAACTTCGCAGAAACTGCTTAATGGCGTGTAGTGAGCTCCATAAATTCGGGGATCATAC
>BPTQ01000003.1:70260358-70287892 GCA_019973895.1 Chrysanthemum seticuspe | reverse complement strand
TATCATACAACAACAGACGTAGTCAGACGGAGTCCAGACGAAGCGACGAGGTCACAGAGGTGCAGTAAGAAGTCGTACGAGTGTGCGAGAAACTGCAACCTTTAGTTATGACTACTTCAAGACATTCAGAAACTGAAACATCTAAGAAACTAACTACTTCTTAGTAAGACTGACAACACAACGTAAGCTTATCTTGAAGGTAATCACTACTACAACCGTACTCGTACTCTTCTCAGTCGTGCTAGTAGGGCGAGGCCTCGAAGGTATTCTTCTTTTGTAACGTTTGCCAATCATTATTCGCCAAAGGCCGTTAATGTTCAAACTTGAAGCTCTCACAATTGTCGTATCACACTTTTGTGTTGAGATTAAGAATGTTTCCGGCAAGGACTTGACCTCAGGGTGTTCACTCTATTGCGCTACATGGCTTTATGTAGATGTCAAGTCTACTCAGCGACTCCATGTGGCTTCAGATCTCTTAGGAACACTTGACATTTAATCACTTGTTGATCAACAAATAAGATCTTCAGTGATTCAGTGGTTCATATCGAGTCCTTCACAGATCTTAGCAATCTGTCAAGAACATTTATGAGAGGTTCACATCTGTGATCCTCGGTGATTGAATGGAAACTCCTGCCAGGGTCAACATCAAACAGCCCTGACAGCAGGTCACTTTGGTAACTCCTCGTGGATTACGCGGAGTGTGTCTCAAACGGTCTACAGTCATGAGGTGATGCTTCGGTGTACCTCAGCGACTCATCTGAACTGTAGATGTATTTCGGTACATCGCGTTATCTCACTTGTGGGACTCCAGTTCAGGAACGGCCTTTGTAAGAATTAGAGTTGTGTTTTCACACTATGCTGTTAACACTCTCGAAGTTCAAACTTGTAATTGCCGGAAACCGCTTATTACTAACCGTTTGCAATGTTTTCTTCTTATGGAAGCTCCGGAGCGGGATGATCGTGCTGACTCTTCTCATGCTCATGCCAACATCATCACTAATGGAAGTTCTATTCGAATGCAACACAACAGTCAGAATGATTCTTCATCAATCAAAGAATCTACAAAGTCAAAGACTTACAGAACTTCATCAGTATTGATTTCCAACGTCAAAGAGCGTGTGAGCATGCTGAAGAATGACGTGGAGACACTGGAGCAGCGAAGCAGACCTGAGGCAGACTGATGCAGACAACAACATACTATCACTTTCACCACAAATAACAATGATCAAAGAACAAAGTTAAAGATGACGTCAAAGCATAACTGTTCAAAGATAACTATCTCTCTACACTGGGGAGATTGTTCGAATCAAGGCAATTCCTCTCACAAGAAAGAAGAATGTCAGAAGACGTCACAGCTACTATTACATCAACGCCTTCACAGTCTACATTCATATATACTTGAGGGGGGGATTGTTGGAATCACTCCTAAACAGTATTTCAAGTATTTATATTTCATATGTAATAGGTAGCTTTATTATGGCCTTTATGTTTGTTTAAGGTCCAGCTTATGTAGAAGGCCCATAAGCTGAGGCCCAAGCCCAATAAGAAATAGGGAAGGAGAGGGAGTGTTGCCCTAGCTCCTTGCCTATATAAACTCTTGTAAACCCTCATTTGAGGGTTGGTTGTTCAAGTTACTCTTTCACATACATCTACGCCTAACCCTTCCTCATTTATACGTGTGTGTGTGTTTGGTATTTGTTCAATCGCCTTATCTCTTCTCTCATAAGCTTGTGTTGTAAAACTAGTGACCTAACACTCTTGTATAACCCTCACTTGAGGGTTGGTTGTTCATTTTATTCACTCTCTTTCACTCTATGCCTAACGGTGCTACTCTTAACGTGTGTGTGTGTGTTTAACGTGTTCAACCAATCTCTTCTCCTCTCTATTTCTTGTATTGATGCTTGTGTTGTAAAACTAGTGACCTATCAGTGGTATCAATCGCCTACTAGTTGGGTGAATCGTTATTGCTTTTGAAGTGGGTTTTTGGTCTTACGCGTAAAGCTAACGAGATACTTTGGTTCGCTTAAAAACACGTTTTTTACACTTTTTAACTCAAGATTCTTGTATTTTCAATGTTTTAAGGTGTTAAAATAACTGTTTTTGGCAAAAAGTTTCAAACTTTATGCGTGGATCATCGTTTTTTAACTAGTTTTTGTTCGAGGGTTTCATCCTACGCGTAACCTGTTTAGACGTTTTGGTTCATCAAGTTTCACACTTTTGTGTTCTTTTGGTGATATTGAAGCTATCTCATCACAAAAATCTGGTTTAGAAACATCTTTGGGCAAAATCATTTTTACGAGTAAAGCTACGCGTATCAAAACCATAGTTTTACGCGTAACTTTATCCTTGGTTTGATCTTCAGTTTCCTGGTTTACTCCGTGTTTTCTTGCTTGGATAAGCCTGAAAATACGTCGAGTTTGGATATCTTTTGCACTGTGATAGTGTAAAAGATCACTTGGGATAAAACCCTAAAATTACGCATAAGCATAAACCTTACGCGTAGAAAATCCTACGCATAAGATTTATCTTACGCTTAAGCTTAGTCTTACGCATAAGGTAATCCTACGCCTAAGTTTTCTACGCCTAACTTCTTGTTTTACGTATAACTTTAGTTCTTTTTCCATACTTACGCGTAAGCTAATTCTACGCGTAACTCTTGCTGTTACGCGTAACTTTGGTGTTTTTACGCATAAGTGCTACTTGGTTTATTGTGATTTCTACGCCTAAGGATACTTCATCAACAAAGGTTCATTCGACTACAAAGATCCATTTTACCAACACAAGTTTTCAACATGTCACAACCACCATACTCTAACTATTTCCCTTACACTTATTCTCAACGACAACAACAACTAAGTCCACAACATCAACAATGGAATCAACAACAAGCAATTTATCAACAACAATTTAATCAACAACATACTCCACAACTTGGAGCATTTCCTCCACCACAAATGGTTCAAAAACCACCAAGTCTTCAAGTTCAACCCTACACAAACGATTTCAATCAACATCCATCAAGGAACACTATGAAGGAACCCACTTGGTTTGCAAAGATGTGTGAAGCTTTAAGCAGCCAACAATCAATTCATGAGGCTGGATCACTTGATAGACCTCCAATGCTCACTCCAGGAAACTACGATCAATGGGTGATTAGGTTCTTTAGGTTTTGTGATCTGAAGAAGCCACATGGAAAGTTCTTAATGAAGGTTATCTTGGAAGGTCCATTTCAGATGCCTACTGTCATTATACCCGGAGATCCAAATGCTAATCCACCAAGAGATGAACAATCAAACATTGCTACTGTTGCAGACCTGAATCCAGAAGAACTTCTACACTATGAAGCTGATGAGCTTGCAATTCAATATATCCTTTTAGGATTACCAAACCCAATTCTTCGAAGTGTTGATGCTCAAAAGACTGCAAAGGCAATGTGGGAACACGTTCATCTACTTATGGAAGGATTTGCGCTCAATCAGGAGGATATGGAATCCAAAATTTACTTGGCTTATGAACACTTCTTGATTGAACCTGGAGAGACACTAGAGTCTTATCATCATCGATTTTCAAACATCATCAATGATTTGGATAAACACAACATCATCATGCCAAGAATTATAGTTAATACTAAGTTCCTGAGTAGTCTTGGTCCTGAATGGGAGAAGTATGTCATTTTTCTCCGTCAAGCGAAGAACATGCATCATTGTACATACGGATTGTTGTACGATTACTTGAAGCCTCATGAAAAGGAAGTTGATAGGGAAAGGATTCTCCGTGCTCAAATTGCTTCACCTTCACATCCGGAAAATCAACAACTTGCCTTATATGCTCAAAACATTTATCCTCCTCAACCATCAACTCAACCAACTGCCACTATCACACCAAATGATCAATCACAACAATCTCAACATAATCAATTGGTTCCATACAACAACAACAATGCTCAAGAATTTGTCAGTGAAGCTAATGAGGAATCCGATCCGTTCGAAGCATTGCAACAAGGATTTGTTATGATTGCTAATGCTTTTAGCCGTTATACCAACAAATCCAACAATCGTATTCGTTCCTCATCTAACACACGAAATCAGGTTGTTGTGAACAATGGACGAGTTGAAGTTCAGAATCGTGGTTATGGTCGTCAGATGGGCGGTGGTCAAGGGTTTAATGCTATGGGTAGGAATAACAACAGAGCTCAAGTGGTGGAACAAGGAAATGCTCAGAATGGGTTGAATGGTCTTCGATGCTACAACTGCAATGAGAAGGGACACCTGGCTAATGCATGCCCAAAGCCGAGGACTAGTGGCAGTGCTTATCACAAAGAGGCTCTTCTTTTAGCTCTTAAGGATGAAGCTGGTGGAACTCTCACAGACAAAGAACACAGCTCTATGGCCGATGCAGACTCAGATGATGATATGGAGGACTTGCAGGCCAATGCAGCTGTTATGTTGATGGCTAATATGCATGAGTTACACATGAGTGACACAGGCCCAGTGTATGACACTGATGGCTTGTCTCAGGTACCCGAACAAACCGTATTTATCTCTGATCTAATATCTCCGCCAACACCTAAATCCGGCAAGGCTCAGAATGTTCAAAATGAGTCATCCACATCTCATTCCGACGATTTTCAATTAGACCCCGTAGTTACATTTGACGATCAAGATGACCTTATGGTTTCCATTGATAATCAAATTGACTCCGTGGTTATACTTGAGGATCTAAATAATGATCATGTTGTGACTCACGTTGAACACGCCGAACTTTTGCCTCATCCAGATTTTGCTCGATTAATTAAAGACCAACAAACCATAGTGGAAGAATGTCATGCAATTAATCAGGACTTAAAAAGTAAAAATGCACTGTTAACCAAGGATTTTGAATGTTTACAAAAGCAACTCAAGTTTTTCAAAACTCAAGAACAACGTGAAAAAGGTTTCGAAGCAGCCTTTACTAAATCTCATCAAAACGAAAAATATTTAGAGAGACAGATGCGAGATCTAGCCGCTTCAAAGAATGCTTTGTTGTCTGAAATAGAACAACTGAAACATGAACATAAAAAGCAAATTAACGACCTTGGAAAATCAAAAAGCTAAGGCTGAGTTGTTAACTTGTCAAAAATAGTTCTCTGCATACAAAAAGCATTCAACGAAACGAATAGATGATCATCTTGAAGAAATTATCGGCTTGCAAAACAAACTTAAAGAGTTTAAAACTGTTGTTTACAAACATGGTGAGTCAGTAACTGCTATTGAAAAGTTTACTTTAAAACCCAATCCAAATGGATATGGACTGAATCTTGCTGATTACAAACCTAAGCTTTCAACCAAAGCATTCAAACCAAATCCTGAAGTTTCCAGTGCAGAATATAAAATTGATAATTCTGTTATGAGTATTGTTGAATATCATCGTCAAGAGGAATTAGATGCAGATGATGAGAGTCGATCAAAATTAGAAACTGTTGTTTACAACAAACCTTTTAATTATTCAAAACCGGTCACTTTCGTCACACCAACGGACTCTTCTAACACACCAAGGGTTATCATAAAAACGTCTGAGTCTTCTAATGTTAATCCCCAACCAGATTATGCACAAATTTATGGTCCTTTACCTTCCATCAGTGAAGTAAACTCAAAACCTGAAAATCGCAAAATTCTTAGATATTTTGACATTTTCATGGCTGACCTCAAAACTTTACAACATGAGATAGAATATCATTCTGAAATCAAAGTTCAACATTTTCAATCGCCTCTGGCGCGAGAACAATGAGACATTTTTCAAAAAAATATTTTACCAAATGTTAAAAATTTGAAAAATTGTGCATTATCTTGGGAACGGGACTTTCATAAGGAACTTGGAGTGATGAAGGTCGTTTTCGAGAAAAAAGAAACATCTATTTCTAATACTAAACGTAAAAAGAAAATGTTAAGAAAAGATGTTGATCGACTCTTGAATGATGTTATCTGTGCTGATATCCATAATGTTGTGTTATTGAATTCTGTGTCATATGCATCTGATTATATCTCTGCTGATTTTGTTAATAATGTTGTAACTGTTGTGAATACTGATAATGTGCTTCAGATCGAGTCTTTAAAAGTTGAAAACAAACGTATCTTACACGAGCTTTCAAATGCAAAACGTCGTCTTCAATGGTGTCAAAAAGATTGTCAAACTTGTGAACTTGCTTTGCAAAACAAAATCCACCAGTTGCAATTAAATCCAAAATTTGAGCAACTGGATGATCAAAACGTGTCTTTGAAAAGTCAAATCTCAAAATATGAACAAGAACTTGTAAAAGTTAAATAGGAATATGGTGTCATATTTGATTTACTCAATAAGACTCGTCATGAAGCATCAAACGAACTTGATCATTATCTTGCACACACTAGAGAAGTAATGCATTTTGCTAGTAACATTCGTTCTGAAAATCAAGATTTGATTCACACTATCTTTAAGTTAATAGAAATGTTAGGAAAGTATGAATAACTTCCGCCTACCGTGATTAAGAGAATAGCACCAGTAACACTTAGTAATCGTGAACCTAGAATGCCTTCTGCCAAAACACAAGTTGCTAACGTGCTTCCTTCTACTAAAACAGGAATAGTTGCCTCTTTTCCAAACGTCCGCACTTCACAGCCTAGGAGCACTACATCGAAGAATAGGAAGTTGCGACCTAAGAAAAGATCAATAAGGAATGCTAAAGTAGAAGAACACCCTAGGACCATGAATAAGACTTACGTTGCTTCCACTATAGATATTGCGTCTGGCAAATGTAATAGAAATAGTGATGTAACGAATGCTAAACCTTTAAGTACTTTTGATATTCAGTCTGATGCACCTTGTGTTATTTGTCGTAAAAGTATGAATCCCACGATTCCGGTATTCTAAAGATCACCTTTGCTCAGCTTGTGAACAAGGGAAAAGCACTCGTGCTCATTTTCCTTCAAAGGTGGAACACAACTCTTAGCATGTGCTTCATCTTCTTCACATGGATTTGTGTGGCCCGATGCGCGTGCAAACGATCAATGGCAAACGCTACATCTTAGTAATTGTTGATGACTATTCACGATGGACTTGGGTCTACTTTCTTCGAAGCAAAGACCAAGCTCCACAAATGATCATCACCTTTCTCACGAAAATTCAAGTTCAGCTCTGGAACACCGTCCGCTAAATCAGAATAGACAAAGGAACTGAATTTGTTAACCAAACCCTTCGTGAATTTTATGAGAAAGTGGGAATTCAGCATCAGACATCTATTGCACGTACACTAGAACAAAACGGAGTTGTCGAAAGACGAAACCGAACGTTAGTGGAAGCTGCAAGAACAATGTTAATCAATGCTAAACTTCCAAATTACTTATGGGCAGAAGCTGTATCTACTGCATGCTATACTCAAAACCGTTCTATGATTACTAAACGCCACAACAAAACACCTTTTGAGCTTCTCCACAACCATAAACCGAATCTCAAACACTTTCATGTATTTGGATCCCTATGCTATCCGAATAATGATCGTGATGATTTTGGAAAGCTCAAAGCCAAAGATGACATTGGCGTCTTTATTGGATATTGTGAGAATTCTAAAGGTTACCGGATCTGGAATCGTCGTACAAAACAGGTTATGGAAACGATTCATGCTCATTTTGATGAACTTACGGAAATGGCTTCTGAGCATAACAGCTTGGAACCCGGTCACAACCGCTTAAACTTCCCTCAAACCCCATCATCAGCTGAACAAAGCCCTCAGCTTACTCGTCAATAAATGGAAAGACGATTTTCTCCTCTGTTCAGTGACGATATTGATGAACGTGCTTCAGGTGTATCCGATGTTTCCGCTGCTCAACCTGATACTACTCTTATACCTGATACACCCGCTACAACAACTACTGTTGAAGAATGTTAGGAATTAGAAATTCCAGGTATTAAAGAGTCGGTCACCTCAAGTATATGTAATCGTTAGAAAGCTCGTAGTCGTAGTTATTTTAAGTTAAGTAGTATTTAGTTAAGTAACACCGTGGAGGACGGACGGGTCTTTACCCACTGTATGCCTGATCCACAGCCCGATGTGTGGCGTTTTATGTAAGACTATATATACTCTCTACCTCCCAAGGTAGAGAGTTGGAGCTCATAATAATATCTTTCACTTTCTCTCACTAAGTTCCCTAAACCTCTAACTTTCTCTCTCTAGAATTCCATTCATACGCCACTTTATGTTATGATTTGATGTGTATGTGAAAATTAATATCCTACAATTGGTATCAAGAGCCATGGCTAGATCATATCGTGCACATCTTTGGATTTCTAGTGGTTTTTAGGTGGTTTTTGAGTTTGAAAAAGTTTAGTGGTTTGTGCATCATTTGGTTGATTTCTTGTGTTAAAGCTTGGATTTTGTTAGTACTTTTATGTTTAGAATCATCACAAGTGTTTAGGTTTTCATTTGGTAAGTTTGAATCATCTTGGTTGGGTTGTTTTTGGATTGAAAAGTGATGCTTATGTGGTTTTTCTTGATAGCGACTTGATATACGGATCTCTTTCTTCGTAGCGACTTGCTTCACAATTTTGTAGCGAGTTACAGTTTTGGAGCTAGCGACTTAGACCTAGCGATTAACAGTACAAGTAGTGGACTCTCCACTACGGGTAGCGACTTGGTGGTAGTGACTTGGTCTGTAGCGAGTTGCTCTTTAGCGACTTGAATCTTTAGCGAATTGAGTAGCGAATTGCTTCCAAAATTTTGCTAGCGACTTGAGGCTTAGCGAGTTACTACTTAGCGACTTGCATTTGTCTAGCGACTTGGGACTTTAGCGACTTGGGGGTGTAGCGAATTAGGTGTTAGCGACTTGGTGCATTATCTTCTAGCGACTTGGGTGATTGTTTACGGTTTTCTCTTGATTTAGTAAAATCCCGTGAAAGAATCTATTTCCCGGTTTAATCATAGAGTTATAAAATCCCGTATAATCTGTTAACATGTCTACCAACGTTCCTACTATCATCTCCACTATTGCGGAGGATGTTCAAGCAGCTGGTTCAGATACTCGTCCACCCATGCTTGACAGAACTGACTACGATTCTTGGGCTCAACGAATCAGATTGTACTGCCTTGGAAAGGAAAATGGTGTCAACATTCTCAAATCCATTGATGAAGGACCGTATCGAGTTGAGACGACTAGAGATATACTTGATACTAATGAAGATGGAACTCCTATTTACGGAATGGACAGACCTAAAATGTATGATGAGCTTGATGATAAGGAGAAAAAGAGATTTGATGCAGATATCAGGGCTTCTAACATTGTTCTTCAAGGTCTTCCTAAAGACATCTACAAGCTGATCAATCACAACACTGAAGCAAAGGCAGTATGGGATAATGTCAAGATGCTTCTCTCAGGTTCTGAATTAACTATGGAAGACAGAGAATCACAACTCTATGACGAATTTGAACACTTCAAGATGAAACCAGATGAGAGTGTCTATGAGTACTATGTGAGATTTCATAAGTTGGTGAATGATATGAGGAACATCAGAATGACTATGCCTAACATTCAGCTGAACTCAAAATTTGTGAACAACATGAATCCCGAATGGCACAAGTTTGTCACCTCTGTGAAGCTCACTAAAGGATTGAAGAATACAAACTATGAGCAACTCTATGCCTTCCTCCTTCAGAATGAGAGACATGCTATGTTTGAAAAAATGATTCTTAATCAGTTTAAAACCAACCAGGGAGAGTCAAGCTCGTCTAATGACTCAACTGCCTTCTACTCAAACATCGGAATCACAACCAAAGCCTCACAAGTCATACCCTTGGGTAATGGTAATCACAAACTCATTCCTGATCCTATGTTCAAACAAGCTGATGCTGATGCACACGTGGGTAACTTCATTAATCAACTAGCTCTTCTGATTAGTCAAAACATGAATTCTCTCCCACAAACCAACAACAACCTCAGAACAGCATCTAACCCACACAATCAAGCTACTGTTAAAGATGGGAGGATCGTGGTGCAACCAGTTCAGGAAAGACAGTATGATCAGGGAAGAGGTGGAGCTGGTAGAGGTTATGTTGGTAATCAGAATCGAGGAAGGAATGGTAATCAAGGTCAAGCTAAGCCGATCAAATGCTATAACTGTGGTGGTGAGGGACACATTGCAAGGAACTGCACATCTCCAAAGCGTCCACAGAATGCTGATTACTTCAGAGATAAGATGCTGCTTGTTCAAGCTCAAGATAATGGTGCTGCTTTGGATGAAGAGGAATTGCTGTTTCTAGCTGAGGGCAATGCCAAGACCTATGATGCAGATGTGGATGAGCAGCCTATTCAGGAGATAGGTCACAATCATCAGAATGCCTTTCAAGTCGCTGATTGTGATGCATACGACTCTGATGTGGATGATGGACCTACTGCACACTCAATTTTTATGGCTAGCATTTCTCCAATGGTTTCTCCCAAGGTCTCTTCTTCACCACACGCTGGCCCATCCAAAGACAAACTCATCTCAGAGGTATTAAAACTATACGATGATGCTGATGCGCAACAGATGCATGACAAAGTACAATCAACTGAAACTATTGAATCAAATGTTGAAAATATGGGTAATATCGATATTGTCCCATATGATCAATATGTGAAACAAAGTGAAAGTGAAGTTGTACCAAGTGATGCATCTTCTGCAGTCAACAATGACTATATTTTTGATGAATACACTGCATGTGCCCCTGATGATTCTGTAATTTCTGAACTAAATGCCTATAAAGAACGTGTTGCTATTTATGAACAACGTGCAAAATTTGAGTTGACCACTCGTGAGCAGGAAATGGATGACCAAGTGCGTACAGTCATTAGAAAAAGTAATTTTAGAGAAGAAGTATTGAAACAAGAATTAAATTCCTTGCAAGAAAAGCTTTCTAAAACAGCTAAGCAAAAACAAGAACTTCAAGAAAATGTAAAAATGCTTAAGCAAGAATTTAATGCAAAGGAATCAAAACTCTTGAGAGACTTTTCTAATCTGAAAACTTTGAAAAACAAACTTGAAAACAAGTTGTACATACAAGGAAACACCATTCAGACTGCTCACATGATCACTAAGCATAGAGTTCTAAGCGATAAGCATAGTGTTCCCATTATAGATAAACCCAACCCTGAGTACGGAATGATAGCAAAAGCAGCTCAAAGTGTGATCTATGATGGCAATGAGATTCTTAAACCTAGACAAAAACCTAGTTGCGTTGAGTGCACTGAGGATGATAAGAAATTAGATGAAATCACTAGGGAGAAGATAAATAAGAAACTAAATGATCCTAAATGCAAAGAGAAAAAAATTATTATCACTCCCCATGACTACAAGAAGGAAAACTGGATTTCCTTGAACAAGTTTAAGCCTCAGACATTGTTGACTCCCGAACAAGTCTTCTGGAAAATGGATTTAGATAAGCAGAAAGCTGAAAATATTGTTGAAACAAACCCTCCCCTTTGGAAAATGCCTAGAGCGACTGTGTATCCTCCTAATACACCAATGCATCTTGTTCCGAGAACAATTGCCACTAAAAGCAAGACCTTAATTAGCCAATATGTTATATTTCAACTATTTGTTGATTTTGAGAAAACTTGCAAGAAAAGGATCACACCCACTGGTATAACTGAAGGAGAAAGGGGTTTTGAGCAAATGAAAGAATGTTACTTAACTGAGGTCATGCCTTTCTTTAAACTTCTAAAAGCTCACTTTGAGAGTCTTAAAAAGGGGATAGAAACTGATATTAAGGGAATGGAAAAGGAATTTGATGCAATGATAGTTGAAGTTAGTGACTATGAGCGTGCACTAAGATATAATGAGATTGAGAGGAAGAACTTGCATACATTAAATGAGACTCTTATCACTGAATGTGTTGCTCAAGATATGTTTTTCACTGCTTCAAACTGCTCTATTAATGCTTCTCAATTTCATGAACTATCCGTTGCCCTGAAAGTCTCCCATGATCGTGTCATTGAGCTTGAAAAAACTAATTTTAAACTAAACGAGAAAATTGAACTGGATGATCACGACAATTTGGCTAAACATTTTTCTAAACTAGAAGTTGAGCATTTTAATTTACAACTAAAATATCAACATCCTCAAAACTTCAAATATCAAGACATCCTCAGATGCTCCAGAGTTTGATGCAGTTTTTCAAATTAACAAACGTGATGAACAGATTCAAGCTCATTGCAACACGATCAAAAAGTTGAAAGCCCAAATCTCTCAATTAAAGGGTCAAACGAACAATATGACAGGCTCCCAAATGCCTCCTCCTTTAGATTCTCAGAATTCTCAAACGTTTCATCTTCAAAACCTAGTAAATGCATTACAAAAGGAAAACGAAAGTTTTCTAGAAGAAAATGAAAAGGTTAAACGTCATTTCAATGAATTATTTGAATCAATAAAGGTCACTCGTAACAAAAATAACGAACAAATAGCTTCATTGCAAAAGGAAATTGAGAATCTGAAGAGTCAGGTAAAAGGGAAAATGCCAATGACCAATGGGGAGAATGGTGTATCAAAGGTTCACTCTTGTAATAAATATGCTTTGTCTGTGACATATGTCCCTCCTCATCTAAGGAACAACAAACTTGCTGTTCAAACATACTTCTCATCCCTTAAGGATTGCCTAGAATGTCTGCGTGAGATTGTTGAAGAGGATATGTTAGAGAAACCTCATGATAATGCAATTGGACATGCATGCTTATATGCCAAACGATCTCAAGAAATCTTAGAATGCTTGATCACAATATGCCCAAAGTCATTAGGTGAGAGAGTTAATCCTTTGATTCCATGCTCGATGCCTAATGCCAAGTATGATATTCATTCGATTCCCAATGCTTTGAATGTGAACCGTAGTGTGCCTTTAAGTAGTTCAGATTCCAGATCTGTCAATGCTAAGAAAGAGAACTCAAGTGTGCCTTCTAGGAGTACAAATCTCAGTACTTCTAGTTTTAAGAAAGTGAACCTTAGTGTGCCTGCATGTAGTTCAGATCCCAGCACATCTAAACAGGTGATGCAAAGAGTAGTTAAACCAACTAATGTTCCCATTCCCTCTACAGGAGTAATCAGTGACACTAAAAGGAGCAGGTCAAAGTCTCAAGACAATACAAGGAATGATAGGACCTCGCAAGCTAAGAATGTGCACTGGAAAAGAGTAGAAGAACAATCTAGGAACTTTAAGTTTGAACCAAATAAAACGAATCGTGTTGATTCTAGTATTTGCCATAGGCGTACTGTAATTAAGTCGAATTCTGATACTATTTGCAAACCTTGTATTGATGTCTGCTTGAATTCTGTTTCTAATCATGAATGTGGTGTTAATGTTCTACCTAATGATGTTAATTATCCAGTTAATATTGTTAATGCTAAAATTCATGCTAAGAAGGCTAAAAGGCAAAAACGAAAGAAAGATAGAAAATAGTGGAAACCCACAGGAAGAACATTCAGTAAAATAGGCTATTATTGGATACCTGTTGGTCATAAGACTAATCAGATAATGCCCACTAGAAAATGGATGCCTACTGGTAGAACTGTTCCCTTAAGAAGTGAGCACACTGAGAACAGGGCTAATTCAGACACTAGTACTGCATCTATTCACAATGATTCCATTGCCTCATTTTCTGATATAAATGCTTCTATTTCTGATGTGGGTGTTCCAACCATTGTTACTAACCAAATGGAACCCATTCGTGCATGGGGATCCCAATTATCCAGTTATCCATTCTTGTCTGTGTTCAACTGCAGATCATTCAAATCGTTCTGTGGTACCTGGACTCAGGCTGTTCCAAGCATATGACTGGCGACAGGTCACGGCTCATGAACTTCGTGAGCAAATTCATCGGGACTGTTAGATTCGGGAATGATCATTTTGGTGCTATTATGGGTTATGGAGACTATGTTGTTGGCAAAAGTGTGATCTCCAGAGTTTACTATGTAGAAGGTCTAGGTCACAACTTGTTCTCTGTTGGTCAATTTTGCGATTCGGATCTAGAAGTAGCCTTCAGAAAACATACCTGCTTCGTTAGAGAACTTGATGGCAAGGAACTTTTAAGAGGCTCACGGGGTTCAAATTTATACACCATCTCCATCGAAGATATGATGAAGTCTTCTCCAATTTGCTTGCTGTCAAAGGCTTCTAAAACAAAGTCATGGTTATGGCATCGTCGTCTCAATCACCTGAACTTCGGCACCATCAATGATCTCACCAGAAAGGACTTAGTTGTAGGTTTACCTAGACTCAAGTACGAAAAGGATCATCTTTGTTCAGCATGTCAATTGGGAAAAAGCAAGAAGTATGCCCATAAACCAAAACCTACTAACTCTGTCACAGAAGTTCTTCATATGATTCATATGGATTTATGTGGACCAATGAGGGTGCAGAATATCTTTGGGAAGAAATATGTGTTAGTTGTTGTTGATGATTACTCTAGATTCACCTGGGTCAAGTTCTTAAGGACAAAGGATGAAACTCCTGATATCATCATCAAACTCATCAAATAGCTGCAGGTTCGTCTTAACAAAACCGTCAGAATAATCAGAACAGACAATGGAACTGAGTTTGTCAACAAACAACTTAGTGAATTCTATGAAAGCGTTGGAATCAGCCATCAAAGAAGTGTTCCACGAACTCCTCAACAGAACGGTGTAGTTGAAAGACGAAATCGAACTCTTGTTGAAGCCGCTAGAACAATGCTGATTTACTCAAAGGTTCCAATATTTCTCTGGGCTGAAGCAATTGCCACTGCATGCTACACACAAAATCGTTCCCTAATTCACACTGTTCATGGAAAAACTCCATATGAACTAGTCCACAACAGAAAACCTAATCTCTCTTTCCTTCGTGTGTTTGGTGCATTGTGTTATCCAACTAATGAGGGTCAAGACTTAGGCAAACTTAGGGCTAAAGATTACATTGGAGTATTTGTAGGATATGCACCAAACAAAAAGGGATACCGAATCTACAACAAAAGAACCCGAAATATCATGGAAACAATTCACGTTACGTTTGATGAGCTGACCGGTCAAATGGCTCCTGGACAACTCAGTTCTGGACCCACACTTCAAAACAGTCCCATTGGTTCATCCCTTGTTCCAAACTCTTCTCAAGAAACTCCATATGTACCTCCATCTGAAGATGATTTAAAGAAATTGTTTGATCCTATGTTTGATGAACTTTATGATCCAAGTACTAATGAGGTGTCGATTCCTACAACAGAGGCTGCTCATATTCCTGTGAATGAAGTCAATCCCTCAGTCTCAATATCTTTAAGTCAAGAAGCGCCTGTTGCTGATCCTTCAGTCTCATAAACAAATCATCATTCTTCAAATGTACATCATGGAAATGTTTCTGGCATCAATGATGAAGTTAATCCCTTTGCTACTCCTGAAGATGCTCCATTTGAAAACATATTTTCTCCTGAATCATCATCAAAACCATCTTCTTCAGGAGACATCGACTCAGCTACCTCAGTCCCTCAACAACTGCCACATGAACACCTCAGAAAGTGGACTCACGATCATCCATTAGATAACATCATTGGAAATCCCTCTCGTCCTGTATCAACACGAAAACAACTTGCAACCGATGCCTTATGGTGCTTCTTCAACTCCGTACTCTCAAAGATCGAACCAAAGGATGTTAAAACTGCCATGAACGAAGACTGCTGGTTCAATGCTATGCAAGATGAAATTCATGAGTTTGATCGACTTGATGTATGGGAATTAGTACCTGCTCCAGAATGTGCCATGATTATTGCTCTAAAATGGATCTTCAAAGTAAAACTAGATGAGCATGGTGATGTATTGAAGAACAAGGCTCGATTAGTTGCTAAAGGATACCGTCAAGAGGAGGGTATTGACTTTGAAGAATCTTTTGCTCCAGTTGCTCGAATCGAGGCAATCAGAATCTTTCTGGCTAATGCTGCTAGTGGACTCACGATCATCCATTAGATAACATCATTGGATATCCATGTGAAGACGGCATTTCTGAACGGAGACCTTAAAGAAGTCGTCTACGTCAGCCAACCTGAAGGATTTGTAAATCAAGAGCATCCTACTCACGTTTATCGTTTGAAGAAGGCTCTTTAAGGTTTAAAGCAAGCTCCAAGGGCATGGTATGATACATTGTCAAAGTTTCTTCTATCTACCGGATTTAGCAAAGGAGCAGTTGATCCAACATTGTTCACCAGGAAGTCAGGCAAACATTTAATTCATGTTCAAATTTATGTTGATGATATTATTTTTGCCTCGACAGACCCAATGGAATGTGATCGTTTTTCAAATGAAATGAGTTCAAAATTTCAAATGTCAATGATGGGACAAATGTCATTTTTCTTGGGATTACAAATTTCACAAAGTCCCGGAGGCATTTTCATAAATCAATCTAAATATGCAACAGAGATATTAAAGAAATTTGGATTTGATTCAAGTGACCCTGTTGACACCCCCATGATTGATCGAACCAAACTAGATGAGGACCACTCAGGGATCATGATTGACCAAACGAAATATCGTAGTATGATTGGATCCCTGATGTACCTCACTGCTAGTAGACCAGACATCTTGTTCGCTGTTTGCATGTGTGCTAGATACCAGGCTAAGTCTACTAAAAAGCACCTTGAAGCGGTTAAACGGGTCTTTCGGTACCTCCAAGGAACCATCAATATGGGTCTTTGGTACCCGAAGGACACCGGTATGTCACTAACAGCCTATGCAGATGCTGATCATGCAGGGTGTCAAGATACTCGTCGAAGTACATCTGGAGGTGCTTAGTTTTTGGGTGATAAGCTTGTTAGTTGGTCCTCAAAGAAGCAAATGAGTACTTCTATTTCCTCTACAGAGGCTGAATACATAGCCATGTCATCTTGTTGTGCTCAAATCTTATGGATGAGATCTCAATTATCTGACTATGGCTTTGAATTCAACAAAATCCCTCTGTACTGTGATAATAAAAGTGCTATTGCTCTCTCATGCAACAACGTTCAACACTCAAGAGCAAAGCATATCGACATTTGACATCATTTCATCAGGGAACAAGTGGAAAAAGGTGTGGTGGAACTCTATTTTGTGAGGTCTGAATATCAGTTAGCAGACATCTTCACCAAAGCTCTTCCAAGAGAACGTTTTGAGTTTATTCTTCCACGACTTGGCTTGAAAAGCCTTCAACCAGAAACACTCAAACGTCTTCAGGAGGAAGACGAGGAGTAAAGGTCTATCTTCA
Source organism: Chrysanthemum seticuspe (assembly GCA_019973895.1). Classification (NCBI taxonomy): domain Eukaryota; kingdom Viridiplantae; phylum Streptophyta; class Magnoliopsida; order Asterales; family Asteraceae; genus Chrysanthemum; species Chrysanthemum seticuspe. Next base: position 70,270,662 of record BPTQ01000003.1, on the reverse strand, counting down.
TCTATCTATTGTAAATATTTATTTGAAAATCAAAATACAAAATTATAAAACCTTCAAAAATCAAATAGAAAAATATAAAATTTTCAAAATCCATAAAAATTTGAAAAATTCGAAAAATCTTCAAAAAAACATTGTCATTTTGTCATGTTTCTCTCGATTCGATAATATCTACGGTCTTGATGTTTTCATTCAAAGAATGACACGGGACTTTAGATGTTGTTCGGAAAAAAAAAAAAAAAAAAAAAAAAAGAAAAAAAAAATTGGAGAAAGAGAAAAAATGGTTTATTGTCATTTTCAGGCAATAACCCGGTTTTAAAAGAAAGAACAGAGCCATGTTTTATCATGCTTTCAAAATTCCATGCTCTGATTCTATAAACATTTATCTGCTGAAAACTAAATGCTTTGAAAAATAACTCGGTCTCCATTTTTGATAATCATCAGGACTTATTTGTCAAAATCTCTATCTCTCAATCAACAACCTATGTCATTGATTGAGGGGGAGAATGATTTCAATTAAATTAAAAAGTTATTTGGCATTAAATTATTTTCAAAAGATGTACATGCATGTTTTTCAATGGAGTTTAAAGTCTTAAAATCCGATCATTATCAGTTAAAACGCTTTCATAATCAAGTCACAATTCCCCTTAAAAGCTTTCAAAATCAATTTAAATCAATAAGAGATCACAAATCTCAAATGATTTGATAATTGTGATCGGGGGAGAATGTGTGATTTAAATTGGATTTAAACTGATAATTTGGTAAATGGTTTTATAAGGATGTACATGCTATCCTTCCCACATGTGACAAACGATTTCAAATTTTCCATGCACATGTTGAGGGGGAGCATCTATCTTAAACCTATGATTTGAAATGTGATCAACTTATCTCAATGTGCAGGTTCCCTCTAGTATATGCAAAACTCTTCTCAAAACTCGAGGCACATATTGAGGGGGAGCAAAATCATGAAAACCTCATCCTTCCCCAAAATGCTCTATCTACTTGATTTGATGTGGGAAGTGATGTTGATATCTTTTAGAAAATGGTAATCAAAGAAGTTAATTCTTTCTCTTGCCTCCGTGTGCAAAACATTTTCAAATACTTGATGCACATGTTGAGGGGGAGTTCTCGTTCTAAAAATATCAAAAACAATTCAGGTACAAAATGCTTTGATAATATACCACAAGTATCTAAATTGATTTTCAAATGGTTTTCAATTAATTTCAATGGCAGATGAACAATACCAAATAGACCGACCAACTTTACTTTATGTACGGTGATATAAGAAGATAAGGTTAGGTATTGGTTCCCATGATCCGCCAGAACCGGAGGGATCTACCCAGGGACTATCCACTAGTTAGTGTAGAGTTCTTAGGTATGATGATAAAAGGAGAAAAATGAGATATGGGAAGAGTGCAGACTCAGACTGAGCTAGTACTCGAATAAACCCAACAAGGTTCTAGTTATGAAGTCTCGGTAAGCACTGAAGGGGTTGAAGAATTAAAAAGAATTGAATGAGAAAAGGGTGAAAACAAATAGCCCTCCATTTATTCAACCTTAGGGCAGAAACCGGGTTCAATTCATATACTACTGATGGTAACATCGGTATTGAAGACAAGACGTCATGGACCCAGTGACGCATTGCACTTCAACTTTCCAAACCACTCAAGTTCCTCTTAAAAGGACTTGTTTCATTCTCACGGGGAACCAACATTATCTATCGACTTTCTCTTAGAGATTGTTGATATTGAAGAAGGAGACCCTCTCCCTAGTCTCCGGCACAGGATCCAAATATGCACAAAATTGAATCTAGAGCCACGAGATCATCAATAAATCTCATTAGGACACTTTCAATGAAGACTCTCTGTTTCACACAATGTGGAAAGAGAGATTATATCTTGAGTCCTACGCATTATCCTTGCGGTATTGCCAGAACATCTGAGTGATGTGTATACATATTCACTATGAAGATGGAAAGCCTTCTGGAGCCAACATCAAACAAGCTCCTGGTAGGTGGCATGTGAGATCTATTATATAGATCAACCATGTGACAACTGAACAGAAACAATGGGGAGATTCAATATTTTGAATCAATCCTGGTTCAGGTTATGGATTGACGGATACCTTTGAAAAACCGGTCTTTGTGCTTAATAACTCTTTTCTTTAGCACATCGACCGTGTACTAATTTTTCAAACCAAAAGGTGTTTTTATGATTGATAATTGATTTTCAATAAAACCTTCGTTGTATTGCAAAAACAATCTCTATTGAGCAATACACGATTGTTTTTCAAATCTCTTTTCATCAATCAGTGGACTTAACTTCGCTGGTTCACTCACTCCGTGTTGTCTTCTTTGAGACGTTCCGGTTTGAGAACAGCTAGAACAGCTGCGAAACCCTGTCAAGGAGATTCTTAGGAATCCTACCTGATCACAGGCAGTACTTGTACTGATCAATGGGGAACCGTGGGTCGTGTACCTTAATTCAACGAAAGTGATCAAAGACACTTTCGTGTGTTTTATTGCTAACTGTTGTTTGCATGTACATTTGGATGTTTGCAGATGATCAGAATGAAGCGGTCAATCCATAGCCGCATGCTCACTTAACACATTCATCTCAAAAGAAATCATGATTAGTGCATCAATGACTCTGATATTTTCACTCCATGCTTCTGCTACGCTGCTGCCAATATCATGAATCAACTAAAGCTTCCGCAACTCTGATGAGAAGATATCATGATCCAGAATGTGAGCATGTCTGTTATGACCTTAGTTATATCAACCTTATCAAATACCCACTTCACGAACACAAGTATACCACGTTAACACAAACACAAACGTAGATAAGAAAGATTAAGAATAGAACTTGGTGACTTGAAGATATGTATAAATCGTATGTATATGTTTAGAGAGGTAGAGAGAAGAAAGATGAAAACAATAATATGTTATATTGCTTCAAAGGAAAAACACACACACACACACACACTCAAGCACACCCCTCAAATGACATACTTGAGGGGTATATATAGTAAGAGAGGATGATGCCCTAAGGCTTGGCCATGGGCCTTGAGATGGACTTGGATTGGGCTTTGGTTACACGAACTAGACAAGGCTAGCTTAACTTAACTAATGCCCAATTAGCTTAGCCCAATCCACGAGCCCGTCGACTATTCTATCACGATATCTAACACACATTACAAAGTTCCTAATCGTGAATGACCATCACTTCTAATAAAAATAATCAAGGCTAACAATCTCCCCCTAAGGGGTGGTCATTCAAAAGATGCTCCACTTGAATAGGTCTTTAATCTTTTTGAGCTTGAACTTTGTGAGTAGATATAGAATAGTCTTAATTCTTTGTTCCTTCATGCTTTGTGATCAGTTAATGTGGTTGTCTACCGTTGTCAACTTCGTTGGTTAGGTGTCTCCACGCCTTTCTCCACCATGCTCACACTTCTATTTGACTTTGATTTACCAATGACGTAGTTCTCTAGTCTTTATACTTTGAGGATTCTTTGACATTGACGAAGAATCATCTTTAACTTTGTTTCCTTTGATTTTGATGAGAACTTTTCATGTGTTGTTGGTATGAGCATGTGGCGAGTCTGCACGATCCATCCGCTCCGGAGCTTCCATAAGAAGAAAACATAAAACAGGTTAGTAATAAGCGGATTCCGGCACTTACAAGTTTGAATTTCGAGGGTGTTAACAGCATAGTGTGAAAACACGTCTCTAATTCTCACAGAGGCCGTTCCTGAACTGGAGTCCCACAAGTGAGATAGCACGATATACCGAAGTACACCTACAGTTCAGATGAGTCGCTGAGGTACACCGAAGCATCACCCCACGACTGTAGACCGTTTGAGACACACTAAGCGTAATCCACGGAGAATTACCGAAGTGACCTGCTGTCAGGGCTGTTTGATGTTGACCCTGGCAGGAATTTCCATTCAATCATTGAAGATCACATACGTGAAACTTCTCATAAATGTTCTGGCAGATTGCTAAGACCTGCGTAGGACTCTATAATATATCACTTGTGTCCTTATTGATGAACAACAAGCGATGTCATGTCATGTGTTCCTATGAGATATTTTGATGAATCTCGTGGCTCTAGACTCAATAGTGCATTTTGGTTTTCTTGAGCGGAGACTAGGGAGAGGGTCTCCTTCTTCAATACCAACAATCTCTAAGAGAAAGTCGATAGATTATGTAGGGTTCCCAGTGAGAATGAAACAAATCCTTTTAAGAGGAATTGAGTGGCTAGAAGGTTTAGTGCAGTGCGTCACTGGGTCCATGACGTCTTTGTCTTCAATACCAGTGTCATCTTAGTGACAACCAGTAGCAGATGAATTGAACCCGGTTTCTGCCCTAAGGTTGAATATGGAGGGCTATTTCTTTTCACCCTTTTTCATTACTTTTCTTTTTAATTCTTCAACCCCTTCTTTCTCCTTTCTCACATTACTCCTTTTTTCAATCATACCTAAGGACTTCTAGTTCTAAACTATTGGTGATGTCCTTGGGTAGATCCCTCCGGCTCTGGCAGATCATAGGACGGATTTTCCTATCCTTAGTCACCTTATAACTCCATGACTGTCCTATTGTTGCCATAAAACCATTTTTCTTGAAAATCTCTCAAAGTGTTTATGATTGAAAACATGTTCGGAACACTCTGAGAGTTTTATATTATCAGAAACACTCCCCCTTCACATGTGCTTATATTGTTTTAACTTAAATCTTCACAGTGAGGGTAGAGTTTTGCACTTTTTGAATTGATCGACTTTAAATGAACTAGACCGATTCGAGACACGTTTACATCACTAGAGAACTAGCTTGAAATTATTACCCGACCTGGTCAAGCCATAGAAAGTTTCTCGAGATGGTACATGATTTTAATTTCTCGTCAATTCATTGATTTCAGCTCGACTTTTGAGATTCAAACAACGATCATTAAACTTTTTGATCACATTTTAATCATGTTTCTCCCCCTCAAAAATAGCATATCCATGATGTTTTTTGAAACAAAATGATTAAAAGATATGTTTTTCGGAAAGCATTTGGAGAGAAACTGATTTAGCATGAAATTGGAACAATTTTTTTTTTTTTTTTTTTTTTTATACTCCCCCTTAACGAAAGCATATTTTTCATACAGAAGATTTAGAATCAATTAAGGGTTTAGAGGGAGTTATCTTGGTACCAAATGTGAGAGATTTTGAAAAATCTTTTTGAAAACTTTCGAATCAATGGTACGCAAGATGTGAAAAAGATTTTGAAAATCTTTTGAAGATATTGGAGAAGAATTATCTCCATTTGTTTTAGGATAAGTGCTCGATATTTATGAAAATCGATTTTGCGTAGCACTTTCATTTCTTTAAAGATCGGGTTGCAAGCTGAAATACTTACAAGCCATTATGTTTTTAGGAATAGCGCTTGAAAAAATATTTAAAACCTTTGATTTTGATAAGCACTTTCCTTTCTTTGAAGCGCGGGTCCTGAACTGATGTGTCCAGAAGCCATTATGTTGAAGTCCGGGTTTCGTACTGAAGTATACGAAAGCCATTATATGAAGAAATTTTGAGAAACGACATGTTTTGGAAAACATTTAAAGAACTCTCGCTCAAGCATCTGTACATGCCCGTATCATTGTTGAATGACATTTCTAGAAATGTACAGAATATCGATTATACAAGAGACATGTCGTGAGAAGAATATTTTTGGATTTTTGATTTTATATTGTTTTTGTATTTTTTGAAAGTTTTATATTTTTATATTTTGCTTTTGTTTGTTTTTCAAATTTTGTATTTTGTTTTTCAAAAAATATTTACAAAGAAGATTTGAAGAAAGAGAAATTAAGTTGGGACAAGTAAAAGTGGAGTTAAGAGGGGAACTAGAAAAGGATTTCCACATGCGAAATTGGCATAAAGTTCTTCTTTACCACACGGGGTATATGAACCTTCAACACTTTTACAAGTACCTGCATCCACAGAAAAAGAATTTTCACAAATAATAGTGTTAGAAGTACATGATTCCTCACGGTGAGGGTGATCACTATCAACGGTTGTAGTGGATCTAACTTCCTTATCCGAATGATTGCCACTATTATCTGTGTTGGTGCAAGTATCAAAAATCTTTCCTGTGGGAATCCACCTAAGACCTATTTTGTTGAAAACTTTGCCCGTGGGAATCCACCTAAGGTAAGATCTAGGAGTTGTTTTCTTATCAGATGCAGCGGAAGACTCATTTTTAGAAAAACTACGTCCTGAAGAGATCCACCTATTAGGTTTCTTTTTGTTTGACATTTTATCAACGGGCTTGTTTCTATTTGGTGTCTTAGTGGATTGTGCCTTGGCACGAGAATTATCTTTCTTGAGATATTGTAAGGCACATACATCATGATTGGCTGAAAAGATACATTTTTTACATGTAGTACAGACAAATTCAATATTCTTGTTTAAAACAGCAGTTTTAACTTTGTCACTACAGTCTTTTGAAAATTGATTCTTGTTCGAAAAAGACTTAGAATTCCTAGTGTTGTTTTCTAAGGGCATAGCATTTTCTTTTGCGCAACTACTCTTAGATGCAAGCCAATCCCTAGTCTTTTGTAGAGTGTTCCTAGGTAATGGTTTACTACTACTAGCAGTGCCTTGAAATCTTGTAGAATTCGTCACCCTAGATGTTGCACCAAGAATTCCATCTTTTCGAGTCTGTGCCTTTTTCCTAGCTTCTTCTAGATAGTGATTGTTGACCATGTTGTTAGAACCAACAGATTCTTTAACTGGATTTTTGGTCACATTCCGTGTACTAGTCTTAGAAATGCCAGGTGTAATCACATTTTCTTTATCAAAAACAGGTTTTTCAAAACCTTTGATAATTCTCTTTTTAATAGGCAAAGTCTGTGGAGTGACTATTTTTGACAAATCATTTTTCTCATTGACTTTTGGAGGAAACTGAGAAATAGACATTTTTGGTTTGAAAACCGGTTTGGGAACATTTGTTTTCTCCTCAGTCAATGGTTTTGCAAACTTAGTATCCACATCCTTTCCTTTTTGACTTCCCAGCTGAGCTCTCAAAAGATCATTTTTCTCTTTCATGTCCTTGTAGGCACGCTCATACGACAATTTGTCATACTTGCATTCCTCAGATTTTCGATCAAGTTGTTTAAAATAGGACACGTTTTCTTTTTCAAGTTTTTCAAGAGCTTTTTCATATTTTGAAACAATTGCGGAGGTCTCAGACTGGAGTCTTTCATAATCTTCAACAGAATATGTTTGTAAGATAATGGACATGATATCGGTAGTCATAACATCTTCGAAGAGAGAATCATTTAGATTTTCCAAAACTTTGATGTGTTCAAAACTTTCATTAGCTTGCTTTACCAGGGATTTATGGTCCTTGACAAAGTCAGCTGTTTCTTTCAAAAGTGCTTGTTCAACATGAATTACCCTCGCACTGATGGCAGTTAATGGAGGGGCAATTTGGGTTTTAAAAAACTCTTTTGTTTCGTCATCATGACGAGTAAACCAGATGTTAGTTGTAATATTGGTTTTAGACTTGACAGTCTCTTGAAGATACCCAATTCTAGTTTTAACGTCATCTAAAATGCTTCTAGTATCACTTGTGTTAAAAGGATTGTTTGAAGACATTTGTTCGATTTTTGAAAGAGATTTTGAGACAACTACAGGAGTTGAGACTGGTTTTGAAACTGGTGTTGACACTTTGTTTGAAACACTTGGTGTGATGGAAAACTTTGACTTTTCTTTTTGATTAACAAAAGTAATTCCATTAATTTTGTTGCATTTGTTATAATCAATTGGTTTAAGATCTGGATTCTTTTGTTTCATTTTTGATCTACTCTCCTCAGATAATTCTAACGTTTCAGGAGAATCATGAACAATTATGGGTTCATGCAATGGTTGTCCATTATTCAACACATTCTGAGATTTCTGAGCTTTCTTGAGGAATGAAGAAGGGTTGTTACCAAGAGCCATTTTATGTGTAGTATGAAAAATCGGATTTACTTGATTAGAAAGCATCTTGTTTGATTTAGCGGAATGACCCGTTGTAAGAAGCAAATTATCCAATTTCTTTATAGTTTCATTTTTATCCAGAATTTCATCAAGAAGAGAATCTTCTCGTTTTGAAAAATCAGCAATCAACTGTTTCTTCTCTTTTTCAAGATCAGAACACAGTGCTATTTGTTTAGAAAGTTGGTTGTTTAGTTCAGAAATTTCCTTGTTTAAAGATTTGATTTTCAAGTTCAGATTCACATCAAGTGTGTCATACTTGAGTTGCAATTGTTGTTCTCTTAAAACAGAATCTCGATAACCAATTTCTAATTCGGACATTTTGTTTGTATGAAATTCATAGGCTTTGGCGTGCTCCTTGTAACTCTCAAGCTCAGCGGTCAATTTCACATTCGCGGCCTTAACTTCGCGATTGACCTTACTGAATTTCTCAATTTCAATACCACAAGTATTAAGTAATGATTCAAAATAAGCACGGGTTTCCTCATCAGTCGCAGTATTTTGTGCCACACAGCCTCCATTAGGATTCACATCTGGAGTTTCAGAGTTCGTATTGCTACAACTCGGATTGTCCAGGTATGTATCATAAGTAGGTGCTGATGTCACAGAATGCTGTTCATCATGAGTAAACTGATTAGCAACATTACTATAATTTGGTACCTCATTGAGTGAATCTGTGTCATAGACTGGAGGTGTATCAAAAGTAGCACTTGATGTTGTGTCCTGCTGGTTGACTGTAAGACAGTAGCTTGCATTATCATTTGTTTTCTCTGCCCGTCCTGGATACAGAAATTCGTATTCCTCAGCAGTCAACTCTATTCCCAATTTTTCTTTCTTTGCTAACAACACCATGTACTTGAGGTTCGGAGGTAGCATGCTGAACCGACGATACCCTGAATCTTGGCTTTAAGGTTCGGAGGTAGCATTCTGAACCGAAGTCATAAAACAGTTATTCCCATTTTGATATCCCATATTCTGATTCACAATCTGACCCCCTTGATGTCCAACATACTGCCCTGCATATTGCATCTGATTCCCCATTTGTATGCCTGTAGTAAATCCATTCTGATTCCCAATAACATCAACCATGTGTCCTTCTTGACTCATATGCATAGATGGTTGAGCAAACTGCGTATTAAACTCTGAAAACCATGTATTGGCGAATCCAGCAATAGCATTTGTGAAAGCAGTTTTGAGATGATCTTTGTCAGTTGCCATTGATGAAGGTATGTGATGATAAAGTTGATGTAGGATCGATTCAACGATAAAGGAGTTGTGGTTGATGAAGATTAAGCTTGGTTGAGGTATTTCTGAAAGTCGTATTCGTAACCTTGGTTCCTAAAAAATTTTCGCCCAAAATTTGAAATTCACTATAAAAATCAATTCTAAGGTCGTATGAAAATTTTGAGTTATGACAATTTTGACGCCAAATTTGACCCGAAAAATTTGAATTTAGGCCCAAAAATTTGAATTTTTGACCAAAATTTTCACAGTTAAACCAAAATTTGAATCTCGCGTAAAAATTGAACGTTTAGTCTCCTCAAAAATTTAAATTTTACTCAAGTTTTCCCGCCAAAAAACTAGGATTTTTTTTTTTTTTTTTTTTTTTTTTTTTTAAAAAAAAAACCTTAGGCGTAGAAAGAGCTTAGGCGTAGACCAAAAAAGTTACGAGTAGGATATGGTTACTAGTAGGATATGATTACGAGTAGGATGTAGTTACGAGTAGGATGGCTTAGGCGTAGGATCTTATGCGTAGGAAGCTTAGGCGTAGGATTCCTTAGGCGGAGGATCTTATGCGTAGAAAGTATCTTACGCGTAACCTTAAGCTTATGTGTAGACAAAACGTTACTCGTAAACCTTACGCGTAATTGTGAAGTTATGCGTAGAGTTACTCGTAAGCTTTTAGCTTATGCGTAAACTATGGTTAAGAACCAAAAATCCTTTACACTGTCACAGCGTAAGGGATATCCAAAAGTCGAAGTGTTCCACAAACTTATCCAAGTGAGGGAAGCACTGAGTAACCGTTATAGCTTGAAGATTCTTCACCAAAAAGTTACGAGTAGAACCTTATGAGTAGTTGACTTTCTTACGAGTAGAACTAGGGTTTTGACCTACTCGTAAAAAATTTCCAGTGATTCAACCAATTTCTCTTGCACAGATAGCCTTAAAAACACTCAAATAACACAAAAATGTTAACCTTTTTCACCCAAAGTGCTTAGAAAAGTTACGAGTAGAAATGACCAATGAACCAAAAACGAGCTTAAAAATGATTTAAAACACGTAAA
>BPTQ01000003.1:69977764-70252240 GCA_019973895.1 Chrysanthemum seticuspe | reverse complement strand
TAGTTTCCTCAAAAATTTAAATTTAAATTTTTTTTTTTTTTTTTTTTTTAAAAAAAAACCTTAGGCGTAGAAAGAGCTTAGGCGTAGACCAAAAAAGTTACGAGTAGGATATGGTTACTAGTAGGATATGATTACGAGTAGGATGTAGTTACGAGTAGGATGGCTTAGGCGTAGGATCTTATGCGTAGGAAGCTTAGGCGTAGGATTCCTTAGGCGGAGGATCTTATGCGTAGAAAGTATCTTACGCGTAACCTTAAGCTTATGTGTAGACAAAACGTTACTCGTAAACCTTACGCGTAATTGTGAAGTTATGCGTAGAGTTACTCGTAAGCTTTTAGCTTATGCGTAAACTATGGTTAAGAACCAAAAATCCTTTACACTGTCACAGCGTAAGGGATATCCAAAAGTCGAAGTGTTCCACAAACTTATCCAAGTGAGGGAAGCACTGAGTAACCGTTATAGCTTGAAGATTCTTCACCAAAAAGTTACGAGTAGAACCTTATGAGTAGTTGACTTTCTTACGAGTAGAACTAGGGTTTTGACCTACTCGTAAAAAATTTCCAGTGATTCAACCAATTTCTCTTGCACAGATAGCCTTAAAAACACTCAAATAACACAAAAATGTTAACCTTTTTCACCCAAAGTGCTTAGAAAAGTTACGAGTAGAAAATTAGGGTTTTGACTTTTTGACTTCTACTCGCAAGAAATTTCCAACGATTCAAATGATTTCGCTTGCACAGATATCCTTAAAAACACTCCAATAACACAAAAATGTTGACCTTTTTCACCCAAAGTGCTTAGAAAAGTTACGAGTAGAAATGACCAATGAACCAAATACGAGTTTAAAAACGTATCTAAACCCGTAAAGCTTGAAACTTTTTGCGAAAAACTAAAACTTTAACACCAAATAAACTTTAAACCACAAGAATCTTGAATTTTTTGGTGAAAAAATGAAAGCTTTAAGCGTTTCAAATATGTAAAACGTGAGCTTATACGTGTAACCCTTCAAAACAAACACAAACACTCCTAAACCATTGTTAGGCGATTGGTACCAATTGTTATGACCTTAGTTATATCAACCTTATCAAATACCCACTTAACGAACACAAGTATACCACCTTAACACAAACACAAACGTAGATAAGAAAGATTAAGAATAGAACTTGGTGACTTGAAGATATGTATAAATCGTATGTATATGTTTAGAGAGGTAGAGAGAAGAAAGATGAAAACAATAATATGTTATATTGCTTCAAAGGAAAAACACACACACATACACACACTCAAGCACACCCCTCAAATGACATACTTGAGGGGTATATATAGTAAGAGAGGATGATGCCCTAAGGCTTGGCCATGGGCCTTGAGATGGACTTGGATTGGGCTTGGGTTACACGAACTAGACAAGGCTAGCTTAACTTAACTAATGCCCAAATAGCTTAGCCCAATCCACGAGCCCGTTGACTATTCTATCACGATATCTAACACACATTACAAAGTTCCTAATCGTGAATGACCATCACTTCTAATAAAAATAATCAACGCTAACAATGTCGGTCCTAAAGTCACAACACCACAATGGATGTCTCAGAGATTTTTTATAGTTGATGATCTCAAAAGCTGGCTCAAATTTATTATCACGTGGATCAGTAAAAGACCTCCACCTGGAGTAACCAAACATGCAATGTGAAGAATCAATGACTACGAGCTTAGGAGCAAAGTACTACATCAAGAATGCAAGAACAATTGTTAATGTAATATCTATTTGTATTCTATGTAATTTTAGTACATGATTGAGGTGACCTCCCTTAGGGGGAGATTGTTAGGAATTAGAAATTCCAGGTATTAAAGAGTCGGTCACCTCAAGTATATGTAATCGTTAGAAAGCTCGTAGTCGTAGTTATTTTAAGTTAAGTAGTATTTAGTTAAGTAACACCGTGGAGGACGGACGGGTCTTTACCCACTGTATGCCTGATCCACAGCCCGATGTGTGGCGTTTTATGTAAGACTATATATACTCTCTACCTCCCAAGGTAGAGAGTTGGAGCTCATAATAATATCTTTCACTTTCTCTCACTAAGTTCCCTAAACCTCTAACTTTCTCTCTCTAGAATTCCATTCATACGCCACTTTATATTATGATTTGATGTGTATGTGAAAACTAATATCCTACAAAGAAGCACCACCAGTTGACTCCACCACAACAGTTGAACAAACCGCTTCCAACAATGATGAACCAGCTGATGATGTTCTTAATGAAGTACCCCCACCTGCAGATTTTGATCCAAATGCGTTCTTTAACCCGTTTGCTAATGACACTGCTGCACCTGATGTCGCGGAATCATCAACAAACCATTTGAATCCTCAGAATCTGCACAATGTATACCAACATCAACCCTCTACACATCGATGGACAAAAGACCATCCTCTGGCAAATATTATTGGCAACCCAAATCAACCAGTCGTTACGAGACAACGTCTTCACACAGATGGTGAACATTGCATTTATGCACTCACTGTCTGCCAATCTGAGCCTAAAAACATTACAGACACAATGACAAAAGACAACTGGAGTGAATCCATGCAAGAAGAACTCAACCAATTCAAACATCTTGAAGTATGGGAACTGGTTGAATGACCAACAGGGTCTACGTCATTGGTCTCAAATGGATTTGGAAAAACAAAATGGATGCTGAAGGGAACGTAATCTGAAACAAGTCACGTCTAGTTGCTAAGGGTTATCGTCAGGAAGAGGGAATAGAATTTGAAGAATCTTTTGCTCTGGTTGCTCGTCTTGAGGCTGTTCGGATATTTCTCGCGTTCGCGGCTCATATGAATATGACGGTCTTTCATATGGATGTCAAAACTGCGTTTCTCAACGGACAACTGAAAGAAACGGTTTATGTCAGCCAACCAGAAGGATTCGTTGATCCCGAGTTCCCGAACCATGTCTACAAACTGAACAAAGCTCTTTATGGTCTCAAACAAGCTCCTCGGGCATGGTACGATAAGCTATCATCTTTCCTCATTGCTAATAATTTCACCAAAGGTTCGGTCGACCCTACTCTTTTTATACAATATCACGGGGCACATATCTTAATTGTTTAAATTTACGTAGATGACATCATTTTTGGGTCTACACATAAAAAGTACTCAATCACTTTCGCAAAACTAATGAAGAAAAATTTTGAAATGTCCATGATGGGTGAACTTACGTTCTTTCTAGGACTGCAAGTTCATCAATCACCCTGTGGTATTTTCTTGAGTCAGTCCAAATATGCCCTTGAATTGTTAAACAAATTTGGAATGAAAACATGTGACACTTATGCCACACCAATGACTCATACCAAGAAGCTAGACGCTGATTTACATGGGAAATTAGTCGACCCGACAAAATACCGAAGTATTATTGGGTCTCTCATGTATCTCACAGCTAGCAGACCTGATATTGTCTTTGCCGTTTATCTATGCTCCCGTTATCAGTCGCGACCAACTGAAACCCACCTCTCTAAGGCTAAAAGAATCCTCCGATACATCAAGGGAACCATTAACTTGGGGATCTGGTATCCAAAGGATTCTGGTTTTGAACTAATCGCTTTTTCAGACGCTGACCACGCAGGATGTTTAGATTCACGAAAAATGATGTCATGTACGCGTGTTGTGCTCAAGTCATCTGGATGAGAACACAACTCAAAGACTATGGTTACGTATTTGACAGAATCCCGATGTACTGTGACAATCAGAGTGCCATTGCGATCTCGTGCAACTCAGTTCAGCACTCGAAATCAAAGCACATCAATCTTCGCTATCATTTCATCAAGGATCATGTAGAACAGGGTACAGTTGAATTATACTTCGTGGGTACAGAATACCAATTGGCAGATCTACTCACCAAAGCCCTGCCTCCTGCTAGGTTTAATGAGTTGGTCCACCGGATTGGTATGCGGTGTTTGACGCAAGAGGAATTGGATGAACTCTTAAAACAGTCCTAAAAAACCAGTCAAACAACAAAATCTATTTTGTAAATAATTTTTCAAAAACAAAATACAAAAATAGAAAATCAGATAAAACAACAAAAATATTCTACTATCTATATTTCTTCAAACATGGCAAGTACATTTCTTCCGTCAACACTCAAATCATTCAAAATTCAGTATTTTTTCGATCAAGTGTTGAGGGGGAGAAAATAAATACTTAACAGTTTCATATAATCACTGTACTTGCATGTTACCTAATCCCGGTTGTTTTCTTTAATAATGGTGGTCACATTTCTGGTTTCTGACACTCCTCAGACTAAAATTTATAACCTTTCATTATTTCTTAAGTCGAGGGGGAGTGTCGTCAAAGTTATTTCCAAATATTCTTCGTTTGGTAACCAAAATGGAAGTTAAATGGCTTTGGATGAAAATGGAAAAGGTGGAGGGACTATTGTTGTCAAAAGCTCAAAGTTATTTTTCATAAAAACTCTCCACCTAACATATCACTTCACATTTATTACACAAACCAAACTCATCCTACGCCTAAGAATCATTCAAGAAATCCGTGTTTTGGATCATAATTTCGTAAGTGGTTTAATGTTTCTTACATGATTTCAAACAATGGTTTTGATTTTTACATAAATCCAACCGTCAAAATGGTGTATATGTTTGATTTTGTGTTCTACGCTTATGCGTATGAACGCATGATCAAGATTCTGTGTTTGTGGTTAAAAAGATAGTGTCAAAACGCTTTTATAACATCATTGATATCATTTTTATCCTCAAAATGCACCCAGATACACGAATTGATGGATTTTGGTAATTAGGGTTTATGCGTGGGTTTAGGTGTTTTCATATGTGAACGTTTTTGGTGTTAAAGATTGTTGTATAATGTTGTTTTCAAGTTAAATTAATCATATCTAAGCCTAGAAACTACCCAGAAACACTAATGATTCATAAATTGAAAATTATGGTTCTAGTTCATACGAATTGGGTTTTCTTGATTGGCCTTGAATTTGATGTTAAAACTTGGATAGAACAACTTACTATGCCTCTAAGACTTACCAGAAATACTTTGGTGCAATTCCTATGGCTTAAATTCTTAAGCGTAATCTATGAACTATTAGGGTTTTAGTTTACGCGTAAGACTTTTTACGCGTAAACTGTTTAATGAGTTCCATGCCATGATCTGTTTTATAATGAATGTTAATGCTAATATTGATGTTATGATAATGTTATTTCAGGCTTGCTACTCGTAAAACTCAGAATCAAGGTTATTGAAAATCTACGCATAAGGATCACCTTACGCGTAGAAAGTTATGCGTAAGAGAAATCTTACGCGTAACTGTTACGCTTAAGGTTCTACAAAGGGACTACGCGTATCCTGTGAAGGATATGCGTAAACAGTGACCTCTACGCATAAGGTCTACTCTTACGAGTAAGCCTTACGCGTAAGGTTTTATATACGCCTACGCGTAAGCTTTACGCATAAGGTTCCCTTTTCCTACGCGTAACATTTCTTACGCGTAAGTAAGGATCCTACGCATAAGCTTGCGTCTACGCATATACTTCTCATGTTTACGCATAAGCTACCATTTCTACGCATAAGCCTTGATCAAACCTTCATTATGAATTGTTACGCGTGTAAACTTGTAAATAAATAAATCATAACGTCTCGAAACCAAAAATGTCACTAATAAGCTTAAACGTTTAATATGTTGTGTTAAATAAGTGATAACATAAACTTTAAAACTTAAAGTTAACTAACTCACGAAACTTATCACGACGTCATTGGACTATTGAACTAACAAGTGACTTTGGACTCGTAACTATCATTGACATTGCACATTCAATAATTAGACAATAAAACCTTCTGTTGACTAACATTATGTCTTTCGATATGTTGGTTCTTTTGGCTAATGTTATTTCAAATCAAGACATGGCTGCTCAAATGAATGTGGATGCACCAGATGTTCTCACTATTGTCAATATCTTCCCTAATGGCTATCCGAGGAAGATTGGAAAGAACAACCTTCGGGTTGACTTTGAAACCCTCACCTGCTCGGAATCTTCCTGTTTGATTGCTATGGATATTCTCAAGAATCATCCCTACGAGAACATGCTCTCACATTCTGCTACAGTACCGGAGATCTACATTCAATAGTTCTGGAATTCAATGCAGAGGATCAAAGGTCAAAGTGCAGTGGCAGTGACGCTCAATCACAAACAAGTCACCATCACACATGCAGACTTACGGGCTGTTCTTCTCATCCCTGACATCGAGCCAACCGACTTCTATGCCACACCTGCTGAAGAGACAGTTTTGCAATTCTTGATTGATATTGGCTATGATGAAGCTTCAGGAATTATCACTAAGCATTCTCATGTGGAGCTTAAGAACATTCCTCAACCGTGGAGAACTCTCTACATCATCATTACCAAATCTGTCTCTGGTCGTGATAGCGGCTATAAGCATCCCAAGCTCATGGAACTGCAAATCTTTTGGTTTTTAATCAACATGAAGCACATCGAACTGGAAGCTCTGATATGGGATGACATGATGTCATTTCTCAAAAAGCTTGGCTCAAAAATTCCCTATGTCAGATACACTAAATTGTTGATCCAGAGAGCACTTGGGCTTCATCCTAATATTCCCAAGAGGCTCAATGACCCCAACAATCATGACATGTTGTCTGAGCCTATTCTAACAGTCAGAATCAAGGAATCAAAAACAAAGAAACAGGGTGTTGTGTTACCTGATCACCTTCTGTCTGACGTAATCAAAAAGCTCTACACATACAAAAGGTATCTGGAAGCAGTTAAAGTAGGCAAAGTTGGTCATCTCGATGAGAAGTCTTCTGGTACACCTACACGGAGAATCAGAAGAGGCAGTGCGGGAAGTGCTGCAAGCACTGAAAGTCAGAGGAAGTTTCCCAAGAGGAATCCTCCTCGTAAAAAGACTGTTCCTTCTAAGGAAGCTGGTCCTATTCCCATTCCAAAGCTTGATCCACAAAGAAAGCTAGTGGACGAAAGCTCTGAAGATACACAATCGGACGAAGAGGTCTTCTACTCTGAATCTGCAACCGAAGCACCTCCTTCAGTAGCAAAACCTCCCAGTCCACCAGCTATCCAAGGAAAAGGGAAGACTCCAGTACTTGTACCTTATGAAGAGGAAAGCTCAGATGAAGAGCCACTAGAAACTGATTACAGGAGGAAGTTCAAACTTGTTAGACTCCAACACGTTGCGGAGGAATTTGCCAAAGGTCAAATGGGTGGCCCCGGAGGGTCAAGTGGTGAAGTTCAACCTACACCAGATCCTGATGCGGTTAATCAACCCGATAAGGGAACTGGTGCCACCACTCTTGAGCAACAATAAAAGCAACAGGAGGAGTCTATTAAGTATGACATTAAGGAACCAGATACTGAGAAGTCTGAGAAAGATAAAGCTGATGAAGAAACTAAGTCTGGAAATGATGAAGATGTTGATTATGAAAGTTTCTTCTTGACAGTCCCGTACGGTCTAAGGAGAAAACTTCTGAACCTCCTAAGGATCCTGAATCTCCTCACATCTCATCTTCATCAGACTCATCTTCTCACTCCTCACCACCACCATCAAAGAGATCAACCAAATCAACATCCAAATCAGTGAAGAAGCCAACTGCATTTTGGATCTCTCAAGCTAAGACGCGAATCGTTAAAGCTGTCAAGCAGGTCAGAAAGAAAGACATACTCTACAGGAAGATGATTTTCTACGCTGATCAGATACAGTATCTTCATGACGAGAATGACGAGATGAAAGTTGAAAGGGAGTATGTTCAGAAGCTCATGAAAGATGATCTTCAAGGGAAAATGGACGAAATGATCAAAGGTTACACTCACAATTACCTTCTTGACATTGTTCCTAAAGTTACAAAGGAGTTATTCACCAAACAACTCTATCCGAATCTACTTCATCTGGCCAAGCAGACTATGAAATCAACACCAATGCACGTGAACATCAATCCTGTTGATCCCATAATCTTCTCAGATGCTGAATTAGTTGACCGACTGGTAGCTCAACTGTCCAAACGATCTGCAACACTTGCCTCACACGAAGGTAAATTGCTTGAAGCATTGCTGGAATATCAACTAAAATCAGCATGTAGAGAAGAAGCTGAAAGGCCGAAACGTCCAAGAGACGATGATGACAAGGATAAGGATAAAGACAACGAGCCCAAACGCCCGAAGAAGTCTGGTGAATCATCTTCAATGCAACCTCCACCCCAACAGACTCCAGCACAACAAAAGTCTCCTCCTCGTTCTTCTACTGAAAAACCTCAGGATTCTTCTGAGTTACCACCCCAGACTCAGAAAACCGGTGATCACTTTGAGTATACAGGTGGTGACGATGAGGAATTCCAAGATCTAACCACCCGCATCTTCCGGCTATTTTTCATTTTCGAGAATTTACTATTCACTTTTACTATTCACATTTACTATTCATTTTCACTATTCATCCGTAAAATTTTTATTTCACATTCTCGTAAGGTAAATTATTTTAGTAATGTCCTGAGAATTCGACAATCGTTAGATCATTTTCGCAAAAGTTATTAAGAAAAAGATCGTTATAAAGTTTTATTTTGGACGGTCCATCGTTTAAACGTCACGCGCATAACGAAAATCAACTCTGATAATTTTCCTAACATCAGATAAATTCTTAGATCACTCATGATTAATTTGAGAATTTTTAAAATTCATTTTTATGTTGCCAAATAAGCCCTGCGCTGAAAAACTAAACTTGCGTTTTAAACAATTCTGCTTACATCCAGACTTAACGATTCCTGCACTGTGTTTCTAATATGTTTTTGACACTTTTACATTTTTGGAAAAGTCAAACATATTTCCCTCCTCCTTTGACCATAAAGGAATTCACCTTGTACGTTCTACATTTTTGCATAAATCGCGCAACTTTTAAACTTCGCAAATGACTGTTAAGTTATCCCGCGTATGAAGAAAACCACATTTTGACATCTCATATCACTTTTAGACTAATTTTAGTCTACTCTAAATAAATTCGCGGTCGTTTCCCTGAAATTTCGTTCTTTTCTGATAAACTGCGAATTACGCGTTTTTGACCCGTATTTCCAGCTTTAAGCAGCATTTTTGCACCCAATGAGACTTATCACCCATTTTATATTTTTATATGGAGTATAATGATGAGTTTCATCATTCCTACAAATTTCGTATTTTTACGATACCCGGTTTTACGTTTTATGGCTTCGGTTAGCGATTAACGGAACCAAAACTCACTCCGTAACCAAGATAAGATCAAAACTAACCACATAAGTCATCTTATCTCTTCCATGACAGAACTTAGGGGGGGAGTCATCATATTGGTGGCATCATCCTAACCTTGGTTCATTAAGATAATTACAAGTGTCCTAAACCTAACCATGGTTAATATTTAACCCAATATATGGTTAACCAAACTTACCCTCCTATAAATAGCAAGTGATATTCATCCCAAAGACCTCCACAAACTGAATTGGGTCGTTCATACTCTAAAATATTCATATCTTCCATCATTTGAGCTTTAAACTCCAAGTTTAAGCAAGAAAGTTCCAAAGATCAAGCTACTTCATCCAATCTCTAGCAAGTAAGTGATCTTCTTGAGTTTAGATCCACTCAAGTCACTTAGTACTTCATCACCAACTCTTCAAGTTTGCAAGGGTGCCAAGGTGTGGAAAGCTAGCTCAATACAAAGTCTTACCCGATCAATCAAAGTCCTATCCTTACTAAGTTACTCCTTTCTATTTTGAAAGCCAAAAGTTGTAAGCAACTTATCACCACCATCATCTTATCTTTATTACTCACAATCTTAACTATTTCATGCTATATATATAGTTACTATGTTGATTCATGATGTACATATACTCAATCACTTGTTTTAATTTACATATTGTCATAAAAGTAACAAACTAGAAAACTAGTCATATCCTATACATGTGAGACCATTAAAATCAGTAACATATGGACTATGTAACTTACATAATATGGTAGACAAGGTAAAAAGGTAAACATAGCAACTTGAATCACCCAAAACGGACAAACGAGTCAAAAGTTATAGGCAAAAGAAGTTAGCGAAACCTAAAACGCCAAAACTGCCATATGGGGACTGTTTGGTTCTGCCATTTTGAAAGTCATACTTATGGTCCGAATCATGAAAAAGTTAAAACACGAACGTTGTCCGGAACGACGTTTTCCTTCAATAGCAAAGAAGCTCAGACCTTGAAAACGCTTAAATAGGCCAAAAATCTTTCAAAACCAGAAACTGCCGTAAATATAGTCTCACAACTATACTTTTGTCACAACTAAAAGCAAACCAAGACGCCTAATGGCCATTAGCCAAGACCACGGCTACGGCTAAGGCCAAAGCTAAGTCTCAAGAACATGGTAGTCAAGACCAAAGTCACGGCAAGACCATGGCTAAAGCCTCGAGGCTTGTTTGAAACGACGAGAACTTGTATAAACTAGATAGTTATTAAAACATGATAAACTTTATGTTATAACAATCTTCACTCAAAACATATGTTGTATTTACTAAGTGCTACAATAGTAGGGAGCTTCATGTGAGGGGTTTCATTTGAGTAAAACGTATCGACGAGTTGCTGGATTTATGAATTAAAGTGTCCTAGCTCCTCGAACGTTTACTGCATGACCTCTGAATTATGATGGCCCGAACGGTAGTACGATATCTATAAACTAAATACGTTTTCACATATTAAAGATCTTTCTATAAACATCAAATGAAAATTGACTACATCATGATCAACATAGGGATATATATAGGATGGTTTATGTTTTCCTAAAACATTATTCCAAACTTAAGTCGCAACATTTCATTTTTAGGTTGCACGTAGAAGTATTCCGACTTATCCATCATCCGTTAAAGTACTTAATATCATCAACTCTCGGTGAGTTCATAGCCCCACTTTTTACTTAATTGTATTACAAACCCTTGGGGGAGATACATGCTTTATTTTAAACCGAACACATTGCTTTCAAATTCTATACTTATCTGATTATTTTACTTGCACTAAGTTACCGCATTTGCCAAACTTAAGTCCCTAATCATGAATCATTAATCACGAGTGAAGTGAGCGCGAATAATGTGGATAGATCTATCGGGATTGACGAATCCCGTTTGTTTGACCAGGATCCGGTAAACAAACGCACTATATTTGAGTACATCAGGTAAAATGGCAAATTTTACCTACTTGGGGCATCGGTTACTATTATATGATAGCAAGTTAACGCCTTGATTGCATGATGCTTAGTGAATAATAACTGTTTTGTTTTCTAAACCATAAATGTGAGACTAATTACCTCACGTTATGAATATTGTGTTCAACTGATTTCCTAAACTCTATGAATTTCACTCAACCTTTGTGTTGACAGTTTTAAGCATGTATTTCAGGTCCATAATGTCGGAAGTTGGCACGGAAGGGCGAGGACAAGATCAAGAAGGCTATAAATAATTTATCATTCACAAAACATCAAAGATTTATATTGATGTATTTTGTAAACAATGGAACCAACTGGGACCTATTTTGTAAACTCTGATATATTTGAATGATAAAGCTTTCTTAAAACGACTCCTTTAGAGATCGTTTTCTATTATTATGACTGTTGTGCCATGAAGTAACACCCAATTTGAATTCCGCTGCGTATCTCGAAATTGGGGGTGTTACACAAGAGCCCCAACAACAACCCGCCTCTCCCGACAAAGTACAGAAACCAGAATCCTCATCTAGGCCTACGAAAAAGAAGAAGAAGGCGCCCAAGGCTGACGTCTTATCATGGCTAGATGAAGATAACATTGAGGAATTTGAATGGTTTTCTACTCTTGTTAATTCCACTCCCTACCCAGCTGAAGGTCAAGATCTGGTAGACGGTAATACATTGGAGCATGCTAAAATACTGCAAGAAGAATTCCATGTGAAGAAGATGACGAAATCCGAGTTGAAGCGAATCAAGAATGAAGCATTTCAACTTCTCAAAGACAGATCGGAAAGTGCTATTGAAGTTGAGTATCACCTCGATAATATAGCACGAGCCATGTCTAACAACATGGATTGGCTCAACCCAGAAGCAAACATCAACTTCACCAAACGGGACAACCCTCCATACTACACCGACTGGTTAAAACCTCTACCAACAATTGGCCAACCAGATCAGCCTAGGATTCCATTTCGATATTTCTTCAACAAAGATTTGGAATTTCTTCTACACGGTGGCGATGGTTCAAGGAAATACGCTACATCTCTGACACTTCCATTCTCAGCAGCCATATACTCTAATTGCATAGCCATCGAGGAAAGAGCTAACCACATGTTCTCCAACAATGTGGTAGAGTATGACCGTGATGCAATGTATGGGATTCACCATTGGCCGGAACGCCGAAGAATCTATTACAGAAGCTGCCAGGTTCAGAAGTCTCAACATGCAGTGTTCAGTACTAAGAGTATTGTTGCCATCCAACACATTGATCTTTCGTCCAAATGGGACTACACTTTTCTCAAGAATATTGTGGTCAAAAGGCAAGACGAAAGAGATTATGCATTCTCTGAAGCTGACTTTGAGAATTTGTCTATCAACGACATTGAAGACATGTACCTTGCCAAAGTACAGGGTCGCATGAGACAATTTTCAACTGAAGTACAACGTGAATTCATCAAGTCATTGCTCATCTTCATCAGACGCATAGTCATCAAAGAACGTGTAGAAGATCTCCAGCTTGCAGTTGAATCTTATCAGACCCGTGTCAACTTCACTCCACCTCAGCTAGATCTTCCCGACATCAACCAGCTCTCACAATATACACTCATCAGCAAACCATTCGGCGTCATTTACCGCAGTGAACTTCAAAGAAATTGCTTAATGGCGTGTAGAGATCTTCACAAGTTTGGGGATCACACTTTAAAGATGGTTATGGACGGATTGGCTTATAGGTTGAAGGATATACATCAAAAGATTGGGTCTCCTAAGCGATAGAATTCTCAGGATCGAAGGGATGTGAAGAGGATCATCACTATGATTGATGAACGGTTGTATCGACGGGATCAGTTCAGAACCTTGGAAAGCTTTGTTGGTGGTCGTCCCAGGATTGCTCTCGCCGGCTATCAACGCCCAGTTCGCATTCCTGGAAACATTGATGGACTTCCTGGTACCCCTTGAACTGCTTCTTTCATTATTACTTTGGATGTGTGATTATTTATGTCCATGGCTTGTGCACACATATCAGTGTACAACCCGTTCTTGTCAAGAAAGGACCCTGTGGTATGCTTCAGTGGTACAATCCTTATGAAAGGAGCGAAAGCTTCTTACTTTTGAGTAAAACCTATCAAACCTTTAATTTTTCAAGGTTTTGCTCAAAAGAACAAGTACTTCCCCGTATGATTTTTAAAACCTCAACCGTTTATACCAATTTTTGAGGGGGAGTATTTGAATTAAAACTTTGTTCACAAATTGTTCACCGTGGTCATCTTCCCGCAACACTCGAAATGGTCATATTTATTCTCAACTTTTCAAAAATAACATTTTATATGCCATTTTTTAGGGGGAGAAAATTATGTGATAAGAAATATGTTGTGTAAATGCAAATGAATCTTTGTGCTATAGACTTAACAAATGAATTGACGATACTTAACTGTTAGTAACTCGAAAAGACTTGTCCGGGACGGGTAATAATTTCAAGCTAGTTCGCTAGTAATGTAAACGTGTCTCGCAAAGGACTTGTCCGAGTAGAATGTACCATTCGAAAAACTCTTGGTAGACATGAACTCTGACGGGTTTGACAACCTTTCGAGGTTTGTCTACACCTTCAAGGTAGTTATTAGAGCTAGTTGTCACCTAAAAGCTGACAATGTAACTCTTTAACTATGCAAAGTAACCGTGTCTCGCGGGGGACTGTCTATCTTGAGTTGATCAATTCATAAAGTGCGCGCTCTTTCCTCACTGTGTATATTTCTGTAAAAACTCTTAAGCACATGTGGAGGGGGAGTATTTCTGCGAAAGATCAAACTCTTTCAGTGGTACAAAATGTTTTACAATCATAACCACTGTCAGAGATTTTCTTGAAAATTGGTTTTATGGCAACATAGGTTAGTCATGGAGTTATAAGGTGACTAAGGTTAGGAATAACCGTCCTATTTTCCACCAGAGCCGGAGGGATCTAACCAAGGACATCACAAATAATTAGTACTTAGAAGTCCTTAGGTACGATTATAAAAAGGAGAAAATGAGAATCGGAGAAAGAAGGAGTTGAAGAATTAAAAAGAAATGCAAAGAAAAGGGTGAAAAGAAATAGCCCTCCAAATTATTCAACTTAGGGCAGACACCGGGTTCAATTCATATGCTACTGGTTGTCACTTAGTGACGTCGGTATTGAAGATTAAAATTCGTCATGGACCCAGTGACGCATGCACTAAACCTTCTTGGCCACTCAAGTTTCTCTCAAAAGAAGCTTGTTTCATTCTCACAGGGAACCCTACGTAAACTATTGGCTTTCTCTTAGAGATCGCTGGTATTGAAGAAGGAGACCCTCTCCCTAGTCTCCGCTCAGGAAAAACCAAAACGCACTATTGAGTCTAGAGCCACGAGATTCATCAAAAGATCTCTTAGGTACACTTGACATTTCATCACTTGATGTTCAATAATAAGAAAATCAGTGGTACGTTATCGAGTCCTTCACAGATCTTAGCAATCTGTCGAGAACATTTATGAGAGGTTCACATCTGTGATCCTCAGTGATTGAATGGAAACTCCTACCAGGGTCAACATCAAACAGCCCTGACAGCAGGTCACTTCGGTAACTCCCCGTGGATTACGCTTATTGTGTCTTAAACGGTCTACAGTCGTGAGGTGATGCTTCGGTGTACCTCAGCGACTCATCTGAACTGTAGGTGTACTTCGATACATCGCGTTATCTCACTTGTGGGACTCCAGTTCAGGAACGGCCTTTGTGAGAATTAGAGTTGTGTTTTCACACTATGCTGTTAACACTCTCGAAGTTCAAACTTGTAAGTGCCAGAATCCGCTTATTACTAACTGTTTTCATGTTTTCTTCTTATGGAAGCTCTGGAGCGGAATGATCGTGCAGATTCTTCTCATGCTCACGCCAACATCATCACTAATGGAAGTTCTATCTTAAAGCAACACAAAAGTCAGAATGATTCTTCGTCAAACCAAAGAATCTACAAAGTTAAAGACTTAAAGAACTTCATCAGTACTAAAATCTAACGTCAAATAGCGTGTGAGCATGTTGAAGAATGACGTGGAGACACTGGAGCAGCGAAGCAGACCTGAGGCAGACTTGATGCAGACAACAACAACATACTATCACTACCATCACAAAGAACAATGATCAAAGAACAAAGTTAAAGATGACGTCAAAGCAAAACTGTTTAAAGAAAACAATTTCTCTACACTGGGGAGATTGTTCAAATCAAGGAAATTCTTCTCACAAGAAAGGAGAATGTCAGAAGACGTCAAAGCTACTATTACATCAACGCCTTCACCGTTCATATTCATTCATCACCAACACTTAGGGGGAGATTGTTGGAATCACTCCTAAACCTAAATCAAGTGTTAGTAATTCATATGTAATAGGTAGCTTAATTATGGCCTTTATGTTTGTTATTAGCCTTAAGCTTATGTAGAAGGCCCATGAGCTTAGGCCCAAGCCCATTAAGGAAAGGATGGGAACTAGGAGTGTTGCCCTAGCTTCCCTCCTATAAATACTCTTGTATAACCCTCACTTGAGGGTTGGTTGTTCATTTTATTCACTCTCTTTCACTCTACGCCTAACCGTGCTACTCTTAATGTGTGTGTGTGTGTGTTTAACGTGTTCAACCAATCTCTTCTCCTCTCTATTTCTTGTATTGATGCTTGTGTTGTAAAACTAGTGACCTATCACTTTTCTTTACCCTTCTTTATACCTTTCACCAAATGTCCCAATTGGCCGGACTTCACGGCCTCTTCTATCTGTTTCTTGAGTTCTCTGCAATTGTTGGTGTCGTGTCCATAATCGTCATGGAAGTAGCGGTATTTGGAAGTATCTTTGGGCCTTCCTCTGTTTGCCAAGCGAGGAGGAGGATCAAAGGTCTTCGCAGCCTTTTCCGTAGCAAGTATCTCCCTTAGAGATTTGGATAGATTAGCCAAGAGCCCGTGGTTGATGTTTTTATGGTACGGTGTAAACCTGTCCCTTCCTTTGTGTCTGTTCTTTGACCCTTCCCACGAAGGATGCTTCGGGGCTTTGCTATGACTTTCTTTATTTTTGACCGGAGCCCCGTTGGTAGACACTTCCTTGGCTTCGATCCAGGTATACGTCTTCTCCACTAAACCCTTATAAGTTGCAGGAAGGTCGGTGGAGAGGAATTCAACCAAACTTCTGTTTCGAAGGCCATGAACGAAACCTGAGATGCGTTGGTCTTCGTGCAAGCCCATTATCTGTAAGGTGTCATCGTTGTATCTGGTAATGAAAGCCCTGGTGCTCTCATTTTCCTTCTGCTTGATGTTGTGCATTGTTAGGTGCGTCCTTGTAAACTTTTTCTGTTGGCTGAAATGTGATCTGAATTTAGCCTTGAGATCATCCAAATGCACAATGCTACCTAGTTTCTTCCCGTTCCACCATATACGAGCAGAGTCTCGTAGGTTATATGTAAACATGTGGCAAGCAACGGGCATAACCTACTTCTGCATTCTGATAGCCCCTTCGAACAGGTGTAAGAAGTTATCCGGGTCCACCTTCCCATCATAAGTACCAATATGTGCGGGCATTTTCAACCCATCAGGCAAAGGGTAGTCTTCTATCCATCTTACGATAGGTGTTGTGGAGCCCATGGGCTTCGAATAAAGGCAGTTATAAGGTGGCATGTAGGTAGGGGCAGCATTGTACGGGTTATGATTTGGAGGTATTCCAACAGGGTTTTGGTTAACATATTGAGGGTAAGCAGTAGGTATATAAGGTGGGTGACTTCTGACAGGGTACGAAGGATATACCATAGGTTGCCCGTAGGGCATGCATCCGCATGGTTGAGTAAAACTGGGGTTGCTAGCCTGCCCATTAGGTGGGGGATAGACCCCGTGAGGGTAAGATTGAGCTTGAAAAGGAGGATACATACCATGAGGAGGAAGATTTCCTCCCCCATTCATTTGAGATGGATTTCCTTCTACGCCGGATGCGTAAGAAGGCTGCAATGGAACCCCCGCCTCAGTTCTTTCCAGATGAGCCGCCAAAAGTGGTGGCAAATTAACCTCTGTAGTATCCCTTCGGTGACTCCTTCCATTGGAGCCTTCCATCGTTCCTTCCCTTCTTGTCGGAGCCCTCTCCGGAACATCTTCAAAACTAACCGACCTTCCACTCGGCCTTCGACTGCTCGGAGACCCTATCCTTAGCACTGAGCGTGTAGCCCCAGGAGCCAAGGGCCTACCCTCCATTTCCAACTCTTCGTCATACTCATCGCTTGAGTATTCTAACTCCCTACGCATCTCCACATTCCGAGCTTGCCTCCTTCGAGCCCTCAGTAAAGATTCTAATGCTTCGATGTTAGCTTCGACACACGCTGGACTGATTACCGGTTCAAGGTTAACCGAGGTTGAAGCATGGTTGTTGGGAGTTATTTTAGGGTGAGATCGTGTGGTAAAGGTGGATGCGGTTATATTGGGAAGGTTGTTAGGATCATTGATTGGGATTGGTGTCAAGGTCGAGAAACCCGGAGGGGGTGTATCCTCTCTTCCTTGATTCATGCCGTGAAACTAGTGAGAGTGATTGACTGGGTGTAAGTTTGGAATAACGAGACCAATAGTAGCGGGTTCCACGGATGGCGCCACTGATTGTACAATATTTCGTACGACCAGGCCTTCGATGGTGATCGAAGGGTATGAGGGGTGATATGCTTGCGCCAAACTTGTAGCTAATCTGCAATAAGAAATAGTAGACACTTCGTTAAGTGATTGCGCAGGGGTTGGGCCCTGCGAACCACCTCCGGCGTGAGAGTAAGTATGTGATATGTGTTGTAAATAATATGGAGTATGTGAAATACTGTGTTGAGTGAACATACCATTGAAATGACTCGTCCAATCTATTTATAGGTGAAGAAAATAGCTTGGAGAGTGTTAGCACACGTTTAGGAGATCATGGGGGCGTCCCCTGATTTGTGGTAACCGTTAGGGCTTCATCCCCACTATCTCGGCCTTGGCGGGGAAGCTAAGGAAATAGTGGGAACGTGGGGGAAGACCAAGTCAAGGTTCTCCTTTGTCTTGGCGCCTTCAAGAGAAGACACCGAAGGGCATAGGCCTTCGGCTGGCGAATTCCCAACTGGTAACCATGTCAATGATGAATGGTTTTACGCCACCAATGACTTATGAAGAAAGACTTGGGTCTTCGTAATACAAGTTCGACTAAGGCCGAAGGGGGGTCCTTCGAGCTGATCGGAGGGTACGTCATCAGTGTGTTTGTTAGAGTCAAATGCATGTATCGAGTCATAATGGATGTTTTGCAGGAATTTTTCCAGATTTTAAAGGTGTAATTTTTCCAGAAAAACACAGCCGACCAGTTTCTGTCAAGATAACCGGACGGCGTCAGGATTAAAACCTAACGACGTCATGAGGAGCAGAAACAGCTTATAAAATTTCTCTCGTTTTCTGTGCTAATTATAAATTTTTGGAAATTCTCAAGTCTTAATTTTCCATAAAATCTGCAAACATCTATTCCACAAGCATTATATCCTAGTGTAGTTGAGTCATATATAGTTTTACCACCAATTTTACGTGAAGATTTCGTCTATATTCTTAAAGTGTGCAGTTTTTATTTATCAAGAAGAAGAAACATAATATTGGATGAAGCTTATCACGTATAATATTAGATGAAGCTTATCACGCATACATTCTTCTTGGGAAAGAATTTAACCACTACTTCACACGGATCCTACCGAGCTATTCAGGGGAGTACTAATTTCTTTCTCTTTTAATTACCTTTCGTTATCATAGCTTTGATACTTTCGGGGAACATTGGGGACAATGTTCAGTTTAAGTGTAGGGAGGGAGAATAAAACGAAAACTTTGAAACTATGCTTATCCTTGAATATTTATCTTGTCCTATTTCATTTGTGTAATAAGCTATGAGAAATATTTGTTAGGGTAATTTTAGGGCCAAATTTAAAAATTTTCATGACATGTACGAGGGGACTTTAGTCTTAATAAAGCGTCTCATGGATAGGAGTTATATGACTAGCACAAAAACCGTTTACCACTCAAATTCCACCCCAAAAATATGAGGTTCGCCCCTAGATCTATAGGAATTAAAGCATTCACCTTTAATGTTTCGAAAGTGTACTGGTAGTATAATAGATTCAAGAACTTGTTTTGTGATGCATTCCGAGATCGCTAGTGAGACTACACTTGTGTAGTAAGGAATAACTAAATGATAAGCGGCATTAGAATAACCCTTGTTTGATACCCGTATTATAATTACTTCTTCCATATCGGTTGAGTAAATACCCCGCACCCTTGCGATGTACTCATCTTTAGTACACGATACCCCTAGTTAACCCCTCAGAGCCTATCCTTTTCATGGTTCTCGTGATGTTTCGGTTTTCCAGAATATCAATGAAGAACATTGTTTACAATCCACCCCCAAATGTACACCCAAATCTCCTTAGCCTACCTTGTATGCACTCACCTTTAGTGCATTATTGTTATCATACTAAACCTTAGTTCAACTATTTAGTTACTGGCATGGTTGCTAAGTCGAGTCATATCTTTTGTACACAGTTTTGGGATGATTGGGACTCATGGGTAAAAGTAAAATTTTATGGAGTGACGGGAAAGAACGTTAAATTCAAATTCCCTTTATTTATGTAATTAAATACTCCGAGTGTTTTGATCTTTTCAAATCGGGTCAAATTAGTGTTAGAGTAATAAAAACTCAAGTGTAGGGATGCTTCTATAAATCCCTTATATTTTGATGTTATCGTAGAGGATGGTAGAGTAAAAGTGTATGCAATAAAAAAGAAAAAAAGAAAAAGGGCTACCATCCTACATCTATATTTATATTTATGTTTGTTTGTTTCTAAGTATCTAGAGTTTAGTGAGTCGAGTCTTGGCTTAGCAACACCATTCTTTTCATGCTTGTAACATAAGATTTTTGATTTGCCACCACTAAATCGCCTATCCAACCAAACCCTTTGTTTCCCTACCGAAAGCCTAACGTTACAACCCTTTTAAAGACCTCTTAGATAGTTGTTCCTAGGTGTTTACGCCAAAGCGGTGGAGGATTGATCTAGTCTCAAGCCTATGGTAATCTACGTACTATGACCGGCTAATGAGTGTTTATCTTCCATTTCTATTTACTATATTTCATATACACCCGAGAGATGAGAGAATCCAAACACCCCTTGTGAGGTGCTAGTATATAATTTCCGTGCTTGTTATGACTATTGTGGTGCTTTTACTTGTTGTGAATTATGTTAAATCATTGCTTCATGCCCCCTAACTTATAAATTGATTGGCCAAAAGCACATTTGCTTGAGGACAAACAATTACCAAGTGTAGGGATATTTGATAAGGATTTAAAACGTACACTTTTAAGGGGTCATTTAAGCCCTTAATCGCCCACTTTTATATCCGTTACTGCTTAATTTTGTTCCTTTTCACTTTTTAGGTCTCTTGGAAGCAAAATGCTGGAATGATGCATATATGGACGAAAAGGAGTGAATTTATGAAGAAAATGACTAAGTCAAGATCGAAGACGCTCAAGCTGCTAGAATTGCACCTGAAGGCGTCCCAATCAAAGGGCGACGCCGTCCCCTTATACTAAATAAAATATCTAACGGCTCAGTAGACTTTTTGCTAAAATACACCTGACGACGTCAGGCTTTGAAGAGGAAGGGCGTCACAAAGACTTTTCATCCCAGACGGCCTAGATCCAGAATCAGACGACGTCACTGCTGAAGCCTGACGGCGTCACAACTACAACGTGACGCCGTCCCAACGATGACTTGGCCAAGACGAAAACCTTAATGACGGCGATCTGAAGGCGTCCCATCTATAAGGAGACGCCGTCGCAAGTGTAAAATTATATATGGAAATCAAATTTTTAGAATTTTAAGATGTAGACTTGTGGAGTAAAAAACCCTAAACGTTTGTAGTCCGACTTGGACAATATCTTAGGGTTCTCAAACCCTATTTTACATCAAGATAAGTGTTTTACTTCATTGATTTCATTATGTCTTCGATTGAATGTGTGTATGCTAGCGTGTTTAACATGTCCGGCTAAATTTCTTGTGTGTTTGCTTAGATCTATGAAACCTAGTTATTAATTAGAGAAAAGTACAAAAATAAGCCAAAATCGTTTTTGAAGTCCCCTTTGTGGTCAAGTTTTAACCCAATGTCCAAAATGGTCATGCGCAACCACTCGACTCCGCAGCTCCACCCAAAATTTGCCACGTGTCCAAATTAAAGTACACTTTTTGTACTTTTTTTTATTATTTGTACTTTTTGTACTTTCATTTGGACACATGGCGAATTTTGGGTGGAGCTGCGGAGTCGAGTGGTTGCGCATGACCATTTTGGACATTGAGTTAAAAAGTGACCACAAAGGGGACTTAAAAAAAGATTTTGGCTTATTTTTGTACTTTTCTCTATTAATTATTGATTGGTTGTCTCTTATCTTAATTTTAATTGGCTTAGGAGTGTGATTAGACCATCGTTGTGTTTAAATGCTTGAGTAATCTTTGTGAACCTTAGTTTATAAATCACTTAGTGGATTTCGTAGGCTAAACATCCAAAGATAACCCTTAAAGTTAGTTTATGAATCTTAGAGAATTTCGTAGGCAATAACCTTAAGGTAGTCTCAAAGAGTTGGGGAAAAAGGCACACCCTACGACCTTTGAAAACACAACGCGTTAAGAATAAGAACGTGACAATTCAACCACCAATAAAAGATAAGTAGGGAGTAATAGTATCTAGGTAGACACATTTTTAATCATCATACGAGCACACATCAAAAGACATAGACTACCTATAGTTTAGATAACTAGATAGTAGATTAATCGGTAGAAGTACCACCCCCCAAATCCAAACCCCGAGATTTTACCCTTAGCTTTTTTTAAAATTTAAAAAAGATAAAAAATAATCTTCCTCAACCTCAACTTTAGCGTAGTACACTTCCCACTAGAATTCCTATTCCCCTAGAGAAGAATATCAATCCCCGAGGCTTACCCAATACTAAACTACAATGATTAGGTTCACTGCCTAGGGTGTTGAAATACTTGCTCGACGAAAAGGAAGTTCCTTTGACCCCGAACGCGCCATGTACGCGCATCAAAAGAGTATATAGAAGAAGACCCTCGACAATTCACAAGCGTGGATTAGGTTCTTGTAAATCTTATCTTGCGATTGATAAGTGTTCTTTCAATTGACAATAGATAAGAAGCATAGAACACAATAAGATAGTAGACTTAAAGGGTTGAGAGAAAAGAAAATAGAGAGAAAGAATGCATTGGCAAGAGGTGAGTAACAAATGACAAGAGTTGGGGTATTTATAGCCAAACCCACAAAATCTCCAAATGCGACTGGCACGTTGGGGAGGCGTTGGTACGTCTGCTAGCGCGGTGGATCCCATCCCAAGAATTTTTGGGTTTTGGATATGTTTTTCCCGAATCTTGTTAAACCCCTGATTGCACTTCACCTTTGACCTTTCTAATAGCAATCCAACATTCAAAGTTTGATAAGGTCAACCAACTCATTTAACCAAGTTTTATATATTTAAAACATTTGGTAAAGTGAAAACTAGATAACTAGGGGTTTAGTCCAATTTCAAATAAAAAAGAAGAACTATTGGACATTGGATGTAGGGTAATAACCTTTGAGTGTTCTGCAAAGGTTAGTTATGATATGATGGTTAAAACTTTACCTCCCTCATTTGAAATTCAAATTTCAAATTCAAAAACTAGTTGGTGGATGAGTTGTGTGATTTGATATCTTGAGTGTGTAAGAGAGTGTGTCATAGATGTGTAAGAATGAGTGAGTGAAATGATTTGGCATTGAAAGCCTTGGAGAGAAAGGATTAGGGTGTGTGTGAATGTAATTTGAAATTCAAATTCAAGCTAGTTTGTGATTGTGAGAGGGATGAGTTATATGTGTCATAGAAGGAGGACACAAGAAAAATATAATATTATTTGAGAAGAAATGTAGTGCACAATGCGTAAGGGTGTGTAAGTGTGTGGGTTAAGAATGGTGACATATGAGGAAGGTATCATCTAATGTCAAATTCAAATTGAAATGTATGTGAATGTATGTGTGTGTGTGAGTGTGCCATTTAGAGTATGTGTGTTTCAAATTTAAATGATAAGAGTATTATGAAGAAAAATAAGGATGTATAGTTACCACACAATGGAGTGTTGTAGTGTAGGGGACAAGATTAAAACAAGTACAAAGGTTGTAAGAATGTAAGAGGGAATGTTTGTGTATCAGTGTTTTAAAGTATTTCAAAGGAGGAATTATACTTTCAAGAGTTCAAACTCAAATATTCAAGTATAATAATCCTTAGTTATCCCACAATTATATCATCCACTAATCATCATGATGCATGTAAGAAGAGTTCTTTGCATCAAGGTAAATCAACATCTCATACATGAAAGATTACATTTACTCAAAGTGACCACGACTTAAATGTCCAATAAGGGAGTAAACCTGTGACATGATTAGTTGAGAAAGATGTAAAGATTATGTGCACTTGAATATGTTCCTTTGAATTTTTATTGAAAGTATAATGATAAGGAATTAAAACATATGTTTTTAGGGGGTCATTTAAGCCCTAAATCGTTACATATTATATTCGTTACTGCTTAAAATCGTTTCTTTTCACATTTTAGGTCATTTGGAAGTAGAATGCTGGAATGAAGCATTTTTGGACGAAAAGAGAGGAAAATATGAAGAAAACGGCAAAGTCAAGAAAACCAGTTTGAACCAGTGTTCCGGACGGCGTCCCGAATCCAAGGGCGACGCCGTCGCTTTCTACATAGTCCAAACTCTCTCAAGTGATGGCTCAGGTCACTTTTTGATCTTAAAAAGTAATTGCGTCACTTGTATTCCAACATGGCCATTACTCTATCTTTCTACATCAGACGGCTAAAGCTTTCACAAGACGACGTCGGCTACAACCCAGACGGCGTCACAAGATCCAAAGTGATTTCGTCTCATTGATGACTTGGAAAAGACGAAACTCTAATAGTGGCAATTAGACGACGTCACCAGCAAAAGGTGATGCCGTCGTAGTTGTAAAATCTATATATAGAACTCGAATTTTCTGTATTTTGTGTGTTATTTTGAAGAGCAAACACTAAAATGTTTAAAGTCCGAATTGGACTGTTCTTAGGGGTTCTAAACCCTCTTTATTAATTCAAGATAAGTTTGTTTATCCATTATATCACCATGTTTGATTCCTATGTGATTTTTTGCTTGTGTTCTTGCATCTCTATCACGTGCAACTAAATTAATTAGTGTTTGCTTAGATTCAATGAAACCTAGTTATTAGTTATTGTTAGGTTGTCTCTTGTCTTAATTGGTGGTCACACTAGATTAAGGAAAATTGGCTTCTTCTTTCATTGTTGCGAGCTTGAACGTCCTAAATAGCGATTATTAGCCCTAGAGTGCACTAGTAGGCTCCTGTTGTATTTATTCCGTAAGTTGCGGCCTGTAGATACTAGGATATTTGGGGGAGATACCTCGGTATTTGGCGATCCCTTGTGTTCTAGAGGAGACTTATACACCTATAGAATTAGGGAATTTGACACCGCCCTGTGATTAAAACATGGAATACAATGCATCAATTAAACAAGGATGTGACAATTCAACCAACCAATAAAAGATAACTAGGGAGTAAATAAATCTAGGTAAACATGCATTTAATTATCATAAGAACACTTTCCCACAATCCATAGCTTTTATTTTATTAATCAAGAATTAGTTTTAATTTATTTTGTAAATTAGTTTAATTGGTAAAATACCAAACCCCAACTCCTTCAAACTCGATATTTGAATTGCTTTCTAACAAATATAAAAAGACTAAAATGAATCACCCTTACCCTTGCCTTTTAGTAATACATCTCGACTAGCATCTCTATTCCCCTAGAGAATAATCATTCGCCTGAGCTTACACATACTACACTGCAACGATTAGGTACAATGCCTAGTGGGTTGTAAATCTTTCTCTTGGAAAGGAAGTCTTTCGACCCCGAACCACGCATCAAGTTTTTGGCGCCGCTGCCCGGGAATAGAATAGCTAGTTCGTCTTCTATCTTGATTAGGTTCACTTGCTTGATTCCTATCAAGTGAGCTTTTTTCTTTTTTATTAGCTTTCTTGTAGTCTATCCCCCTTCTTCGTGTCTTTGTTCGTAATCTTGTGACTTTTCATCATGGAAGGTGACAATCCACCCGTCAACAACGATCCACCACAACATCAACTACCACCACAAAATCCACCACCACAAGACCCGCCAAGAGGCCGTACTCTTGGTGAATACTCTAGACTGAGCCATCAAGGCTATAGGAACACCATTGAGCTTCCCCATCTAGCTCAAACTACGGCCCTGTGATCCGACACGATCCGGTTAGTGCAAAACGGATGTGTATTCCATGGACTTCGTTCCGAAGATCCAAATAAGCCTCTCAAGGATTTCCTAAAAATTGTTGACTTAATTGACCTTGAGGCTGCCACTCAGGAGACAACACGACTGCATCTCTTCCAATTCTATCTATGAGACCAAGCTAGTAATTGGCTTAAGCGTCTTCCCGCGGGATCCATCTCAAGTTGGGATGATCTCACTACCCGTTTCCTCGGTCAGTTTTTCCCACCGGAGAGAACCACTAAGCTTAGGAATGATATCTTGATGTTCCAATAACGTCAAGGTGAGACCCTCTATGAGGCGTGGACTCGATTCAAGGACTTACTCCACAAAGTCCCTCACCATGGCAATGATCTTTGGCTCCAAGTCTATATCTTCTATGATTATGTCAATCTCCTCACAAGGCAAACCATTGGCCAAGCGGCCGATGGTAAGCTTAGTGAATTAACCGTGGAAGAATCATGGGGAACTATAGAGGACCTTGCCCTCTATGAAAAAGAATGTTGGAATGACCCCTGTAAGTTGCCCAAAACCATCAAGGCAATATCCTTGCCTTCAACCGACTCACAACCTTCCGATCGTAGGATACTTGAACTTAAAGATCAAGTAAAATTCCTCATGAGTTCCTACGAGGCTCCTAGACCTTCACGCCAAGTGAATAAAATCACTTCCTCGTGTGAATTATTTAGTGGTCCCCATGACACTCGTGATTGCGCGAAACTCCCCGAACAAGCTTTCGTGGACTATGCCTCCACGCGTACCGATGGAGCGGGAGAGAAGTGGTACACTTTCAAACCCGAGAAAATCAACCTAGGTGACTCCTATAACCTTTCTTGGAGAAATCACCCTAACATAAGGTGGAAACAAAACCCAAACCCGCCTCAAACAACTCTTCCACTCCACCTAGTAGGTTCCAACCGAGCAGTTCTTCCTCAGACTGCCCCTTCAACAATACTCCTGACGATTCTAACCAAGTTGAAGGAGTAATGTCAAATTTTATTACATCTCAAGAAGCTAGGTTATCAAAATTTGAAGCCGATTTCAAACAACAAAAAATTGAGATGAACAATAAAATTGACAATTTATTGAAGGCTTTCAATAACCACATGACTACCTCATCTAGCAAGCCCCCTAAACCCCAAAATGATAATAGGGACCCATCTTCATCAAAACATGTTCAATTTGTCAATGCTATCACGCTAGTGGGACCAAATAAGAACAATGATGAAGATAATCATGAGACGGTGCTTGAGGTTAGTGAGACTCCTAAGGATGAAACAAGTAAAGAAGTAGACGATGTAGGTGATGAATACTTCAACAAGTTTCCTATGGAAGAGGAACTTGCATACCATCCACAGCTAGTATGCGACCTTCGTCCCTTCTATGAAATTAGAATCCCACACATCACCTTTGGAAATCCTAGGAATCTCAACATACCATGTTGCATAGGATACCTCTTCGTGGCAAAAGCCTACATCGACCGCAATTCCCCAGTAAACATCATGACTAGTACATACTATAATTGGGTGATGAAAAAGCCTATCCCAAATAGGTAAGATCCTGATGACCCTAGAATGAGTTGTAACTTCCTTGGTAGAGTTAAGGGATTGCCCGTATATGTAGGAAGCTTTACGTACCTAACGGATTTCATGATTGCGGAGGATATTAGTACGACTATAGATCCTAGTTTATCCCATGTAGTTCTAGGAAAGCCATTCGTGGAAACTTCCGGAATGACTTATGACCCATTATTATGGATAGTTAGACTTAAGAATGAGACTGATGAGATTGCTTACCAAATGTTGTTCCATATTGAACAAAACTCTCGTTACTATCCAATGATGAGAAAGAACTTAAGTTATCGGTCTACTATAGGAATGATGAGGATATATGGAGAGGAGTAGACTATGTGATGAGTAAGATATTCGGATTATGTAAGGAATGCTCGAAAATAAGACCGGATTATAGGACTAAATAGGATCGAGATAAATATTTAGAAAAACATATAATCGGGCATAACTATGCCACGGAAAGATCCTACGAAAACCATCATGAGGAAGATGATGATGATGATGAAGTCACGTACTAGTATGGCTTAGAGTCTAGCTACAAGACTCATAAATAAAGAAAAATTCTTTTTGGGAGGCAACCCATGTTTATTTGTTTGAATGTTTGTTTTTCATTTTTATTTGTGTGCTTTATATATCTTTTTCATTATTGCTTAAGTCTCATGCTTTCATTATTTTCTGAAAATGCATTATTTTGTTTTTAACTTCTTCTTAATCACATATAAATGTATTTTACAAAAAAGATAAGTGTGGGAAAGATCACATGTGTTTTTAGAACTAGTATGAACATGAGATTAACAATAATTGAAATTGTATACATATGTGTTTGTTAGAGTCAAATGCTTGCATCGAGTCACAATTGATGTTTTGCAGTAATTTTTCCAGGTCTTTAAAGAAGTAATTTTTCCATAATTTTTTTTTCAGAAAACGACTCTGACTCATTCTGTCAGGACAACCTGACGGCGTCGGAATTTATACTCGACGGCGTCAGGCAATGTACAAACAGTTTTCCAGCTTTTCGTTTTCTGTCTAATCTATAATTTTTGAAAATTTCCAGAATTCTTAATTTTCCAGAAATCTGCAAACATCTATTTTACAAGCATTATATCTTACTTGCTTTCTAGTGTAGTTAAGTTTTATATAGTTTTTACCGCCGATTTTATGCAAGGTTTCGTCTCCATTTTCTTAGCATTTGCAGGTTATATTGGACAAGAAGATGAAGTGCAAGATGGAAGCAACACCTATTACTTACTCATTCTTCTTGGAGGAGGATTTATCTGCGGCTAATCAGGGGAGTATTAGTTTCTCTCTTTTATTTTACCGTTCTATATAATTACTTTGATACTTTCAGGGAACATTAGGGACAATGTTCAGTTTAAGTGTAGGGAGGAAGCATAAAACGAGCACTTAGAAACTATTCACTCACTTGATTTTTGCCTTGTCCTTAGTAATTTGTGTAATAAACTATGAGAAGTACTTGTTAGGGTAATTTTAGCACCAAATTTAAATTTTTTTATGAAACTTACGAGTAAAACTTTATTCTTAATAAAGCGTCTCATGGATAGGAATTATATGACTAGCACAAAAACCGTATACCACTCAAAGTCCACCCCAAAAATGTGAGGTTCGCCCCTAGATCTTTAAGAATAAAGCATTCATCTTTAATTTTTTATTGATTGTACCGGTAGTATAATAGATTCTAGAACTTGTTTTTATGATGCATTTTGAGTTCGCTAGTGAGACTACATTTGTGTAGTTAACTATAACTAAATGATAAGAGGCATTAGGATAAACCTTGTTTGAAACCTGTAATTATAATTACATCTTCCACATTGGTTGAGTAATTTCCCTACACCTTTGCAATGTACTCATCTTTAGTACACGATACCCCTAGTTAACCCCTCGTGCCTATCTTTTTGCGTTTCTTATGATGTTTTGATTTCTGGAATATCAATGAAGAGCATTGTTTACAATCCACCCTCAAATGTTACACCTAAATCGCCTTAGCCCACCTTGTATGCACTCATCTTTAGTGCATTATTGTAACTATTGTTTAACCATTAGTTCAATTATCTAGTTATTTGCATGGTTGGCAAGTCGAGTCATATCCTTTGTACACAGTTTTGGGACTCATGGTTAGAGTAGTATTTTATGGAGTAACGGGATGGAACGTTAAATTCAAATTCCCTTTTTCTACGTAATTAATTACTCCAAGTGTTTTGATCTTTTCAATTCGAGTCAATAGTGTTAGAGAAATAAAAACTCAAGTGTAGGGATGCTCCTATAAATCCCTCTACATTGGTGTTATCTTAGAGGATGGTAGGGTAAGAATGTATGAAAAAAAATCAAAAAAATGAAAAAAAAAAAAAAGAAAAAAATCAAGAAAAAGAAAAAAAATAGAAAAAGAAAGAGAAAAACATACGGACTACCATCTTGCATCTATCCTTTATGTTTTATGTTTATGTTTTGATTTTGTTCCAAGTTATTAGTTAGTGTTAGTGAGTCGAGTCTTGGCTTAGCAACGCTATGCTTTAGATGCATCTAACTTAGATTTATGACTTGCCACCACTAAAAATTCCCCATATCCAACAAAACCTTTTTATTCCCTACACATTATAAACCTTTGTAAAGACCTCTTTGATATTTATTCCTAGGTTCTTACGCCAAAGCGGTGGAGCTTTGATCTAATCTCTAGCTTATGGTAATATATGTGCTATGATAGGTAGAGAGTGTTTATTTTCCATTTCCTTACGTGTTATATTTCATATATACCCGAGAGATGAGAGAATCCAAATACCAATTGTGAGGTGCTAGTGTATAATTTCCGTGCTTGTTATGACTATTGTGGCACTTGTATTTGTTGTAGATTATTCTAAATCAATGCTAAATGACCCCTAACTCATAAATTGATTAGCCAAAAGCACATTTTCTTGAGGACAAGCAAATCCTAAGTGTAGGGATATTTTATAAGGAATTAAAACATATGTTTTTAGGGGGTCATTTAAGCCCTAAATCGTTACATTTTATATCCGTTACTGCTTAGAATCTTTCCTTTTCACATTTTAGGTCATTTGGAAGGAAAATGCTGGAATGAAGCATTTTTGGACGAAAAGAGACGAAAATATGAAGAAAACAGTGAAGTTAAGAAAACAAGGCTGAAATAGTATTCCGGACGAAGTCCCAAATCCAAGGGAGACACCGTCGCTTTCTACATGGTCCAAAATATCTCAAGCGACGGCTCAGGTCACTTTTTTATCTTAACAAGTGACGACGTCACTTGTATTCCAACAATGCCGTCACTCTATCTTTCAACATTAGACGGCTAAAGATTTCTCAAGACGACGTCAGCTACAACCCAGACGACATCACAAGATCCAAAATCTTTATATAGACCTCGAATTTTCTCTATTTTGTGTGTTATTTTGGAGAGCAAACCCTAAAACGTTTAGAGTCCGACTTGACAGTTCTCAGGGGTTCTAACCCCTTTTTATTACTTCAAGATAAGTTTGTTTATCCATTATATCACCATGTTTGATTCTAATGTGATTGTTTTCTTTTGTTCTTGCATCTCTATCATGTGTAGCTAAATTAAT
Source organism: Chrysanthemum seticuspe (assembly GCA_019973895.1). Lineage (NCBI taxonomy): Eukaryota > Viridiplantae > Streptophyta > Magnoliopsida > Asterales > Asteraceae > Chrysanthemum > Chrysanthemum seticuspe. The sequence goes on along the minus strand of BPTQ01000003.1, from coordinate 70,221,434 downwards.
TAGCATTTTCTTAGATTCAATGAAACCTAGTTATTAATTATTGTTAGGTGGGAGAATGCTTGTGGGAACATTTGACTTTTCCCTATGCCGATAACCAGCTATGGTTTGGATGGTGTGTTTGTAAGTTTCCTGCCAAGTTTTAAGCAAGTGACATGGATGAACCCATGATTTTAAAGATACTACTTGCATTCCATTGGATGTTATGTACCGATTGGTAGCAACAACATGTTTACATAGCATACCTGTAATCTCCCATATTTTGCGAGTACAATTCCTAGCTCCAAAATTCATAAAACACTTATTTCCCCATCCACTAACCTGATACTTATCTCCTTCAATCCCCAACACATTATACTTATAAGCCTCTTTCTTAATCAAGTCTAACATGTGTGTTGCCTTTGGTGTTAATGGTCTAGCACTCTATTTATACAATACTCTATAATGTATTCTAAAGCAGTAATTCTTGGTTGGTGCCTACCTTCAACTAGTTTCTCATTAAACACTTCACACATGTTATTAAGTAACACATCAGAATGAGCTCTCCCTATACAAGTATACAACATGTTTCAGTAATACAAACAACAATGTTGAAACACAAAATATGTGTAGTTAGACAGAGATTTAGTACCTGAAAATGTGATCTTGACCAATGGGTTGGCGGTATCTTACTTAGCCAAGCATGGGCATGTTCGCTAAAACTCTTGAGTGCAAGCATGGCTGCCTCAAATTGTTGGACGTTTATTGCTGTTGCACATCTCCACAAATGTTCCTTGTAGGCTCTAGAATTCCATTGCAATTTCATATTCTCATAGATGTGCCTCAAACATAATTTGTGTTATGCACTAGGGAATACTATTGCTAAAGCTGGAATGATACCCTGCACAAAGGAACATCAATTCATTACTAATAAAAGTATATCAATAATATAAGTGATTATAATCAGCTATAAATTGACATTAGCTTTTATCTATCACTAATTAAAGTATAGTTTGAATTTGGCTACAAGTCAAGTTCATCTGCTAGACATTCAAGAAACCGAGTCCATGAATCTTTGTTTTCAGATTCTACAACAACATAGGCTAATGGGTATATTCCATTGTTGTTATCAATGCCAATAAATGTAAGAAGCTGACCAGGAAATGGACCCCTCATAAAAGCACCATATAATTACAACAACTCTCTTTGAAAAGCTTTATATCGTTCATTCAAAGGACCTAAGCATACATACATTCTCTTGAAAACTCTAGTTGGACTAGTTGGATCTGTTACAAATTTTACACTTATCCTTACTATTGAGTTAGGGTTTATTTTGTGCAACTCTACAACATAGTCTCTCAAAATGGTGTATTGTAGCTTATGATCACCCATAATCTCAATTTTTGCCTTGTTTTTTTACCCTTAATGCCTTTTGCATAGACAATTGAACTTCAAACTAGTTAGAGAGTTGATCTTAAACAACCCAAATAGGAATATCTGGATTGACTTGAAGTTGGTCAAGTATTTTCTTTGAGAGAAACTTGTAGTCACAAGCTTTGATCTATCTTGATTGCAAACATTTGTGCTCATCCCTGAAATTCTAACAATCCATAAATCTTTAGCTTTATCTTTTGCTACATACAATAACCATGGGAAATATTTTGTTTCCTCATTGCATTAAGATTCCTTCCTTCTGGTGCCTCTAATTAATAGACCAGTTTTTTTGGGGCTGTACCCAGCCCAATACCTTCACTTACACCACAATCTGGTATTGTTCCCACACACCTAGCCCTAATTCTTTCTTTGTCATTCTTTATGATTTGCAATTTCATCCTAGTTTGTATTTAATGCAGGTTCACCTTCTCTTTAACTTTCTTTGAAGTAAGAAAAGTTTGACCATATATAGAAAAAGAATATTTCCTCGGCTACTTGATAAGAAAAGTTTGACCATATATAGAAAAAGAATATTTCCTCGGCTACTTGTTCTACCTCACATAACTTTTGTTTCTTGTATGCCTTCAACTTTTTCTTCCTAGTTACAAACTCAACCTTATTCTCAGAACCACTTGTAAATTCATTATCATCTACAACATCTAACTCATTTTTCACAAAAAATCATCTGGTATCTAGCTACAGCTTCCTATATTGGCTAACTGTGTAGTCTCACTGAATTTGAACATAGTAACATCAGCATCAGGCCCCTCAAAAGTATTCTCCTCATCAACCACTATGTTTCCATCTTGAATGTTCTCATTAACATCATCATCACTCTCATAACTATCTGTTTCACTCATATTGTCATCACCTAACTCTTCTTCAATTTCAAATACCTCTATAGATTTACCTTTTTGCATATGCTCAACAAGATTATCTATTTCCTCGTCTCGATGACCTAAATCTTGTTCAGTTTGACATACCTCTACAAGACTGTCTATTTGGATATGGTCAACAGGTTTATCTATTTGCTCATTACCATCACCTAACACATCTTCATTTTTACAAACCTCTAGAGATGAAAACAAGGGTTCAATTTCTGGCAACTGACTAGATTGACCCAAAATATTAACTTCCAAAGATGGTTGTATAACTTGACTTAAATCATCTACCACATGCTCATTAATAATGTTTTTTAAAAACAAATTTTTGGAGCAATATGGAACAACAGCAAGCGTTGCCTTCTTCTTTAGTGCATTCAAGTCAGCAATAACTCTCCTAAATGAGCTTGGTGTCATTTCACTAAGATGCAATCTTGTCTTACCATTTTCAACATAAACATCTATCATCTTATGGTCCTCAACAAGATCTTTCAATATTTTATAATTCACAATCTCACTTAAGCTATACAAACCATCATCACTACCTGGTTTAACAAAATAATAGTAATTTATTTTGCCTAGCTCGTAACCCAGTTCATACATAAGAATATCCAATTCTTCAACTGACACAGTATCAACATCAACCAAATCAATTATAATTTCCTTACCTCTATCGTATATTCTACCAGGCCAAGATTTAAAAATACCATTGTGATAAACCTTCATGCTAAGCTTATACCACTTGAAAAAAAAAAAAAAAAAAAAAAAAAAAAAAAAAAAAAGTAATGTATTTCTTTTTAGCAGAGTTGTACAGAACGGTATCATCAACTGGAAAATCTGGATCTCTTCTTACATTCCATAAAGTAAAATCCATGTTTTGGAATTCTTAATAATATGGAACTGGTTTTGTGGCATGCAATTAGGGTTTGTGATAAATCTTGTACATAAAAAATTGAGGCAATCTAAGTGACCGAGATGTTTATGGGGCGGGAAGAGTAATGGACATGTGGAAATATTACCGATGAATTATCGAAAAGCATGAAATGACCGTTATGCCCTCGTATTAAAAACAAAAGCATACGGAACATAATAGTGTGTACCGACGGATCACGGGTCAAAGGACTTAGTTGATATAAAAAACTTGAAAATGGGACTCATGATGATGAAAATAACAAAATATGTCCAACGATGACGTTTTTTGACAAGTTTAAGGACGTGTATTTTACTCTTTTTAATATATATCTATTTTTGAAAGATACATTTATTATTTGTTAAAACATGATTTATTTGCAGGTAAATGCTCTTGATACAAATCGCAAACCTTTATCCACATGTGGACCAACTGAAAATGTAACTATCACTACAACCATGATTTTACAAAATGCCCAGTGGGGCTACAAATATTCCGAATTACCAAGTTGCCCATGGAGAAATCAACAAGTACAAAGGAATATTTTCCTTTAGCATAAATCAAACTATTTCCATCCCGGTTGATACTTAAAAACACAACCAAAAGTCACATACCAATTTGTTGCATTCATTCATTCAGCTTCTTTCAATATTCAGTACATTCAATAAATACCATAACATAAAATAAATGTAATAACTATTGAAAAAGTTAATACTTGCAAATAAGTTGCTCGATCACCTTGTTTATGATAAGGATAATGCAATGTGTCTTAAGCAAACACTTGTGCTATTAAGTTTTGTGAATAACTGTAACAAAGATTGTTAGATAACTCTAAATCGAAAAGTTTTATTATACCAAACACCACCATTCGAGCCAATTGGCAATGACTCTTTTAGGCTTCCAGCGAGGACATGTCTATAGATGAAGAAGAATTACGTCTCATCCATGGATAAACAATATATCAAAAAGTTCAATAATCACGTCAATACAATAAAGAGACGCAACTTGAACACACCTTATTTCATATTTTCGCAGGCTTCTAAGCGATGAAACGGCTTTGTTAAACACCACCTTATTTGATGTACGGTGCTACAAAATGGTGTACGTAAAAAGGAATTATAAGAATAGAACAAACGACGAATTGAACCAAAAGCACCTATATTTCTAAATAAAATGGTGGATGTAACAAAAAGAATACATACGTAATCTCATCCTTTAGTTGCAGATTGTTTTCTACCCCATAAAAGATGAAGTTTTACCATGCTAGTTAGAACGTACCAGTTTAAAAAAATTAATTATGAAATCAAATTGTACATTTTGGTGTATCTATAAGGTTTAGCAATACACCTCTCCCTTTAGCAAAACCACTCTAATTTCGAACTTTGTTCTAGCATCGCAAAAATTGCTCTCTAGTATAAGACATTTTTATATTAGCGGATAAATAGGCCCAAGCCCGGTTTGTGGGTTTATGGCATATAGGGTTTTACCATTATAAATAATGGTCATTAATAAATTTATACCTACGGGTTTTATCATTGTCTAACATGGTTTCAGAGCAGGTCTGATCCTCAGACCTAGGAGGCTACGTTGAGCCGCCTCTTTTATACCATCCCGTCAAATCTCTCTATCTCACTTAAAAAAAAAAAAAAAAAAACCCTAATCATCTTTCAGTTACCGCCATCTGATTTTTGTTCGTAACAAAAGCACAAAAACTAACAACCCGTGTCTATTGAGAAGTAAAGCATGGAAGACACAAGGCAGTAAAAGTCAATGGCCTAAACATGCATGGGTGAAGTAAAGTTTTTGTTGTTGGCCTTGATTGGGGTGCTATTCTTGTTTGGCAATTCTGGCCTGAAGTCATCGAAGATTGCTTATGTCAGGGTGATGATTCTGAATCACGGTGGTGATTGGGGTGCTTTAGGTTTTATTTTTATTGTTTTTATTGATGTGATGTTGAATTAAAAAAAAAAAAAAGTTATTTAATTTTTTGTTTTTGTTTTCTGTTGAATCCAGGGTATTAATTCCTGAGACGACTTTTGTTGGTGTCGAATCTAGGGTTCTTATTCCCGAGACGACTTTTGTTGGTGTCGAATCTAGGGTTCTTAATCCCGAGACGACTGTTTGGGATACTTTGATTTATGCTTCGGATACTTTGGTTATCCGTAAAAAAAAAATAAATAAATAAATAAAAAAAATTAGTATAGGGGATACTTTGGGTTATCCTGTTTATTTTGGTTATTGTTTTATTTTGCTTTCTTAGTTTACTACTCCAGTTCGAGCATTCGCGATTTCGCCGCTCGAACTGCGGGAGAGTATTAGCGGATAAATAGGCCCAAGCCCGGTTTGTGGGTTTAGGGCATCTAGAGTTTTACCATTATAAATAATGGTAATTAATAAATTTATACCTACGGGTTTTATCATTGTCTAACATGTTAGCTATAATTATGCTCAATATGTAAAGGTGTGGATAAGCACCAATTTATGTTGATTAGCAAGATGTGATTGTAATTAGCTAGAATTAAGGGTAATCTACCCAAAATAGATTAGAGGCAATCACTGTATAAATCATGTACATTGTATCATTAAGATCAATCAAATAAAAGAATATACCCTCTATCATGGTATCAGAGCCCATTACCGATCCTAAAACTCTAAACCGCAACTCTTCCGCCGCCGGCTACTCGCTGGAGGTTCGGAGGGCTCCGTTAAATAAAATAGTGGATCTTTATGTTTTTTTAGGGAAAAACACGCCCCGTTTGTTCGGAAGGTTCTTTGGGGGTTTGAAGTTTTAGAACCAACTTTTGTTTTCTCATCTTTCTGTTGTGTGAAAAAAAAAAAAAAAAAAAAATATATATATATATATATATATATATATATATATATATATATATATATATATATATATATATTGTTTTTTTGTTAGTCGACTGTTCGTACGGCTTTATTATCAGTCGACTAAAGTTGACCGTTGATACCAGTCCCTAATGTTGACCGTTGGTACAATAAGATTACTAGTCAACTTAGCCGACTGTTGGTACTAGTCGACTAAAATCGATCGTTGGTACAGTTTTGTTATGAGTCGACTAAAGTTATGCTTTTATTATGTTATGTTTAATAAGGCTTGCCTACAACTTTGTTCGAGGAATTTCGCTCCATTTTGAGTGTTCGGCGTCCTCCCGCTCAAACTGCGGGGTAGTGTTAGCTATAACTATGCTCAATCTGTAAAGGTGTGGATAAGCGCCAATTTATGTTGATTAGCGAGATGTGATTGTAATTAGCTAGAATTAAGGGTAATCTACCCAAAATAGATTAGAGGCAATCACTATATAAACCATGTACATTGTATCATTGAGATCAATCAAATAAAAGAATATACCCTCTATCATTTTAAAGTAACAAAAAGAAACCCGATGTCGTTCTATGACAAAACGGCTATCAAACTTGACGTATACCAAGTTCTACCGAGTTAAAAACCGACTTTTTCTGCAACTAAAACGGATTAACATAGTTTGATAGTTATAATTTAAATTATCAGTATAACTTTTATTTGACACTTTTTGTTTTTTCTTCCCAAACTTAAATTTACGTACTATTTTATTCTTTGGAGATTTGTATTTTCATAACCTAAATTATGAGAGGTTTGGAATGAGAGAACTCATAAGAAAAGGGCTTTTTCACAAAAGAGAACTTAAAAACTTTTTTGTCCCTTGCCTTTTTCCTTACCATCACTCTGTCAACTTCAGTCCATTTCTAGCAGATATCCCTTTTGATACTCTCCCCCCATCTTCCATGTGCCATATATCTCTTTATAATAAACTCATCCACTATCTTAACATAACTCACTCTTTTTGTTATTCTTCTTTTTGTTTCAATCAGTCTTCTTCTAACACAAAAACAAACCACAATGGAAGGTGAACAAGACGTAGCAAACAGAAACAACAACATAAGTGGTAGTGCTACTAGCAACTACTTGTGTAGACAAAGTAGTAGTAGGTGGACACCAACAAGTGATCAAATAAGAATTCTTAAAGAGCTTTACTACACAAATGGTATCAGATCACCAACTGCTGATCAGATTCAAAAAATCGCTGCTCGTCTTCGACACTACGGAAAAATCGAAGGCAAAAACGTGTTTTATTGGTTTCAAAACCATAAAGCTCGTGAAAGACAAAAGAAAAAGTTTACATCAACTGCACCACCACAACCACCACCACCTTCCACCACTGTATTCTCTGATCATCACCACCACATGCATGTTCAGTCACACCATCTACCTTATCTCTATAACCAGCATATGCAACAGCACAAGCTTTATACCACTCATCATATCCCATCAATGGGTATTTGTTAAACTTTTTTTTTTATAACCAGCATATGTCATTTTTAGAATTTTACTCACTTTCAGATGTTATATTTCATGTGGGTATGCGACATTCAAGATTGAAATTGTCTGCTTATTTATCACTATGGATTAATTGTTAAGATGGAGTGAAACCGTTTTACGTTTAGCACATGATAAAATAACTAGTTTTTGAGTTGTATATTTTGTTTATTTACTAGTATATCTCAAGTTTCTGCTTGTAATATCTTTAAGTAAGCTTTTTTGTTTCTAGTGATCTTAATATAATTTTGTTGTTCGCAAAAAAATGATATTTATTTTATTTACATGTGAAGTCTTTGAATAATCGAAATTGTTAAAAACTTTAATTGATTAATGATTTTTGTTTTTGTTTTTGTAGAGGGTGGTTCTACCTCTTCACAAGCATTCATACCAGTTGGCTGTGGCTATGGACCTATCGCCATTGAAAAGAGTTTTAGGGTATACGTACAATCATCAATACTATGTTTTGCTATTGAAGTTATATATAGTAGTTTATCAAATATATATGGGTGGATCATAAATTATAAGGTCTAGCCCTTTGTTTTATGTATTGTTTTAATAAAGTCAACGTACTGGCTTCAATTGTTAAAGTCTTACACATTAGGACTACAAACATATCCCTGATAGTGGGAAATCTTTTTGACACATATGATGAACCCTAAAATTTATCTACATTTGTGCAAATTTTTTAGGAGTGTTCTATATCACCTGAGAAGCCTAGAGTTGCGAGTGGAAGTGTACAAAATTTGGGGTCATGGGTAGGTGTCGATTTCGACAGCAAGATGAAGATGGAATATTATGAGACTCAAGCACAAGACAGTGACGAAGAAAATCTTTCGACAGATATTGAGACGCTTCCTCTATTTCCAATCCATGGTGGTTCTACCACCTCAAGCGGCATCCATCATGATTTCTTCAGCATGAAAGAGTCATCGGAGTATAGCAATGGAGGTTGTTACACAGGTGGGAACTGGTTTCGATCAGATAGCCTCACTTCCCTTGAGTTGAGCCTTAACTCTTATGGATATTATAACTGATTTAACTATTATTAGTATGTGATTAGATTATTATATAATCATAGAGAGTAATTATTTAATTACTAGTAATCATGCATGGATTATGAGTATTGTATATTTATGACCAGATTATATATTACTAATCATTAGTAGTTCGTTGCTGCTTATATATATATTATTGATTTCGGGTATGTTTGGGGCTGGGGCTTATATTATAAGCCGAAAATAGAAGTTTTATTTTCATAAATTTATTTGGCAAATTAGTTTAAAACGGGACCTATTATTATAAAATTACTAAAAAAGACATATAATGAAATTAACATATGTATATATTAGATATTTTTGTGGGTAATTAAGTATTTTGATAACAACATGGCTTATATTTGAGGATTATAAAAAATTTAGCCTCATTTTTAGGGCTGGTGCTTGGGCTTATAATTTCAAATGCCTTCCTATAAGCCTCTACGCCAAATGAGGCTTATAGGTGGCTTTTGAAATTTAAGCCCCATAAGCCCTTAGCCAAACACAATCTTCATATTATATATAACTAGCTATTCATACTACTACGCATGTTTGTTTTGGTTATTGAGGTGCAACATGAAAGCATATAATAACGTTCTGTTGTCGATTCAAAATACGATAGAAATGAAATGAGAAGAAAAATAAATAAAAGAAAAGAATGGGAAAATAAATATATATGTTTTGTTTACACGGAGTAAGAATGAAAAATATAATAATAAAAGGATTTATTACAGTAATCCGAAATCTTGGATATTCGGAACTTTAAAAACACTATCCGAAATTCCGGGTATATCACAAATTGTGGTAAATCAGTTCACTTACTTCGATTTTTGGTTAGCTCTTTTTTCTTGAGTGTTATTTATATTTATATTACTTATAATTGAGGGATGACCTTTTTTCTTAAATTTTTTTAAGATGTCATTAATGTGTTTTTTAAGCATTACAAATTTTAATGCATAATGTACACAATAAATATCTTTTACTAATTTATCTTTCACAACATTTTAATGCTTCATTTATTATTTCTTTTTGAATTAGTTTAGTTTTAATGCAAAAATACACATATAAATGAATATGATTTTAAAATGCATGCAAAACTACAAAGTTTCAAAACTATTATTATGTCGTAAGAGTGTTTCGAGAACCAATCTAAATAAATTTTGAATTATTTTAAATAAAATTAACCACAAAAGTAAAAAACGGTTTTTTGTAAAAGTCTGGACAATTTTTTTAAGACAAATGATGCAAAGATGTAAATTCATAAGTGATAATTTATTTGATTTTATACATATTACACATATCTATATCTATACTACTTATAATGGAGAGATACCCTCTCTCCTAAATTTTTTTACGATGTCATTAATGTGTTTTTTAAACATTACAAATTTTAATGCATAATTTACACAATAAATAGCTTTTACTAATTTATCTTCCACAACATTTTAATACTTTATTTATTATTTCTTTTTGAATTAGTTTAGTTTTAATACAAAAATGCACATATAAATGAATATGATTTTAAAATGCATGCAAAACTATAAAGTTCTAAAACTATTATTATGTCGTAAGAGTGTTTCGAGAACCAATCTAAATAAATTTTGAATTATTTTAAATAAAATAAACCACAAAAGTAAAAAAAATGTTTTTTTGTAAAAGTCGGGATAATTTTTTTAAGACAAATGATGCAAAGATGTAAATTCATAAGTGATAATTTATTTGATTTTATACATATTACACATATCTATATCTATATCTATATTACTTATAATGGAGGGATGACCCTCTCTCCTAAATTTTTTTAAGATGTCATTAATGTGTTTTTTAAGCATTACAAATTTTAATGCATAATGTACACAATAAATAATTTTTACTAATTTATCTTTCACAACATTTTTATGCTTCATTTATTATTTCTTTTTGAATTAGTTTAGTTTTAATGCAAAAATGCACATATAAATGAATATGATTTTAAAATGCATGCAAAACTACAAAGTTCTAAAACTATTATTATGTCGTAAGAGAGTTTCGAGAACCAATCTAAATAAATTTTGAATTATTTTAAATAAAATTAACCACAAAAGTAAAAAACGGTTTTTTGTAAAAGTCGGGACAATTTTTTTTTAAAAAATGATGCAAATGTGCAAAGTGATTAGTGCTAATTCCATGATTAATATATTAGTATATTAATTATTATACTTTTCATTGATAACTCTAAATGATTGCTTAAACATGTAAGTTTTCTTTACATTATAAGCATTCTTTTATTTATATCTTCTATATATGTGGGACAAGTGTTATAAACAATATTAATGATTCAAACATTTTTTTTAAAATATATACTTTACGAGATGTATACATTATGAGTACTCTTTTATTTATATTTTTTTTTTTATCTATATGTGACAAATGTAATAAAAAATATTAATGATACAAACATGTTCAAAAATATATATATATTTCATAAAAAAAATGTTTCTACTTACTTGTGACTACGGACCACTATCAACTAATTTGACCATAACCCCATAACATTATTGACTACCGCAACGTAAAATCACGCCACTTTCAATTGTTTTTATATGAATTAGTTTGATATTATCCATCACTTTTTTTAAAGTTACTCAAACTCATTATATTTTCGCTATTGGTAAAGCTATTGTAAGAGAAAACATAAAATTGAAAACATTTTATGCCGAAAATTTTATTCCTTGATACCCGCCATCGCAATGCGCAGGTACCCTACTATAATATTCTAAAGAGTTGAAATATGCGACATGAAACTTTTGGCATCCGCAAATTTATCGTCACATAAAACGTTTTAGATTATAAAGCATGGTTTAGTGAAAATTTTTATTTCAGGGTATCCGCCGCCGCATCGCGCTGGTACCTTGCTAGTATATATATAGAGATACTTCATTTACTTTGATTTTTGGTTAGCTGTTTTTTCTTGACTGTTATATATGTAGAGTTACTTTATTTTGTATACCTAAAAAATGTTGCATACTAAGGGATAAAGGATAGTCGTCGAATCAAAAATACATAATTTAAGAATAAAAACATGGAGGGACCACTTTTGTAAATATCGCCCCACCAACACACACCCAAACCGATCATTTTCACACACTTTCACTATCAACAAAAAATATCACTTTTTCTCTTTAAACGAAATTAGAAAAACACACACATAAACCAATTTTCACTCTCTATCAAACTTCGAAAATAAATAAAAAAACAACATAATCAAAAACTTTTAACTATCAAAATCAAATAAAACTCATAGAAATGGATGAATCGAGGCGATCAGAACTAGATCCGGAAAAAAGTGATTCAGAATGAAGACATTGTTACGGGGGAAAAAAATGGTTCACAAGATATTCAAACTCATAGAAATGGGTCATAACGAGCAGTTGTTTAATCAATCTTGATTTGTGAATACTTGTTTGTTAAAGTTTTGAGTGGTATTTAGTTTAATTTGATAATGTGAACTAGGTTGCTCTGAGTAGAAAACTTTGAATACATGAAACACCAAGTGTTTGATGAAATGTGTGAGTGAAAAGTATTATACGTATAATATCACCAGTGATATTTGAAGTTGAATTGTATGTTTGTATTATCACTTGTGAAATTTTGTTTATTTGATAGGTTTTTTTGTTTACTTGTTAACCTTTATTATATGTCATGTATAATATCACTTTTGATATTTCATTGTTATTGTTTCATGACTTTTGTTAAAAGTTTTGATGATATACTATTTATTGAGTGTTTTATCACCTTTGTTTTATGTCATAATTTTGATGTGTTATGTGTTTTTTGTGGATGATAATTGTGTTTTAGTTACTGATAAGCTGTTTATTATAGTGCAATATTGCTTGTTATTTAAGTTGTTAGATTAGAAAACTTAAACAAGTTGATTTTGCTTTAAACACATAGTTATTTAGTTTGACTTTGCTTATTATTTAAGTTGTGATTAGATTTGTCTATTTAATGGATATATTGTGCGTATTTCAATAGGTTTTACAACGGGATTTGAAAATATCTATGGTTGAATCAGCAAAATGAAAAAGCTATGGTTAAACAAAGTACAACATCTTCATAAAACAAACTAAAGAAGCTCAAACACATGTGATATCACACGTGATATCACTTGTGATGTCACACGTGATTCAACAAATAGAATAAGCTGACACATATGCGATGTCACCTATAATATCAAATTCTCCTCCAAAAAGTTGAACAACATAAGAATGAGATACACGACAAATAAGCAATAAAAGTGTGGTAGTTAGTAGTTATTGAGGGATTGTTGTGATAATGTGATAAATGTTGTGATAATATGATAAATCACAAGGGATATTGAGCTTGTAACATGCTTCTGTTAGATTTGTAATGCATTTATTTTCTTAGTTAATAGAGTGTGCATGTTTCGATAGGTTTAACACCGTATTCGACACCAAATATATATTAATTATATCCCCGAGCCACATTGCATGGTGCCCTAGTTGTACTATCTTGGGAATGGCTAAGTGACTTGTATGATCATTTGTATGTAAACTAATAGTATCACACGTGATATTACTTTTAGCTAACTAAAACATTTTGTTTTGAATTAAAATGTTGCATATCACAAGAGATATAACACTGTCAATTACATATACCAAATATGTATAAAAACAAAAAACAAAACTAATAAAATAAAAATGTTGAGATATTTTAAAAATCAAAGAAAGTATCGCATCAAATCTAAATGTCACAAGTGATATAAATATCAAAATCAAACCAAAGTATTGCATCATTTTTAACAGAATATCACAAGTCATACCATGATTCAAGTACTGTATGAATCAAACAAATCCTCATGAAAAATTATTCCAAACTATTGAGCCTCATAATCTAAATAAAAATATTGAAAAGCTATGAATCACAAGTGATACATTAACAAAAGAAATTCAAAAAAAAATGTAAAATCAGATTGACTGCAGCAGATTCACCTTCAACGGAGTCGCCTCCAGGAAGACCGTTGTCACGCCCACCATCTTCAAGGTCACTGCCCCCGGGGCAATACCTATAGAATACTCGTAACGCACTAGCAGAAACTATAGGAACCCATGATGATTAAACGATTTAGGTGTTTTCGCACTAGTAGAAGCTGTAAACAAAGGTGATAAAACACACAGTAAATAGTATATTATCAGACTTATAACAAAAAAAAAAGATTTAACTATGATTAAAAAAAATAACAATGAAATATCAAAAGTGATATACTATACATGACATATAATAAAACTTAACAAATAAACAATAAAACCAATCAAATAAACAAAATTTCACTAGTCATAATACAAATATCAAAAGTCATAATACAAATATCACTAGTGATAATACACATATACAGTTCAACTTCAAATATCACTGATGATATTACACGTATGATACATAGCAGATTCAAAATAACTATCGGAAATAAAAAAAACATTAAAATGCAGTTAAAAATAAAAATTCAACTAACAACTTAATTAATAAGCAGAATTACATGAGCATATAACAAGATTATCAAATATTTTTCACTCACACATTTCATCAAACACTTAGTGTGCAACTTGATAAGAAGAAATGTTAATAACTTGATCCACATCACCTTTTTACCGAACACCTGGAGCGCCTCACTCGCATCTTTCAAATTCGAAGCTCTCTCGATAATCAACTCCTACTCATCATCATCACCACCGCTACTAGTAATATTACTAGCTTCTTCGTGATAGCTTTCACTTAATGAAGCTTTGAATATGTTGTTGTGAGTTTTGGCACGAAAAGCAGTTGGGGAGGTTGTTGGATGCAGTTGTGATGGTGATGGTGGTGATGAAGGTGGAGACGGTTGGGCCATGGTAATATTGATGTTAAGTTGATCATCACGTGTTTGTGTGTGTGAAAATGAAGGTGTGATCATTGATTAGTGTGTGTGTTTTTTTGTAGAAGATGGGGAATGAGTGGTTGAATTTGAGGAAGGAACAATGAAGGAAGTTATGATGTAAAAAAAATAGGTTTATCACTTTAAATTTTAGATTAATCTCCACTATTAGATCAAACTAAATAGATAGGAGATTTATCTCTCAATAAACACTAAAATAAGAGTAAGTAAAAGAACTTCTCTCTCTATACATGTAACCATATTAAGAATCTCGTCGACCAAAATTATGGTATCATAACTTTTGTTAGCACTTTAGATAAAGTATAGATAAATTAAGTTAGACATATTTATTTGCATTGCAACTATAATTATAAAATGGTGCATCTCTTAGAATTTTATAAGGCGAGGAATAACTTGTCCAAATTAACACATAACATAATTAGAAAGCCATAATTCATTTCATGTTAGTTTAGACATCACAAATTCAAAATTAATTAATATTCAACTTTTAATTAACTTGAAATTTCCTCTTAAATATACCCAAAACTGTTTAGTGGGTACATGATTACCATAGGTTACTTTAGGCTGTTTACGACCGGATACATGATTACCATAATTTACTTTAGGCTGCTCTCAATGGTCATAAGAGAGAGCCGGTGAGCACCGAAAGTCACGCACCACCCCCATTAGGGGTGGCTTGTCATGTGTGTGGGTCCAAAAAGAAGATGATAAATGGTGAGACTCTCACTAAATAGGGTTGTGTGCAAAGTGGGCCTCTTTGAATGTTTTTATTATTAATTATTTGTTTTTGAGTGTGTGTGTATGTGTGTGAAGTATTTTGTGTTGTATATTTGTACAAAAATAAATATTATAATAAAATGCGAAGGAGTGGTGACCAATAGGGTGAAAAGTGAGAGAGAGTTAGGAGATGGAGAATAAAAGCAGATGTGATGATGAAATTATGTAACCATTGAAGGTAGTCTTGTCTAATAACAACGACGGATTCCACGGTATGCAGAGTGCACAACCGCACTGGGCCCCCAAAAAATTTGAGGCCTCAGATCCTTGTAACGCAGGGCTGTTTTAGTTCTAAGTTTAAGGTAAAATTAATAAAGACGTACTCTAAAAACTTAAGATCGAGTTCATTAGTGAAACATACATTAATGCCATTTGATTGAAAGAAAACAAAAAAGAATAAAAATACAAAGAGATGCACGACCAACAGGAAGAAGAAGAAGATAACTTATGTAAAATTCAGTTCACACCCTAAACTTTATGGACTTTACAATTTATTTTAGTCCTTTGGTCTTTTACCTAGATAAATACAAATGGGTTTACAAAAGTTACAGTTTGAACCCAAGTTTATGAATGTTGTTAAAATGTCTTTTGAATGATTTTTTTTCATACATTTTCTGTAAAGAAGTTTTAAATATTTTCGTTAATGTGACAAAAATAAACATGCTTCAAGTACACAAGTGCTTTTGAATAGTTACCTTGTTTGTCTCTTTTTATTTCTATACATATGAGTTTTGGCATTGTTCGAGAGGTCTACACTAACAAAAAAGAAAAAAAAAATACACAGGACCCTCAAAATTCATGAAACGGCCCTGTCTAATAATACCAACTCATGGTGATATAACATTTTATAAAAGGGAAAAGTTTTTACTATATTTTGTGGTAGCGTAAGGTTTCATTTTTGAACAATTTATTGGATCATTTTTCACTAACGCAATGTGTATCAAAATTTTGATGACTTTTTTTTTTTTTTTTTTTAGTTTTGGCACAAATTATGAGCTTGACAAATTTATATTTTTAGCATGCATTAGTCTTTTCGGGGAGCTATTGAGACTACGATTTTGTCCGGTGTAAGTTGTAGCATATTGATATTACAGATACTTTAGACAGTGGCGGAACCAAGAAAATATGTTGTGGGGGGGCATATTTTTTTGTTTTTGACGATAGTAAAAGAATGCAGAAGAGAAAACAAGAATCGAAATGATAAATCGAGTATTCTTCCTTACAGATTAAGGATTTATAAGGTTTTAAAGTGTTGAATGTTGGGTTTTAGTATCTAGGTGGGGGGCAATTTGAGTTTTGAGTGGATGACACTTTCAAAAAGGTCAAAATTAAGAAAAAAAAATACACTAAAATCTTAACTTTTCCGGCTAGCCATGGGTGGCACTGCCCCCCCCCCCCCCCCATATAATATATACATAAGTCCGCCCCTGACTTTAGATGCAACATAAACAAACGATAAACATACATTGACAAGTCCTTAACTTCGAATTGGTTATTGAATATCGAATTAATGTAAAAACTATAGAACTGAACTCAGATCACAACCACAACAAAATAAACTCACACAACCAACCACTCTTTTGGTGAAATCTTTTATTAGTGAACTGCTAAAGAAGATTAGTCCCCAAATGCATGCTAACCAAACATACAAAACAAATCAGATGTCCCCAAAAATAGATGCAACTGCTCACTACAAGTATCAAAGTACAATGATCCTCACTACAACCCTCAACTAACCTAACCAGACTAATACCAATGATCAAGATGAACAAACAGACAATATCAGAGCAAACCAAACTTTAAGTGTGAAGGAAGAATGAAGATAAGAAACCCTAGAACCAAATGTGAATACTTATAGCCCAATGATTCTCTTTAGTCCCAGCAAAACAATAAACTTGACAAACAAAGATAAAAGTTGTTAGAAAAATATGAGTTTGGCAAGTCAACCAAAGTCAACACATTATTTCAACGATTAAACTGCAAATTATGATTTTCTCGGTTTATGTTGCCAGCTCTTTTTGAGTTCTACTAGACTAACATGGATTAAGATCGATGACTATTAATTACCATCAAGGTTATAGACGTTGAAACCAATTCAGTCATATATAAATAAAGCATTTGAGGGAATTTAACATAAATCTAAACACGTACCATGTCACAATTTTTAAGTGATAATAAAAAAAAATTAAAGTAACAAATATAGGCATTTACACCGAGTGAATTCATCGATTTGTGAATGTATATTTCCTCTATCATATCTAAACACGTCTATGTGTCTATCATAGTAAAGAAGAAACGAATTTCTTTTCTCAGTTTTTACTTTTAAGTTTTAACCTTCCACGAAGTAACTTATGATTGTAACATTGGAGTGTAAAACACCTGCAAATTAAATTGAGATTGAGGACAATTTGGTACTTTGTAGGAACATTGATTTGTAGGATGGGTCTCACAAGTGTGCAGGTTAGAGTAAATGTGGGTAATAATGATTTCGAATTTTCTTGAAAATTGTTGCGAGGCTAGAGTAAATGATTAATGCTTTGAAATGTCAAAGAGAAACACAAGAAAATAATCTTTACACCAATTTATTCACCGTTATTTTTGCTTCTTGCAAATAAATTGTCTTGAAAAGAGAGTAATTTACAAACATGAATTTTTTTAATTGGAAATATAAGTGTAAAAATATAATTAAGAGCAAAATATCCCGTTGGTCTCTGAACTTAACTAAAATATTACGTTAAGACATATTTTGGCTTTTTGGTCGTCCGAGGTCGCATTTCAAATTTTTAGTATCAATGAGGTCTCTTGACCCGTTATTCTCTGATCAACTCTGTTCCTTTTTGTTTGATTTTGTATTTAGTTAAGGGCATTATCGTCATTTTGCATTTTCGCTACCGATTTAAAGAAGTACACGCGGCTTCTCACAGTCCTACAATAATATTTTTGCTTTAAAAAAGGTAAATTTTTTATCACCACTCATCCCTATACTTTTCTCTCTCCTAAAATCTTATCTTCTAATCTAATCGGAAAAAATGGTACGATATTCTTGCAATCGAAGGGCCGTGGTTCGAACCTGTTGGAACAACATGAACCCCGAAAGATGGTTCTATGCCTGTCCAAGACAGGGTTGGACACTTTATTTTATTTTTTTTCAATATAAAATTTAATGGTGCTTTAGGTTAAATTTGTTGTTTCTAGTATAATGTTGGTTTAATAGTAATAGTTATTTTAGTTTAAAGTTTAATTTTGAAGTTTAAACAATAAAAAAGTGGTTTTAGTATCAGTTTAAGCTGCAAGAGATGCTAACATTTTGATTTTCGGTTTTAGGCATCTACATATCCATTCATTGAGAGGTACGATCCACCCATGTCAAGGAGAACAATGGGCGTGATTAGGTACCTGCAAAAAAACATCCACCAGCATGAGGCGGCATTACAAAAATGCCAAGCCGACCTCATTACTCAGACAGATTTAGCTGTCAACTCGGCTAACCAATAAATGGCTGCTCACTAAGCATGCCTAGCTGATCTCCTTCTTAAGAAGCAGAAAGTTTGCAGGCTGAGGAACTTTTGTGTTTTCTCTTGGATAGTGATCTTCGTTTTTCTATGTTTTATTTAGTAGGTTTAGAAACTGCATTGTTTTTTGCGTTTTGGTCGGGTTTAAGATGGTATGTAAATGGTAAGGCTTGTGTAGGAAGCCTTACTTTTGGTTGAATAGTAACCACTCATTAGTTGTTTGAATTTTATCCTTGTACAATTATTTTAATATATATGTATTTCTTTTGCTTTTGTACTTGTACTGTACTTCTTTTTTGGGTTAACTATTTGGTCCTTGCAAAAAAGAATGTGTTACATACATCCGTAAATAGACTAACATTATTCAAGTCAAAACTCATACAAGTAACATGATACAAGTGACTCCATCTTCAAGTCAAGAAAATCCATGTGATAAACAAACTAAAACTACAACATCTGACATACCAATTCAAGGTGGTATTTCACTATTGAATAGTCAATTTTCATGTGTAATGACATTAATTGACTTATTTAAATTCAACATAGTTCTGACTATGAACTTGCAACACTTTGTAGAAACGGGTTAAATGTTATTACATAGGAAAATGGATACTTTAAAACTCATTATCCCAAAGACTAACATGAGACGATTTCATAGATAATGCAAATGGATATATTTCCAAATGCATAAAATGTGTTAGTTTACAAAGTACAGAAACACAAATTGTTTAAAGAGACTAAACGTTGTCTAGGAATTACATATTAGGTGAAAAACATTGTTCATTAACACATATGACTTATAGTAAGGCCAATCTTGATGCATAAATCATCTTCCTTGTCCACTTTGGTTGTGAAGTCATACCCCAAGAACCAACATCCACTTGACTTCCAGATTCACACTGGACTACATTTACTTGAACTACATTATGACATTGAGAATTAGATGAAACCAGATTTGCTTGAACATGATTTTCATATTGTTCACCAGATGAATGAACATGACTTTCAGACTAACCACCAGTGGCTTGCACATAACTTCGAGATTGAGCATCAGTTTTACCTTCAACTTGGTTTTTTGCTTTAGTCTTCTTACTTTTAACCTGAGTCTTCTTCTTCGATGCAACATTTGGCTAAGAACATGAACATTTTTTTGATACTGACATCTACTGCCTTGACTTCTAGTTACACCTCCTTTCTCAAGACATGTTTTCTTGTTGTATCCAACATTTCCACAAATACCACAAACTACACTCCTACTATCTCTATCATTATCATCATTTTCAGTTAGCCCTAGCTCTTTTATTTCTTGGCTTACCCAATGGTTTATGATGTTTAGGTGAAAGAATGCTTGTGGGCTGATACACTTACACAGCGCGTTCAGGGTCAAAGGAATTTCCTTTTCGTCGAGCAAGTTTTTCAACACCCTAGGCAGTTAACCTAATCATTGTAGTGTAGTATTAGGGTAAGCCACGGGTATTGATATCGTTTTCTAGGGGAATATTAATGCTAGTGAGAAGTTACTACGCTAAGGTTGGGGTTGAGGAAGTTTATTTTTTTATCTTTTTTATATTTTTTTGGGAATGGAAAGGTACGAATCTCGGGGTTTGGATTTGGGGGTTGGTATTTCTACCGATTACTCTACTTATCCAATTATCTAATTAACTAAGCTAGGGGTAGTCTATATCTAATGTTGTGTGCTCGTATGATGATTAAAAATGTATTTACTTAGGTTTTATTACTCCCTAGTTATCTCCTATTGATGGTTGAATTGTCACGTCCTTATTCTTAACGCGTTGTGTCTCTAAGGTCGTAGGGTATGCGTTTATCCCTAACTCTTTAAAGCTACCAAAGGTTAATGACTACAAAATCTCTAAGGATTCATAAGCTTAACACTAAGGTATTCTTTGGATGTTTAGCCTACAATAACTCTAGGTGATTATAAACTAAGGTTCAACAAAGATTAATCAAGCATTAATAACACAACGAATGACCTATCGCAATACTAGGTCAATCACAATTAAGATAAGAGACAACCAATCAATATTCAATATCTAGGTTTCATATTACCTAAGCAAACACACAAATAAATTAGCCGGACATGGGGAACATGCAAGCATACACACAATCAATTGAAGACATAATTGAATCAATGAAGTAAAACACTTATCTTGATGTAAAATAGGGTATGGAACCTTAAAATACTGTACAAGACAACCTTGGTTCGGTTTAGGTTTTTACTCCACAAAACTACCCCTCTAAAACTGAAAAAATCGGATTCTATATATAGTGTTACAAACTGCGACGACGTCACTCTTTAATTGTGACGCCGTCGGGTCGCCGTCATTAAGTTTTCATCTTAGCCACGTTATCATTGTGACGACGTCACCTTATGCCCGTGACGCCGACGCCTTCAGTCTCTGACACCGTCTGGATCAAATCTAGGCCATCTGAGCTGCGACGCCCTACTCTTTTAAAACCTGATGCCGTCACTTGTAAATAAGCAATTTGGCTACTGAGTCGTCACAAAACATGTTCCGACGGCGTCACAAATAGAACCTGACGCCGTCCCCTTCAGTTCCAGCAGCCTGAGTGTCTCGATTCTTGACTTTGGCTATTTTCTTCGTATATTTGCGCCTTTTCGTCCGAATAAGTGTCACAGCAATTTGCCTTCAAGAGACCTAAAAAGTGAAAAGGAACGAAATTAAGTAGTAACGGATACAAAAGTGATCAATTAAGAGCTTAAATGACCCCTCAAAAAGGTACCTTTTAAATCCTTATCAAATATCCCTACACTTGGTATTTGCTTGTCCTCAAGCAAATGTGCTTTTAGCCAATTGATTTATAAATTAGGGGTCATGAAGCATTAGTTTAGAACAATCCACAACACATATAAGCCCCGCAAAAGTCATAACAAGCACATAAATTACATACTAGCACCTCACATGGGGTGTTTGGGTACTCACATCTCCAGGGTGTATATGAAATATAACAAGTTGGAAATGGAAGATAAACACTCATTAACCGGTCCTAGTACATAGATTACAATAGGCTTGAGACTAGATCAAACCTCCATCGCTTAGGCGTAAGCACCTAGGAAAGACTATCCAAGAGGTCTTTTAAAGATTTGTAACGTTAGGCTTACGGTAGGGAAATAAAGGGTTTGGTGGGATAGGCGATTTAGTGGTGGCAAGTCAAAAATCTTTATGTTACAAGCATGCAAAGAATGGCATTGCTAAGCCAAGACTCGACACTCTAAACTCTAGATAACTGAAATAAACAAACATAAATTTAAAGAGAGATGTAGGATGGTAGCCCGTATGTTTTTTTTTTCATTTTTTTTTCACACTCTATTTTTTTCTTTTTCTCTTTATTTCTATTTTTTTTCGATTTTTTTTCCATACACTTTTACTCTACCATCCTCTACGATAACATCAAAATAGTAAGGATTTATAGGCACATCCTTACACTTGAGTTTTTATTACTCTAACACTAATTTGACCCGAATTGAAAAGATCAAAACACTTAATGTACATTATTACGCAAATAAAGGGAATTTGAATTTAACGTTCCCTTCCCGTCATTTCATAAAATTTAACTTTTCCCATGAGTCCCAATCGTCCGAAAACTGTGTACAAAGGATATGACTCGACTTAGCAACTTATGCAAGCAACTAGATAATTGAACTAAGGGTTTAGTGTGATAACAATACTGCACTAAAAGTGAGTGCGTACAAAGTAGGCTAAGGCGATTTGGGTGTACATTTGGGGGTGGATTGTAAACAATGCTCTTCATTGATATTTCGGAAAACTGAAACATCACGAGAACCGCTAAAAGGATAGGCTCTGAGGGGTTAACTAGGGGGTATCATGTACTAAAGATGAGTACAACGCAAGGGTGTGGGGGAATTACTCAACCGATGTGGAAGAAGTAATTATATTACAGGTATCAAACAAGGGTTATCCTAATGCCTCTTATCATTTAGTTATTCCTAACTACACAAGTGTAGTCTTACTAGCGATCTCGGAATGCATCACAAAACAAGTTCTAGAATCTATTATACTACCGGTTCACACTCTAAGCATCAAAGATGAATGCTTTAATTCCTACAAATCTAAGGGCGATCCCCACATTTTGGGTGGAATTTAAGTGGTAAAGGGTTTTTGTGCTAGTCATATAACTTCTTATCCATGAGACGCTTTATTAAGACTAATGGCCCACTCCTATATGTCACGAAAAATTTTAAATTTGGTGCCAAAATTACCCTAACCGATATTTCTCATGGTTTATTACACAAATGAAATTGGACAAAGCAAATAGTCAAGGATAAGCATAGTTTCAAAGTTCTCGTTTTATTTTCCCTCCCTACACTTAAACTGAACATTGTCCCCAATGTTCCCCGAAAGTATCAAAGTTATGATAATGGAAGGTAATTAAAAACGAAAGAAACTAGTACTCCCTTGATTAGCTCGGTAGGATCCGTGTGAAGTGGTGGTTAAATCGTTCTTCAAGAAGAATGTTTGCGTGAAAAGCTCCTTCTCATCTTATGTATCTTCTTCTTGATAAATTAAACCTGCACAATTGAAGAAAACAAACGAAACCTTCGCGTAAAATCGGCGGTAAGAATATATATATATGACTCAACTAAATTAGGATATAATGCTTGTTGAATGGATGTTTATAGATTTTCTGGAAAATTCCAAAAATTTATAAGTAGCTCAGAAAACGAGAAAAAGTAGTAAGCTGTTTCTGCTCCTCCTGACGCCGTCAGGTTACGATCCTGACGCCATCAGGTTATCCTGACAGAAACTGGTCTGCGATTTTCTGGAAAAAATTCTGAAAATTTTTTATCTTTAAAATCTGGAAAAATTTCCCGCAAAACATTCTCTATGACTCGATACAAGCATTTGACTCGATAAAACATACATGTATATTTTTCAAATAATTGTAATTCTCATGTTCACGTTTCTTTTGAAAACGTGTGTAATCCTCCTTACACTTATCCCTTATGTAAAATACCTTTATATGTAATTAAGACGAGGTTAAAGACAAAATAAAGCATTTTTACAAATTTAAACATGTAACACCCCAACCCGACAAGGGTAAAGATATCACAAATACAGTTTCATATCAGAACTTTAAGTACTATACAAAAGCGGAAGTCTTTACAAAATTTTCAAAAGAAAACATAAATAACTTAATAACCAAAATAATTCTAAGATCTCTATGGTCAAATCTTAGTATAATCAGAACTTATCATGGCAGGTCAAATATAAGCAGATACGAACACCAACGGATAATCAAAGTTCACGAATTAACTGAACAATTATACATAATGAACTTACAGAACAATCAATTATACACTAGCATAATCATCATACAGATCAACAAGGTCACATAACGGTAAACTAACATAAAATCAGATGAAAACATGCGAATCACATTTAAGCATATTAATCATATCCTAGCATGGCAAACGGTAGTCACATAAACATGTCAAAGCATAAACACATTCAATAAACATATCATAACTCAGTATGTAAATGGAAACATTGACAAATACGGAATCATAAACAGAATATCTAACACAGAAATAACAGATACATATTTAGTTAAACTACCACGAGCCCAGAACATATCATATCAGAAGTAACTTCCTTATTCGGAGGGGTGACCTCGGAATACCTTATATAATATGAGGGGAGACCTCAATAACAAATGGAGTAGCTAGCTCCCAGAATTTGTGAAGACGCGTATTGCACACGACATCATTCACCAGACAAATCATATCAGATAACAGATCAGATCTAGGATGCATCCATACGCCCCACAGACAGATATTGGTCATATAACATAACTTGAGCTCATAACAGATAACAGATAAGAGACGTGGCAGAACATCACTCTACTGCCCTAGAGTCATGTCAGAGGTGCATCACTGACACGGACATGGAACCCCCATGCCTAGCGAAATAGTGGCTCGAGTGTCAAACTAACTTAAGTCAAACAAATTGTCATAAATGACACAGATCATAATCAAACACAAAGTTCAACAGATGACATATCAGATAACTCATATCATAAGGTTCATATTCAAATATTCAGAGGTCAGAAGTTCATATCCCAGTCACAAATCATACATTCATAATCAGAAGTTCATAATCTGATGTTCATAATCAGAAGTTCATAATCAGAAGTTCATAATCAAACATAGCAAGGTTCAACAAATGTGCATATCAGAGTTTTCATAACATACAGTTCAAATCAGATATTGCATGGTTCAATAAAACAGAAGGTTCAGATAAGCAACAGATCAAACAAACAGAAGGGTTCATAGAAATGGCATAGGAAATCCTAATAAGCATAAGAGAAAGGCCAAAGAAAGGAAATCATGAGAAACCTTTACTAAAAAGGTCAGAATATCTGTACCTTAACGCAAATGAGAAAAAAGCAAACGAATGAATGAACACGAAGATACAACGTCGCGTCTCCTTCAACGAATCTTTGTAGCGTGTATAGGAGAGGAAAAACATAGACCAAAACCAACAAAGCAAACCCTTGTGAGCACAAGGATCATGACAGCAGCAAGAGCACCAAACCCACGATCAAAACCAACCAGTACCCGTACCAAGCATGTGCTTTAGCAGCCTTGAAAAGCACCATTCGAACCTTACCTTAGACTGCTTGTGTCGACAGGAAACTGGAGAAGAAGGAGGGATGCCGTCACTTTTATGTGGAACTAGGGTTTCAATTTTGTGTTTTGTGTTTGTATATATACTATGCACCGATCGGTTCATGATGGGTGGGCTTTTTGTGTGTTCTCGGCTTGCAAACCCAACCGGCTCACAACCCAACTTAGCGAGACCATGGGCTCACGTTGGACTCTCTCTCGGCTCACAAAACCAATGAGGCCCGACGTGAAAGTTGGCAACCGGCTCCCAAAAGAAACAAGACCCCAGGCTCGTCTTGCAAAAGAAAACGACCAAATAACTTATATGTGTGACTTTTAATTTTTCTGTCGTACCAAAGTCGGTTATTTAATATACTCGCGTTAGGTTTTTAAATATTCATAAGTTAGGTTTTTAGTTTCATTAAATGAACGTTAACATATTTTACGTATTTTATAATTTTGATTTTAAAAGGGTAAAATAGTCTTTTGATATGCGTTTATATTTTTAGGGTTTTACAACTCTCCCCTTCTAAAAAGAAAATTTCGTCCTCGAAATTGGACAAGACGGAACAGAACAGCAAACAAATCGGATTTCAGAGTTTCAAGGAGTATATGACAAACGCTAAACTTATCTCGGAACAAACGGATTTCTTATCAGAATATTCAAACTCATACTTTTCGGAAATCAAACCAATAATCAAATACTTATAACAGATAATTATATACTTATCAAAGTAATGGCAGAAAACAGATGAGATGCAGAAAATCAAACAACACGCTCTAACTTATTCAGATCTCTAATGATGAGAACAAACATATACATAGACAGAATGAATCCTAACGATCTCACTAGTCGCAGATAATCAAACTAAAAGGATCTAATGTCCCTCAAACACTTCACGAAAAATCCTATGACCACAATAAAGGTACACGGAGACGTACACATTTAGAGCAAACATAGCAATCCATAGTTTCACACGAATCATAACGATTTCGGATTCCAAGTGTACAAAACTTATATATCACAGTTGTCAATGAGAATCTCGCAAAGAGGTACAAAATTTCAATCGAACATAAGGAGTGACAAATAACAGATACAAGTCAAGGTCCATTCACGTATCAACCACATGCATTTCCCCAGACGTCATATGATTTCAATAAGTTCAAATTATATGATCTCGGTATTATCACGTTGATCAGGCGTCATAATACTTGCATCACATAACAAGTCCTCATTATCATCATATTCTGTCTCGGGTCATGACAACCCACATAATTAATATCAGAACAAAACAGATAACATATAGATAACAAGTAACATACCAAAACAGACCAGATGCACATTCATGCAGCATATAACACATCAGACAACTTACCATATTACCAACAAACGAGGCCACCAACTTGCATAAAACGGCTCCTCATGACTCATTACTGACGATCCAGAAAGAAAAGCTGAGATATACCAGAATGCTAAACGATAAAACTTCACGATTCACACCGAGTTCCGAACAAATCAAAGAAAAGCAATACGGATCAGAATCACTTAACAGAATATCAACCGTCTCAAAACGCGTGACAAACGATTCAGAGTAACACACGTCGCGCCCAAATCATATGAAGTAGATGAACCTTCCCAGCCACCGGTTGAATAATGTTTTCGTCGTTGCGTCTTTGGTTGATTCGTCCAGCTTCCTCCAGCAGCATCCTGATGTCTCCAGCAGCACGGCATTCGAGTGTAGCTTCTGCTTCACGAACCTCTCCAGCTCAGGGACTGTTGCAGCAACGCAGGGTCGGCATCATCTTCTTTGGCTCCACGGGTAGTCTCCATCTAACGATCGACAAACGGACGAGCGAAAACAAAATAACAAAATTCGATGCGAAAAGAGGAGGGCCAAATCAGTGAAGACAAAAGAATATCGAAGTCAAATCTGAACGACAATCAGAAGGAATCGAAAGATATTTGAACAGATGGAAGCCTAATGTCTACCCAATCCTCACAGGTCATAGCCTAAGCTCTAAGGGTCCTAAAACCTAGAGCTCTGATACCATAAATTGTAACACCCTAACCCGACAAGGGTAAAGATATCACAAATACAGTTTCATATCAGAACTTTAAGTACTATACAAAAGCGGAAGTCTTTACAAAATTTTCAAAAGAAAACATAAATAACTTAATAACCAAAATAATTCTAAGATCTCTATGGTCAAATCTTAGTATAATCAGAACTTATCATGGCAGGTCATATATAAGCAGATACGAACACCAACGGATAATCAAAGTTCACGAATTAACTGAACAATTATACATAATGAACTTACAGAACAATCAATTATACACTAGCATAATCATCATACAGATCAACAAGGTCACATAACGGTAAACTAACATAAAATCAGATGACAACATGCGAATCACATTTAAGCATATTAATCATATCCTAGAATGGCAAACGGTAGTCACATAAACATGTCAAAGCATAAACACATTCAATAAACATATCATAACTCAGTATGTAAATGGAAACATTGACAAATACGGAATCATAAACAGAATATCTAACACAGAAATAACAGATACAGATTTAGTTAAACTACCACGAGCCCAGAACATATCATATCAGAAGTAACTTCCTTATTCGGAGGGGTGACCTCGGAATACCTTATATAATATGAGGGGAGATCTCAATAACAAATGGAGTAGCTAGCTCCCAGAATTTGTGAAGACGCGTATTGCACACGACATCATTCACCAGACAAATCATATCAGATAACAGATCAGATCTAGGATGCATCCATACGCCCCACAGACAGATATTGGTCATATAACATAACTTGAGCTCATAACAGATAACAGATAAGGGACGTGGCAGAACATCACTCTACTGCCCTAGAGTCATGTCAGAGGTGCATCACTGACACGGACATGGAACCCCCATGCCTAGTGAAATAGTGGCTCGAGTGTTAAACTAACTTAAGTCAAACAAATTGTCATAAATGACACAGATCATAATCAAACACAAAGTTCAACAGATGACATATCAGATAACTCATATCATAAGGTTCATATTCAAATATTCAGAGGTCAGAAGTTCATATCCCAGTCACAAATCATACATTCATAATCAGAAGTTCATAATCTGATGTTCATAATCAGAAGTTCATAATCAGAAGTTCATAATCAAACATAGCAAGGTTCAACAAATGTGCATATCAGAGTTTTCATAACATACAGTTCAAATCAGATATTGCATGGTTCAATAAAACAGAAGGTTCAGATAAGCAACAGATCAAACAAACAGAAGGGTTCATAGCAATGGCATAGGAAATCCTAATAAGCATAAGAGAAAGGCCAAAGAAAGGAAATCATGAGAAACCTTTACTAAAAAGGTCAGAATATCTGTACCTTAACGCAAATGAGAAAAAAGCAAACGAATGAATGAACACGAAGATACAACGTCGCGTCTCCTTCAACGAATCTTTGTAGCGTGTATAGGAGAGGAAAAACATAGACCAAAACCAACAAAGCAAACCCTTGTGAGCACAAGGATCACGACAGCAGCAAGAGCACCAAACCCACGATCAAAACCAACCAGTACCCGTACCAAGCATGTGCTTTAGCAGCCTTGAAAAGCACCATTCGAACCTTACCTTGGACTGCTTGTGTTGACAGGAAACTGGAGAAGAAGGAGGGATGCCGTCACTTTTATGTGGTACTAGGGTTTCAATTTTGTGTTTTGTGTTTGTATATATACTATGCACCGATCGGTTCATGATGGGTGGGCTTTTTGTGTGTTCTCGGCTTGCAAACCCAACCGGCTCACAACCCAACTTAGCGAGACCATGGGCTCACGTTGGACTCTCTCTCGGTTCACAAAACTAATGAGGCCCGACGTGAAAGTTGGCAACCGGCTCCCAAAAGAAACAAGACCCAAGGCTCGTCTTGCAAAAGAAAACGACCAAATAACTTATATGTGTGACTTTTAATTTTTCTGTCGTACCAAAGTCGGTTATTTAATATACTCGCGTTAGGTTTTTAAATATTCATAAGTTAGGTTTTTAGTTTCATTAAATGAACGTTAACATATTTTACGTATTTTATAATTTTGATTTTAAAAGGGTAAAATAGTCTTTTGATATGCGTTTATATTTTTAGGGTTTTACAAAACATGAGAATAAACAATTAATAAAAGATACACGACACAAACAAGCAAACAATTAAGCATGGGTTGCCTCCCACGAAGCGCTTGTTTTTGTTCGAGTCACGAGCTTGACTCTACCCTTATTTAACGGATAAAGGGGAAGTTTTTTCTACACTTAAGCTTAAGTGCTGGTGATAGTAACGATACACACCCTTAGGGTGGAAATTTTCTATGTGAGGAGAGGGTGATGGATGATTTATATGCTCAAAGGGGTGTGCTCCATTCATTCTAACCTTACCGAATTTTATGGGTGTAGCGGGTGAATCAAATCTCTTTCCTAAAAATGGATCATCTTCTATCAACTTCAAAAGATTCTTAGTTAAGGATCCATCTTGACCTAATAAACCTAGTTTAAACCCATAATGTTTCTTGTTATCAACCATGAATGGGTGATATAAGTGTGTAAGGTCATGGGTTACTCCTATATTAGCTTCCACTCTACATGGCCTAGAGTCTACCACCTTTATCGAGCAACTACCCAGACTATTTATTTTGATGGGTGGATTGGGGCCTAATTCAATTCCAAGATTCACATCTAAAGACGGAAAATTGGATAAGGTTTTTGGTTGGGCTCCGGTTCATAAAAATTAGAAACTTCCCTAGGACTAAGAGAGAGGTCATGACAACAAGCATCTAAACCTACATTCTCTAGTGGCGTTTTGTTAGAGGTGGAAATTTGTGCCCAAAATCAAAAAAACGGGCTAAATGGGCAAACTTTTAAAAGATTTGGGCACATTTGGGCCCCCTCCTTTTTTTGAAATGGGCATGTATTGCCCATTTAGAAGTTAAATGGGCATAATGGGCACATGTTTTTCTCGAGCATTAGATTTTTTTTAAAGAAAAACTTATATTTAATTTTTTAAAGATAACTAAGGTGTTACGTTTGAGGAATTTATTTCGTCGTTTTGGATCTTTTTAAAAGCGCTTCGTATAACATGAGCCCGTTTGGCCCATGCCCATTTAGCCCGTGCCCGTTTAGCCCGCGCCCATTTGACCCATAGCCCATTTGGCCCGTAGCCCGTGCCCGCCCGACCCGCCCGTTTTGCCACCTCTACGTTTGGTCCAAAAGTTCTATATCAATCGGGGTTCCTATAGTCTCTTCTACTTCTTCCGGGTAAGTTATAGGCAATGTGTGTTCCTCAAGTGGTGGTAGGGCTTGTGGGCATGGAGTTTCCACCTCATTCTCCATTATATCTAGATCTCCTAAATGTTCATCATGTGTTTTAGTATGATCTAACCCAAATACACTCCTAAGTATCTCAAATCCTTCTTTAGCCATTTCAAATTCTTGGTCTGATTCATAAGAATCATTCTCAAAAATTTGATCACTATATTCTATTTGCCTAAAGGATTCCTCACGCGTGTCATATGTTTTGGTGAAATCTATCCCACGCATGCAACTAGGTAGTTCAACTATAACCATCTCACAATCTTATTCGGGTTTAGGTTCCATGTTCTTAAAAACTAGGTCTTTTTGATCATGATGCCTAAGGTTGGATAAATCCTCCTTATCCATTTCCTCAAGTTGTGACAACTGATGGTTTATGCTTAGGAGGCTTTTCTTAAAAATTTTCCAGAGGGTCTCACTAAAAGGAGTTGATTCTAACAATGATCGTTGAATAGAAGCCACACAAGCACAAAATTTATCAAATCCATCCAACCTTACACCCGTCTCCTTTTGGATATCTCTAAGATCACTCACAAATTCATTAGAACAATAAAAAGCAATCCAATCTAGGAAATTCAATTGTTCCTCATTTGTTAATGATTCAAATGCAACTTCACTTGCCATAGCGACAAATGAAAAGGGTTTTACGAACACAAACACAAAGAAGGAGATAGACTACAAGGAAGCTAAAAATGAGAAAAAAAAATTACTTGATAGGAATCAAGCAAGGGAACCTAAACGAGGTGGAAATCTAACTAACTATTCTATTCCCCGGCAGCGGCGCCAAAAACTTGATACGCTTACACAGCGCGTTCGGGGTCAAAGGAACTTCCTTTTCGTCGAGCAAGTTTTTCAACACCCTAGGCAGTGAACCTAATCGTTTTAGTGTAGTATTAGGGTAAGCCACGGGTATTAATATCGTTCTCTAGGGGAATAGGATTGCTAGTGAGAAGTTACTACGCTAAGGTTGGGGTTGAGGAAGATTATTTTTTATCTTTTTTATATTTTTTTGGGAATGGAAAGGTACGAATCTCGGGGTTTGGATTTGGGGGTTGGTATTTCTACCTATTACTCTAATTATCTAATTATCTAATTAACTAAGCTAGGGGTAGTCTATGTCTATTGTTGTGTGCTCGTATGATGATTAAAAATGTATTTACTTAGGTTTTATTACTCCCTAGTTATCTCCTATTGATGGTTGAATTTTCACGTCCTTATTCTTAACACGTTGTGTCTCTAAGGTCGTAGGGTATGCGTTTATCCCTAACTCTTTGAAGATACCAAAGGTTAATGACTACAAAATCTCTAGGATTCATAAACTTAACACTAAGGTATTCTTTGGGTGTTTAGCCTACAATAACTCTAGGTGATTATAAACTAAGGTTCAACAAAGATTAATCAAGCATTAATAACACAACGAATGACCTATCGCAATACTAGGTCAATCACAATTAAGATAAGAGACAAACAATCAATATTCAATAACTGGGTTTCATATTACCTAAGCAAACACACAAATAAATTAGCCGGGCATGGAGAACATGTAAGCATACAAACAATCAATTGAAGACATAATTGAATCAATGAAGTAAAACACTTATCTTGATGTAAAATAGGGTATGGAACCCTAAAATACTATACAAGACAGCCTTGGTTTGGTTTAGGTTTCTACGCCACAAAACTACCCCTCTAAAACTGAAAAATTCGGATTCTATATATAGTGTTACAAACTGCGACGGCGTCACTCTTTAATTGTGACGCCGTCGGGTCGCCGTCATTAAGTTTTCGTCTTGGCCACGTTATCATTGTGACGACGTCACCTTATGCCCGTGACGCCGTCGCCTTCAGTCTCTGACGCCGTCTGGATCAAATATAGGCCGTCTGAGCTGCGACGCCCTACTCTTTTAAAACCTGATGCCGTCACTTGTAAATAAGCAATTTGGCTACTGATTCGTCACAAAACATGTTCCGACGGCGTCACAAATAGAACCTGACGCCGTCCCCTTCAGTTCCAGCAGCCTGAGTGTCTCGATTCTTGACTTTGGCCATTTTCTTCGTATATTCGCGCCTTTTCATCTGAATAAGTGTCATTCCAGCAATTTGCCTTCAAGAGACCTAAAAAGTGAAAAGGAACGAAATTAAGTAGTAACGGATACAAAAGTGATCAATTAAGGGCTTAAATGACCCCTCAAAAAGGTACCTTTTAAATCCTTATCATGGGCACATTTGACTTTTCCCAATGTTGTGACCATTTATGGGTTGGATGGTGTGTTTGTAACTTTCTTGCAAGTCTTAAGAAAGTAACATGGATGACCCCATTATTCTATAGATCCTACTTCCATTCCATTGAAGCTCATATACCGACTAGAATCAACAACATGTTTACATGACATACTTGTAAGCTCACATCTTCTACAAGAACAAGCCCTAGCTTCAATATTCACAAGACACTTATCTCCCCATCCACTAACCTGATAGTTATCTCCTTCAATCCATAATACACTGTACTTATAAGCCTCTTTCTTAATCAATTATAATATGTGTAAAACCCTAAAATCTCAAATCGCGTGAAATGACAATTTTGCCCTCCAACTTAAAATTTTACCAACTCGGAAAACACGTCAACATTAATTAACAAGTTATATGATTAATAATACTTTCACATTATGAGAATAATAAACTTATGTTATACAATAAAGAACTTGAATAATTAAAATTCTAAGTAACTTTAAACCTTACATATTGTACACAACTAATCTAGACTTGAATAAGGACTAAATACATGATAGAATTGTTAAATTGGAAAGTTGAGAAATTCTCTCTTGGACTCCATATTGGCTGGCCATTCAAGGCCTAAAAATCCTCCCCATATCAATTTTATTTATCACAATTATCACATTACATTCATTTCAAAAATACCTAGAAAACCCTAGCTCTTTCTTCTTCCTTTCTAAGTGGCGGCAACCATTTTCTTTTCACCATTCCATACGAAATTCTTCAAACCAAGGTGTTCTTAGAAGACTCTTGATCGTGGGTAATCGTTTGGTGGACGTAGTATTGGTGTTTGATTCGATTTGGAAGCTTGTACGTGGGGGTTTAAAGGTGTACGTGGGTAATTATTTGGCCAAGGGAGTATTGGTTGGTTTTGTGGTTTGATTCTTGTCTCTTGTCTCGTGTACGCATCAAGGGTAACGTATCACCACCTTGAATCTTTTCTTCCTTGTTCCTTTTATTCAATTCGTGGCCTTCTTGATAATTAGGGCTTGTAACTTGTAAAAAGATCACATAAAATCATAAGATATATAACACATAAAATGATTAAACCATGAATCTTGATCAATATGTATAAGAATGATATATGACATGTAATATGATTTTGAAACTGATTTTGAGTCTTCTTTATGTCGATTTATATTGAGGTTAAAAAAGGGTTTAATGATCTTTTGATTACATGTTTTCGTATATGAATAATGGACTTGTTAACAAGGATTACGAGAGTGTTTTTGAATTAATCATGGGGCGTACATATGGTCTTGATTAGGGGCTGATTCGAATTGATTTTTATATCACATTAGGTGTCTTGTAATCTTGTATTAATCGAGCTAACATGTTTAAAACGGATTCGTTAATCGTAACGTAAAACTAGGGTTTGTAATTCATGATTATATAAAGTTAAGGGGTTGTTTGGTAAATTGTGAAACTTAATGGATTAACATGTTAAAATACTAACTAAATGGATTAAATGAGTAAAATGGATAAACTTACTATATTTACACTTTTAACCCTATACTTTGCAATATTGACATTTTAAACCCTAAACTTTTGTAACTTGTCATAAATGATCTTTAAAGCATTATAATACTCATTTTCATAAAATAACTTGAGATAAGTAACTAAACCTACTAAATATGGAAACCTGCTAAATATGGAAACCTGCTAAATATGGAAACCTGCTATTTTTAGAAAGTTACTAATTATGGAAATCTGCTAATTCTGGAAAGTTACTAAAAATAGAAACCTGCCTAAAATAGAAAGTTTCCTAAAATAGAAAGTTACTTAAAATGGAAAGATTACTAAAACGGGAAACTTGCTAAAAATGGAAAGCCGTCTTAAAACAAGTGTTTCGGATTCTTATAGAGCGTTATCTAATTCATATAGGTTCCGGGCGGCGTGATTGATCTCATTTCTTGATTTTACTTTCTTGGTTTGCTTGCTTCGAATAAGGTACAGATATTCTGACCTTTCTCATAAGGTTTCTCATGATCTCTTTGCATTTTTGATCTCTTGCCATAATTGATATTGAACCTTTGCTTTGCTATTTGAACCATTGATATTGACCCTTGCTATTTGAACCTTTGATATTGATCCTTGGATATTGAACCATTGATATTGAACCATTGATATTGAACTATTGATTGAAATTGTGAACTGCTAATATTGGACATTGATATTGATTGAACTCTATATTGTACACTTTGACCTGTCAGTTGATACCCGAGCCATTAACTAGGCATGGGGGTTCCATGTCCGTGTCATTGATGCACCAATGGCATGACTCCAGTGTGGATGAGTGATGTTCCACACCGTCCCCATATTTGTATTGATTATGCGCGCTTTGGATATATTGTATGGCCACTATTTGTTTTGCAGGGGGCGTATGGATGCATCCTAGATTTGTATTTGTTTTGTATTGATATATATGGTTTGGTGATGTGGTTGGTGTGTGCAATACACCCCCTCACATTTTGGGAGCTGATCACTCCATTGGCTACTCGAGGACTCCCCTCATATTGGTTTGGTATTCCGAGGTCACCCCTCCGAATACAATGGTTACTACATGATATTGACATATGATTTGATTTGGTTTGTTTTGTTGGCTCGTGGTGGAAAACTGACCTTCCTTTCCTTTGTTCTTTTGCCTACTCTATAGTGCTTCATATCATTCATATCTTATTTAACCAGCCTTTGATTCTATATTTGCTTTTGTATTGCTATATCTGTTCACTGGGCTTTTTAAGCTCAGCCGCATTTCTTTTCCTGCGGCAGGTTATTAAGCTAGGAGCTGGGGCTTATCTTGGGGATTGAGAGTAGGATGCTTTCGAGGATTTGCTTTAGTTATCCTAGACTTTGATTACCATTGTTATTTTGATTTGGAGACTTAGACTTTGTATCGTTTCTTTTCCTTTGGGACATCTTTTGGAACTTTTGTATTGATCAAGTCATGTTGACTTGTTACTCTTTTGATTATTATTATAAGACTTCCGCTTGCATGGTTTATGTGTATTGTTCTGATTTGACTCCATAAATGTGATACTTCTACCCTTATCGGGTTGGGGTGTTACAATTATGGTATCAGAGCCCAGGTTTACGACTTGTAATCAGGACCTGTGACATATGGACCCTAAGCGTTAACCTGTAGAGCTTAAGTTTTGATTTGGTGAGGTTTGGGTAGAATTCTAGGTTCATTATCGTCATTTCCGTTCATGCTCTTCATCCTATTTTCCTAACTTTTGCTAATCGTTTTATGAACTCTTCAGATGGTCCAAACTCGTAGAAATGGTGACGACAACGGGGATGGAAATCCTAACTTCGAAGCTATGATCGCACGCGCTTTAGCCACTGCTATGCCCGGGATAGTGGCTGCCATCACTGAGAATGTTAGGAGTGGTGCTAGTTCTTCGGGTGGGGGAAATGGTGGAGGTGATAACCCACCCACACCTATTCATGTTTGGATAGAGCGCTTTAACAAGCTTAAGCCTCTTCCTTTTCGTTCGGCAGCTTCCACTAATGAGGCGGAGGATTGGATAACACATATGGAGAAACTCTTTAATGTGCTGGGTTGTGGGGATGAAGTGAAAACCCGGCTTGCTACTTTCAAGTTTGAGGGTGACGCCTTAAACTGGTGGAAAGCCTATATCTTGACCAAGGAAGAGAACTTCGTTGATACTTGTGCCTGGGCTACTTTCAGAGAAATCTTCTATAAGCAGTATTTCCCTGAGTCGGAACAGCAGCGGTACGAAAGGGAGTATGAGACCATACACCAGCTAGAGAAGGAAAATTCTCATGAGTACATGCAGCGATTCATGAGGATGGTTGGGTTTGTGGGTGCTGTAGTTGCTGGGGATGCTCGTCGGCAGGCTAGAAAGTTTAAATGGGGGCTAAAGAAGTGGGTGCTAGATAGGATGATCAACCATCAGTATACGGAAGTGGCTGCAGTTGCGAATGATGCCCGCAACATTGAGTTGTTACATGAGGAGCAGGGATACAATAAGCGGAACAGAGATGGGGACCGTATTAATACTCGGGGTCGTCAGGACCATGCCCAGGATTCCAAGGGGCGTCAGGACTACAGTTCCGATCAGAGGGGTCGCCAGGACCAGGTTCAGAGTGTTAGAGGTCGTTATGACCGTGGCTATGATTCTAGGCAGCAGGGTAATCAGAGGAGATTTGATAGGTCAGGTGATGATCGTAGGGGTCAGAGTGGCAGTTTTCAGAGACAGCAGCGGGATCAGTCATCTCGCAGCACTTATCAGGATCGTTCAGCGACAGCTTCTTCTCAGAGGAGGACTTCTGAGGTGCTACCTCCTCCTCCCAAGTGTGTTACGTGTGGTAAGCCGCATCCAGGTGTTTGCCGTAGGATTACTGGGGGTTGTTATCATTGTGGAGAGACAGATCATAGGGTGAAGGACTGTCCCAAGCAGGCATCGGTTACTCCTTCGAACTACATCAAACCACCTCCCACCACTGGACGTGTGTATTCGGTTACTCGAGATCAGGCAGACAAGGCGTCAGGTACTATTACTGGTACCATTTATTTTGGTGATTCTACTGCTTTTGTTTTGTTTGATACTGGCGCGACACATTCTATCGTATCGAAAAATTTTGCTAAGAAACTCAAATTACCTCCAACACCACTAATGAATCCTCTATCTATATCGACCCCTATGAAAAGTCATGTGCTCATTAATCATGAGTATGTGGACTGTCCTCTACGTTTCAATGATGGTATTCGTTCGGCTAATCTTCTTCCTTTGGATATGTCTGATTTTGATATTATTTTGGGTATGGACTGGTTGGCCTTGCATAAGGCTACTATTGATTGTCATGCTCGTAATGTTATCTTCGGTAATGTTCATCGTCCTGATTTTGTATACCATGGTGCTCAACCACTTAAGTCGGTTAAGATCATCTCGGCTATGAAAGCTCGCACTCTCATTTCTCATGGTTGCCTTGGTTTTCTGGCATTCATCAAAGATACTTCTTCAGAAATTCCGACTATTGAAAGTCTTTCTATTGTGCGCGAATTTGCTGACGTTTTCCCTAATGAACTTCCTGGCATTCCTCCGGCTAGGGAAGTTGAATTTGGTATTGATTTGATTCCTGGTGCTGAACCTATATCCAAAGCTCCTTATCGTATGGCGCCGATTGAATTGAAAGAGTTGAAAGAGCAGTTGCAAGAACTTTTGGAGAACGGCTTTATTAGACCCAGCGTCTCACCTTGGGGTGCACCGGTGTTGTTTGTTAAGAAGAAAGATGGGAGTATGAGGTTGTGTATCGACTACCGTGAGCTGAACCGTATTACTATCCGTAACCGTTACCCTCTTCCTCGCATCGATGATTTGTTTGACCAATTGCAGGGCGCCAAATTCTTCTCTAAGATTGATCTGAGGTCTGGTTATCATCAATTACGTGTGAAGGAACAAGATGTTCCTAAGACCGCGTTTCGTACTCGCTATGGCCATTATGAGTTTCTGGTTATGCCATTTGGTTTGAATAACGCGCCTGCCGTCTTTATGGATCTTATGAATCATGTTTTCCACGAGTACCTTGATAAGTTTGTAATCGTCTTCATCGATGACATCCTTGTGTATTCTAAGAGTGAGGCCGAGCACGAGCAGCATCTTCGTATCGTATTGGAGATTCTTCGACAGCAGAAGTTGTATGCGAAATTTTCTAAGTGTGAATTCTGGCTGAGCCAAGTTGCTTTTCTTGGTCACGTTGTGTCTGCTGATGGTATCAAGATGGACACATCTAAAGTAGAGGCTATCACAAAATGGCCGAGACCTACTACTGTGACGGAGATTAGGAGTTTTCTGGGGCTTGCTGGTTATTACCGTCGTTTTGTTGAGGGTTTCTCTAAATTGGCGTTACCTTTGACGCAATTGATGAGGAAAGGAGAAAAGTTTGAATGGACGGAGGAGGTGAACAGAGTTTTGAGGAGTTGAAACGAAGGTTAGTTACTGCACCTGTTTTGACACTTCCATCAGGTTCTGGAGGTTTTCAGATTTATAGCGACGCATCGAAGAAAGGTTTGGGTTGTGTATTGATGCAGCACGGTAAGGTGATTGCCTATGCTTCGAGGCAGTTGAAATCGTATGAAGAGAATTACCCTACGCATGATTTAGAGTTGGCTGCAGTTGTTTTTGCCTTAAAGATTTGGAGGCATTACTTGTATGGTGAATCGTGTGATATCTTTACTGACCACAAAAGTTTAAAGTATATATTCACACAAAAGGAGCTCAATATGAGACAGCGGAGATGGCTAGAGCTTCTTAAGGATTACGACACGAACATTCAGTACCATCCTGGTAAGGCTAATGTGGTTGCGGATGCACTAAGCCGAAAGTCGGGTATGATTGCTAGTTTGGAGATTGAACCCAGGGTTCTTCATGATCTTGAGCTTATGGATGTGGAATTGTGCTTCCGAGGTCATGATGGTTATTGGGCTAGTATGAAGGTAGAGTCCAACATCATTTTGCGGATCAAGGAAGCTCAGAAAGATGATGGTGAGCTTTGGTCTATTGTTCAGAATATGGAGGAGGGGAAACAATCGGAGTTTCGGGTTGATAGTTCTGGTGTGGTATGGTTTGGTGATCGGCTTTGTGTTCCTAATTATCCTGATTTGCGTGAGACGGTGTTGTCTGAGGCTCACAGTTCTCCATTCACTATTCATCCGGGTTCTACTAAGATGTACCGAGATCTTAAGCAGCATTTCTGGTGGAGTGGCATGAAACAGGATGTGGCTTTGTACGTTTCTAGGTGTATGACTTGTCAGCAGGTCAAGATAGAGCATCAACGAGCTAGTGGTCTACTTCAGCCTTTGGAGATTCCTACTTGGAAGTGGGAAGAGATTACTATGGATTTTGTCACCGGTTTGCCTCTCACTCGTAAAAGACATGATGCGATTTGGGTGGTCGTTGATCGGCTAACCAAGTCTGCTCATTTCTTACCCATTCGTACTGGAGATAGTGTTAGTAAGTTGGCCGAGATCTTTCAGCAGGAAATCGTTCGTCTTCATGGTACTCCCACAGCGATTGTGTCAGATAGAGATCCTCGTTTCACGTCTCGTTTTTGGAAGAGTTTGCATAAGGCTTGGGGCACTCGCCTTAAGTTCAGTACGGCGTTTCATCCTCAGACGGATGGTCAGTCGGAGAGGACCATTCAGACATTGGAGGACATGTTGCGAGCATGTGCTTTAGAGTGGACCGGGAGTTGGGATGAGTATTTGTGCTTGGTGGAGTTTGCCTACAACAATAGTTGGCATGCTAGCATCAAGGCTGCACCTTATGAGCTTTTGTATGGGAGGAAATGTAGAGCACCTATTTGTTGGGACGAAGTAGGTGAGCGTTTGATTGAGGGGCCTGAGATTATTGAGATCACCAATGAGAAGGTGGCAGTTGCTAGGGAGAAGTTGAAGGAGGCTCGTACGCGGCAAAAGAGTTATGCAGATAAACATCGTCGTGATTTGGAGTTTCAGGTTGGTGATCGGGTATTTCTGAAAGTGTCACCATTTCGGGGTGTTAAACGTTTTGGTATTAAAGGAAAGCTCAGTCCTCGTTTTATTGGGCCGTTTGAGATTCTCGAGCGCATTGGAGAGGTTTCTTATCGTTTGGCTCTTCCGCCGCAGTTATCGCATGTGCA
The DNA here is from genome assembly GCA_019973895.1 of Chrysanthemum seticuspe. Lineage (NCBI taxonomy): Eukaryota > Viridiplantae > Streptophyta > Magnoliopsida > Asterales > Asteraceae > Chrysanthemum > Chrysanthemum seticuspe. The sequence goes on along the minus strand of BPTQ01000003.1, from coordinate 70,180,639 downwards.
CAACGTTTTTCATGTATCTCTTTTGAGGGGATACAACTATCATCCTTTGCATGTAGCCTCTTACCCATTTGATCAGATTCAGCCTGATATGTCTCTTTCGGAGGAACCCGAAGCTATTTTGGATCGGCAAGATCGAGTCATGAGAAACAAAGTTATTCAGTTTGTTAAGATCCTTTGGAAGAATCACCCAGAGCGTGAAGCTACCTGGGAGACCGAGGAATCTATGCGAGCTAGTTATCCACATTTCTTTTCATCATCGGGTATGTCTTCGTTTATCGTTTCATTTCCTTTTCAATTTTCGAGGACGAAAATTTTCTTTTTAGAGGGGAAGAGTTGTAAAACCCTAAAATCTCAAATCGCGTGAAATGACAATTTTGCCCTCCAACTTAAAATTTTACCAACTCGGAAAACACGTCAACATTAATTAACAAGTTATATGATTAATAATACTTTCACATTATGAGAATAATAAACGTATGTTATACAATAAAGAACTTGAATAATTAAAATTCTAAGTAACTTTAAACCTTACATATTGTACACAACTAATCTAGACTTGAATAAGGACTAAATACATGATAGAATTGTTAAATTGGAAAGTTGAGAAATTCTCTCTTGGACTCCATATTGGCCGGCCATTCAAGGCCTAAAAATCCTCCCCATATCAATTTTATTTATCACAATTATCACATTACATTCATTTCAAAAATACTTAGAAAACCCTAGCTCTTTCTTCTTCCTTTCTAAGTGGCGGCAACCATTTTCTTTTCACCATTCCATACGAAATTCTTCAAACCAAGGTGTTCTTAGAAGACTCTTGATCATGGGTAATCGTTTGGTGGACGTAGTATTGGTGTTTGATTCGATTTGGAAGCTTGTACGTGGGGGTTTAAAGGTGTACGTGGGTAATTATTTGGCCAAGGGAGTATTGGTTGGTTTTGTGGTTTGATTCTTGTCTCTTGTCTCGTGTACGCATCAAGGGTAACGTATCACCACCTTGAATCTTTTCTTCCTTGTTCCTTTTATTCAATTCGTGGCCTTCTTGATAATTAGGGCTTGTAACTTGTAAAAAGATCACATAAAATCATAAGATATATAACACATAAAATGATTAAACCATGAATCTTGATCAATATGTATAAGAATGATATATGACATGTAATATGATTTTGAAACTGATTTTGAGTCTTCTTTATGTCGATTTATATTGAGGTTAAAAAAGGGTTTAATGATCTTTTGATTACATGTTTTCGTATATGAATAATGGACTTGTTAACAAGGATTACGAGAGTGTTTTTGAATTAATCATGGGGCGTACATATGGTCTTGATTAGGGGCTGATTCGAATTGATTTTTATATCACATTAGGTGTCTTGTAATCTTGTATTAATCGAGCTAACATGTTTAAAACGGATTCGTTAATCGTAACGTAAAACTAGGGTTTGTAATTCATGATTATATAAAGTTAAGGGGTTGTTTGGTAAATTGTGAAACTTAATGGATTAACATGTTAAAATACTAACTAAATGGATTAAATGAGTAAAATGGATAAACTTACTATATTTACACTTTTAACCCTATACTTTGCAATATTGACATTTTAAACCCTAAACTTTTGTAACTTGTCATAAATGATCTTTAAAGCATTATAATACTCATTTTCATAAAATAACTTGAGATAAGTAACTAAACCTACTAAATATGGAAACCTGCTAAATATGGAAACCTGCTAAATATGGAAACCTGCTATTTTTAGAAAGTTACTAATTATGGAAATCTGCTAATTCTGGAAAGTTACTAAAAATAGAAACCTGCCTAAAATAGAAAGTTTCCTAAAATAGAAAGTTACTTAAAATGGAAAGATTACTAAAACGGGAAACTTGCTAAAAATGGAAAGCCGTCTTAAAACAAGTGTTTCGGATTCTTATAGAGCGTTATCTAATTCATATAGGTTCCGGGCGGCGTGATTGATCTCATTTCTTGATTTTACTTTCTTGGTTTGCTTGCTTCGAATAAGGTACAGATATTCTGACCTTTCTCATAAGGTTTCTCATGATCTCTTTGCATCTTTGATCTCTTGCCATAATTGATATTGAACCTTTGCTTTGCTATTTGAACCATTGATATTGACCCTTGCTATTTGAACCTTTGATATTGATCCTTGGATATTGAACCATTGATATTGAACCATTGATATTGAACTATTGATTGAAATTGTGAACTGCTAATATTGGACATTGATATTGATTGAACTCTATATTGTACACTTTGACCTGTCAGTTGATACCCGAGCCATTAACTAGGCATGGGGGTTCCATGTCCGTGTCATTGATGCACCAATGGCATGACTTCAGTGTGGATGAGTGATGTTCCACACCGTCCCCATATTTGTATTGATTATGCGCGCTTTGGATATATTGTATGGCCACTATTTGTTTTGCAGGGGGCGTATGGATGCATCCTAGATTTGTATTTGTTTTGTATTGATATATATGGTTTGGTGATGTGGTTGGTGTGTGCAATACACCCCCTCACATTTTGGGAGCTGATCACTCCATTGGCTACTCGAGGACTCCCCTCATATTGGTTTGGTATTCCGAGGTCACCCCTCCGAATACAATGGTTACTACATGATATTGACATATGATTTGATTTGGTTTGTTTTGTTGGCTCGTGGTGGAAAACTGACCTTCCTTTCCTTTGTTCTTTTGCCTACTCTATAGTGCTTCATATCATTCATATCTTATTTAACCAGCCTTTGATTCTATATTTGCTTTTGTATTGCTATATCTGTTCACTGGGCTTTTTAAGCTCAGCCGCATTTCTTTTCCTGCGGCAGGTTATTAAGCTAGGAGCTGGGGCTTATCTTGGGGATTGAGAGTAGGATGCTTTCGAGGATTTGCTTTAGTTATCCTAGACTTTGATTACCATTGTTATTTTGATTTGGAGACTTAGACTTTGTATCGTTTCTTTTCCTTTGGGACATCTTTTGGAACTTTTGTATTGATCAAGTCATGTTGACTTGTTACTCTTTTGATTATTATTATAAGACTTCCGCTTGCATGGTTTATGTGTATTGTTCTGATTTGACTCCATAAATGTGATACTTCTACCCTTATCGGGTTGGGGTGTTACAATATGTGTGTTGCCTTTGGAGTTAATCGTCTGACATTCTTGTCGATTACATGCACATAATTGACAATTCTATTCATACAATATTCTCTAATGTATTCTAAAGCAGTAATGATGGGTTGGTGCCTACCTCCCACTAGTTTCCCATTAAACACTTCACACATGTTATTAAGTAACATATCAAAATGAGCTCTCTTTACACATGTATAGAACATCTTTTAGAAATACAAACAACAATGTTGAAAAACAGATGTACACTTAGACAGAGACTTGGTTAGTACATGAAAAATGTTAACTTGACAAATGGGTTGGTGGAATATTACTTAACCAATCATGGGCATGTTCGCTAAAACTCTTGAATGCAAGCACGGCTGCCTCAAATTGTTGGACGATTTTTGCTGCTGCACATCTCCACAAATGTTCCTTGTAGGCTCTAGCCTTCCATTGAAATTTCGTATTCTCATGGATGTGCCGCAAACAGAATCTGTGTTCTGCACTAGTAAATACTGTTGCTAAAGCTGGAATGATACCCTAGTGTATAATTTCCGTGCTTGTTATGATTATTGTGGCATTTGTATTTGTTGTAAACTATTTTAAACCAATGCTACATGCCCCCTAACTTATAAATTGATTGGCCAAAAGCACATTTTATTGAGGACAAGCAAATTCCAAGTGTATGGATATTTGATAAGGATTTAAAACATACGTTTTTAGGGCATCATTTAAGCCCTAAATCGACACACTTTATATCCGTTACTACTTAAAATCGTTCCTTTTCACATTTTAGGTCTTTTGGAAGCAAAATGTTGGAATGAAGCATATTTGGACGAAAAGGAGCGAAAACATGAAGAAAAAGGCAAAGTCAAGATCCAAGGCAATTCTGCAAGCCTGACGGCGTCCCAAGCAAAGGGCAAAGTCGTCCCTAAGGAAGAAATCTAATTAGATTGCAAGCGACGGCTCAGGTGAAAATATGTTATAAAGCCTGACGGCGTCACGCCTAAAATTTGGAAGGTGTCTCTCTTATTTTCTATACCAGACGCCCAAGAACCATCTCAAGACGATGTCCTTCATGAAGATAGACGGCGTCACACTCATCAAATGACGCCGTCCCAACAATGACTTGGCCCAAACGAAACCCGAAAGACGGCGATCTGACGGCATCACCATCAAAAGGCGATGCCGTCGCACTTGTAAATCTATATATAGAATTCGATTTTTCTGCATTTAGGGAGGTAGAATGTTGGGGAGCAAACCCTAACTCGTGTGTAGTCCGACTTGGACAGTATTTTGGGGTTCCAAACCCTTCTTTACATCATAAGATACGTTGTTTAATTTATCATATCATTATGTCTACCATATTTATAATTGTTTGTGTGTATGCTTGCTTATTTATCATGAGTAGCTAAATTACTATTGTGTTTGCTTAGATCTATGAAACCTAGTTGTTAATTATTGTTAGGTTGTCTCTTGTCTTGATTGGTAGACGCTAGAGTAAGGAAAACTGGCTTCTTCTTTAATTGTTGCAAGCTTGAACGTCCTAAATAGCAAAAAGTTTGAGAGGGCACTTGAGCCATCGTTGTGTTTATTGCGTGAGTTGTAGCTTTAAGATAATAGAGTATTCGGGGGAGATACTACGGTACTTGGCGATCCCGGGTAGTCTGGAGGAGAGTTACAATTCATAGAAATAGGGAATTAGGTACCCCCCTATGACCAAACGGAATGCAACGCACCAATTAAGACGAGGATGTGACAATTCAACCAACCAATAAGAGATAAGTAGGGAGTAAGAACATCTAGGTAAACACACTTTTAATTATCATAAGACCACACCTACAATACATAGCATATCTTTCCATTTTCATTAGTTTAATTAGTTATTAGTTAAAGAATTAGTAGTTCAAATTGGTAGAAGTACCACCCCCATTCTTATACCCCGAGATATTTACATGCTTTTAAAAAATATAAAAAGACTAAAAAGAATCTCCATCAACCTTACCTTCTCGTCATACATCTCTTCCTAGCATCTCTATTCCCCTAGAGAACGATCAACCCCCTGGGCTTACCGATACTACACTGCAACGATTAGGTACACTGCCTAGAGGGTTGTAAAGCTTGCTCGTAGAAAAGGAAGTCTATCGACCCCGAACCTGCTATCAATCACCTTTTGTCTGTCACTAATGAAAGTGTAGTTTGAATTTAGCTGGAAGTCAAGATCATCTCCATTCAGTGCCCAAGTTTCCTTAAACTGGGATTTGAATAAAAAATACCCTAAGTGTTTCATAACCGTAAACATTAACCAAGTCACTGAGTGAACATTCTCTCAATGATTCACCTTCAGGAAGCTCAAGAAAAGCCTAAAAAGAAAGACGTTCTATTCAGTGAGTCGGGACTCAGTGAATGATACCTGAGCCAAAGAAAAACGTGATGGGTTCAGGGAGTGATGACAATAACTCACTGAACCGCAAGTCTCCTCAACTATAAAAAAGACTTAGGACTTAGAGACTAAAGACTGAAGACTGAAGGTATGGCGGGACAAGGCGAGATATGTTTGTAACACATAAGGGAAAGTCCTTATCATGCAAAGGTCAAACTTACCTTGAATGACTATAGATCATAGTAGTGTCATCACTGCTATTCATAAAGCAACATTGTCCCCTTCTCAAAGTAGAATATTATAACAGAGACAAAATACGCATGTGTTTTGTCCAAACAAGCAGATGTCATCTTTGTCTTCATTGTAACGGTTGTCCAAATACTTATATATAAATAGGATTGTATGGTGGAGTAAAAGGTTGACAAGTTTGTGGACTAAATGCGTAGACATTCACAAACACTTTTACTCCTCCAAAGATAACCAAGTCCATGAGGTTGGCTCAGTTGGTTAGCATAGTTGTACTTAAGCTTAGCTTAAGTTTAGAGAGGAGACTACACCATACTTGTCATTCAATCCCAAGTACTGTTTCACAAACATTTGGGTATAAATTCTTTGAATTAATTCTAATAAGGATTTAAATGTTGGAAACCTTCTGTTATTTTATATAAGCTTTCTTTACATTTGATACAAGTTTTTCATTACATCACTGAAACATGGAACCCAAATGAATTAACTTTGTATTTAAGCTAGTCGTGTAAATTAAAAAACAAGTGGTATCAGAGGGGTGGTTTATAAACAGTTCAAAACATTTTTAAAAATTAGATCCTACCATGGCTAAATGTGATGTACCCCAACTAGTCGACAAAAGAGAGGAAGCTATTCAGCTGTTTCTCCCCGACTTGAAGTTGGAAAATTCAATAAGTGGAAAAAGCGCATGTTGGGTTTGTTACCTTGTCCAACGATGGTGTCACCCTGTCCAAACATGAAATAAATGTTGGGTTTGTCAACAGTCTTCCTGAGAAGTGGTTAAGCTTCTCTCAATGACTTAGAAATGCAAACCACATATAAAACTTTGAGCTTTCTGAAATCTATGGGAAGTGTGTCTATGAAGACAACTTGATATCTAGGAGATACCCTGATTCAAAAAAGGCTCAAGAGACCAAAAAGACCCTGACTGCTACATCCATATCAAATGATTTTTTCTCTAATATTGTTGTTCAGGATTTTTAAGAAAACTCTGATAATGAGGCTGATGAAAGAACCAGTAAGGAGTACCTAAATGATTTACAAATTAAATTTCAAGAAAGAGCACTCCTTGCTAATTCTAAACATTTTATTAAAAGAAACAAAACTAATTCTTTAGTAACTAAAGTAAATGAAGCACTGAATGTTTTAAATGTGGTAAAAAGGTCATTTTGCAAAAGATTGTTTCTCAAAAACAACTTCAGAACCTTCGTACAAATTTTCAGGGTCTCAACTCTCATCAGGCACAAGCAAGTTTCAACCAAAACTACTTCAGTCCTCTCAACATTTTCAAAATAAAACTAAACAAAAGAGTCCGAAGGATTTTGAAGCTAAGAATAGAAAAGCTAAAACTAAACTTGTACTTCTTAAAGCAACTCCCTCTACTTCCCAAACAATACCCATCGCTAAACCTTCTCTGGAAAAAAACAAAGGTCTAGTGGCTGAAACCTTTGACTTGGATGAGGAAGATGTCTCTTTAGATGATGAAATGGTTCGATTCACTGCACTAATGGCATTTTCAGAGAGTGAAAAGCTAACAGTTGGAAAGAGTCATGCAAGGAATGAAGAATGGGTCAACATCACCATGAGAAAGGTAAACATTTTACTATCTATGGATGAAGATTCTGATTGACAGTCTTATTTGAGTTATATAAATGTTGATCTTAAGTATGTTGAAAAGCAAAGATGAAACCTGTTTTCAAAATATAACAAACTAGCTTTGTAATTAAATAAGTATAAAGATGATTTAATTGCAGTAAAACAAGCCAAACTTGAATATTTCACTCTTCAAATTCAAAACACTGAGCTTGTTAAAAAAATCACACTCTTCAAGAACAACTAAAGCAAGAAAAACTCATAAATGATACATGTACTAATAGCAATCATAAAGTTTATGAATGCATTCAGGATCTAGTTCCTAGTACTAAAAATAGAGTAATAGGAAATGATCAACTCACTGAGTCTTCCAATAAGGATCAAAGTGAAAAGGCATTCACTCTTGTTGGTATATCTTATGAACATGATTTGAAACCAAAACCCAGTGACTGGGTTAACCAGATAATAAGTTACCTAACTTCAACACTTGAAAAATATTGGAGCCTGAAAGTCAGGCAATCAAAGATATGCTTGGACTCACTGATGAACTCAGTTACACTGATTTTGTCAATGATTCTGAATCAGAATCTCAAACGCCACTACCTCCCTTGAAAGTACTTCAGGGAGCTACACCAAGTTAAGACCTCACACCTTTAGCCTACTCCCAACACTCTCCAAGAGAGAAGTCAGGATTAGGTCAATTGATTCTGAAAGACCTAACCCAGTTCAAAAAAAGGAATACTCAGTTCCTACTGAAACCTCCATGTAGCAACCCGTAATTTTTCAAAAGGTAAACTGACTATTTTACCCTTTGACTTTTTAAAGTTGACCTTTGACTTTGACTTTGAATTTTGACTATTTGACTTTTACTATTCATCCCATAAAATTTTTATTTTTATTTTACCATAATGACAAGATAAATAAAAATTGATAAGTCGTCCTGACGACGTACGTTGAATCCATATAAAACCGATTTCATAAAACCGTGTCAGAGAACTACTTTAGGGTTCAAACATCATTCGGGCATCCCGTTATGTCCATAAAACACTATAAACATTAAAAATATGTAATTCTACCATTTTACGACAATTCCAAAAGTTTTGGAATTTTACGTTTTCCAGTTCTGTGCTTTACGCGGATTACGCGTTTTTTACTCGCGTTTCCAGCTCTAAACAACATTTTAGCACCCAATGAGACTTATCACCCATTTTATATTTTTATTTGGAGTATAGTAATGAGTTTCATCATTCCTGCAAGTTTCATATTTTTACGATACCCAGTTTTACGTTTTATGGCTTAACAGCTTACGGTTGGCATTTAACAAAACCAAAACTCACTCTGTAAACAGGATAATACCAAAACTCATCACCCTAGCCCACTCACACTATGTGACCGCCTCTTATGAGGTGAGTCACTATAGTGGTGGCTTAATCTTAGCCATTTTACTTGTAAACCTTACAAGTGTCCTAAACTTAACCATGGTCATATTTAACACAATATATGGTTAAACAAACCTTTCCTCCTATAAATAGCAAGATAAAACTTCATAAATCCCTCATCCTCCCCCTCCTTGGTCGTTCATATCATAACAAAGCACACATTCCATAATTTGATTCATGACTACAAGTTTATTCTAAGAAGTTGCAAGTAACAAGTTACTACATCAAATCTCTAGCAAGTTTAAGTGATCTTATTAAGTTTAAATCCACTCAAGTCACTTAAAACTTCATCACCAATCCTTCAAAATTACAATAAGTATAGAAGGGTTCCAAGGTGTGGAAAGCTTGTTCAATCAAAGTCCTAATCCTTACTAGTTACTCCTTTCTTTAGAAAGCCAAAAGTTGTAAGCAACTAATCACCACAATCACTCCATTATCTTATGTTTATTATTCCTAATTTTGTCAATTTCATGCTATATATATAGTTACTATGTTGATTCATGATATACATATACTCAATCATATGTTTTAATTCACATATTATTGTAAAAGTAACAAACTAGTAAACTAGTCATATTCTACGTATTTGAAGCTATTTACACCAACTCCATATGAATTTGGTAACTCACATATTTATGTATACAATATAAAAAGGTAAACATAGCAACTTGAATCACAGGAAATGGACAAACGAGTCAAAAGTTATAGTAAAAAGAAGTTAGCAAAAACTTAGAAACACCAAAATGGTTACTACTGAATCTGTCTAAAAATAAGTGGTACTTCTGGTCTGAATTACCAAAAAGTTAAAACACAAAAGTTGTCCAGAACGATGTTTTACGGCTACAGGCGAGGAAACTCGGCCTAAAAAGACAAATGATATCATTTCAGCCTAAAATTTGTAAAACAATTTTTATCTGCAAAAAATGGATTTTCACAAATTAAAAATATAGAAACCATGATATTTTCATAACTAGTTACATATTGAATTTTTACTAAAACTTTATTCTTGACCATATTAATAAGTTGTAATCACTAGCAAACTATGAGAGCTTGTAAAAACTAGATATTAGCTAAAAACATGATAAACTTTATGGTATAACAATCTTCATTCAAAACATATGTTTTGTCTACTAAGTACTACAATACTAGGGAGCTTCATGTCAGGGGTTTCATTTGGGTAAAACGTATCGACGAGTTGCTGGATTTACGATTTAAAGTGTCCTAGCTGCTCGAACGTTTACTACATGACCTCTGAATTATGATGGCCCGAATGGTAGTACGATATCTATAAACTAAATATGTTTTCACATATTAAATTATTACTATAAACATCAAAGTATAAATGACTACATCATGATCAACATAGAGACATATATAGGATGGTTTATGTTTTTGCTAAACATTATTCCAAACCTAAGTCGCAACATTCCAATTTTAGGTTGCACGTAGAGGTTTCCCGGCTTATCCCTCATATTCGTAAAACCACTTAACATCATCCACTCACGATGAGTTCATAGTCCCACTTTCTATTACTTAATTGTTTTACAAACCCTTGGGGGAGATACATGCTTTATTTTAAACCAAACACATTGCTTTCAAACTGTATGCTTATCTGATTGTTTTATTTGCACTAAGTTACCGCATTTGCAAAACATAAGTCACTAAATCATGAACCATTAATCACTAGAGAGAGTGAGCACGAATATTGTGAATAGATCTATTGGGATTGACGAATCCCGTTTGTGTTGGCCCCGTTAAAGACAAACAAACGCACTATATTTGAGTAACATTTGGTAAAAACGGCAATTTTACCTATTAGGGCTGGTACCAACAATTTCACCAATTAATATTGGAACACGTTAACGCCTTGGTTGCATGAGCTTAGTGAAATACAAAAGCGGGCTCAAGTATCACATACTTGCGGCAGCCGTATCAAACAAAAGCGGGATCAAGTATCATATACTTGAGACAACCATACCAAGCATCAAAGCGGACCAAGCAATAATAACTGTTTTGTTTTCAAACCATTGGTGTGAGTCTAATTAACTCACACTACCAACATAATGTGTTCAACCATCAAACAAACTCTATGAACTTCACTCAACCTTTGTGTTGACAGTTGATAACGCTACACGCGTCGTTCGGGGTCAAAGGAACTTCCTTTTCTTCGAGCAAGTTTTATAACACCCTAGGCAGTGAACCTAATCGTTGTAGTGTAGTATTAGGGTAAGCCACGGGTATTGATATCGTTCTCTAGGGGAATAGGAATGTGTTAGGAATTAGAAAATTCCATTATTGAAGAGTCTGTCACCCCAACTATTATCTAGCATAAGTTAGCTCGTAGACTTGTCATTATTTACGTTTTTATGTAGTTAATTAGTTAGTCAGTAGCGTAAACTAGTTTAGTGCAACATCGTGGAGGAAGGACGGGTCTTTACCCACTGTATCCCTGATCCACAGGCCGTCAGGAGGTCGTTTAGTTTATAACCTATAAATACCCTCTACCTTGCAAGGTAGAGGGTTGGATGTTCTTTGGTAATCTAATATTCTACAAGTTTCTCTTACTAGAATATCCCACTTTCTCTCTCTCTAAAATCATCTATATGCTCATTGTGTTAAGGCTATGATATGCAAGTGAAATCTAATATCCTACAATTGGTATCAAGAGCCATGGTTAGATCATATCGTGCATATCCTTGGATTTCTAGTGGTTTTTAGGTGGTTTTTTGAGTTTGAAAAAGTTTAGTGGTTTGTGCTTCATTTGGTTGATTTTGTGTGTTAAAGCTTGGATTTTGTTAGTACTTTTATGTTTAGAATCATCAAAAGTGTTTAGGTTTTCATTTGGTAAGCTTGAATCATCTTGGTTGGGTTGTTTTTGGATTGAAATGTGATGTTTATGAGTTTTTCTTGCTAGCGACTTAACACACGGAATTCTTTCTTCGTAGCGATTTGCTTTACAAATTTGTAGCGAGTTACAGTCTTGGACCTAGCGACTTAGAACTAGCGACTTACAGTACAAGTAGTGGACTTTCCACCACAGGTAGCGACTTGGAGGTAGCGACTTGGTCTGTAGCGAGTTGCTATTTAGCGACTTGAGTAGCGAATTGCTGCTAAAATTTTGCTAGCGACTTAAGGCTTAGCGAGTTACTTCTTAGCGAATTGCATTTGTCTAGCGAGTTGGGATGTTAGCAACTTGATGGTGTAGCGGATTAGAGGATTAGCGACTTGGTATTAATGTTATTCTGTTGCTAGCGAGTTGTTTCAATATCTCTAGCGACTTGGGGGTTCGTAATTTGATACTAACATCTTGAATTCTGGGCATTTTGCTACTGGAATTTCCAATTACTTGGAGAATAATTCAAAATAACACAATGTCAGTCATCACTGATCCTTTAATCACCAAAGTACTTGCCCTCTAAGACACATCACATAATAGTGAAACAGTATACTTACCTGTATGTCATACATGTAATGATTCAGCATCGATTAATCAGAACAACTCAAACAAGTCACTCTTAATGCATACAAATGATGCTATGAATATGGAATGCACCAGTGAGCCCTTTCAACATCTCAGTCAGCTTCTCAAACTACTGTTATCTACAACCATGGATCGAACAAGTTGTGCCATCCTTCGTCAGGATTTTCCCACTTTGACAAGGACGGTGTTACTTAACTTAGAAAGACTGAGGATTCAAATTACTAAAGAAAAGTTCTCATCTGATGATTCTCATGCTGCTCTCCAAACTATCTTCAATCAATTTCAGCCACTTATCCGGAAAGAATACTCCTCAGATTTTGATGATATCATGACTGGAATATCTTTCAAGAAACACACGGGAATGGAAATTCATGAGTTCAGAAACTCATTTATTCAACTTATGAGTAATATGGAAACATACATCAAGGAAGCAGCAAAAGAGAATAACAAGCTGAATGAATTGAATGAGTGCCAAGAGATTCCATGGAGCAATGGTGACGTGTCATGCCACATTCCAGTTGAACCAACAAATGACACTGATTGCAGAATCTCAGTTGTAATGAAAAAGGATGAAGAGAACAGCACTGATCTCAAATTCTCAGAGTCAGAAAAGGTATCAATCAATAAGGTACACTTATCTGATCACACAAATTCTCATAAAATGGTACATGACTCTTACTCTTAACATAACATTGTGGAATCAATCTTTGTTTTACCTGAATCTAATGCAAGTAACATGATTGAAAAAAGGGTATATGATGAGCTTTCAAACAAATTTTCAATTCTTGAAAAACACTGTATCTCATTGCAAATTGAAATACAACAAAAGGATGAAATGTTTTATGCAAAAAAACCATGTACTAATCAGGAACTTCCAGAATTTAGAGAATTTTTTGAAATTAATCAGTTAAAATCCCAGATTCAGGACAAAGATTCGACCATTGGCAATCTGAAATTACTTCTTTCATAAGCCCAGAATTATGACTGTCATGAGATGAATGATGCACTAGAATCTAGATATTCTGAACTAGTTCTATGTGTGTCCAACCTTCTAAGAGAAAATGAGCATTTAAGAAAGAACCTTGAGGAAACAAACTCTAAGTTAGTCAATCAATTTAACCTCTTGATGAAAGACATTGATGACCTCAAAGCACAAATTCAGGATAAGAGCTTCAATATTGTTGCCCTAAAAAATGAGCTCAGGAAGTCCGTTGGAAATAGGATGAACACTAAGTTTGCAAAACCTTCAACTGTGGGAAAATCAAATGTTCAGAACCACTTGAAACGAACAGTTATTAAACAACCTAATGCCTTTAGGTCTGAAAGAGATAAACCATTGAAATCTAAGCTTACATCCCAAGTTGATAATATGTCTGTTTTGTCAAAACCAGTCACTTCATTGCCTAGTTCAGATATGATGAATCTCAAACCTCAGACTTATGGTCAATTCTCACAGATCAGAAATGCAATAAGTATAACTAGCTCTCATGCAAAACATCATTTGACTGATCAATCCCCTAAGAAATACTCTGATCACAAAAGGACAAATAGTCAAAACAAGGTTGTGCACTCATTTAGTTCAACTAACAGTGGTTTCAAATGGATTCCCACTGGCAGATTTTTTAAGTTTACAGGACTTAAACGAACTTACATTCCTAGATCATGCCTCAAGTGGATTCCCACAGGTAAACTCTTCAAGAATGTAGAACCTAATAGGATCCCCATTAATGATACGTCTGTGTTATACTATGATGCATCCAAATGTGAGATTAAACATGTCACTAACCCTTCTATGTACAAGTCCACATGTGCTTCCAGTACAATGTGCTCTCAGTCTTTTTCAGGTACAATGCTCAACTCAATCAGGAACTTCATGACTTGGTTCCCATCAGAAATGAACATAGCTCATTCAGGAGCTATAGCGTGCCAGAGTTGATGTACTTCTTACTTTGACTCCTATTCATCTTGAATCAGGACTCGCTCTTCTATATCTGTGTATAAATCAAGTTTCTTAAAAAAAAAAAAAAAAAAAATGATTAAATTTATTCTTTTAAATTTAAAAAAAAATATATATATTTTATCATTTTTCTCAATCTTTTAAATTTTTATATATGTCATTCTTTTAAATTTACAATTTTATCATTTTTCTCAATCTAATAAAGAATACATTCCTTGTTATCGATAACATCTATGGTCCTAGAATGTCATTCAATAATGGCACGGGATCATAGATGAAGTTCGAACAATTGAAATATTCTTGTTCTTATAACGGGGTTGATTAATGTCAATCAATGTTCTTTGATGACATTGATTGAGGGGGAGATTGTGTATATGTTTTCCTTGACTATCTATGCCATTGGCTTCTGTGCTGGTTATAATGCTTGCTCATTTGTAAGTTGAGGTCGTGTTTTGCCTTTGTAACTATCTGGTTATGGTGTTTCTCTCAGTTGTAGGTTGTGGTCGTATCTTGCTCATGTGATTATCATTGTGTACCTATGTATTAAGTGCCTAGCATTAAATGCTTATTTGATTAAATGTTTAATTGATTCATGGTGATCATTGTGATAATCTTGACTAGAGACTTAGTCTATAATCCGTGTTAGCGACTTACCACTCGTTCATCAAAACCATAGGGACCAAACTTGTCATATATTTGAAACCGTGTTGCCGTGTTGCACTAGCGACTTATCTCACGGCATTCGAAAACCACAGGGACCGAAAGTGTCATATTGCCATAGTCCCGCCCTTATACCCCTAGCGACTTACCAAGTTTTATTTCTTATTTCTAAATAATTTTTTTCTTTCTCTCTCTTTCGTTTTGTTTCTCCTTCTTCTCGTCAATACAAATTGTTTATCCTAGCAACTTAACAAGTGATCCGTACGAGCTCGTGTATTGTGTCTACTTGATTCCCTCCTAGGTTCGATGTTTCATTAAATCGTGTTGTTTTGTTGATTATTATGTTGCAAGTGTACAAAGTGCTGGTATATTTTATCGTGATTGATGTGTAATGTGTTTCCATGTAATGATGATGAATGATTGGTGGTTTGGGTGGTTTGTTTGTAGAAATTATGAGCGTTCTTGGTAGCGACTTTGGTAATGTTCTTGGTAGCGACTTATCTGTGTTCTTGATAGCGACTTAGCCTATATGTTCTTAATGGCGAGTTAGCACTCAACTTAGCGACTTAGTTGCTGTGGCGTATTAGTCTATTATATTCTAGCGACTTGGGTAGCGAGTTAGTTGTCAGCGACTTGTCTTTACAAGTTAGCGAATTAGTAACATTAGCGACTTAGTTAACAAATTTGTAGCGACTTGGTTGTGCTACTGTTCATGGCGACTTGTCTTTACAAGTTAGCGAATTAGTAACCTTAGCGACTTAGTTAACAGATTTGTAGCGACTTGGTTGTGTCACTGTTCATGGCGACTTGTCTTTACAAGTTAGCGAATTAGTAACCTTAGCGACTTAGTTAACAGATTTGTAGCGACTTGGTTTTGTTAATGATTCATGGCGACTTGTCTTTACAAGTTAGCGAATTTGCATAGCGACTTAAAGAGCTAAACTATTTGCGACTTGTCTGTGGTACTAGTGATGGCGACTTGTCTTTACAAGTTTGCGACATTGTTCACTTTCATGTTGCGAATTAGTCTTAGGGTCGAGGGTTATTAAAATGTTCAAAGGTGTATTGCTAAAGTTGATCTCATTCTCACAATGCTTTGGATCTCCTGATTCAACTTGTTGAGTCAACATACTCTATGTAATCTGCTATGACATTTCTGTTTAGGCAAACGGTACTTGGTTTCTCTCACGACAACCAAATGTTACTTCTTGCCTCATGCATATTTGTTATATCACTTCTACATTTGTATCTTGGCTCATGACATGATCCCTTTGAAATGCACTCTTTTTCTTTTTAATCCCTTATCAGCTCGTCGTGTGAAAATTTATCTATAGGATTCTACTTCATTAGAATATCTCACCTTTGCCTCTCTATCTTTCTCTATATGGGTTTCGGGGACTTCTTCTGAGTTACTGTTTCTATGTGTCTATGTCATAAGGGTGCTCTCGATGTTGTCTCACTTTTCAGTTATTATCTAACTCATTCCCAACCATTACTGTTGATTGTATGTTTGCTCAGATCATCAATGGCAAGTTCAAACCCTGAAAAGAGCATTACCCCTTCGGCATCATCCAAAGTTCTCTCAGACGAAGAAATCCTTCCCAAGAGTCAATGGGCTGATATTGGAAAAAGTAACTGTTATGTGGACCTACAAAAGCTTCAACAAAATCCGATACTCAAAGTTTCTATTGACGTCCTAAAAAACACAAACTTCTTCGGAGCTATTACCAAGCAATGCTCAATTCCCACCATTTACATTTAACAATTCTGGAACACCGTTCAATGGAACAAAATCACAGCTCGATACTCTTGCAAACTGGATGATAGGGAGTTCACGATTGATTCTGATATTCTGAGCAAGGCTCTTGGAATCACCCCATGTAACCCTGACCTTCATTCTGAATCTCCACCTGGTGCTGACGATCTGATTGTCTTTCTAATTGGGTTGGGTTATCAGAACAGTATTTCAAGAGCATCCGACATCATCACTGGACACATGTATCAACCCTGGAGAGCTATTACAACTATTCTTAACTTGTGCTTATCAGGCAAAACATCAGGGTTCGATAAAGTGAGAATTCCTATCCTGTAAATCCTATGGGGAATTGTTAATAGGGTTGATGTGAATGTCTCAGATCGTATTTGGGAAGAATTTTCTTTATCAATACACACATATTCAAGGACGAAAGAAACAGAACAAGCTTGTGATTCCCAGCATCAGATTTTCTAACCTTGTTATCCAGTATTTGCAACAAACTCACAACTTCAATCCTAGAAGTGAATCAACTCTACATAAAGCAGAAGATGAATATGTTTTAGGAAACCTGAAATATGTTCCTAGAGGTATGGATAAAGAAATATTTGGATTGCCAATTCCTGATTGTCTTCTCACAGAAGATATCAAGAAGAAGGACTACTTCAAACAATACAAGAAAAGAGCTACCAGTTCCTCTGCTGATGTCACACCTTCTCCTCCACAACCCAATGCTCCCAAGTCCACATCAGCCTCACAAGCATCCTATGCCTCTCTTCCTAAAAAGAGACTTGAAAGGTCACAACATTCAAACACCGCATCCAAGAAGCAGAAAGTAAAAAGGAAGAAAGTGGAAAAGGAAATTGATGAAAATACTGTGGTATCAAGGAATATTACAAGGTTAACTGATGAAGATGATGCTGATCTACAACTTGGAATCTAGCAAAGCCTTGAAAGTCTAAATGTGAAAGCACCAGTAGGTGGAGTTGTGTTAAGAGAACCTGATCAACTACCACGACAAACAACCCCAATAACACATGACAAAGGAAAAGGGATTGTGAGTGTTGAAACTGAACAAGCAGTTCACATGCTTTTAACGATCTCATCATCTCCATCAAGCACCACCAATCAATATGAGCTGAAGAGAAGAACAGAATCATCTCATGCTAATGAACAATCTGGAGTGGACAAAGTGCCTGAAATGTTTAAAGAAACTCTTACACTTAGTGAGACTCAATCTGGCTTGAATGTTGACGCTCTATTGCAAAAAGACTCGCAGGAGAACCTTGAGACAAGATCTGATGAGACCTTGAAGATGGATGAACCAAATCTGTCTACCAACTCTCTATCCTCACTTAAGGATCTCGATACAGATTTCTCTTTTGGAGATCAATACATTAATGACAAACCCTTAGATACTGCACAATCCATGTATACTGTCAACATTCAGGAAGATACGTCAACCATTCCTCCGATGTCAGCATCTTCATTATCAACTGCGCCTCCACCTCCCATACCAACTCAATCAACTGTACAAACACCACCGACATCGTCACCAACCCCTAAACCTGTCATTACAGTTGCTGATGTGGATGCTCCACCAGCTTCACCACCACAGATCCTTACCTCTGATCAACTACTGGACAAAGCTGTAAAAAGGATAGAAGCTCTGGAAAGGCAACTTCCTAAATCTGTTGATTCCCTTGTGGATCGTGTCTATAGATTGGAGCACCTCAACTTCAATGAAGGGGTTACTGCCGCTATTGAAGGAGAAGTCAAGGATGCTGTGGAATGGGCTATGGAGGCTCCACTTCTTAGACGATTCAAGGACCTACCTATCACCGATATGAGAGCAGCTCTGTTTGAAAAGATGTATGATGCTGAAGAGGACAAGCATGAGGTTCACAAGAAACTCTATGAGGCACTTGAAGAATCCATTAAGTTCGACAATTATGAGCAGTATATGATTGACATCGGGGAAAAAGAAGCTAAAAAGAAAAGGAGAACAATTGTGATGGAATCATTGATGAAGGACCGTAAAGATCCTCCTCCACCTCCACCACCAACGGGGGGCGCTGGAACTTCTGGAGCTGGTGATCCTTCTACGACAACCAACACACCTCCACCACAACCACCATCATCACCGCCAAAACCTTCCAATCGATCAGGTCCTACAAAAGAACAGAGTACTAAGAAGAAATCTGCTGCTTGGACGACGGTTGATTCAAGGTTCACATCCACATCCACCTCTATTCATGATGATCAAATGGTTCACGAAGAGTCGCATGTCATGGCTGATTCTGAACCAGATGAAGATGATGCATCAACAAAGCATATTCCTAAGCCATCAGAAGATTGGTTTGATACTTACATGGCTGGGAATCGCACCAGCACATCCAGAGTAGCACTTTCAAAAGACACAATTCAAAGCTGCATTGTTGAAGATAGACCTCCTTCTCCAGAACCTACATGGTCCATCCCTGAGTCCGACTCAATGATACCCGACAACAATTGGGTATCTACTATCACCAGCAATTATGAAGAACCTGCTGAAGACTCTCTTCTTCAATTTACTGGTGATATGGGAAGCTTCATTAAATGGTTTTGTAAACAGAAGAGTATCTCATCCTTAACTCCAAAAGATCTTGAAGGACCTGCTTATGAAATTGTTAAGGTCTTCCATTCAGATGCCAATCAACTTCAATACCAAATGGAAGAATGCCATAAGATGCTCAATGACCAAGTCAGTGAGCAAATTAGCCGCTTCAATGTTCACAAATCTCTTCCTCTTGGTGGTGAACCTGGTCAGATGACCATTCAGGCTGAATTCTTCTTCAACCATGACTTGGACTATCTTTGTGGTCACTCTACTGAAAGAAGACCTGCACTATCAATATCCAAGATGAAAGCTGCTACCTACTCTGATCAGGGGCTTGAACAGATGGTTCCTGATCGTTTCTGGGTCAATGAAGAACTTAAGTATGACATTGCAGCATCATATGGTATTTCACACTGGTGGTACAAAAAGAAGAACTTCTATATTGAAAGACATAGTGCTGACAAAAGACGCAAGAATGTTAGATCCGAGCTCCGTATCTTAAGTGTGGTTCGTGTAGAGGTCTTCTCGATATATGGATATGAGTATTTGATGAAGATTGTCCTTAAGAGATCAGATTTGAAAGAATATACGATTGAAGAAAATGACTTCAAACATCTTCTGCCGAATGATTTCGAAGATCTCTACCTTCTGAATATTCAAGGACACCTTGAGCATTTGCCTGTTCGTGAGAAGAAGGCCTTATCTGCTGCTGTTACTCTTTGGATTCGAGGCTTAGTCATTCGAAAACGAGTTGAGGACTTCCAACTCGGCATGGAAAGCTACCAAACCAGGATTAACCTTACATGTCCTCAATGGAGTGCCACATGGCATGAATTTCATCATGAATACAAAGTCCTTGACACCCCAAGAGCCGTCATATTTACTGACAGATATGGGACCCGCATGCTTATGAGACTATGTGAACTCTACAAGTTTAGTGACGGTACGCTCAAATTGGTCGAAGAAGAACTTGACACCAGAGTGAAAGAAGTCAAAATTGATATGAAATCTTGGGTTAAGACTACTTTTTGGACTGATGATGACCTGAAGAGGTGTGAACACTTCATTGCTGCAATCAGACGAAGACTCAAGACACGAAGGATCTTCCGCAGCCTTGAAAGTTTTGTTGGAAGGCTTCGGGATGGTCACTACAAACTTCTTCAGAGGACTGAATGAAGACATCTTCGGGAAGCAGTTCATGTTGTGTTTTTAAATATGTGTAATATGTGGTGTACTAAATAAGAACAACTGTAATACATGTAATAGTGCTAGGATTTGTACTGTGGTTTCCCCTTGAAAAAAGGGAAACATCTGTGTTGTCCACTTCTGATCATATAAAACCGGACACATTTTTCTCCTACAAATATTTTATCTCATACATATTTAAATCACTTGAGATCCAAAATCTCAAAGGATTTAAGATTTTTGATCAGGGGAGAAAATGTGATATAAATATGAAAGATGTTAAAAGATAAGATGACCAATTTTTTTGTGCACACTTATCTCTAATATGTGCTAAACATTTTTCGAATCTCGAAGCATATATTAAGGGGGTGAATTCTCTTCGCAAATTCATGTCATCAGGGTACACAACTTTCAATCTTTCTAAGGTACCTTGATTGTATGGCTTCAAATCCTTTGGTGATCATGTATGCACTTCTTAAAGGGTTCCCCCCAGTATGTGGAAAACACTCTTTTCGAATCTCGAGGCACATATTGAGGGGGAGCAAACTTATGAAAACCTCATCCTTCCCGGAAATGCTCTATCTACTTGATTTGATGTGGGAAGTGATGTTGATATCTTTTAGAAAATGGTAATCAAAGAAGTTCATTCTTTCTCTTGCCTCCGTGTGCAAAACATTTTCAAATACTTGATGCACATGTTCAGGTAGAAAATGCTTTGATAATACATCACAAGTATCTGAATTGATTTTCAAATGGTTTTCAATTGAGTCCATATGGCAGGTGAACAATACCAAAAAGACCGACCAACTTTACTTTATGTATGGTGATATAAGGATGATAAGGTTAGGTATGTTGTTCCCATGGTCCGCCAGAACCGGAGGGATCTACCCAGGGACTATCCACTAGTTAGTGTAGAGTTCTTAGGTATGATGATAAAAGGAGAAAAGTGAGATATGGGAAGAGTGCGGACTGAGTCAGAGCAAGTACTGGAACAAACCCAACAAGGTTATTGCTATGAAGCCTCGGTAAGCACTGAAGGGGTTGAAGAATTAAAAAGAATTTAATGAGAAAAGGGTGAAAACAAATAGCCCTCCATTTATTCAACCTTAGGGCAGAAACCGGGTTCAACTCATATGCTACTGATGGTAACATCGGTATTGAAGACAAGACATCATGGACCCAGTGACGCACTGCACTACAACTTCCCAAACCACTCAAGTTCCTCTTAAAAGGGCTTGTTTCATTCTCACGGGGAACCGACATTATCTATCGACTTTCTCTTAGAGATTGTTGATATTGAAGAAGGAGACCCTCTCCCTAGTCTCCGGCACAGGATCCAAATATGCACAAAATTGAATCTAGAGCCTCGAGATCATCAATCAATCTCATTAGGACACTTTCAATGAAGACTCTCTACTTCACACAATGTGGAAAGAGAGATTATATCTTGAGTCCTACGCATTATCCTTGTGGTATTGCCAGAACATCTGAGTGATATGCATACATTTTCACAATGAAGATGGAAAACCTTCTGGAGCCAACATCAAACAAGCTCCTGGTAGGTGGCATGTGAGATCTATTCATTAGATCAATCATGTGACAACTGAACAGAAACAATGGGGCGATTCAAGTCTTGAATCAATCCTGGTTCAGGTTATGGATTGACGGATACCTTTGAAAAACCGATCTTTGTGCTTAAAAACTCTTTTCTTTAGCACATCGTCCGTGTACTCATTTTTCAAACCAAAAGGTGTTTTTATGATTGATAATTGATTTTCAATAAAACCTTCGTTGTATTGCAAAAACAATTTCTATTGAGCAATACACGATTGTTTTTCAAATATCTTTTCATCAATCAGTGGACTTAAAATTCGCTGGTTCACTCACTCCGTGTTGTCTTCTTTGAGATGTTCCGGTTTGAGAACAGCTAGAGCAGCTGCGAAACCCTGTCAAGGAAATTCTTCGGAATTATACCTGATCACAGGCAGTACATGTACTGATCAACGGGGAACCGTGGGCCGTGTACCTCAATTCAACGAAAGTGATCAAAGACACTTTCGTGCGATTTATTGCTAACTGTTGTATGCAGGTACGCCCGACGTTTGCAGCTGATCAGAATGAAGCGGTCAATCCATAGCTGCATGCTCACTTAACACATTCAACTCAAAAGAAATCATGATTAGTGCATCAATGACTCTGATATTTTCACTCCATGCTTCTGCTACGCTGCTGCCAATATCATGAATCAACTAAAGCTTCCACAAATCTGATGAGAAGATATCATGATCCAGAATGTGAGCATGTCGGTCCTAAAGTCACAAAACCACAATGGATGTCTCAGAGATTTTTGTTAGCTGATGATCTTAAGAGCTGGCTCATAATTATTACCTCATGGATCATTAATGACCTCCACTTTAAAGTACAAATCTATGCAGACTTTGAAGTTGCACTACTTATGCACAAAGATTGCGAAGTTGATGTATTCAAGTCTACGAGCTCAAGAACAAAGTCAAGAATAGAATGCTAGGATTTGAAATATAAATCATGGGGTGACCTCCCTTAGGGGGAGATTGTTAGGAATTAGAAAATTCCATTATTGAAGAGTCTGTCACCCCAACTATTATCTAGCATAAGTTAGCTCGTAGACTTGTCGTTATTTACGTTTTTATGTAGTTAATTAGTTAGTCAGTAGCGTAAACTAGTTTAGTGCAACATCGTGGAGGAAGGAAGGGTCTTTACCCACTGTATCCCTGATCCACAGGCCGTCAGGAGGTCGTTTAGTTTGTAACCTATAAATACCCTCTACCTTGCAAGTTAGAGGGTTGGATGTTCTTTGGTAATCTAATATTCTACAAGTTTCTCTTACTAGAATATCCCACTTTCTCTCTCTCTAAAATCATCTATATGCTCATTGTGTTAAGGCTATGATATGCAAGTGAAATCCAATATCCTACAGAATGCTAGTGAGAAGTTAATACGCTAAGGTTGGGGTTGAGGAAGATCATTTTTTTTATCTTTTTATGTTTTTTAGAAAATGGAAAGGCACGAATCTCGGGGTTTGGATTTGGGGGTTGGTATTTCTACCAATTACTCTACTTATCTAATTATCTAATCTAAGGTGTATGTAGTCTATGTCTAATTATTGTGTGCTCGTATGATGGTTTAAAGATGTGTTTACTTAGGTTTTATTACTCCTTAATTATCTCCTATTGATGGTTGAATTGTCACGTCCTTATTCTTAATCGCGTTGTGTGTCTAAAGTCGTAGGGTATGCGTTTATCCCTAACTCTTTGAACTTACCAAAGGGTCTCGTCTACAAAACCCTCTAGGGATTATAAACTCTAACTCTAAGGCCCTCTTTGGATGATTTAGCCTACAACCGCTCTAAGTGCTATAGCCTAAGGTTCACAAAGATTAATCAAGCATTAATTACACAACGAATGACCTATCGCATTACTAGATCATTAATCAATTAAGATAAGAGACAACCAATCAATATTTAATAATTAAGTTTCATATTTCCTAAGCAAACACACAAGTAAATTAGCCGGACATGGAGAACATGCAAGCATACACACAAATAATTGAAGACATAATTGAATTAATGAAGTAAAACACTTATCTTGATGTAAGATAGGGTTTGGAACCCTAAAATACTGTACAAGACAGCCTTGGTTCGGTTTAGGTTTTTACTCCAAAAGACTACACACTAAAACTGAAAAATTCAGATTCTATATATAAGATTACATATGCGACGGCGTCACCTTATGATTTGTGACGCCGTCGGGTCGCCGTCATTAGGGTTTCGTCTTAGCCACGTTAGTCTTGCGATGGCGTCACCTTGTGCTTGTGACGCCGTCCTCTTCAGCTTCTGACGCCGTCTGGATCAAATCTAGCCCGTCTGAGTTGCGACGGCCTACTCTTTTAAAGCCTGACACCGTCACTTGAAAATAAGAAATTTGGCTTCTGTGCCGTCACAAAATGCTCTGACGGCGTCGAAGTTAAGCAGTGACGCCGTCACCTTGTATTTCAGCAGCTTGAGTGTATCGATTCTTGACTTTGGCCATTTTCTTTGTATATCCGCGCCTTTTCGTCCAAATAAGTGCCATTACAGCAATTTGCCTTCAAGAGACCTAAAAAGTGAAATGGAACGATATTAAGTAATAACGGATACAAAAGTGATCAAATAAGGGCTTAAACGACCCCTCAAAAAGGTACATTTTAAAACCTTATCAAATATCCCTACACTTGGTATTTGTTTGTCCTCAAGCAAATGTGCTTTTAGCCAATTAATTTATAAGTTAGGGGTCATGAAGCATTGGTTTAAAACAGTCCACAACACATATAAGCTCCGCAAAAGTCATAACAAGCACGGAAATTACATACTAGCACCTCACATGGGGTGTTTGGATACTCACATCTCTCTCGGGTGTATATGAAATATAACAAGTTGGAAATGGAAGATAAACACTCATTAACCGGTCCTAGTATATAGATTACCATAGGCTTGAGAATAGATCAAACCTCCATCGCTTTGGCGTAAGCACCTAGGAAAGACTATCAAAGAGGTCTTTAAAGGGTTGTAATGTTAGGCTAACGGTAGGGAAACAAAGGGTTTGGTGGGATAGGCTATTTAGTGGTGGCAAGTCAAAAATCTCTATGTTACAAGCATACGAAGAATGGCGTTGCTAAGCCAATACTCGACACTTTAAACTCTAGATAACTGAAACAAACAAACATAAATTTAAAGGATAGATGTAGGATGGTAGCCCGTTTTTTTTTTTTTTTTTTTTTTTTTTTTTTTTTTTTGTTTTGTTTGAACACTCTATTTTTTTCTTTTCTCTTTTTCTATTTTTTTTCGATTTTTTTTTTCATACTCTTTTACTCTACCATCCTCTACGGTAACATCAAAATGATAGGGATTTATAGGCACATCCCTACACTTGAGTTTTTTATTACTCTAGCACTAATTTGACCCGAATTGAAAAGATCAAAACACTTGGGGTACGTTATTACGCAAATAAGGGAATTTAACTTTCCCTTCCAGTCATTTCATAAACTTTAACTTTTTCCCATGAGTCCCAATCGTCCCAAAACTGTGTACAAAAGATATGACTCGACTTAGCAACTCATGCAAGCAACTAGATAATTGAACTAAGGGTTTAGGGTGATAACAATAATGCACTAAAAGTGAGTGCATACAAGGTAGGCTAAGGCGATTTGGGTGTATATTTGGGGGTGGGGTGTAAACAATGCTCTTCATTGATATTCCGGAAAAACCGAAACATCACGAGAACCGCGAAAAGGATAGGCTCTGAGGGGTTAACTAGGGGTATCGTGTACTAAAGATGAGTACAAAGCAAAGGTGTGGGGGAATTACTCAACCGATGTGGAAGAAGTAATTATGTTACGGGTATCAAACAAGGGTTATCCTAATGCCTCTTATCATTTAGTTATTCCTAACTACACAAGTGTAGTCTTACTAGCGATCTCGGGATGCATCACAAAACAAGTTCTAGAATCTATTATACTACCGGTTCACACTCTAAGCATTAAAGATGAATGCTTTAATTCCTACTAATCTAAGGGTGATCCTCACATTTTGGGTGGAATTTGGGTGGTAAAGGGTTTTTGTGCTAGTCATGCAACTTCCTATCCGTGAGACGCTTTTGTTAAGACTAACGGCCCACTCCTATATGTCATGAAAAATTTTAAATTTGGTGCCCAAATTACCCTAACCGACATTTTCTCATGGTTTATTACACAAATACAATTGGACAAAGCAAATAATCAAGGATAAGCATAGTTTCAAAGTTCCCATTTTATTTTCCCTCCCTACACTTAAACTGAACATTGTCCCCAATGTTCCCCGAAATTATCAAAGTTATGATAATGGAAGGTAATTAAAAACGAAAGAAACTAGTACTCCCCTGATTAGCTCGGTAGGATCTATGTGTGAAGTAGTGGTTAAATCCTTTCCAAGAAAAATGTATGCGTGAAAAGCTCCTTCCAATCTTTTGTTTCTTCTTTTTGATAAATAAAACCTGCACACTTGAGAAAACAAACGAATCCTTCGCGTAAAATCGGCGGTAATAATAAATATAAGACTCTACTAAACTAGGATATAATGCTTGTGGAATGGATGTTTACAGAATTTTTGGAAAATTAAGACCTGGAAAATTCCAAAAATTTATAAGTAGCTCAGAAAATGAGAAAAAAGTAATCTGTTGTTTTTACTCCTTCCTGACGCCGTCAGGTTGCGATCCTAACACCGTCAGGTTATCCTGACAAAAACTGGTCTACGATTTTCTGGAAAAAATTCTGGAAAATTTACATCTTTAGAATCTGGAAAAATTTCTGCAAAACATCCATTATGACTCGATACAAGCATTTGACTCGAACAAACACACATATATATCTTTTAATGAATTGCTATTCTCATGTTTACGTTTCTTTGAAAACGTGTGTAATCCTCCCTACACTTATCCTTTATGTAAAATACCTTTATATGCAATTAAGACGAGGTTAAAAACAAAATAAAGCATTTTTACAAATTTAAACATGAGAATAAGCAATCAATAAAAGATCTATGACACTAACAAACAAACAATTAAGCATGGGTTGCCTCCCACGAAGCGCTTTTCTTTATTTAAGAGTCTTGTAGCTAGACTCGTAGTCGTGCTCCTACGTGACTTCATTACCGCCATCTTCTTCCTCATGACGGTCTCTATTGGGGGATTCCATGTTGTAGAAGTGTCCTATGATGCACCTCTCTAAGAGTTCGTCCTCTCCCCACTCGGTCCTATATTTCGGTCCTAGGTTCAAGCAATCCTTATAGAATCCGAAAATCTTAGCCATAACATAATCTACTCCTTTTTCTTTATCCTCCTCATTCCTATAATAGACCGATAGTTTAAGTTCCTTTTCATCATTAGAGAGTGTTGAAAACTTCTCAATATTAAACGGCATTTGGTAAGCTATGTCATCGGTCTCATCTTTGAATCGCACTATTCCTAACGAGGGGTCATAGGTCATCCCGGTGCTTTCTATGAAAGGTTTTCCTAGAATAACATGGGACAAGCTAGGATCTATGGCCGTACTAATATCATCCACAATTATGAAGTCCGTAGGAAACGTGAAACTACCTACATAAACAGGCAATCCCTTAACTCTACCAAGAAAATTGCACCTAACCCTAGGATTATCGGGGTCTTGCCTAGTTGAAATAGGCTTCTTCATTACCCAATTGTAGTAGGTGCTAGTCATTATGTTGATTGGGGATTTGCGATCAATGTAGGCCTTTGCCACGAAAAGGTGTCCTATGAAATCTGGTATGTTAAGATTCCAAGGGTTCCCAAACTTGATTCTAGGGCTTTTCCTAACATACATGTGACGGAGGTCACGCACTAAGTGAGGGTGGCGAGATAGCTCTTCTTCCGTAGGAAACTTATTGAAATAGTCATTTTCTACTTCATCAACTTCCTCGGTTGTTTCATTATCCTCAAGTATATGACCCTCTTCGTCATTTGTTCCATTGGGTTTTACTACGGTGATGGTATTGATGAATTGGACGTGTTTCGCTAACTTATTTGGGTCCTTAATCTCTATACCAGACGGCTCGGGAGTTGAGATAGCATTAACCTTCCTATCACTATTGGTCATGGCTTTCAAGAGGTTATCTATCTTTCTATCCATCTCGGCTTGTTGTTGGTTAAAACGGTCCGAGAGCTTAGCTATTTGAGCTTCTTGAGATGCGACTAGGTGTTGCAACATCCCCTCAATGTTTTGTTGGTTAGGACCGTGAGATGGGGGCCATGAAAAATCATTGGAAGTGAATTCTTTGGTTTGTCCCCAATAGAAGTCGGGCTTGCCCTTCCATGCTTCTCGGGTTTCATTGAAATTCCTAGGTCCGGGTATTGTAGGGAATCTTCCTCCCGTTCCATTAATACGCGAGGATGCGTAGTCAACAGAGGCATGTTCGGGGGATCGGGTGCAAGTGCGCGTGTTATGAGGATCACTACATGGCTCACACGAGGAAGAAACTTTGTTCACATGGCGTGAAGACTTGGGATTTTCGTAGGAACTCATTAGGAATTTAACTTGATCTTCAAGTTCGATCATCCTACGGTCGGAAGATTGTGAGTCAATGGGAGGCAAGGAGATTGCCTTAACGGTTTTGGGCAACTCACGGGGGTCATTCCAACTTTCGTTGTCATAGAGAGCAAGGTCCTCTATTATACCCCATGATTCTTCCGCGGTGAGATCACTAAGTTTTCCACCGATCGCTTGGTCAATGGATCGCTTTGTGGGGAACTTGACATGATCATAAAAGATTTGGACTTGGAGCCAAAGATCAATGCCGTGATGAGGGACTTTATGGAGTAAGTCCTTGAATCGAGTCCATGCTTCGTAGAGAGATTCACCTTGACGTTGTTGGAACATCAAGATGTCATTTCTAAGCTTAGTGGTTCTCCCCGGTGGGAAAAATTGAGCAAGGAAGCGAGAGGTGAGATCATCCCAACTTGAGATGGAGCAGGCGGGAAGTCGCTCAAGCCAATTACTAGCTTGGTCCCGTAGAGAGAATTGGAAGAGACGCAGACGCGTGGTCTCCCGAGTAGTAGCATCAAGGTCAATGGAATCGACAATTTTGAGGAAATCCCTCAGATGCTGATTAGGATCTTCGGAACGAAGTCCATGGAATGCACATCCGTTTTGCACCAACCGGATGGTGTCGGATCGCAGGGCCGTAGTTTGGGCTTGGTCGGGAAGCTCAATGGTGTTCATATAGCTTAGGTTGCTTGGTCTCGAGTATTCACCAAGAGTACGGGCTCTTGGCGGGTCATTTGGTGGTAGGTTGATGATTGGTGGTTGGTTATCACCTTCCATGATGAAAAGTGATGAGGTTACGAACAAAGGTCACGAAGAAGGGGGATAGACTACGAGAAAGCTAAAAATTGAGAAAACTTTACTTGATAGGAATCAAGAAAAGAAACCTAAACGAGGTGGACTACTAACTAGCTATTCTATTCCCCGGCAGCGGCGCCAAAAACTTGACAACGCTACACGCGTCGTTCGGGGTCAAAGGAACTTCCTTTTCTTCGAGAAAGTTTTATAACACCCTAGGCAGTGAACCTAATTGTTGTAGTGTAGTATTAGGGTAAGCCACGGGTATTGATATCGTTCTCTAGGGGAATAGGAATGCTAGTGAAAAGTTACTACGCTAAGGTTGGGGTTGAGGAAGATTATTTTTTTATATTTTTATGTTTTTTAGGAAATGGAAATGTACGAATCTCGGGGTTTGGATTTGGGGGTTGGTATTTCTACTAATTACTCTACTTATCTAATTATCTAATCTAAGGTGTATGTAGTCTACGTCTAATTATTGTGTGCTCGTAGGATAGTATAAAGATGTGTTCACTTAGGTTTTATTACTCCTTAATTATCTCCTATTGATGGTTGAATTGTCACGTCCTTATTCTTAATCGTGTTGTGTGTCTAAAGTCGTAGGGTATGCGTTTATCCCTAACTCTTTGAACTTACCAAAGGGTCTCGTCTAAAAAACCTTATAGGGATTATAAACTCTAACTCTAAGGCCCTCTTTGGATGATTTAGCCTACAACCGCTCTAAGTGCTATAGCCTAAGGTTCACAAAGATTAATCAAGCATTAATTACACAACGAATGACCTATCGCATTACTAGATCATTAATCAATTAAGATAAGAGACAGCCAATCAATATTTAATAATTAAGTTTCATATTTCCTAAGCAAACACACAAGTAAATTAGCCGGACATGAAGAACATGCAAGCATACACACAAATAATTGAAGACATAATTGAATTAATGAAGTAAAACACTTATCTTGATGTAAGATAGGGTTTGGAACCCTAAAATACTGTACAAGACAGCCTTGGTTCGGTTTAGGTTTTTACTCCAAAAGACTACACACTAAAACTGAAAAATTCAGATTCTATATATAAGATTACATATGTGACGGCGTCACCTTCTGATTTGTGACGCCGTCGGGTCGCCGTCATTAGGGTTTCGTCTTGGCCATATTAGTCTTGCGACGGCGTCGCCTTGTGCTTGTGACGCCGTCCTCTTCAGCTTTTGACGCCGTCTGGATCAAATCTAGGCCGTCTGAGTTGCGACGGCCCACTCTTTTAAAGCCTGACACCGTCACTTGAAAATAAGAAATTTGGCTTCTGTGCCGTCACAAAATGCTCCGACGGCGTCGCAGTTAAGCAGTGATGCCGTCACCTTGTATTTCAGCAGCTTGAGTGTATCAATTCTTGACTTTGGCCATTTTCTTCGTATATCCGCGCCTTTTCGTCCAAATAAGTGCCAGTACAGCAATTTGCCTTCAAGAGACCTAAAAAGTGAAAAGGAACGATATTAAGTAATAACGGATACAAAAGTGATCAAATAAGGGCTTAAACGACCCCTCAAAAAGGTACATTTTAAAACCTTATCAACAGTTTTAAACATGTATTTCAGGTCCATGATGTCGGAAGCTGGCACGGAAGAGCAACGACTAGATCAAGAAGGCTATAATTATTTTATCATTCATTAAAGACATCAAAAGACTTTATATTGATGCATTTTGTTAACAATGGAACCAACTGGGACCTATTTTGTAAACTATGATATATTTCAATAATTTGAATGATAAATCCTTTTTAAACGAATCCTTTAGAGATTGTTTTCTATTATTATGACTGCTTTGCCATTTTGAATTCCGCTGCGTATCACGAAATTGGGGGTGTTACAGATTGGTATCAGAGCCTTAATTATAGAGAAACGGGTCTAATTATGACCTAAACTATAACTACTTTTATAAACAAAAACATTTTATAGCCTTCCGTTCTCCTTACCTTCCATCCTCAAGATGATTATGTGACTTTTAAGCATTTTAAGCTACACAAACACACTAGTATATTGATATATACACTCGACATAATTTCAATCATAAACGATGTACTAAACATATCTGCGTATGCCTATTCTAAGGCATTACGGCACAATCATATTTTCCCAATCTCCCAATCATGCATCTACTCGTACATTTTAGGATTACGAAACTTTATCCAAGACATTGTAAATGATTACAATGGTCTTTCCTACTTCCCAGACATTGTGAGATACAATGGTCTGTAAATCCTACAATGGTCTCTATTACATTTTCAGACACTGTAAATCCTACAGTGGTCTCTATTACATTCTCAGACACTGTAAATCCTACAGTGGCCTCTATTACATTCTCAGACACTGTAAATCCTATAGTGGTCTCAATTACATCCTCAGACACTGTAAATGAAGTAATTAACTCATTTATTCCTTAGACATTGTGAGTTACACAATGATCTTTCCATCATTTCTCAAGACATTGTCAGTTACACAATGATCTCTCCATCATTTCTCAAGACATTATGAGTTACACAAAGATCTCTACATCATTTCTCAAGACATTGTGAGTTACACAATGGTCTAATTTACTTCACAGACATTGTAAATTATACAAAATCTCTAAGAAATTATCTTATAAATCTTATATGATATTGTTTTACATGAAACCTGTCACAGTCTATCAATTTCCCTAATGGAAATACAAGAAATGGGATTTCTAAAGGACAAACTGATTAATCATCTACAAAAGCTGAAGTTCAGCAAATTTCTCTATATTCATCAAAGTCCTATTTTGAAACCTTCATTGTTAAAAATTCGTGATTCTAGCCAAGTATGGACTATTTTAGAATTACTTAAGACTTCCTTTCCACACGTATCTACCCATACTATCTTCTATGCAATGGAATGTGAAAACATAGGTTACAAGTTTTGTTGGCCGGGACTTGCAACTGAATGGTTTGATATTGCCTTTGCTTTGTGGATATTTTCTCAAAAGCTATGGACATATCACGAGTATACCTAATTTAGGTATTTGGAAAATTTATCGAACCTCGGCTAAATATAGTCTAGTCACCTATATTTAACCTAGGGACAGTGGAACATAGTCTGACTAACTATGTTCGACTTAAATTTTTTAAACACTGAGAATAGCTATACAAGGGTTATATTCAGGTTAATTTCCTACTTAAACTCGATAAACCACCAGAATTCATTAAAACGATCTAGAGACACGATAGTGTCTTACCACTCAGCGAGATCTTAACACTTATTTATATTACTAAATTTCATTCTTGAAAGTTTTCATTTATGAGATAATCCTAACTACTATCTTGGAATAGTCATCAAATCTTCTCGTCATTTCTTAGAAGTACTAGACTGTTTAGGTTTCAAGGCTATCGTTCCACCATAATCCTATACAATCCACTTATGATTTTAAAGCAAACTTGACATCTCTACCTAAGAATAATGGTAAGCATACACTACACTATCCTAATCATCAACATGTCACTTCATTATCTGAACCCCATTGTAAGTCAGTTTGTAAAACTTCACAGTATCACGTTTCTTTCAAACACTAGTAGACATAAACACTATACGATATAGCCTTCATCTCAAAACCACCTAAGACATGATCAACTTTGGAAATGGTTTGGATAACCACTTGCCACTAGCAAGACTTTCCTACAACGACAATGATCACATCATTATAAACCATTTCACATCAACAATATCTTACACTTTTGATTAACAACAGTTACCATAACAACAGCAAAACCATTCCATTTAAGGCACTATATAGACGAAAGCGTCAGTCAACCATTTGCTGGACTAATATGTTCAGAGATCACACACGAAACAACTAATGAAACCATACAAACCCAAATTGGGCTGCATGCCGCACACTATCGCCAGAAGTAAAAATTTCATAGATGTAAGGGGTTAAAATTTAACAAAAACTCCATGTTAGAAATTAAGATTTTGTTGAAAGCCTCGATACAATAAGATATGATTCGTTTTGAGAATCGGGAAAAGCCAAAATTGAGATATATTGGACTCTATAAGATTTTAACAAAACACTTTAGATTATCAACTTAAGCCACCACCAAAAACTGAGAATGGTACATAACACATTCTATGACAAGAAACTTGAGAACGCAAAGATTAAAATTCGGCGCATACACCCACATTTTCCTAGAACACTTCAACATCGGATAACACACACTGAATTCCGGGACGGAATTCCCTTAAGGGGTAGAGACTGTAGCAACCCGTAATTTTTCATAGGGTAAAATGACTATTTTACCCTTTGACTTTTTAAAGTTGACATTTGACTTTAACTTTTGACTATTTGACTTTTACTATTCATCCTGTAAAAATTTTTATTTTTATTTTATGATAGTGACAAGATAAAGAAAACTCGACAAGTCGTCCTGACGATGTACGTTAAATCCATATAAAACCGATTTCACAAAACCGTGTCTGAGAACTACTTTAGGGTTTAAAGATCATTCGGGCATCCCGTTATGTCCATAAAACACAATAAGCATTAAAAATATGTAATTATACCATTTTACGATAATTCCACAAGTTTTGGAATTTTACGTTTTCCAGTTCTGCGTTTTACGCGAATTACGCATTTTGACCCGCGTTTCCAGCTCTAAACAGCGTTTTAGCACCCAATGAGACTTATCACCCACTTTACATTTTTATATGGAGTATAATAATAAGTTTCATCATTCCTGCAAGTTTCGTATTTTTAAGATACCCGGTTTTACGTTTTATGGCTTAACAGCTTACAGTTGGTATTTAACGGAACCAAAACTCACTCCGTAAACAGGATAATACCAAAACTCATCACCCTAGCCCACTCACACTATGTGAACGCCTCTTATGAGGTGAGTCACCATAGTGGTGGCTTAATCTTAGCCATTTTACTTGTAAACCTTACAAGTGTCCTAAACTTAACCATGGTTTATATTTAACCTAATATATGGTTAACCAAACCTTTTCTCCTATAAATATCAAGAGAAAACTTCATAAATCCCTCATCCTCCCCCCTCCTTGGTCGTTCATATCATAACACAAACACACATTCCATAAATCCCTCATCCTCCCCCCTCCTTGGCTCAACAAGTTCTAAACTTTGCAAACATTTTGAAAAACTAATGACAAAAAATTTGAAATGAGTATGATGGGAGAATTAACTTACTTTCTTGGACTTCAAATCAAACAAATTGATAAGGGAATCACCATTTGTCAAGAGAAATACACCAGAAATCTACTTAAGAAATATGAGATCTCTGATTGCTCTTCTGTGAAAACACCCATGGTTCCTCCAAACAACCTAGGCCCTGATCTTGCAGGGAAATCAATGAATGAAACATTACTCATATGAGTAATAGGGTCACTAATGTACCTCACTTCCTCAATACCAGACTTTCTATTTGCAGTCTGCCTATGTGCAAGATATCAGTTTGATCCAAGAGAGTCACACCTCCCTACATCCAAAATAATCCTCAGGTATCCGAAAGGTACTCCAAACCTTTGGCTCTAATATCCCAAGTGTTCAGGCTTTAACCTCAAACGATATTCAGACTTAAACTATGCAGGCTGCAACATAGATAGAAGAAGAAAATTAGGCTCCTGTCAATTTCTTGGGGGTAAAATAGTGTGTTGGAGCACCAAGAAGCAACAATCAGTGGCTATGTCCTCAGCTGAAGCAGAATATGTAGCTGCTGCTAGTTGTTGTGCAAATGTACTTTGGATGAAAAGTCTACTTAGTGACTATGACATCCACTACAAGATGGTACCCATCTTTTGTGAAAACACAAGTGCAATTGCCATCTCCAACAACCCAGTACTCCATCAAAGAACCAAACACATTGATATCATATATCATTTCATCAGGGAACACATCATGAAAGGTGAAATTAGGTTACACTTCATCCCCACTGAGTATCAACTAACTCATATCTTCACCAAACCTTTGGATGAACCCACTTTCACAAGACTGCAAGCAGAATTGGGCATGTTTGATAGTGATGATCAGGCCACTAATTAAATATATTCAACATAGTGTAAATAGTCCACCACTGAATAAATAATGGCCCCTGAGCCCAACATCTCTCAGTGAGCTATCTACCCCAAAACAACTCACTGAATAACCTATCCCAAAATAACTCTCACTGAATGAAGATTCATTCAGGGGCTCATGAAACTAACAACAAACACATTCAATGGGAAACTAAATGCTCTAATTATTTGTTTACTAAATGTCCTAGGTTGGGAACATAACATATTTAATAAAGGAATATATGTTTTGTTCCAACTTACTTCCAATGTCATGGGCCCACCAACAACCCAGTTGGCATTAAATACGCGCACACACAAACATATTGTGTGCTAATGTCAACTCTGCAAAAAATCACTGTTGTAGAACTGCGCGACTGTTCACCTTGATAGTCGCAAAAACGACGGGTGATAAGTGGTGGCATTAAATTCGGATATCAAACGTTTTATTTATAACCATTATCAAAAATAAAAATCAAGATTGATATCAAACATTTTACTCTCCCCACTACTTTATAAATACCCCTTTCATATACGGAAACATACACACAAAACTCTGCTTATTTCTCTCTCGAAGAAAAAAGTGCGTGTGTTCTTAATTTTTTGGTAACCAAATTCAAATCTCTTTCTTCTTACGTACAACATAACCTTTTTTTCAAGTCCTTTTTCTTGAAATTCTGCCATAAAACGTCAATTCTTTTTTTTTTTCTTCAAAATCTCTTAAATATATGACAGCAGAACAAGGAATCGTGTATGCTCCCCAATGGAACAACATGACTCTTGAAAATTTAATCTTTCAAATAAATAATGTTGTGGGTAAATTTTACAACCCATAAATTTTCCCAGCCTACAAACCAATCATGAAATTTTTGTATAAATGCCCTTTAAAAATGGCCTTTACAAAATGCCCCTCAGTACTGTACCAAAACTTCCTTAGAGAGTTCTGGTGTACTGCCATAGTTTATGACATATCCCCACCTATTAATGAGACTGAGCAATGCCCTCTCATGTAATACCTCATCAAATTTATAGGGATGAATAGCCAAAAGCCATTGATCCTTGACTATAAAACCTTTTGTTCATCAACTGGCCTTGCCTACAAAAAAGGAGAGTATGCTGCTCACCCTACCCCTGAGGCTGTTAAGGCTGAACTAACTAAAATTGTTTCAAATCCAAGTTACTTGGACAAAACCCCTATCAACAAGAGCTCTTTTCCTATTGTTTGGAGAATTATATTCACCTTTGTGATTCGGGTTCTCAGTGAAAACTATTCATCCACTGAACATGTTAATTCTTCAGCAAATGATAGCCTACAGTATCATGACTGGGATAGAGGTCAACATAGGATAGGTCATTTACAGTGATCTCGAAACCAAGCTACTGAGTATAACTAGGGTGAAATACATTTCTTACCCTAGGTTTATCTCTTGTGCTTTAAAAAGGTTACTGGGTTCTGACTATACCTAGGATGAAAAATTTGGGTATCTTCCTGGCATCTTGAATCCCTAAAATTTTACAAAGGACCCATCCAAAGTCACTGAAATTGAATTGATGAAACATATGATTGCCGTCAACAATCACAAGGATTCTGTTTCTCCACCTTCTACACAAAAAGGAAAGAAGAAACAGGGATCTAAGAAGGTAACTGAACCCGAGTCACTCGTCACTGAGACCTCTGTTTCTAAGCCTGAAAAATGCAGGTGTAAAAAGCCCTTGACCAAAGAGACACCCACTGAGGAGCCAAGTACCTTAAAACAACTGCCAACGGAGGATAATGAGAAATCAAACTCAGTGTCCTCGGGCAAACCCTCTGAATCCAAAGACTCAGCTGACAAAAACAAGTTAGTTGAGTCAGAATCATCTCAACCTTCACATCCTACTAACAATCCACGTAAACCACAGCTTGGACCTCAGGGAGAAATGGGTCCTAAATCTTCGGTAGGGTAGCACCACCCTACTGGAAAGGAGATCCACACCCACTCACAACCCGATGAGGAAATTAACCAATCATAAGTTTTATCTGAGGGAACAACTAATGATCCCAAAGACTCAAGCGAAAACATACAACCCAATGATACGAGATTGCCTTTCATGGTTCCTAAGGATAGTACTAACACAATCCCACCAGTACTTCAAAGGCCACCTGGGGATAAAGACTCAAAGGGATAAAAACCACCCGCTGATATGGAACCAGTCAACCCCTTTATTACTAATCATACTTCAAGGAATGACTCTAAGGACCAGGCAGATAAATCTCAGTCTGCTGGATTAGAAAGGTCAGGGCCTGACCACAATGAAGGAAAACCTTCTTCTAAAGGGGAGTCGGATAAAACGCTTTTGCAGCTTAACACAATTGCATATGTTTAGACCTTTATCTTATCTGAAGATGAGCTTGATAAGGAAAGTGATGAAGTATTTGCTGTTAGGATCGTATATTTATGTTGTTTGATAATTCGGGTGGTCTAGGTAGATGATTAAACAAGTTAGCCATTGTTAGAGAGATGAAGAGAGTAGAGAGGGTGTTTCTAGAGAGAGAAATAATCAAAAGGAAATGTTAGATTAATGAAGAAGCACCACCCCTTCCAAGGATGGAAGGGGTATTTATAGTTACAAATGATACGCCCTCCTGCCGGGCTGTGGATCAGGCATACAGTGGGTAAAGACCCGTCCTTCCTCCACGGTGTTACACTAAACTAATCTACGCTACAAACTAACTAATAAACTAATAAATAACGTAACAAACAACATGTCTACGAGCTAACTTATGCTAGACCATAATTGAGGTGACCGACACTTTAACATGAAACTTCCAATTCCTAACAATCTCCCCTTAAGGGTGGCCACCCCATGAAATACATTTTGCATCATAGCATTCTATCTTTGTCTTTAGTTATGAGCTCGTAGACTTCAATTCTTCAAGTTTCGCAATCTTTGTGCTCTAGTAGCAATTCTTAAAAGTCCGCATAGTTTTGTACTTTAAGTGAAGGTCTTTGAACTGGTCCACATCTTTGATGATCTTCGAGTTTTTTTGAGATCATCAGCCACAGTAAATCTCTGGATCACCTTTTGTAGTGTTGCCTTCATGTGATGTTGTGACTTTCGGACCAACATGCTCACACTTTCTGGATCATGACATCTTTTCATCAGAGTAGCAGAAGATTTTACTGGTTCAAGATATTTGCAGCAGCATAGCAGAAGCATAGTATAAAAATATCTGAGCCAGGTTATGTAGATAGGCACTTGTCATGATGTTCTTCAATTAAGTGTGGATGCTGTGAGCATGCGGCTTTGGATTGACTTCTCAATTCTAATCACCTGCAACCGTCCGAATGTACCTGCAAACAACAGTTAGCAATAAAACACACGAAAGTGTCTTTGATCACTTTCGTTGAATTGAGGTACACGGCCCATGATTCTCCGTTGATCAGTACAAGTACTGCCTATGATCAGGTAGAATTCCGAAGAATCTCCTTGACAGGGTTTCCCAGCTGCTCTAGCCGTTCTCAAACTGGAACGTCTCAAAGAAGACAACACGGAGTGAGTGAACCAGCGAATTGAGATTTACTGATTGATGAAAAATTGATTTGAAAAACAATCGCGTATTGCTTAGAAGAAAGAGTTTTGCAATACGACAAAGGTTTTATAAGAAAGATCAATTTTCAATCAAAAATACTTTTTGTATTTGAAAAGAATACACATTCGATGTGCTAGAGAAAAGAAGAGATTTGCACATCGAACGGTTTTCCAAAAGTATTTTTTCAATCAGAGATACTTTTTGTGTTTGAAAATGAATACTCATTCGATGTGCTAGAGAAAAGAAGATTTGCATATCGAACGGTTTTTCCAAAAGTATTCGTCAATTAATTTCCTGGACCAAGGTTGATTTAAGAGTGAATCGCCCCATTGTTTCTATCCAGTTGTCACAAGTTTGATCTTTAGAAAAGATCTCACATGTCACCCACCAAGAGCTTGTTTGATGTTGGCTCTAGAAGGATTTCCATCTTCATTGTGAATATTTTTACATATCACTCGGATGTTCTGGCAATACCACAAGGATAATGCGTAGGACTCTTAAATATATTCTCACTTTCCACATTGTGTGAAACAGCAAGTCTTCATTAATTTTGTGTCCTAATGAGATATTGTGGATGATCTCTTGGCTCTAGACTCAATTGTGCATATTTGGTTTCCTATGCCGGAGACTAGGGAGAGGGTCTCCTTCTTCAATATCAACAATCTCTAAGAGAAAGTCGATAGATAATGTAGGTTCCCCGTAAGAATGAAACAAGCCCTTTTAAGAGGAACTTGAGTAGCTTGGGAAGTTTAGTGCAGTGCGTCACTGGGTCCATGACGTCTTGTCTTCAATACCGGCGTTACCTTAGTAACCACCAGTAGCATATGAATTGAGCCCGGTTACTGCCCTAAGGTTGAATTATTGGAGGGCTATTTCTTTTCACCCTTTTCACATTCATTTCTTTTTCATTCTTCAACCCCTTCAGTGCTTACCGAGTCTTCATAACTAGAACCTTGTTGGGTTTATTCAAGTTCTAGCTCTATCTCAGTCCGCACTCTTCCCATATCTCACTTTTCTCCTTTTTTCATCATACCTAAGGACTTCTACACTAACTAGTGGATTGTCCCTGGGTAGATCCCTCTGGCTTCGGCGGGATCGTGGGAACGAATACCTAACCTAACCATCCTTATAACACCATGCATAAAGTTAATTGGTTGGTCTTTTGGTATTTTTCTTTCTCTTCTTGAAACCAATTGAAAAATCATTTGGAAAATCAATCAAGGTACTTGTGATATAAAATCCAAGCATTTTGTACCTTAATTGTTTTTGATCTTTTAGAAATGCTCCCCCTCAACATGTGCTCATATGATTTTTGAAATTGTTTAGCACATGGAGGCAAGAGGTCTTTGAAAAATTTCTTTGATCTCAATTTCCATGGAAAAAGCCATTTGATTTTCTTGGTAAATTCTCCCACTCAATATGTGCGTAGGATATTTGAAATTATTTTATCACATAGAGGAAAGAGTTCATTTGAAGTACATCTACGATCACAAAAGCCATTAAGAAACCACTAGAAAATCAATCAAGTTACTTTATGTTGAAACATAGAAATCTTTGTACCTTGAAAGTTTATTTTCTTTTTGAAATGCTCCCCCTCAATATGTGCTTCGAGATTCAAAAGCGTTTAGCACATATGGGAGAACAGTATGCACACTTAAATCAAAACGATCACCTTTTATCAAATTTCATTATTAAATCACAAATTCTCCCCCGATCAAAAATATCAAACCCTTTGAGATTTTGGATCCCAAGTGATTTAATAAGGTTTGGAAAACATGGGAGAAAATGTGCCTGATTGTAAAACTCATCTTGTTTTTGGATAAATGCTCCCCCTCAACATGTGCATTGTATATTTAAAATCGTTTGGCACATGGAGGCAGGAGTGCCTTTAAAAGACTTAAAACCAATTCCATTTAAACATATTTGAGATTTAAATCACGATCTCTCCCCCGATGAAAAATTTCAAATCTTTTGAGATTTGTGATCTCAACTGATTTAAATCATTTAAAAGATTTTGGGGAAAGACGTGGCTTGATTTAATTTTGAAAAATGATTGATACAGATCAATTTTAGACATTAAAGATTGTTAGTGTCAGGTATGATAGTTTTTAAGAGATCTTTAAATAAAATAAAACAATTCCACAATCAAACAAGAACAGAAAAAATTTCATTTTATAA
Organism: Chrysanthemum seticuspe; assembly: GCA_019973895.1. Classification (NCBI taxonomy): domain Eukaryota; kingdom Viridiplantae; phylum Streptophyta; class Magnoliopsida; order Asterales; family Asteraceae; genus Chrysanthemum; species Chrysanthemum seticuspe. The sequence goes on along the minus strand of BPTQ01000003.1, from coordinate 70,139,491 downwards.
GATCTTTGAGTTTTAAAGAAAAAACATACCATGACATAACATTAAATCTTTAGATCACCACTTATTTAGCACAAACGGACTTTAAAGATGAAATATCTTTTGAAAATATTTTATTTTAAATCACTCTCCCCCTCAATCGATGACCGTAGTCGTTGATTGAGTGACTTAAGTTTTGATAAAATGAAGTCCGGTGATTTCCAAATTAAGTCCGATTTATTTTCAAAACCAATATTTTTCCATTTTTCAAAACAATATTATTCAAAAATTGTTTAAAGAATGGTATCATCACTACTTATCCTGCATAAAGATACGTTAGGAGGTTGAGCCGCTTTTGTTGTTGTTGCTGTAAGGCAGGAAGAAAACCGTCTGCTGATGCAGTGAGACCTTTTACGTTGCATTTTTTCATGCCAACTCTCCATAGAGGTCAAATTAAACTCCGTTTCTTCATTTGATGATGAAGAAAACCATCGAGGTCAAATTAATCTCCTTTTCTTCATTTGATGATGAAGAAAACCATCTGCTGATGCAGTGAGACCTCTTACGTTGCATTTTTTCATGCCAACTCTCCATAGAGGTCAAATTAAGCTCCGTTTCTTCATTTGTCAACCCAAGATATAGTTACCCTTTCCTTTCGGCATCCAATCATCTTCAATTGTGGGATCCGGATCGAGAACATTCTTATAACCATCTTATCTGCATACGTTAGTCAACACAAACAGATATATGGTGGTCGACAACACCCAAACAACAATCGACTAATAAAAGTCAATTCAACATATCAATCAGATCATGTAAAGGCATGGGAATAATGTGTTCATAAAACTCTAATCATCTAATCCTAACAATCATATCCTAGGCACCTAGTCCTTCAACGTAGGTTAACATGTTTTGCATTTAAGTATATAGGATAATTAGATAAGCTCGTTAGATGATATAGATTTGAAAACATTCTCCCCCTCAATCAATGATTTATTTTCTGAAAAGTTTAAAAGCACTGAAGTCATTGATTGAGTTTTTAATTTTTACGAAAACTCTGAAACTGATTTTTTTTAAAGCAAATCATTTACCACCATTTTGTTAACACAAATATTTTTCTGGAGAATTTTTTGAAGGAAAAATATTTGAGTAGGAACATCAGTCCTTCGACATACTTTCCTCGTTTTGTTTTAGGATAAGTGCACGATATTTTTGAAACTTTGTTTAGCGCATCACTTTCCTTCCTTGAAGAGCGGGTTGCTATCTGAAATAATAGCAAACCATTTTTTAATCACGGGTTACAGTCAGAAGTAACTGCAAGCCATTTGATTTGTGACATGTTTTGAAAAGAATATTTACACCTTCTGCTCAAACTTCATCTATGGTCACGTGCCATTATTGAATGACATTTCTAAGACCGTAGATGTTATCGATACCAGAAGACATGTCTTGAGAAACAATATTTTTGGTAATTTTCAAATTTTCTGATTTTTATGGGTTTTTGTTGGTTTTATATTTTTCTATTTTCTTTTTGTTGGTTTTATATTTTTGTATTTTGTTTTTCTGATAAATATATACAAGGATAGAATAGATGATATAGTTTAAGAAAGATGATGAGATGAGTACCGAGATGAGGATATCGAGCAGCACGTCGTAGAAGATAGAATTCGTCATCTCTTAAACTTCCACCACCAAAGCTTCCGAGGCTCTAGAATAGAAGATAGAACATGAGCCTTTGAGAAAGAGAGACTTTTCCAGCTTCCCCCTAAACCAAAAATCCATTAGATGAGCAGATTCGAAGCTCTATTTCAAGTTGCCTTAGCCAGGTGCACAGAGAAGCACACCATTATCGTAAATCCCGCTGCTCCTTTTAAGAACGATAGTCTAGATTCTTCGTTCGGGGTTATATCATCAAAAAGAACAGCAATGTATCATCCTACACATAAATAACTCTTCTCAAATTTCATTCCACTGAAGTCTGAAGCGATCCATACCAAAAAGTTGTCAAGAGACCACTTTCCCCCAAGTAGATGAATTGATGCAGTCAGTCTCTTAGACTAGAGCTCACGAACCCGAATACACATATACCCGAAGACAGAGAAACTTATACCATCGAAGTAGAAGATTAAGTCCGATCGCCAAAGAATAACCCCGATGTATACTTTTCTCTCCCCTGATGATAGTGTATGAAGCTCAAGAACCCGAAGTACCTGAATGCCCAAAGAGAGAATAACCGATAACATTGAAGAAGCAGGCCGAATCACTGATTACCTCTGCGGATGACTATCTCTGCAGATGTCAACTCCGAAATAAGTGATTATATCTCTAAATCACTGATTAAGCACTCAAGTGAAATAGATGAGCGTCCCTAATGTACACAATCTCTCTCCCCTGATGATTTCGATAGCATCGAAATCATCACATACTTGTGTACCTCTTTTATCACCAGAAACTAACTCTTCCATCTCTTCCCCCACATAGTTGGAATAAGAACACTAAACGCCATGAGTCAAACCTTGAGTTTCTCTGCGGTAATGACAAAAGTCTTCCCGGGATATCTTCAATCTCTTAGAAGTATTAAGTTCATCAAGTTTACTCGTGTTTAGATACGTGTCTCCCTCCCCCTTGCTGGTTTTGATGCTTCAGAATCAGCAACACATAATAAGCCCAAATACTTGAAATCTGTTGAGAAGAACACTTGAACACTTGTGAGAATCAACTTGCTGCGGAAGAATGCGAGCAAGTCGAATTGGGGATTAAATATGGCTTTTCACTCTCCCCCAATTAGTGCTCTCCCCTAAAACGACAATCTTTTAATAAATGCCCAGAATAAGAACAAGTCTTTTGATAATCAAATGCAACTCATCTTTTAGTCTTCTAACATACAACAGAAAATGTAGAACCGACTGTAGACTCGACCTTCTTCTAGATTGTCCATTTGGGGAATAGAAAGTCAACATCTTCAACTCACCAAATGCATTCCCGTTAACTTGTATATAGAAAATCACCTTAACTCAAATCCCTCCCAATCAAACAAGAACAGAAAGATGTTCATCAAGGAAATCAGCCCCGCAACTGGAAGCACTTTGTCATTAATCAACTCAGGGAGTGTGAAGATGTTAACCAACGGCTATTAGAAGAGAAAAATCCATGTGAAGATGACCCGATAAGAAGAAGCTCGGTTCTTACATGAGTTTGGAGCCGTTTGACCATTTATTCTCATATATACCTTAACATGTAGAATTATCATACTTCTTCTCCCCCTCACGAATTGCATATGGATATGCCATTCTTGATTACACAAGTGAATATCTTTAAAATGTAGTCTCTTAACACTTCTCCCCCTCAAAGGTTGTAAATGATGTCGCCATCACCATTTTAATTGAGCAAGTGGAGTAAGACTTGTAACGATAGTCCGGTTCACTTGATAACTGATCGTGCATGGAAAAAGCATGAAGCATGTTGATGAGAATGGTCATAACTGAGAAGATTTCTCTTCTTCAGAAGATAAAGCGCACTGAAGCGTACACTTTTCTTTTCTTTAGGAATGAGGCTTGAACTGTTGTGTTCAAACGTCATAAGAAGATTTCTCTTCTTTCAAAGATAAAGCGCACTAAGACGTACACTTTTCTTTTTTGTAGAGTACGAGGCTTGAACTGTTGTGTTCAAACGTCATAATCTCTCTCTTTTCATCTACTCTTGGCAAACTTATAATCAACCCCATTATCATTCAGTAGGCTCTTTGTCGTGACATCTGATGGAGAAAACCCAATATAATGAATTTGACCCTGAAGTAAACTAACCCGAACTCGTGACTTAAACTTGCACATATGTAACAAAGAGCGGTGCCGATTTCCATTAGAATCACTAAGTACTCTCTAAGTACTCTATACTCTTCAACCAACCAACCATCAAGTATAAGACGTACATCACCTCTTGAAAATCCACAATTGAATGTGACACTGAGCACTACAACGTAACTCCTTAAAGTAATAGTAATTTTGTGGTGGTAAGAGCCTGATTCCCCCAAGTAGTAAAAGAAAAGGAAAAAGTCACCCAACAATTACTAGATTTCCAAGTATTCATTTTTGTTAATAAGCTCGAACAAGGATCTTGAAGAATCATCATCCAACCATCCCCGATACCTTCAGATACTAAGTACACTCGCCCGTGATATTTCACTTCAACCTCAAATAAATAATAGTGAATTAACCATGTTGTCACATCTTCTGGTTAAAAGCCCACATCTAGCCTCCTTTGACGTTTTAAGTGAACTATGATAATGGTTTTATCCCGACCATGGTTAGAAGCACATAACCCCGTAAAACCATGTAATAACCAAACTTCCATGAGGACAATCCAAACAAACACCCAATTCATGAAGTACACCCTTTTATCCCTTCTTTGAAGCAGAAACCGTAGCACCAACATCAGATAAGATTCCGAAATACACTTTCCTTTCTCCAGGATGGTTCCATCATCACGGGATTTTACAATTCTATGGTCTAAACCGAGAAATAGTTACTTTCACGGGATTTTACAAAACCAAGAATAAACCGTAAGATAGATCCGGAAATGCACATTACATTTACCAGGATGTTTCCATTGTCACAGGATTTTACAATTCTATGATTCAAACCGAGAAATAGATTCTTTCACGGGATTTTACAAAATCAAGACTAAACCGTAAACAATGTCAACTTGAATGTGTTATGACAACTTTGGTTGAGGTAAATTTCTGTTTTAAGGTAACATGCAGCGGTTTATCAACGGTTTATCAACGGTTCATTCTCAATCATCAACAATATCATCAACAATTCTTTACCCGTATGTGTAGACAACTTCACAAACCATACTAAGTCAAGTAGTATAAACTACTTCCCCCTGGAGGTTGTCCGTAAACCAAAGTACACGTTTCTCCCCCAAGATGGTTTCGAACTTTCGGAAGCATCATAACGTGTACAACCATTTGCACGAAAAGTTCTTGTCATAAGCAAACATCTTGAAGAATCATGGCTGACACTGAAGATTTTAGAAAGATTTTTCTTAGACTATGAAGTATCGTTGACATTTTGTAGCGAAGAATATTCCATGAGAATTGCTGATCACATCTCATCCATTCAACACTTTGGTAAACATATCATTCACGTATTTTGTCGGCTATAGCAATGACCACTTGGAGAGATCAACCCGATATGCCAAACTTGAACATGACGTAAAATTCCCCAGATTTGTTACTTAAACTTGTACTAATCCTCGTGAAAAACAAAACGGTGTACCCAATGTACAAAACCTCTTGACGTATCCTCAACTGCTTGAGACACCGAAGTGATAGTTACGTTGTGGGTTAAGAGAAAGAATCACAAAAGTAAATAACTAGCCAAGTCTTTATCACACTCTATAAATGCCCAAACAAGTCATCTTCGCGGAAGGGTAGAAAGAAAGAAGACGAAATAAGTAGACGCGCCCGGAAAACCTCACTTCAAATCCAAATAAAAGATACTGTCCAAACAACCCCGTAGTCAACATTTTATCAACTATCATTTCAAGCCGTGACATAGTGTCTTTCGTGAAAATGCATAAACCAAAGTATCACACCGCATAACACAACGAATCTCATCTATTCCATTGACCAAATCTCGTATAATCGATCCAATTTTGAGAAGCCCATCAGACTATCATTTCAAGCCTATATCCGGGATAAATGTTTGTCATACCACACCAATTCCCATTTAAATAAACTTTTGTATCCAAACAAATTCGTATCAAAAAAATCCAGATAGCAATATAAACTTCATGAGTGAATGTTTCAGCAATCGATGAAGATATACGGCCCAAATCAGATCCATCACACATGGCCCATGAAGGATAACCCAAGAGAAACAGTTTGGCCCATGTTAAATCCCATAACTCACGGCCCAGTCCAAAAATCAACAAGATCTAGTTCTGAATACCCTAATTATTAGGAGTATAAAACACCACATACCCACATGAAACCCTAATAACTCTCTCATAATATAACGCCCCTTCCACCAGATAATACAAACACAATAATCTCAAACCCTAATTTATCTCACAAAAAATTAGTCCGTCTCTTTCTTTTTCTCATATAAAAAATGCCTCATCTTTGTTTCCAAATGGACATCACTCCTTTCATCATCATAAACTAATCAAGTGTATGTCCTTATGTACGAATCAAACACAGTAGTTAGAAAGATGACCTAGCCACATAGATGGCACCAAGGTCCTTGATTCGCCATACGGATGGCAACGAGTGAAGATGTTTATGGCTTCAAGATCTATCAATGAGGTCACGGGTAGGTTTTAAATTTGTTTCTTTTAAGTTTATTAAATAACGAACAAGTGAACAAGAGATAACATGTTTGTTAATTTCTTTTCATTGTTGTTTCGGATAGTACATGAAGCTAGTCTTCATAAGAGATCAATGAAGATAAGTCTATTTCGTGTATGACTCTTGATAGTCTTGATGTTCTTTTGTATCACACGAAAAAAGATGGTCTGAGGTCTCGTGAAAATTTATCATTTAGATTGTCTGAGGTTATATCATCAAAAGTTTCAAGCATACCGAACCTAAGAACAAGAAGTAACATACTTGTTATTTTCTTTTCTTTACATTCGGATAGTATCAAGATGGATCTGTGATGATAACCATTGAGGGGTTCTATGGACCTGAGTTGGATCTTGATGATCATAACCAATCCTTGATGAATTCTAAGATCGACTTTTCTTGTATGATTTTGTGATGATAGAGTCTTGATGCATAGATTTTTGATTCTGTTTCCTTGAATGAGTGTTGGTCATATGATGTTGTGAGTCTAATGTAATTGATGAAACTGATATTGGTTTGAAATTGATTAGTTGATATATGATATTGTTTGATTGTGATTATGACTTGATGTAACTTGAGTGAGTGTTGGTCATATGATTCATGTGGTATTTTGGTTTTCTTGGTTAACAACACGCTTCTTTCTTAATCTTTTCAATCCGTATACACTTGAAAACAGGCAAGTCGCTTATAAACCTTGACACAAATGCTTCTTGACAAGTCGCATCTTGACAAGTCGCTTCTTCACAAGTTGCTTTTCACATGAACAAATCGCTACTGACTTTAATTAAATTTGACAAACCGCTTCATTCATGTGACAAATCGCTTTCAATAAAGCGATTTAGACAAGTCGCTCATAACAAATCACTTTAGTACCTTTTTGCACACAACTCGCTTTTGACTTTTAAAAGTCAACAAACCTCCATAGGTTCATTGAATCAGGACATATTGACAACTCGCTTTGAAGATTGTACCAACTCGCATTCAGGAATGCACCAAATAAGGACATCTATTCTGACCAATCAAATGACCAGTTTGACAGGTTAAATTGACCACAAAAATTGATAGAAAAGACTGTTAAACAACTGATATCAACACCTACTTAACAGATCAGTAGTAACATTCATAAAAAACCTTATAAATCAATTTGACCTCACCAATATTAAAACAAATAAACTTCATTTAAAATGTTAAGACTTTAAAAGACATATTCTACAAGTAGAACATGACACTTAACAACTCAACATGACAACCACATCACGCATTAAACAACCCTTAAATCACATCAAACCGCAACCCAACTTGCACAACCCGCATACAAAAATCGCTTCAAAAACCATGAGAATCATCAAAAACAACACAAACTAGGCTCTGATGCCAATTGTTAGGATTGTATATTTATGTTGTTTGATAATTCGGGTGGTTTAGGTAGATGATTAAACAAGTAAGCCATTGTTAGAGAGATGAAGAGAGTAGATAGGGTTTTTCTAGAGAGAGAAATAATCAAAAGGAAAGGTTAAATTAATGAGGAAGCACCACCTGTCACACCCCCAAATTACCTGTTTAGCAGCGGAATGGAATTCCTGGGGGTTTGACTGTCATAGCACCACAATCACAGTTATATTGAACGACCTAAAGTGTCGTTTAAAAACACATCGTTTGATATTTAATAAAAGCGTTCAGAGTTACAACATAGGTCCCAAAAGTTCATAAAGTTTGCGGAAATAAAAATATATTACAAGTCCAAACGATGGTTTTGAAAGAAAGTGCCATAATGTACAATGATATAAGTCGACGCCGCGACTCAAAAGGGGTTCCTTAACCATGCCATGATGAGTATGTCTTAGTTACCTGAAAATACATTGCTAAAACGGTCAACAATAATGTTGGTGAGAAATCATAGGTTTATGTAAATGTTTTATACGACTACGCAAGTATAGACCATGTATGACAATCATGTCACAGAAAAATGTTACAATTGCTATAAGTCCATGACACCGAAACTAGACTGTTCATGATGTGCCCCAACAGAGTGTTTGCCAGACAACTCAATAATGTTATTAAATGAAATGCATCCGTATGACTAGTTGGGATTCACCAACCCGGATGGAGGCGTCACCCTCGATAGATCTATCCACTCACCCTCGCTTCTAAGATTAACGGTTCATGTTCAGGAAATGGGGACTTTCAATTGGCATGTGGTAACTTAAGCAATGTAAATGAATTTAACATACTTGGTATCGTAATAAAAATGTTGTGCAATGTATTCTCCCCCGTAGGTTTGAAATAAAGTAAAAACTTGAATAAATCGGGGCTATGAAAACTCACCTTGGTATGCAGAAATGTAAGACATCACAACTAACATCAAGTAATAAATGTGCACGGCTCCGACACGCAACCTAGATAAGTATGGTATGGGTTTAGTCTAAGCCTCGTATTCAAATGCATGTTGTGTAGATTAAACAACGTTTGTAAGTTTACCAGTGTTTGTGTTTTTGAAAGTGTTTGAAGTTCAAAAGCAAAAGTTTTCAAGTATTAGGATCTTTAAAATATTTGAAGTTAAGTACCAATATTTTAAATATTTGTTTAATAACATATCATGCAAAGTTTCATGAATTATTTTGATTGTCGATAATGATCGAAAAATGTAGTTGCGAAGATGATTCGCACGTCTTGGCTCTTGGAAACGATATACGAAACTTTCGTATAAGAGTTGACTCGTATAGTGACTCAGTATTCTCACGCCAATTAAGAAATAGATGATCGACACAGTCGAGACAGATATTGACGAGTACTTGAGTCGAGAAGGAATGACAAAAAGAAGTCGAGGATATAACGAACAAGACAAACGTCGATAAAGAAAGTCAATTGGTACGTTTCGGCGTTTACCCCATGTTCCCAAATAGTTTGTATAAAACATACATGTTTTATAAATAAGGTTATGTTTGAATTTGCAATTCGAACAATACAGTTTTACTACATAAAAGTAATACGTGATTGGATTTTGTCGAGTTTTATAACAATAAAAGGGATTTTGATTTAAAATATAGGTTAGAACGTTTTTATAAATTTCGGCATGACGCGTCCATTTATATAACGTGCCCAAGTCATCGTGACTTTATTAAAACTCATGTTGCAAAACATATTTCTCGATAAGTTTATAATTGACAAGTCATTATTAGTTGAATAAGTGTTTATTGCATATTTTAGGTTTGTTACGAGTCTAATATATTAAATTCTTTACGAGTCTAATATATTGTATCGTCTCAAGTCCAAAATGTCCAATAAATGCTCATACAACTACAATTTATTGTCCAAAATAATCCAAGTCCAATTTTAATAGTTTTCGTCCAATAATGTCCAAATCCAATAATCAAATCCAAGCATAGGCTTTAATAAGTATTTCTAAATCCAAAATATTTAATCCGTTAAATATTCGTTTTGTCAAGTTATCCAAATCAGAAACAAATCCCATATCAATCCCGAGTAGTGATCCAATAAATCCGAAACGTCATCGACTAAAACAAAGATAATGAGTTACGTTAATAAACGTTAAATGAATTGATCAACATAAAAAAAAAAAAAAATAAATAAATAATCCAACACTTAAGTTTTAGTTTCCAAAACAATATATATCGATACTAACGTATACGACCAATTCGAGGCGACCTAAACCTCGTCAATGACCCAAAAGAAGTTACGTTTAGGCCTAAGACATTTTCCAAGTCCCCACAACACTTCGTGTGTCATGGTACACATAACGACATTTACCGAAAGTATCGTTTTCAACACAATAATCCACAATTTATTTACCACGGCTAAACTAGCTTTTCAAAACTACTAAATCGACTACTACAATTTTATGACTTACAAACGGTGACCACATGGTTTCGAAAAATAAATTGTCGCGAGACCATGACTCCCATGAGCCATGGCTCACACCAACGAAGCCAACAAAAATTTTACCTTATCGTTAATAATCAACCACACCTTGGCCGTGACTCTATCTTGAGTCACGGCTCAACCACAAATGACCAACAACCTTTCTAAGGTTCGGCTACACAAAATAATTTCAGTCGTGACTCCCATGAGTCACGAATCACCACTGTACGTGACCCCCATCAACTGATACGCAAATAAATAGGCAACGAAAAATCCAAACGACATTAAACTTGATATAACCCAAACATATACTCACGAAATAATAATAATAAACACAAATTAACAAGAATGGGTACGAGTCAACTCAACTCGTGAGTTGACTCGGACGAGTCGAGTTGACTCAGAAGTGAGTCGAGCGAGTTAAGAGCCAAGATCAACATATCCACTCGTTTTGATGATAAAACATTAAGTTATATTAGTTTTTATAACTAAAAACGTTTTTAATAGTTAAACCCGATTAGGGTTTGAAGAAAAATGACGAAATAAACGAAATAGAGGCGTGTGGCTCTTACCAACGAGAGAGGAAGAGAAGAAGGGTGGTGGCTGAGCGGCGGCAGGAGGTGACGCGCGGCGGTAGGCTTCAAAAACAACCCAAACGAGCTCCTTATGTACCCAAACGCTCCAGAAACGACCCTTGGGTCTTGATCTACGCGTTGGAACAATAAAATGGTTGGCCGGAATTTGGCCGGATTCCGGCGACGGCGCCGGATATGATTTCCGGTGATGGTGGTGTTTTTATTAAAAGAGAAATCTAATTTTGGTTTATATACCCCCTTGAGGGGCTAAATGTGGACAAAATAAAATCAGGGGGGCGGTGGTGTAATTAAATTAGGGGCTGTTTCGAAACTTTTAATAATCTATTATAAATAACCTTTGTGGGCCCCATTTGACGTAGCAAACGATCGTTTAAAAATACGGGACTTGCGCCATTGTGTCCGAAATAAATTTTCTGATAAAAATGAGTATTCACATGTATAGTTTTCTCGAATTTAAATTAATTAATAAATCAAATTAATTCAAGAGTTTAAAGTCGCGCAAGCTTATTTATTTTGTAGTTTTCACGTTTTATGAGACATCCTCTCGTTTTCAAGCTCGATTAGGTTTAGGTAAGTCGAAAGAGATACTTTGGGAATAATAAATATAATTTATTATTTAAAATCAGTCTGAAAATATTTCCGGTTGCTAATAGAATGAAGATAAGTCCATATCGAGAAAAGTATATATGAAATACGTATAAAACGAGTTGGATTGTGTATCGTTGCATAAAATGCGACACAATGAGAGTAGAAAAGAGTTGGAAGTTAAAACATGAACTTCCTCGAAGTTTTGGTATTTTATTTACGTTTTGAAACGTGGTTTGAAATATTTCAGTTGCACGTTGAAAATAATTAACGTGTAAAATATGCTTTCGGGTGAGTTTTTATAAAAGAAAAAATAAAAACATCAATATTGGTTCAAAAGTGTGTTTATTAGACTAATACCCTTCTTTCTATTGTTCGGTTCGTGCGCGAGCTCGTATTTTCAATAAAGTGAGATAACTTCTCGTGTGAGTTAGAAAAACTCATAAGTGATCAGGAAATATAAAATATACATTTTCTGATAAAATAACAAGTTTAGATTGTTCCAGTGTGCGGGATAACTTCCCATAATTATATCAAGTGAACTAATGCTTGCTCAAAAATGTTCAGGTAATAATAAATAATAATTTATTATTAAATTTAAAATATGGAAATTTACCGATTGTCACACCACCCCTTCCAAGGATGGAAGGGGTATTTATAGTTACAAATGATACGCCCTCCTGTCGGGCTGTGGATCAGGCATACAGTGGGTAAAGACCCGTCCTTCCTCCACGGTGTTACACTAAACTAATCTATGCTACAAACTAACTAATAAACTACTAAATAACGTAATAAACGCCATGTCTACGAGCTAACTTATGCTAGACCATAATTGGGGTGACTGACACTTTAACATGGAATTTCCAATTCCTAACATTTGCAGCTGGTAAAGATGTTGGGAATTCTGTGAAACAGTGATTTTGCTGATCAAGAAACAATGGATTCTGCTGAAGAAGAGTTTCTGCTGAAGTACTATAAACATACAAAGTAGGAACTATGCTGAAGTTATTCTACTGAAGTAGTGGAAATATAGGTCTACTGAAGTACTGAAGCCGTGGAATCTACTGAAGTAGTGAAGCAACTGAAGTACTGAAGCAGTGGAATCTGCTGAAGTACTGAAGCCGTGGGATCTACTGAAGTAGTGAAGCAGCTGAAGTACTGAAGCCATGGATTCTGCTGAAGTAGTGAAGTACGGATTCTGCTGAAGCAGTGTTGGAATCTGCTGAAGATATAATACGGCTGAATTAGTGAAGCCGTGATTCTGCTGATATAGTGAAGCAGAGTAGGATATGCATGCGCTGTATTATTTATATATGCATGCATATCCTACTCTGCTTCACTATATCAGCAGAATCACGGCTTCACTAATTCAGCCGTATTATATCTTCAGCAGATTCCAACACTGCTTCAGCAGAATCCGTACTTCACTACTTCAGCAGAATCCATGGCTTCAGTACTTCAGCTGCTTCACTACTTCAGTAGATCCCACGGCTTCAGTACTTCAGCAGATTCCACTGCTTCAGTACTTCAGTTGCTTCACTACTTCAGTAGATTCCACGGCTTCAGTACTTCAGTAGACCTATATTTCCACTACTTCAGTAGAATAACTTCAGCATAGTTCCTACTTTGTATGTTTATAGTACTTCAGCAGAAACTCTTCTTCAGCAGAATCCATTGTTTCTTGATCAGCAAAATCACTGTTTCACAGAATTCCCAACAAAAGACATGGACACTGACACTCAAACTGCTGAAGAAGAACATCAGTCTCCACTACCAAACCCTAAGTCAATCAGACTCTGGTTCCTCCTATCCTGAAGTGCTCAAAAAGTATGACAAGGTCCTCCCGCTCACTGAAAGATAATTGGTGAAGTATCTCCAAAAGGTCTCAAGGGCACTTTTCACTAGAATCATTGAAGAACAATGAAAGTAGCACACTGAAGCAGCTGTCTCCTATGCTGAACTTAAGGCCGCTCTTCATGAATACTATGATGAAAATATTGACCATCAAGAGTAGACTGAAAAACTTGTTCAGTATGCTATGGACGACATGGCTAAAAATAGCACTTCAAGGGCTGAACTTCTCAAGGCTCTACAAGGGATAACTGAAACTCTCAATCTGCCCAGGAAGTTGTCAAAGATGATCCAGCTCTCAACAAGAAAGTTCTTGAGGCTTCAAAAACTTACATCAAGAACTCCACCAATCTCACTGAGCTCATCTCCTTGCTCAACAGATTTGATCTCAAAGGCCTCATTTCATCTGTTGAAGAAATCAGGACCAACTCCAGCCTTCAAGAAAATCACATTGCAGCTTGGGCTAAATCAACAACTTATATGGCTTGGAATCTTGGTCCTAGAATGGTTGCTATTGAAAGATCTTAGGCTGATGTCCGCTCAGAATTTTCTACATTGAGGAAAGATACTTTAGAAATTAAAACCATGATAACTGAGATCTATCAGGAATTCAAATGTTAGTCTTCCACCCCCTCAGAAACAGTGCCAGAGAAAACACTTTCTCTCACTGAAGGTCCAACAACTGTTTGGGGGGATACATGTCACCCATCACTGAAATAACCAATCCTTGAAAAATAGCTAACTCCATCAAATGCCTCCAAGAAAAAGACAAGGAAATTGCAACTACACCAGAGCCTGAACAACAAATAAAGCTTGTGCCAACATCATCGATTGTTCGCCATGACCCTGATGAACATGCCAAGTTTTCGTATATAATCAATGGAAAGTTGTACCATATGACAAATGATGAAATCAATGCTCACATGGAGAAAGAGAAAGCAATGAAGAAGCAAAGAGGCTTGAGTTGACTAAGACTAAAGTTATTAAAGTTGTAAAGGAAGAAGCTGAGAAGCTTGGAATTGATCCAAAGAAAGTCATCAGTGACAAAGCAGGGGATAAGTTCAAAAAGGCTTAAGATGTTGAAATGCAGGCTCTCAAGAAACAACATACTATAAGAGCTCAAAGAATGGCTGAACTGAAAAAGAAAAAATTAAGCAGTACGCATGGAAAATGACTAAAAGACCGAAGCCAGATGCTATCACAGATTTGAAAATATTACCTAAGTCCAAACCAGCAGTACTGGACATTTACATGAACAATGACTAGAGGAACTTTGATGTTCATGACCCCTTCAAATTCTCAGACTTTGGGATCAATGAGTTGGATGAATTAGGTCTAATAATTGAGAAGAAAAGAAACAATGTTGTTAAAGACCTGATGACTTCACTGGGAAAGAGATATGAAAGATTGAAGATGATGCCAGAAGAACTTAAAATTAAGTCTGCTCTTCCTACTCCAATCTCTCAAAAAGCTCCAACTCAGTCCTCATGAAGAAAGAGGAAGAAAATTGGATTAGAACCTGAAATCAAAGAAGAGCCTAAGTTTGGAATTTTATTTATTGTTTACTTTGGTGATCAAGCCTTTCTAAGATGGAGTGACATTGACAAGGCTAGGATTGAAGCTCTTGTATCATACCTGGTGATCTATTCGAACGTCAAAACCCCTGAAAATGCAAGATTTAGCCTGAACCTAAGAAAGTTGATTGCTGATCACCGTGACCAAGATAAGCTCAAATCAAAGAAAGTGAAACTAGAAGATCTAGGATACTATATGGACTAAGTATCTCTGTTGTACTCTTATTATCTTTGGATTAACTGATAGGACCTATGTAATCGATGAATAAATGATGTTTTACGTTTATAAGTGTTCCTTTGTTGCTTTCTAATATCTTCATTGTAAGAATCAGATATTTGCTCACTTAAATTGAACAAAACACTTTGGCTATATTTATATCCAAATAAGGGGAGACTGTTGGGTCCATTCAATACCCAAGTTTCCTTAAACAAGGATTTGAATAAAAAAATCCGTAAGTGTTGCATAACCATAAACATTAACCAAGCACCGAGTAACAATCACTCAGTGACTCACCTTCAGGAAGCTCACGACAAGCCTAAGAAGAAAGACTTCCTATTTAGTGAAGCGAGACTCAGTGAATGATACCTAAGCCAAAGAAGAAAATGTTAGGTTCAAGGAGTGATGACAATAACTCACTGAATTCCATGTCTCCTCAATAATAAAGAAGACTGAATACTTAGAGACTAAAGACTGAAGACTGAAGGTATGGCGGGACAAGGCGGGATGAGTTTGAAACACATAAGGGAAAGTCCTTATCATGCAAAGGTCAAACTTACCATGAATGGCTAAAGATCATAGTAGTGTCATCACTACTATTCATAAATCAACATTGTCCCATTCTCAAAATAGAATAATGTAATGGAGACAAAATACGCATGTATTTTGTCCAAACAGGCAGATGTTATCTTTGTCTTCATTATAACGGTTGTCCAAATACTTGTGTATAAATAGGATCATAAGGTAGAGTGAAAGGTTGACAAGTTTGTGCACTAAATGCGTAGACATTCACAAACAATTTTAATCCTCCAAAGACAAGTAAGTCCCTGAGGTTAGCTCAGCTGGTTAGCATAGTTGTACTTAAGCTTAGCTTAAGTTTAGAGAGGAGACTACACCATACTTGTCATTCAATCCCAAGTGTTATTCTGCAAACACTTGGGTATAAATTTTTTGAATTAACTCAAATAAGGATTTAAACATTGAAAACTTTTGTTATTTACTTTAAGCTTTCATTACATTTCAAACAAGTTTTTCATTACATCACTGAAACATGAAACATGGATAGATTAACTTTGTAGTTAAGCTAGTCATGTAAAGGTAACAATACATTCAAGAAACCAAGTCCATGAATCTTTGTTTCCAGCTTCTGCAACAACATAGGCTAAAGGGTATATACTATTGTTGCTATCAATGCCAAAAGCTGTAAGAATCTGACCAGGAAAAGGACCCCTCATAAAAGCACCACCTAATCCCAACAACTCTCTTTGACAAGATTTATATCCTTCCTTCAAAGCACCTAAGCATACATACATTCTCTTGAAAACTTTGGTTGGACTAATTGGATGTGTTGCAGTTTGTAAACTCATCCTAATTGTTGTATTGGGGTTTGTTTTCTGTAATTCAACAACATAGTGTCTCAAAATGGTGTATTGTAGCTTATGATCACCCCTAATCTCAATTTTTGCCTTGTTTTTTTCCCTTAATGCCTTTTGCATAAACACTTGAACTTCAAACTATTTAGAGAGTTGATCTTTGAACACCCCTGATTGAAATATCTGAATTGACTTAAACTTGGTCAAGTAATTGCTTTGTGAGAAACTTGTAGTCACAAGCATTGATCTCTCTTGATTGTAAACATTTGTGTTTATCCTTGAAAGTTCTAACACTCCATAAATCTTTAGATTTATCTTCTTCTACATATAAAAGCCATGGGCAATCTTTTGGTCGCTCATTTTGTGCTCGAAAAGATACATCCCTTCCGAGGGCTCTAGTTAAAGGACCCATTTTTTCTTTGGGGTTATACCCAGCCCAAGACCTTCGCTTGCACCACAAATTGATATTGTTCCCACACACCTGGCCCTAATTCTTTATTTGTCATTCTTAATGAATTGAAATTTTCTCCTAGTTTGTATTAAATGCAAGTTTATCTTATATTTGACTTCTTTTGTAGTAAGAAAAGTTTGACCACGAAAAAAGAATATTCGGCCGTCTACTTGTTCTGCCTCACATAACTTTTGTTTCTTGTTTTCCCTCACCTTTTTCTTCCTAAATAGATACTCATCCTCATTCTCAAAACCACTTGCAAACTCATTATCATCTACGATATCTAACTCATTTTGCACAAAAATGTCATCTGGTATCTGGCTAGAGCTACCTATATCGGGAAATTGTGTAGTCTCAATCAATTTGAACAAAGTACCATTAATATCAGGCTCCTCAAAAGTATTATCCTCATCGACAACTATGTTGCAATCTTGAATGTTCTTAATAACATCGTCATCACTCTCATAACTATCTGTTTCACTCACATTGTCATCACCTAACTCTTCAACTATTTCACAAACCTATACAGATTTTACTTTTTGCATATGCTCAACAGGTGTATCTATTTCATCGTCTTGATGACCTAACTCTTATGCAGTTTCACATACCTCTACAGTACTATCTATTTGGATATGGTCAACAGGTTTATTCTATTTGCTCATTACCATTACCTAAAACATCTTCAATTTGACAGACGTCTACATATGAAAACAAGGGTTCAATTTCTAGCAACTGACTAGATTGTCCCAAAGTATTGACTTCCAAAGGTGGTTATCTAACTTGACTTAAATCCTCTAACATATGATTATTAACAATGTTTTCTAAAAATATTTTTTTTGACAATATGGAACAATAGCAAGACCTGCCTTCTTCTATGCTGCATCCACGCCAACAATAACTGTTCTAATTGACTTTGGTGACATTTCACTAAGAACCAATGTTTTCTTACCATTTTCAACATAAACTTCTATCATCTTATGGTTATCAACAAGATCTATCAATATTTTTAAATTCATAGTCTCACTTAAGCTATACAAATCATCATCTAAATTACTACCATGCTTAACAAATTAATAGTAATTTTTTTTCCTAGCTCGTAACCCAATTCATACATAAGAATATCCAACTCTTCAACTAACACAGTATCAACATCAACCAAAAAATATGGTTTTCATACCTCAATCGTATATTCTACTAGGCTAGTATTTAAAACATAATTGTGATGAACCCTCATGCTAAACATATTCATCTACCACCTGAAACAAATAAAAAAAATAAAGCACATTATCAAACCTTAACTTCAAAAAATATACCCCTATTAGATATTATAACGATTATAACAAAAAAACGTACCGCATTTCTTCTTATTAGAGTTGTACATAACGGTATCATCAACTGAAAAACCTGGATCTCTTCTTACTTTCCATAAAGTAAAATCCATGTTTTGGAATTCTGAATAATATGGAACTGGTTTTGTGACATGCAATTTGGGTTTGTGATAACTCTTGTAAAGAAAATTTGGGGATGAAAAAAGAGGCAGTCTAAGTGTTATAGATGTATATGGGGCGGGAAGAGGGATGAGGCATGTGGAAATAATACAGATTCGGTAGCGAAAGTACGAAATGACAATAATACCCTTAACTAAAAAGAAAATCAAACGAAAAGGAACGAGGTTGACCAGAGAATAAAGGGAAAAGGTACCTCATTAATACTAAAAACTTGAGAAAGGGATCTCAGATGACCAAAAGGCCCAAGTTTTTCCCAACATGATATTTTTAACCAAATTGAATGACCAACGATGTATTTTACTCTATAATTAATAAAAATTTAGTGACATATGCACAACTATTAATAGCATAAAACAAAATATGAAAATTAAAAGTTGTAGAATGCAAATCAGCTCATTTGAAAAGTTATCTTTTTCAATTAGCAACTTCAACATATATATTCTTTTCATGGTTCCATTTTTTTATTTTCTCAAATATAATTTCATTTAGAGGAAAGGGTGTAATCACATGCCAAAATTTAATTCATTTTGTTAAATCAGCGCCACATTAACATTTAACATTTCACATTTCACATTTCACATTCACACATAAAAAACATCCCTCTCTCGCTTCACATGTCGTTTCACACTTTTTGGGACCCACCATACCCAATTAAAACAAACACCCAACAACACAACCTAAAAAAAGACAGAAATGTGGAATTGGCGCAATGTGAGTATACTCACACTTAAAATGGCTCAAGGTGGTGATGGTGTGGTACAATGCAAATGGCATGCCATTTCCCCTTGCCACATTGGAATGGCGCAAGGAAAAAATGAACACGTCCCTTGCTCTTAGCATGATTATTCAAACAATATGGTAATGTACCAATGTTAGCAAAACAAAATGAAACGGTGCATATTGTAAATAGAAAAAGTACCACAAACTGCAATTTCTTAATGGCAAAGGTTAAAAGGTAAACATTCATTCAATAGATGTGGATGAATAAGTATCTAAATTTAAATCTAAATTTTCTAGAACAATAATCAGATAGGAGAATTGCATATATACCCACTAAAACTTAAAACTTGCATATTTTCCCAAAATACAAGTTTTCAATGCATGATTACAATGCAAGTTAAGCATGTTTTGGGTATATATGCAAATATGAAAGTTTTAGTGTGTATATATGCAATTGACCCTAATCAAATATGCAAGTTTTAGTGGGTATATACAATGCAAGTTAAGAATCTTGGATGACATAGCTTCCAAATTGTTTGACGCACTTCCCTCTTGACCAAATGAAACACCGTCATGATACATTTGTCTAGCATGTTTCAAATTATACAGTTCACTTTCACCACTTTTTTCCAAACATTTAGCACGTTTGTAAACTGCTTGAAATTTTTAGCAATTTTCATTCACCGTATGCCACTGGCTTGTTAGCATATCCTTGTTACGAAGTTAAAATTTTTTCTTGTTGAACTCGTTCATAACCCGATACCAAAACCTGATGCACTTTTGAGAAACTCCAACCATTCGATCCTTGGAAATGGCCACATAACACTTGGAAAGTAATAGTTCCTCCTCCGGTGTCCAACGCAATGTAATACCACTCACGTCGGGATTTCTTTCATCATACGGCTCGGGTTCTTTGGATTTGTTTGCCATACGTTTGTTGGAATTTTAATAACATGACAATCATAATTAAACACAATAAACATCATGTACACATGCAAAAGCGTAAGGAACGTATAATGTATAACTAATTAACTAAAACGTAAAAGTATGTGTACCTTTTGCGAATCAGATCCAATATGAACAAGATGAACCCTAATTAGGGTTTGTGTGAATTATTGGAATTACCCTTTACCGTTTTGTAAATCAATCCAAGATATTAACAATAGTGTGTTAGTACCATGGTCTTGTACACACGTACTAATACCAAATTAATGTTATGCTAGTAAACAATTCAAAAAACAATTTGATTACTTGGAAAAAGCATTGATCGACCCTAAAGGGTTTATACACGATCGGTTAGTAACAAAGGATAACAAAACAATTTCTTAGGGTTATGTGTGTGCACAAGAGATCCATAAAAATGACCCTAGCCTTTGTATATATAGTATGCAAAACTTGGAGGACAAGTTGGAGTAGAATTGGGTTAAACCTAATCCCACCGATCAGTTCTAATCCCCAAGGATTCTAGAACTTTATTATTCTGTATTTTCATCTATAGTTCTTTCCTTTATCATTTAACGACCATTAGTCCATTACCTTTAATTACAAAACGTTGGTTAGTCATTTTGTGCATTTAAAAATTAAATATAACCTTTTATATTGAATTATTAATCATTAATTCTTCATATGTAAAGTGTGCAATCCCGTGGTCTCGAGTTCGATCCTAACACACATCTACTAATTTATGTCCATTAAACTAACAACTCCCACTTGGACATATCTTAATAGTGTGATCACATCGGTTAGCGTCTAGCAACACGACAATGCCTCTAGTACAACTCGAGTAAGGTCTCCTGGTAAAACCTTTTAATGATTCATCATTATTATTATCCTTTTGTTTCTAATATCATGTTAAATAAAGATATGGATGTAAGTCATTCTTTATTCAACTGTTCTGTTTCTTGTTGTTTGTGATTGAGCAAGATTACCAAATTTCTGAACACATTCAGAGGAGATCTTAGGCGTGGTCACAAAAAAATCTTGTCAACCCTATGAGGGGCCCAACAGTATTAAACTCCAAAATAAATTTGAAGGAACAAATTCTATCTTGACTACAAGCAAAACCCATGAACTTTGTAACACTTCTGAAAACAACCCTTATAACTACCAGTTACGTTTAGCGTTAAGTTGTTCCACATAAATGCACTAAATTCATGACACTTATCTGGTATCTCAAGTCTGAGGATAACTATTAATGATTTACTTAATAACAATATCCATTAAGTAAGATCATGTAGTTGGGATAAGTCCTATATTCAATTCATTGAATATCATCTGAAAATGGTATGCAACACATCAGTATACATTCAAGTATATTATAAAAAATCACTCAAATTTGTCTTAGTTTAATGATATTCCCATATCACTAAATGACAACGGACGATTTAGAATAACTAAATTATTCACAAATTAAACATGCAAATATAGAACAACAATATTAAAAAATGAACATAAACATAACCAATACTTTATTTCTTTAAAAGATAATAAATGTTTACAGTATCCTTTATCCAAAAACTAATCACAGTTATTCATGAAACTATTAGCTAAATGAAGTCCAATGCCATTGGTAATTTCAGTAAGCTTTTCTCTAGGTAAAGCCTTAGTGAAAGGATCAACTAAGTTGTCATATGTGTGAAATTTCAGTAGATTTATTTCACCTTCGCGGACTTGTTCCCAAACATAGTGATACTTCCGTAGAAAATGTCTGGTGCCCTCCGTGACACTAGGTTCATTGGCAAATATGATTACAGTAGAATTGTCGTAATATGTAACATATTGGATTTCACAAACACATCAAACCATGATCATACTAGGCGTGCACTTTGAGGTTTTTAGAGAGAGAACATTTAGAGGTTTGGGAACTTAGTGAGAGAAAGTAAAAGTATTATTATGAGCTCCAACCCTCTACCTTGGGAGGTAGAGGGTATTTATAGTATCATACATAAACGCCACCTACGGGCTGTGGATCAGGCATACAGTGGGTAAAGACCCGTCCGTCCTCCACGGTGTTACTAAACTAAATACTAACTAACATTAAATAACTACGACTATGAGCTTTCTAACGATTACATACACTTGAGGTGACCGACAATTTAACAACTGGATTTACTAAATTTAAACAATCTCCTCCTAAGGGAGGTTACCTCAAATTTCAATGAATACAAACATATATTACATTAAGATTGTTCTTGGATTCTTGTTAAAGTTCTTTGCTCTGTTGCCCGTAGTCTTTGATTCTTCATGTTTTGCATGTTTGGTTAATCCAAGTGGAGGTCTTTAACTGATCCACGTGATAATGAGTTTTGAGCCAGCTTTGAGATCATCAGCTACCATAAATCTCTGACTCTTCCTTTGTAGTGTTGACATTATGTGATGTTGTGACTTTTGGACCGACATGCTCACATTCTGGATCATGATATCTTCTCATCAGAGTAGCGAAAGCTTTAGTTGATTCAAGATATTTGCAGCAGCGTAGCAGAAGCATGGAGCAAAAATATCAGAGTCATTGATGCACGTATCATGATTTCTTTAGAAATGAATGTGTTGTGTGAGCATGCGGCTATGGATTGACATCTCCATTCTGATTAGCTGCAAACGTCGGGTGTACCTGCATACAACAGTTAGCAGCAAAGCGCACGAAAGTGTCTTTGATCACATTCGTTGAATTGAGGTACACGGCCCACGGTTCCCCGTTGATCAGTACAAGTACTGCCTGCGATCAGGTACAATTCCGAAGAATCTCCTTGACAGGGTTTCGCAGCAGCTCTAGCTGTTCTCAAACCGAAACGTCTCAAAGAAGACAACTCGGAGTGAGTGAACCAGCGAATTCGAGATTCACTGATTGATGAAAATAGATTTGAAAAACAATCGTGTATTGCTCAATAAAGTGTTTTTGCAATACAACGAAGGTTTTAAGGAAAATCAGTTATCAATCATAAACACCTTTTATTTTGAAAAATTAATACACAGTCGATGTGCTAGAGAAAAAAATTTTAAGCACAATGACCGGTTTTTCAAAGGTATCCGTCAATCCATTTCCTGGACCAAGGTTGATTCAATAATGAATCGCCCCATTGTTTCAGTCCAGTTGTCACATGTTTGATCCAATGGATAGATCTCACATGCCACCTACCAAGAGCTTGTTTGATGTTGGCTCTAGAAGGTTTTCCATCATCATTGTGAATATGTTTGCATATCACTCAGATGTTCTGGCAATACCACAAGGATAGTGCGTAGGACTCTTAAAATACATTCTCTCTTTCCACATTGTGTGAAACAGAGAGTCTTCATTGACAGTGTCCTAATGAGATTTAATGATGATCTCGTGGCTCTAGACTCAATTGTGCACATGTGGTTCCTATGCTGGAGACTAGGGAGAGGGTCTCCTTATTCAATATCAACAATCTCTAAGAGAAAGTCGATAGATTATGTAGGTTCCCCGTGAGAATGAAACAAGTCCTTTTAAGAGAAACTTGAGTAGCTTGGGAAGTTAAGTGCAATGCGTCACTGGGTCCATGACGTGTTGTCTTCAATACCGGTGTTACCTTAGTAACAACCAGTAGCCTATGCATTGAACCCAGTATCTGCCCTAAGGTTGAATTATTGGAGGGCAATTTATTTTCACCCTTTTCTCATTCAATTCTTTTTCATTCTTCAACCCCTTCAGTGCTTACCGAGACTTCATAACTAGAACCTTGTTGGGTTTATTCCAGTACTAGCTCATCCTCAGTCCGCACACTTCCCGTTTCTCACTTTTCTCCTTTTTTTCATCATACCTAAAGACTTCTACACTATCTAGTGGATTGTCCCTAGGTAGATCCCTCCGGCTCTGGCGGGATCGTGGGAACGAATACCTAACCTAACCATCCTTATATCACCATACATAAAGTAAATTTGGTCGGTCTTTTTGGTATTGTTCATCTGCCATTAGAACCGATTGAAAACCATTTGAAAAACAATCCAAATACTTGCGATAGATTATCAAAGTATTTTGTACCTGAATTGTTTTTGATATTTCAGAAAATGAGCCCCCCCTCAACATGTGCATCTAATATTTGAAATCATTTTGGCACATGGAGGCAAGAGGAAGAATTCAATTCATTGATAAGCATTTTCTAAAAATATCTACATCACCTTCCCGATCAAGATTAGTACTTTTGATACTTAGTTAAAGATATTTTTGGGAAAGAATGTGGTTTTCAAAAAATTTCTCCCCCTCAATATGTGCATCGAGATTTGAAAGTGTTTTGCACATATTAGGGAAAACCTGCACATTGAAACAAATCAATCACGTTTCAATCCTTTTTGGTTTGAAATAGATGCTCCCCCTTAACATGTGCATGGAAAATATGAAATCGTTTGGCACATGTAGGAATGAGAGCTTGCTAATCACTTATAAAACCATTTATAGAATTATCAGTCTAAATCCAATTTAAATCACAAATTCTCCCCCGATCACAATTTTCAAATCATTTGAGATTTGTGATCTTTATAGATTTAAATTGATTTTGAAAGCATTTTGAGGAGAATTGTGACTTGCTTGTGAAAACATTTAACCGATAAGGATCAAATTTGAGACTTTAAACTCCAACGATTAAACATGCTTGAGTATCTTTTGAAAACATGACATAAACCTTGGTCTGAACCAATTGTATGGCAAATAACCTTTTGATTTAATTGAAATCATTCTCCCCCTCAATCAATGACTTAAGTTGTTGATTGAGAGAGAGAGATTTTGACAAATGTCAAGTCCAGATGATTTTTAAAAATTGAGTCCGAGTTATTTTTATTAGTTTTCATTTAGATAACAAATATTTTTCAGAAGAATTTATAGAAGGAAACATATTTGTAAAGGAAACATTTGTCATTTTAGTGACAAACATTTGTTTTTAAAATCAGAGCATGAGATTTGAAAAATAATATAAAGCATGGCTCTGTTCTTTCTTTAAAAAACGGGGTATAGTCTGAAATGACTATAAGCCTTTGTTTACATTCTCTCCATTTTTTTTTTTTTATGTACATTCGAACTTCATCTAAAGACATGTGTCACTCTTTGAATGACAACACAAAGACCTAGATAAAATCGAATAAAAGAAAAGATGGGAAAAATATTTTCAGCTTTTTCAAAGATTTTCTGATATTTATGGAATTTTTTGAAATTTTATATATTTCTATTTTCTTTTGTTGGTTTTATAATTTCATATTTTGTTTTTTTTAATAAATATATACAAGAGATGGATGAAGAAAAACTTTCACTCCTCGTCTTCCTCTTGAAGACGTTTAAGTGTTTCCGGTTGTAGACTCTTTAGACCAAGTCGTGGAAGGATAAACTCAAAACGTTCTCTAGGAAGAGCTTTGGTGAAGATGTCTGCTAACTGATATTCAGTCCTCACAAAATATAGTTCCACCACACCGTTCTCCACTTGCTCCCTGATGAAATGATGTCGAATGTCGATATGCTTTGCTCTTGAATGTTGAACATTGTTGCATGAGAGAGCAATGGCACTCTTGTTATCACAATACAGAGGGATTTTGTTGAATTCAAAGCCATAGTCAGATAATTGGGATCTCATCCATAGGATTTGAGCACAACAAGATGACATGGCTATGTATTCTGCCTTTTCAAAGGATATGGAAGTACTCATTTATTTCTTTGATGACCAGCTCACAAGTTTATCACCCAAAAACTGAGCACCTCCTGACGTGCTTCGACGTGTATCTTGACATCCTGCATGGTCAGCATCTGCATAGGCTATTAGTGACATACCGGTGTCCTTCGGGTACCAAAGTCCCATGTTGATGGTTCCTTGGAGATACTGAAAGACCCGTTTAACCGCTTCAAGGTGCTTTTTGGTAGGCTTAGCCTGGTATCTAGCACACATGCATACAGCGAACATAATGTCTGGTCTACTGGTAGTAAGGTACATCAGGGACCCAATCATACTATGATATTTAGTCTAGTCAATCATGATCCCTGAGAGGTCCTCATCCAGTTTAGTACGCTCGACCACGGGAGTGTCAACAGGGTCACAAGAATCATATCCAAATTTCTTTAAAATCTCATTAGCATATTTAGATTGATTGATAAAAATGCCTACGGGACTTTGTGAAATTTGTAATCCCAAGAAAAATGACATTTGAAATTTAGAGCCCATCTCCTTATTAAAACGGTCACATTCATTAGGGTCAGTCGAGGCAAAAATAATATCATCAACATAGATTTGAACGTGAATTAAGTGTTTGCCTGACTTTCTGGTGAACAATGTCGGATCAACTGCTCCTTTGATGAATCCATTAGATAGAAGAAACTTTGATAGCGTATCGTACTATGCCCTTGGAGCTTGCTTCAAACCGTAAAGGGCCTTCTTCAAGCGTTAGACATGAGTAGGATGCTCTGGATTCACAAAACCTTCAGGTTGGCTGACGTATACAACTTCCTTAAGATCTCCGTTAAGAAAAGCCATATTTACATCCATCTGATAGACTACCATGTTCTTACTTGCAACATTAGCCAAGAAGATTCTGATTGCCTCAATACGTGCAACTGGAGCAAATGATTCTTCAAAGCCAATACCCTCCTCTTGTCGGTATCCTTTTGCAACTAATCGAGCATTGTTCTTTAACACATCACCATGCTCATCAAGTTTTACACTGTCAGGGGCAGGTACTAATTCCTATACATCTAGTCGATCGAACTCATGAATTTCTTCTTGCATGGCATTGAACCAGCTGTCTTCATTCATGGTAGTTTTAACGTCTTTTGGTTCGACCTTAGATAGTACGGAATTAAAGAAGCACCATAAGGCATCAGTTGCAAGTTGTTTATGAGTGGATACTGGGCGAGAGGGGTTTCCAAAGATGTTGTCCAATGGATGGTCATGTGTCCATTTTCTAAAGTGTTCATGTGGTTGTTGTTGAGGAACTGAAGTAGCAGAGTCGTTTTCTCCTGATGAAGATGGTTCTGATGATGGTTCAGGAGCAAATATATTCTCAAAGGGAGCATCTTCAGGAGTAGCAAAGGGATTATCTCCATCATAGGTGCCAGAAACAATTCCATGATGTACACTCGATGATTGAGGATTTGATGATGAGACAGAGTGATCAGCAGCAGGCGCTTCTTGACTCAATGACATAGAAACTGAAGGGTTATCTATGCTGATAGGGATATGAGCAGCCTCTATTGATGGATTTGACAGATCATTAGCAATTGGCTCATAGTGTTCATCAAACATTGGATCAAACAATTTCTTCAAATCATCTTCTGAAGGAGACATAAGGAGTTGCTGGTGAGAGATTTTGTACAAGAGAAGAACTAATGGGACTGCTTGATGAAGGTTGTGATACGGGTCCAGAACTTGATTGTCCTGGAGCCATTTGCCTAGACAGCTCATCGAACGTGACGTGAATAGTTTCCATGATATCTCGGGTTCTTTTGTTGTAGATTCGGTAACCCTTCTTGTTTGATGCATAACCCACAAAAACTCCAATGTCTGCCTTAGCTGTTAATTTTCCTAAATCTTGACCGTCATTCGTCGGATAGCACAAAGCACCAAATACACGAAGGTAGGAGAGATTAGGTTTTCGTTTATGAACAAGTTCGTATGGAGTTTTTGCATGAGTGGTGTGTATGGGGGAACGATTTTGGGTGTAGCAAGCAGTGGCAATGGCTTCAGCCCAAAGAAAAATTGGAACCTTTGAATAAATTAGCATAGTTCTTGCAGCTTCAACAAGGGTCCGATTTCGTCTTTCAACTACACCAATCTGTTGAGGCGTGCGTGGAACACTTCTTTGATGACTGATTCCAATGCTTTCATAAAATTGACTTAGGTCTTTGTTAACAAACTCAGCGCCATTGTCTGTTCGAATAATTCTAACAGTATTGTTAAGTCGAACTTGAAGCTGCTTGATAAGTTTGATGATGACATCTGAAGTTTCATCCTTTGTCCTCAAAAACTTTACCCAAGTAAATCGAGAGTAGTCATCAACAAAGACTAAAATATATTTCTTCCCATTTATCGTTTGCACTCTCATTGGTCCGCATAAATCCATATGAATGGTATGAAGAACTTCCATAATTGAGTTTGCAGGTTTGGGTTTGTGGACATATTACCTGCTTTTACCCAATTGGCATGCTGAACAAAGATGATCTTTTTCATACTTTAATCTGGGTAAGCCTCTTACAAGGTCCTTTCTGGAAAGATCATTAATGGTGCCGAAGTTCAAGTGATTGAGACGACGATGCCATAACCATGACTTTGTTTTCGAAGCCTTTGACAACAAGCAGATTGGAGAAGACTTCATCATGTCTTCGATAGAGATGGTGTAAAAATTTGAACCCCGTGTTCCTCTTAAAAGTTCCACACCATCAAGTTCTCTAACGAAACAAGTATGTTTTCTAAAAGCCACCTCTAGATCGGAATCACAGAATTGACCAACTGAAAACAGATTATGACCAAGACCTTCTACATAATATACCCTGGAGATTACACTATCACCAACAACATAGTATCCATAACCCATAATTGCACCAAAATGGTCGTTCCCGAATTTAACAGTCCCGATGAATTTACTCACGAAGTTCATGAGCTGCGAGCGATCTCCAGTCATATGCTTGGAACAGCCTGAGTCCAGGTACCACAGAACGATTTGAATGATTTGCAGTTGAACACAGACAAGAATGGATAACTGGATAATTGGGATCCCTATGCAAGAATGGGTTCCATTTGGTTAGTAACAGTGATTGGATCACCCACATCGGAAGAAGAAATAATGGAATCATCAGAGATAGATACAGTGCTAGTGTCCGTATTTGACCTATTCAAAGTATGTTCACTTCTTAAAGGAATAGTTCTACCAGTAGGTATCCATTTCCTAATGGGCATTGACTTAGATAATTTAGGGCACAACTCATTAAGACTAAGCTTGCGGCCAGTAGGTATCCACTGATAACCTACATTACTAAATTTTCTTCCTGTGGGTTTCCAATGTTTTCTAGCCTTCTTCCACCATTGCTTTCTAGCCTTCTTAACATGATTGTTGGCATTAACGATTTTAACTGGGTGTTTAATAGAATTAATCAAATCATTCACGCCACATACAGGATTAGTAACAGAAACCAAACAATCATCATTACATGTTTTGCAGATAGTAGCAGAATTCGAATTAATTACAGTACGCTTATAGCTAATACAAGAATCAACACGATTCGTTTTATTCAACTCAAAATTAATGTGCCTAGGGTGTTCTTCTACTCTCTTCCATTGCACACTCTTAGCTTCCGAGGTCCTATCTTGCTTTGTATTGCCTGGAGGCTTTGACCCGCTTGCTTTTGTGTCACTGATTACTCCTGTAGAGGGAATTATGGGAACATTAGTTGGTTGGGCTACCAGTTGCATTCCTGAACTAGAAGTGCAGGGATCTGAACTACTTGAAGGCACTTTAGAGATCACTTTCTTAACACTAGGCATAGAATGGGTTGCATACTTAGCACTAGGCATAGAACAAGGTATCACAGCTTTATCTTTTTCACATAAGGATTTAGGACATGTTGCTCTTAAACATTCTAACAGCTCCTGAGATCGTTTGGCCTGACTGCAAGCAAACCTAATTTCACTATCATGTGGCTTATTTATGAAATCCTCTTCTACAATCTCACGAAGACATTCTAGACTATCCTTAAGGTGAGCGAAATAGTTATGAAACACAAGTTCGTTATTTCTAAGATGAGGAGGAATGTATTTAACAGTCACAGTATATTTAGAGTCTGCAGATGATGTTAGCCTTAATAGTTTTATTAGAAGTGATGGTCATTCACATTTAGGAACTTTGTAACGTGTGTTATATATCGTGCTAGAATAGTCAACGGGCTCGTGGACTTGGGCTAAGCTAATTGGTTATAAGTTAAGTTAAGCTAGCCTTATGTATGATGTAATCCAACCCACGCCCAAACGAGCCCATAGAAAGCCTTTTAGGGCATCATGTATTCCAACTATAAATACCCCTCAAATGGTCATTTGAGGGGTGTGCTTAAGTGTGTGTGTTTGTTTTTCCTTTGGAATATACAACATATTGTGTTCATCTTTATCTACACATATACACGGTTTTAACTCACCATCTTTCTTAATCTTTCCTTCTTTATTTACGCATAGGTTTGTGTTTGTGTTGTTCGTGTTCTACGCATAACGTGTTGGGTTTGTGATAAGGTTGATAGATATAAGGTCCTACAATTGGTATCAATCACCTAACAATGGTTTAGGAGTGGTTGGTTGAAGTTTTTTTTTGTTGTTTGGATTGTTACGCGTAAGCTTAAAACTTTATTTTTTGCACTAAAATCTTCAAGATTCTTATGGTTTAAGGTTGGTATAGTGTTAAAGAGTCTAGTTTTGCAAAAAAGTTTGAAGCTTTACGTGTTTTACATAAGTTTTAAACTCGTATTTATTGAGGTGTACGTTTCTACGCGTAAGCTTTCAAAGCACTTTGGGTGAAAAAGGTCAACAATTTTGTGCTATTTTAGTGTTTTTATGGCTGTTTGTGCAAGAGAAATTGTTTGAATCACTTTAAATTTTTTACGCGTAGGTCAAAACCCTAGTTCTACGCGTAAGAAAAGTCAACACCCTTTTTCTACGTATAACTTTCTACGCATAAGAGTTTTGTGCAGTTTCTTCGAGCTATAACGGTGACTCAGTGCTTCCCTCACTTGGATAAGTGTGTGGAACACTTCGACTTGTGGATATCCCTTACGCTGTAACAGTGTAAAGGATTTTTGGTTTTAAACCAACTCTTACGCATAAGCAGAAAGATTACGAGTAAGCACTCTACGCATAAGTTAACTCTTACGCGTAAGGTACTTTACTTCTACGCTTAAAGTTTACGCATAAGACTTACGTTTAACCTTAGGTTTACGCATAAGACTCCTACGCCTAAGCTCTTTACGAATAAGGACTCCTACGCATAAACAATCCAACGCATAAGCATTCATTTCTACGCGTAAGAACTGGTTTACGAGTAAGATTTTGAGCTTAACTTCAAACGACTATAACATTTGAACCGTAACTCCGTTTTCAGCGATCTACCCATCAAAATGACCGTGAGAACGAGGAGATTGGCACGGCGAATCAACTAAAGTTCATTTGGGTCAACCTTCAAGTCCTAAAAATGCTCCGAACAGAAGTTATTGAGGTTTTTAAGTTTTTAGACCAAATTTTCACTACAACAACCAAGCTTAATCTTCATCCAACACAACTCCTCTATCGTTGAATTGATCCTACATCAACTTTATCATATCATACCTTCATCAATGGCAACTCAACAAGACATTCATGCAGCCGGTGCCGAAAACCGTCCTCCTATGTTGGAAAAAGGTGGTTATCTTCAATGGACAAGTCGAATGCTTCGTTACATCAAGACAAAACCTAATGGAAAATTGATGATCAAATCCATTCAGGATGGACCCTTCATACCTCGACAAGTCCAAGACCCTGGAAATGCTGATGCAACACCTCCCGTCCCACCATTTTTTCGTCTTCAAAAAGAATCGGAATACTCTGAAGAGGATCAGAAGCAAGTCGAAGCAGATGACATGGCAATTCATATTGTCCAACTGGGTTTACCAAGAGACATCTTTGCTGCTGTAGACAGTTGTAAAACTGCTTTCGATATGTGGGAACGTGTTAGACGGCTTTGTCATGGAACTGAAATTGGTCAACAAGATACGGAGAACAAGCTGCTAACTGCTTGGGAGAAGTTTACATCTACTCCAGGAGAATCCATTGAATCCTACTATGGAAGGTTTTGCACTTTAATGAATGAGCTGATCAGAAACAAGTTGACACCCAGAACTATCGTGAGCAACATCAAGTTATTGAACAATCTACCAGAAGAATGGGGACGATATGTCACTATTGTCAAACAAACAAAAGACTTACATCAAGTGAACTTTGATCAACTCAATGATTTTCTGAAACAAAACCAAAATGAAGTGAATGAAGTCAGGCAAGAAAGATTAGCAAAGAATCATGATTCATTGGCACTCATTGCAAAGACTCAAACTCCAATGAATACACAACAACAACCTTCATCATCTTCCACTAACAACAACTTGCAGCAATACATCCCTCAACAACAAAACTATCCACCTGAACAACAACATTACCAGGAACAAGGAATCACTGATCTTGAAATGGAACCAGAAGAAGCTTTGTCTTAAGTATTCTCTTTATTGGGTAAAGCATTCAGAGGTTGCTATTCCACACCACCTAACAACAACCAACGGATTTCATCAAACACTCGCAACAGGCAAATTGCTCAGCCGGGTGTGAACATGGGTAATCAAAGACAAATGGTTGGAGTTATTGCGAACCCACAGGGATATGCTATTGGATTTCGCATGGGCAATCAGGCGGTTCCGAATCAGGGTAATCAGATGGGTCAGAATGTTGGGAATAGAGCAGTTGGTAATCAGAATGGGAATGTTGCAGCTCCAGTCATTGGGAATTATGGAAATGTGAATCAGGGTAATCAGGTTACGTGTTACAACTGTCAAGGATTGGGTCACATGGCAAGGAATTGTCCAACTAAGCCGAAAAAGAAGGATCTTGCGTATCTTCAGAAAGCTATCATGTTGGTACAAAAGGAACAATCTGGACTTCAATTGAGTGCTGAGGAACATGACTTCATGGCTATTATGGATGATTTAGAAGACCTCGAGGAACTCAATGCAAACTGCATCTTCATGGCAAATCTTCAGGAGACTAAGTACGACACTGATTCTGACGCACCTCCTGTCTATGACGCCAACGCAGTATCTGAGGTACCAATCACTGATCCATGCTCTAATAATGTCATATTTGATGTGTTTACTCATGACGAACAACATTCTGTGACATCAGCACCTACTTATGATACATACCTGGACAATCCGAGTTGTAGCAATACTAACTCTGAGACTCCAGATGTGGATCCTAATGGAGGCTGTGTGGCACAAAATACTGAGACTGATGAGGAAACACGTGCTTATTTTGAATCATTAATCAATAACTGTGGCATTGAAATTGAGAAAGTTAAAACGGTCAATCGCGAAGTTAAGGCCGCGAATGCTAAATTGACCGCTGAGCTTGAGAGTTACAAGGAGAACGCAAAAGCCTTTGAATTTCAGAAAAACAAAGAATCAGAATTAGAAATTGGTTATCGAAATTTGGTTTCTAAAGAACAACTTTTGCAAATCAAGTATAACACACTTGATGTGAATTTGAACTTAAAAATTAAATCTTTAAACAAGGAAATTTCTGAGTTAAATAACCAACTTTCTAAACAAAAAGAAATGTTTTCTAATCTTGAAAAAGAGAAGAAGCAGTTGATTACTGATTTTTCAAAACGAGAAGATTCTCTTCTTGATGAAATTCTTGATAAAAATGAAAAAATCCAATCTTTGGAAAATTTGCTTCTCAAAACGGGTCATTCTACTCAAACAATCAAGATGCTTTCTAATCAAGTAAATCCGCGTTTTCATACTAATAATAGAATGGCACTTGGTAATGACCCTTCTTCGTTCCTCAAGAAAGCTCAGAAATCTCATAATGTGTTAAACAATGGAAATGTTTTACATGAACCCATTATTGTTCGTGATTCTCTTGAAACGTTAGAACTATCTGAGGAGAGTAGATCAAAAATGAAACAAAAAAATCCGGAAATCAAACCTATTGATTATAACAAATGGAACAAAATTAACGGAATTACTTTTGTTAATCAAAAAGAAAAGTCAAAGTTTTCCATCACACCAAGTGTGTCAAACAAAGAGTCAACACCTATTTTAAAATCTGTTTCAAAACCAGTTGTTGTCTCAAATTCTCTTTCGAACATTGAACAAATGTCTTCAAACAACCCTTTTAACACAAGTGATGCGAGAAGTATTTTAGAAAATGTGAAAACTAGAATTGTGGATCTTCAAGACACTGTTAAAACTAAAACCAATATTACAACAAACATCTGGTTTAATAGTTTTGATAATGAAAATAAAAAGTACTTTGAAACTCAAATTGCCCCTCAGCTGAATGCCATCAGTGCAAGGGTAATTCATTTTGAACAAGCATTTTTGAAAGAAACAACTGACTTTGTCATAACGCTCAAATTGTGCATGTTTTTAGTAGCGTTATCTGTGCTTTTATGTGTGTTATTTGGCTATAATCATATGTTTTTGATGCTTAATCGTACAAAAGTGCGTTTGCTAGTTCATTTGTAGCCAAGTACAGGAAAGTGGAGAAAAAGACGGAAAAAGAAGTAAAATACGAAGATTTCTCCATTTACGAAGAATTCCCGACAAAAGCAAGACTTGTGGAGTGTATTCGAGAAGGTAAAGTCATCAAGTTAGTGGTCCAAAGACTCAAGAATAAAGTTCAAGAAGGAAAACGAGAAAGAAATGAAGAAAAGAAGCTTAAACGAAGACATATTGGAAGACTCGTTATTCCCGACACACCTTCACCATTTTGGCCATAACTTTTGCATACGGACTCCGTTTGACCCCCGGTTTGCGGCCACGGAAAGCTAAGAGAAAGATATACAACTTTGCAGTTTATGACTTTTTGTGATTTTGCTCCAACCGATCGGTCGAGCCCCGTAACCGATTCGGTTGGAGAGCTGTCAAGAAGACCAACCGATTCGGTTGGAGCCCAACCGGATCCGGTTGGAGGTCCTGTTTCAGCCATTTTTCCATTACTAAGATCCCAAACGTGTTCCAAATGATTCTAGTCCCTTCCTACATGGTTTCTAGTCCCTTCCAAGCTCCTTGGCCTCCAAGAAATGCATTGAATACCCTAGGCCTTGGTAGTAGTATAAATAGAATCCATTTGGCACCTCATTTCAACATCCCTTCTCCATCTTTCTCATCCCTTTCATCCACCACTCCATCTCTAGGTGTGAAATTCAAGCCTCCACCCTTAAGGACGAATTTCCACCTAGAGAGAACACAACCACTCTCAATATCTTCACCCCAAAGGTGTGAAACTCAAGCCTCCACCCTTAAGGACGAGTTTCCACCAACTATCCTATCCCAACTTGTGTGAAATTCAAGCCTCCACCCTTAAGGACGAATTTCCACCAATTACACCAACTTATCTTCCCCAAAAGACCACAAACCTCTGCCAAATTTGTGTAGTGTGCTCAAGGGTTGTCGAAGGCGTTTGGACATCATTTTCCGGCTTGGTAGAACTATTGTTGATTGGAGGCTTGAAGGTTGCTATAATCCTTCATCTTTGCCTATTGTAATTCATACTTTGGGTAAACCTTGTTACTTTTCTATTTAAAGATGTTTGTTATTGATATGATTATTGAGATTTTGTGTTTGATTGGAATAATGTTGAATGTCTTGATACTTGCTTGTTCTTATAATGCTTTTCTTGTTGGTTTGATCCGTGACAATCATAACCATCAATTTGGTACTTGTTCCTATATTGCTTTTCTTGTTGGTTTGATCCGTGACAATCATAACCATCAACTTGTTACTTGTTACTTGCTTAAACAAACAAACGACACTTGTAGTGCAACCAAGTCACTTGGGACGACCTTGATTTACCATATACTATACTACAACTTGACTAGGGTATACTTGCCCGAATGTGTTCCTAGTTAACCGGTAATTCTTGTTACAAATTTAAAACCCCGATGAAGCACATCAAGTTTTTGGCGCCGCTGCCGGGGATTTGGTTTTTGCACTTGTTTGTTCGTTTGAATGTTTTCATGTTTGATAGATTGTTTGTTTGCTTGCTTGACAATTCCGGCATCGTCACATCAAGTTTTTGGCGCCGCTGCCGGGGACTTGCGTTTGTATTCTTGTGTTTGTTTGCTTGTTGAATTGATTGCTCATGATGTTTGCTTGAATGCTTGTATTTTTCTTTAAATCTCTCATTTTCTCATAATTGCTCAAATGATCTTTTCATCAAAATCAAGTTTTTGATGTTGGGATTTCGTTTCATATGTTCTAAAATGCTCATTTCAATGATTGCTTTCTAAGTGTGCTCGAAAATGTTTGCGAAAAAACCCACCAAAACCACCCAGAATCAACCAATCGAATCGGTTGGCACTCCAACCGGATCGGTTGGAAGCCTCGTACTTAATAAAACCACTACAACCGTTCGGTCACTACCCGTAACCGGATCCGGTTGTGAGTTCTGTAAAAAAAAAAAATAATAATAATAATCCGTGTGTTTCTTGTTTCATGTGTTTTGTGTTTTTTATGTTCTGATCTCTTGCATGTTTGTGTTTCTTTTTGTTTGTGTTAATCTTGTTTAGATTGGTTTCGTATTAATAAGATTATCTTGTCTTAGATTATCTTGTTTGATTTGTGTTACGTGACTAATTGTGTTTTCTTGCGTCTATGTGATTGTCTTATCTGTGTTCGTGATTTTATGTTTATTTATGTTCTAAGTTTTGTTTTGTTTTATGTATTTGGCGTTCTTGCATATATGTGTGTTTATGTGTTTTGTTTACTTGTGTTTATTTTATGTTTGTTACCTTTCGTGTTCTTATTTTATTTTATCAATAAATGGTTTGAAATAAAACTTGTGTTCAAAAAAAAAATTAAAAAATTAAAAAATTTTTAGAAAAACTCCTCTAACCGATCGGTCGCATCCCGTAACCGGTTCGGTTGGAAGGCGTGTCACAGTTTGGTTCATTCCAACCGATCGGTCACTCACCGTAACCGGATCGGCTGGACTAATCTGTTAAAAAAAATAATAAAAAAAAAAAAAAAAAAAAAAAAACATTTTACGTATTTTGTTCTTGTGTGTTTGTGTTTAAATGTCTTTTTTGTTTTTGCAAGAGTATCATTTCTTTTATTTGTTTTTCCATTTTAAGTTTTGTTATTTTAGTACATTGTGAATAAATAAGTACTTGTTTTAAAAATAAAATGTTTTGAACTTTGTGGGTATGTTCACTGGAAACCCTCACGAGACTATAACTCGTCCACTCGGGCCACCGAGGGGTTTAAAGGCTTGTTGCATACGCTAAATGCAATCGTGATGCCTACGAAAGTCAGTTTTAGAATTTTACGCGTTTTTGTAGTTTATTTTGTTTTTGCAGATTTAATAAGCTCTTGGATGAAGGATTGGTTGGATCGTGAACCTTACACTCTTGATTGGACATGTTTGGATGAGAAATCGATTGATCTCACACGCTTATGCTAGCCTTTTCTTAGCACCTTATCATATGGAGTTCGATCGTGATGTTTAGCCCTGGAGGTTTCGTTTCACTTAGACTTATTATTTTAATTTTCCCTATCTTACATGCTTTGAAGTTTTCACAATTCATTTATTTTGTTTCTTTGTTATTTTTCCTTTGTTTGTTTGTTTGGTAGTTATTTTAATAAATTGACTTTTTCAAGTCCCTCGAAAGTAAGGCTCACCCATTGTAAACAAACTGTGTGAGAGGTATAAGGCGGGTCTCCCTGATTCCCTAAAGAAGTTGGGTTTTTAATATGCTTCGCGCTGACCTGCTTCTCCGCTTCTTTGTGCGTTTCAATGGAGCTACCGAGAACTCGTGGGACAAGAATAAGTCATGTTTGGTTTTAAAAAGAGAAAAATTGAAAAAAAAAATAATAATAAAAAAAAATAAAAAAAGAAAAAAAAAAAGAGTCGTAACTAGATTTAAGTTTTTTTTTTCTTTTGTGTGCTTAACTTAAGTGTGGGGGGAAATATTATTGTGAAAAGCGGAACTCGTTTTCAATTTCCAAATTTTTGGGCCTATTTTAAATTTTGTGAACTTGTTTGCCCTTGTGATCTAGTTGTTTTCACGCTTATAGGATAATATATTAGAATAACTTGATCAACCCACTGGTGAAATCGGTAAATTTTGAAAAACTTGAGATGTGTCCCGATTAATATTGCAATCCATTCTGGGATCGATGACATTTGCTTGCGCATTTTATAGCCCTTCCACTAAATTGTGAGGATTTGAGCCTATTTCTTATTAGCATACATCTTTTATGCTTGGATCTTTTGCTATGAGTGTGCCGGTGATTTTTTTTATTCTAGAACTTGTGCTTGTAAATCATTACCAGACCGCAGTGAGATTGCATTCGTGTGATATAAGTGTTTATGCGTGATAAAGAGGCACCTTAGGAATAAACCAAATGGCCTTCCGTTTACATCTAATGATATATTAGCTAACCACATCGGTTAGTTAACCACCCTTATATGGACCCATTTGTTAGCGCTCATTTTTAGCGCTAGATACCCTTAGTTACACCCTTTGAGCCATTCTTTTCATTTTTGTTAAATCCAGAAAAATACAAAAATATTTTACACTTTAAACCTTAGCCTACCCCTTGTCGAAGTCTAATGGTTGGTTGCTAGTTGCTTGGTTGTTGGATTGTTTTTGATGATTATGAGTTAGCCACACTTTGCCATTCGTGTGTGCCATTCCGACAAAGATAGAGATTGATCACCTTTATATTTTGTATTTTTTTGGTGATGCTTATACGAAGTGTGGGGGAGATGTGATGTATGAAAAAAAAATGTGAAAAAAAAAAAAAAAAAAAAAAAAAAAAAAAGAATAAGTCATCGGAAAAAAAAATGAAAAAAAAATATGTGATGACAAGGATGAAGTATGTTTGAGATATCGATTAGCCAATGTGCTAAGACGTGATATATATATTTGGTGATCGATATGTGAAGAGAAGTTTGTAACTATAATCATTTTCGGATTCGCGGATTGTTTGGTGACTAGCAACATGGGTATTAGACTTGACTTTATTTTTCTTTTAACACCAATTTCATAAATATTCCCATGCCTTATCCATACCCTTTATTCACCCCGAAGCCTATCGTTTCAACCCGAATAAAAGCCCTCTTTAGATGTTTATACTTGTTGCTTACGCCACGTCGGTGGAGTTTTGTTTCTTGTACAAGCCTATGGTAATATTTAGATCATGACTGAGCAATATGGGTGTACTATTCCTTAATACTATCCATCACAAATAAAATGAGTGTTGAGTGAATTATACATCCGTTCCTTTTCGTGAGGTGCTTAGCCATGTTATCAAGCGAGAGAATCCATGGGGTATTGTCAAACATCTCGATTTTTCACCTCATAAAGCTTAAAATGATGAATCATATCTTGTACTTGTACTTGGTAGATTTGCATCACATTTTTTTAATCATATTTCATGCACCATGTGGGTTTTGTTTTTCTTAGTTTCTAGATTTGCTTGAGGGCAAGCAAAACCTTAAGTGTGGGGGAGTTTGCGCTCATTTTTCGCTTATTTTTTGTGTTTAAAAAAAAAAAAAAAAATTATTTTTCTTTTCATTTTGTCATTTAGGTTTGTCTTTTAATTTTTCTTTTCTTAGATTTGCTTGAGGGCAAGCAAAGTTTAAGTGTGGGGGAATTTGATAACGCTCAAATTGTGCATGTTTTTAGTAGCGTTATCTGTGCTTTTATGTGTGTTATTTGGCTATAATCATATGCTTTTGATGCTTAATCGTACAAAAGTGCGTTTGCTAGTTCATTTGTAGCCAAGTACAGGAAAGTGGAGAAAAAGACGGAAAAAGAAGTAAAATACGAAGATTTCTCCATTTACGAAGAATTCCCGACAAAAGCAAGACTTGTGGAGTGTATTCGAGAAGGTAAAGTCATCAAGTTAGTGGTCCAAAGACTCAAGAATAAAGTTCAAGAAGGAAAACGAGAAAGAAATGAAGAAAAGAAGCTTAAACGAAGACATATTGGAAGACTCGTTGTTCCCGACACACCTTCCCCATTTTGGCAATAACTTTTGCATACGGACTCCGTTTGACCCCCGGTTCGCGGCCACGGAAAGCTAAGAGAAAGATCTACAACTTTGCAGTTTATGACTTTTTGTGATTTTGCTCCAACCGATCGGTCGAGCCCCGTAACCGATTCGGTTGGAGAGCTGTCAAGAAGACCAACCGATTCGGTTGGAGCCCAACCGGATCCGGTTGGAGGTCCTGTTTCAGCCATTTTTCCATTACTAAGATCCCAAACGTGTTCCAAATGATTCTAGTCCCTTCCTACATGGTTTCTAGTCCCTTCCAAGCTCCTTGGCCTCCAAGAAATGCATTGAATACCCTAGGCCTTGGTAGTAGTATAAATAGAATCCATTTGGCACCTCATTTCAACATCCCTTCTCCATCTTTCTCATCCCTTTCATCCACCACTCCATCTCTAGGTGTGAAATTCAAGCCTCCACCCTTAAGGACGAATTTCCACCTAGAGAGAACACAACCACTCTCAATATCTTCACCCCAAAGGTGTGAAACTCAAGCCTCCACCCTTAAGGACGAGTTTCCACCAACTATCCTATCCCAACTTGTGTGAAATTCAAGCCTCCACCCTTAAGGACGAATTTCCACCAATTACACCAACTTATCTTCCCCAAAAGACCACAAACCTCTGCCAAATTCGTGTAGTGTGCTCAAGGGTTGTCGAAGGCGTTTGGACATCATTTTCCGGCTTGGTAGAACTATTGTAGTTGATTGGAGGCTTGAAGGTTGCTATAATCCTTCATCTTTGCCTATTGTAATTCATACTTTGGGTAAACCTTGTTACTTTTCTATTTAAAGATGTTTGTTATTGATATGATTATTGAGATTTTGTGTTTGATTGGAATAATGTTGAATGTCTTGATACTTGCTTGTTCTTATAATGCTTTTCTTGTTGGTTTGATCCGTGACAATCATAACCATCAATTTGGTACTTGTTCCTATATTGCTTTTCTTG
The DNA here is from genome assembly GCA_019973895.1 of Chrysanthemum seticuspe. Lineage (NCBI taxonomy): Eukaryota > Viridiplantae > Streptophyta > Magnoliopsida > Asterales > Asteraceae > Chrysanthemum > Chrysanthemum seticuspe. Next base: position 70,098,689 of record BPTQ01000003.1, on the reverse strand, counting down.
TTGGTTTGATCCGTGACAATCATAACCATCAACTTGTTACTTGTTACTTGCTTAAACAAACAAACGACACTTGTAGTGCAACCAAGTCTCTTGGGACGACCTTGATTTACCATATTGATGAGTGTGTAAATACTCATCATTTTTAGTCAAATCTGAACTGCAAATCATTTAAAAATGCTCAGAAATGCATCAAAATACTGAAAATATCTTAAAAATGCATTTTATATGTTTCAGATGCAAAATGTTCAAAATCAGATGAAAAACGAGCAAAGTTTGCATAATTGGCAGTTTCAGTCCCCCGACTTTCAGAAAATGGCAAAATCAGTCCCTAGGCATTTATTTTAAAAGGAAAGTCACCAGAGGTCCCTTTGAAATCATATGTTGTCATATTTAGTCCTCTGGTAAAAAGTTCCAAAATATTTGAGAAATTACAGTTTTGGTCCCTGGGTTTTTAAAATGGTCAAAATTAATCCTTGGAAATTTCAAAAGTGTCAAAACTAGACCTTGGTCTATTAAAGGTTGGCAAAACTAGTCCTTGGATTACTCTTCCTAATTTACAGAATTGGTCCCTTGGTTTCAAAGAATTGCAAAATGGTCCTTGTGTTACCACTTAACCAACCGGACCCTATTATTATACCAAGCCCAAACCAAACTCCCTTGGCCCAATCTTTTTACCCGGTCCAAATCCATGACCCGACAACCCAAACCCAATGTTTAAACTAAACAAACCCGCCCCCCTAAAACCTGTCTTCCCCGACAAAAGTGTCTGCTACCCCCCTCCTCCAGCCACCCATATCCACCCTACTCCACCCTTTGTCTCCCCTCACCTCACCTAACAACCAAATCACATTTAATGCACCCCCTTTCCCTGTCTCTGATATCAAAACAAGTTTGGCGCCAAAACGAAATAAATGGCCAAGATTGATTCTAGCAATCCAAGGGTTGAGATTAGTGCTGGGAAATCTTCAGAGATGAGAGAGAAACTGCTTGGAGCATAAATAAAGGAAGAAGGATGGCTTAGAAAGAGTAGTTAGTTTTATTTTCAATTATGTATGTCGTTTCTTAAATTATTATGTCTTAATTAGTTTTTAACTGTATTTTCCAGTCAATTTGTATCAAACAAAGTTACCCAAGTGTATTGCAACTCATTTTAAATCTCAATTCAAGTTTTAGTTACAATTTCATGTTTCTGTGTTCCTGTTGGAATTTTCACTATCCAAGTCTTATGTATAAGCTTCAATAAGCTTATTTATAGACTCAAACAAACTAAAACAAGCTTATCAAAACTTTTTATAAGCTTGTACTTAAGTATCAATCAATTTTGGAGTTTGGTCAATAAAAGTCAAAGATGGGCAAGAATGTTGCAGAAATGGTATTGGGTGATGCAGGCACGGATTTGGGTTGAATAATAGTTAGTTGGGTTGGATTTGATAGGTTAGGGGCCCTGGTTTAACTGTTGGCAGGCCATTGTGGCTAAAGGACTATAAGTAAGTGTTTTTCAATTCATAGCATAATCTGTTAGTGTGGTTACAATTAGTTAAAACCTGTTCCAATAGTAGTATCTAGGTTAATTAGAGTTAGTTTGATCAATGGTTCATGCTTGTTCAGTGTTAGACTAGTTTTAATTTGCAAATCAGTGTACTAAGGGTGTGTTTGGTTTACTGTCATAACTGATCTCAGAGGTGTATGCAGTAGTTTATTTCTATTGGTTCATGTTTATTAAGTTTATTTGAACTCATATTGGTCATAGTTTATGCCTGCAAAACACTGAAAGTCAAAATTGCCTTTGAATCTGTCTCACTTGCTCACTGTTGAAAATGTGGATTAGCAGATCCTTGTTTTGTGTTTAAAAGTGTTAAACATTGATTGCATTAGGTTCATTACATCATATAACACCAACATCAGTCATAAAATTGGATTCAAAATCCATTTTGGTCAAAGTTCATCATTCTTGTCAAAAAGTCAAAATTGCAAAAATCTGTGTTGAGCCCAAAAGCAAGGAATTTTCTTGAGCTCACCTTTGGGTCTCATCAAGTGAAATTTGTGGTTTCATAAACTTCATCTGGTCTTCTTGCTTATTAGCATTTTTGTAGAATTTTATAAATTTTTTATAAGCTCTAAACTAGCTTCTCTTTTAGGTGTTAAGTGCCCTGCTCCAAAAGCTCATTAATAACTGAGTTTTTCTCAGTTTTGTCTAGAGTTGCCTAGGGTTCATAAGAGCTCACCCAGGTCTGAGTTTTGGTGCACATGTTCCCAACCAGGTCTAGTTTAGGTCTCATTACTTACTTTCTAGGTTCTAGCTTATTTAAGTGCTTATTTAGTGGCTGCAAGTAGACACCCTAGAATCTGTTTTTAACTTGTAGCTCATTTCATCAAATCATTGAAACTTGCATATCAGTGGTTGTAGCTTGTTGATTTCTGTTGCATTTGGTCACTTTTAGTATATCATAGTTCCTGTTTTCAGTTGGTAGCTTATTTGGTTCATTTGGCTTATTTTAGTGCTTATTTATAAGCACTTGTGACATCAGTTTCATATTCTTCCAAGCAACCACCTGTTTTTCCATTTTTCCTAGATTCTTATTATTATTTTAGAGTTTTCCTGAAATTTTCAGATTTTTCTAAGTTGATTTGCTATTTTTCTTGATTTTAATTAGTTTTTAAGCATTTTTAATTAGCAATTAATACAAAAAATTCAGAAAAGGTTCAAAAAAATAATTTTTCATTTTTCTTAGGTTTAGATAAATATAAAAAGTAAAAAAAGTAATTTTCCAGATTTTTCATAGTTTATTTTGTAATTTTTAGTAATTTAATTAGTTTTTAATAGTTTAAAATTCATAAAAAATAGAAAAATACTCAGAAAAATACAAAAAATAGTTTTGAAAATTCTATTTTGTTATTTTAGACTTTTCCAATTCATAATTTTATTTTTCTAACTTTAATCCCTAATTTCTTGTATTTTAGCTTATTATTAAATAGTTAAAAATAGTTTTTAATTAATAATAATTAGATAATTAGTTTTAAAAATAATTTTGTTTTTCTATAAATTTTCTTTTATCATTAGGTTTGTAAAAACATCATTTTCATATTTTTAGGGTTAATATTGAGTAAGTTTCACGTTTTTATTTGTACGTCGCGTAGTTTTTAAATTCAGTTTTATAAAAACATAAAAACAAAAACATCATTTTAAATATAGTGATAGCGTTTATTTAATAGTTTTTATCTTTTTAATTTCCTTTAATTTGCATTTAAGCCATTGTAATTTGTTTGATATTTCTGTAGTTATAATAATCTCAAATCTCTTTTCCATTCAAATTCCTCGATCACTACACGTTTGATAATCCATTGCATAGCTCGCTGGGACATAACGACCCGGGGAGACTCTATACTCCTCAGATCTTCATTGCATTCGTTCCTGAGCAGTGTTAAGCTTGTTACGGTCTGCCATTCACAAGTGGCAGGCTTGTGTGATTTAGCTTGACTGTTTGGGAGCGCATCAAATTTTTGGCGCCGCTGCCGGGGAGCTGTGCTGATTATCTTACGTTTAGCAGATTAGTAATTTGGATATTCACTCTTTGTTCATACCATCCATCTGTATATGTTTATATTTTCTTATCCAAAAATACAAAAATACAAAAATACTCTTCTCATTCCTCTTATCCGTATGATTCTATTTCTCTTACCCCCTCGTACCGTTTGATTCTACTCTTCTTTAACCTCAAAACCGTTTAATTCTATTTCTTTAATCCTCTATATGTTTAATTCTTATGTCGACAATCGTCAACATCATCGTCACAAATGTGTGTGAGCGGTGTGGAGGGCCTAGTTCAAGCGAATTTTCCAATTCGTGCGAATTATCCATCAAAAATTCTTTTCAAAGTTATTTCAACCACCCGCCACAACCTGAAATACATTCTAATCTTGACAAACCAGTTCAAACGTCGGAGCTACCCCAAGCACCCACCGAGGATTACGAGGACACTTTCTTTGAAGATAGAGCCCGTAGTCTAATCGAACAAATTCAAGCCGATGAAAAAAGGTCGAGAATTAGAATTGATTACGATGAACCCGTTCAAACACCGGTGACTAGCAAGAATGACTTGCCTAATCTTCAAGTTTCTCAAGAACCAAAACCAGAGACCATAACAGAAGTGGTGGAAATTGCTAGCTCTCAGAGCACACCACTTGTCCCACCTCCTGATTTTTCAAAATGTTCTTCGAGTCTTAATAGTCATTCGGATCACCATGTTGGTTTTGTTGATTCTTTGAATAAACCGATTCCTCTTCATAACTATCAAATGCAATCGTTTATTCCTTGTGTCGGTTGTGGTGAGCCTCTTTATCGTTCACCCTGTCGTTGGTGTACTTGTGTACAATGTGGTAATGATATTCATAACGGGAGTTGTTTGTTTTGTGGTTCGAGGAATTCATTTGATTATGATCCTAATCCGAACTCATTTAACGACCCCTCTAACTTTTCCAATTACCCACCACAGCCCGACTTATCTTCATATAATCAACACATCTGTTGTGAATATTGTGGAGGTCCTCATCAAGGATTTGAGTGTTAATTCGGAAACACGTTTGTCTATGAACAGTTTTCCAGTGATGCTCAGAACTTTGGTTATGACCAAAATCCATATGATTCACCAGTCCAGACTCAACAGTTTTACTGTTGTGAGAACTGTGGAGGTCCCCATTTCAGCTCTGATTGTCAAATAGGGAATCCATTTCCTTGTAACAATCATGACTCTTACATGTTTGATAATTTCCAACCTCCACAGCACCATACGGCTCAAACTCCACCTGAGCCGTTGTCTCAAGAAATCTCCCAGGATTTTGAAACCGCAATGAAAACACTAGAGGATATGATTAGTAACTTTAAGAATCAAGTGAGTGGTGAAAAGACCATGGGAGAATTGCTAGCCGAAGAGCGAGAGGCCCGTGAATCTAGGGAAGAATCATTAGTCCTAGAGCATGCAGCTCTAAGACGTTCCCAATTTCTTAAGGCAGCCCTCTATGATGATGACGAGGAGAGTTTTTATCCTTTTAGAGATAATATTTCTCAACTCCCTCAGTCGGTTGATATCCCAGCAGTTGAGATTCCATCTCAAACAACTGCTATCACACCCGAAGCTCCCACTCACTCTCTGAACATGGGGGACGAGCATCTTGACACTGTTCCTGAAAAGGAATCGGACGAATTCATAAAGTCTAGTGTTGAGGACCTTGTCCCAATCCCGAGAGAGTCACAAGGAACTTTTGATCTTATGTGTGATTCTTCTTCCCCTCTTGAGTGTTCAAATGATCATTTGGAAACTTTCTCCGATTTTAGCGACGATTGTGCTTCCTTTGGAAACATCGAGTACGTTGAGGCATCACTTCCACAATCTGATGCTGATCCCCTTCTTGAGGAGTTCTCCGGTGAACTCACTCACATCAATCCACTCTTTGATTTCGAAGCCGATCTGGGAGAGACTGAAAGTCTCATTGATAATGATCGTTCACTCACTTCTTATCCCAATAATCCAATAGAGAATATTGATCACTTTGTTCCCGAAACATTCAAAGCTACTTTCACCAATCCTCTATTTGAATTCGACTCTGAATTCACTTCAATTTCTGAGAATCCACTCTTTGATACTCAGATTGAGGATAGTGATGAGCCCACAATGGAACAAGAGTTCACAAATTCACTTCATGTGAATGATTCTCTTCATGAAGAGTTCTCCGGTGAACTCTCTCATGACATATCTCCTCCGGAACATGATCATTTCTATTTTGATCTTGAGGATGATATTAGCTCGGAGGAAGGTGTACTCTATCATATGAGTTTGCTTATTAATGATACTACCCTCACCCTTCCTCCTGATACGTCTACATTTGAGGATGAGGAATGGATCTTGATTGTTATCAAAATCTTTCTTCCTTTCCTCAAATATCTTGTGATTTCTCTCCATCTTCACTCCTTCGGGAATGAAGACACTATCTTTGACCCTGACATTTTCACTTATCATTTTTGAGCCGGTTCTATGCATATCTCATCGGTGTGGAACTTTCACGTGCTTCAAATGTTTATCCAAACATCTTGAATGAAAGTCCGATGGAGATTGTCTCTTCCACTTTGCTTCCCCATGAACCAATGAATTCGGGGTCGAGTCAAGCGAGCGACTCGGTAACCAAAAACAATAGCTTAACATGGGTTTTCACCCATGTGTACCACCCTAGTGTGGGGGAGTTTCCCCACATGTTATATATATATAAGTTTTCTAAAAAAAAAAAAAAAAAAAAAAAAAAAAAAAAAAAAAAAAATCTTCTTTCTAAATAATGGCCGTAGTATTTCCCTTTTACGTTCTTTGTTTCGGCATAACAGCCGGTACTTTGAATATTGAGGGCAATATTCATCTCTAGTGTGGGGGGGGGGGATTCTCACGAATTTTATCATATAATTATACTAATTCCCCCGTTTTTGGCCAAAAATTTTTTTTTTGGAGTAAGTGTTCTACACTTACTCAATTGGTTATCAGTCCGCCTTGTCTAATAAACAAAAGGATTGGCTAATCCAGGAGCAAACGGCTCTTGGTAAAGATATCTCAAATCCGTTTACGGCTTGCAATTTGCCCAAAATTGTATGGTATTCAACTCACCATATCCTAAAAAGTGAAGAGTTGGCTAGCCCGCAAGTTTATGGCTTGTGGTAAAGGCAGTGGAAAATCCATAATTGGTAATCAGCTCACCAAAGATAATATTGATAATTTATCTAAGAGTTGGCTAGTCCAGAGCAAACGGCTTCTGGTAAAGACAAAATCAAATCCGTTGAAAGCTGGTGATTTGCTCAAAATCACATGGTTATCGGTGTACCATGGTTCTTACTTGAACTGAAACATTTTGCTACTCCAGAAGTAATGGCCTTTGGTAAAGAGATTCAAATCCATTATGTTTTCTCAAAAGATTGCTAGGGACTAGCAATAGTTTAGTGTGGGGAATTGATGAGTGTGTAAATACTCATCATTTTTAGTCAAATCTGAACTGCAAATCATTTAAAAATGCTCAGAAATGCATCAAAATACTGAAAATATCTTAAAAATGCATTTTATATGTTTCAGATGCAAAATGTTCAAAATCAGATGAAAAACGAGCAAAGTTTGCATAATTGGCAGTTTCAGTCCCCCGACTTTCAGAAAATGGCAAAATCAGTCCCTAGGCATTTATTTTAAAAGGAAAGTCACCAGAGGTCCCTTTGAAATCATATGTTGTCATATTTAGTCCTCTGGTAAAAAGTTCCAAAATATTTGAGAAATTACAGTTTTGGTCCATGGGTTTTTAAAATGGTCAAAATTAATCCTTGGAAATTTCAAAAGTGTCAAAACTAGACCTTGGTCTATTAAAGGTTGGCAAAACTAGTCCTTGGATTACTCTTCCTAATTTACAGAATTGGTCCCTTGGTTTCAAAGAATTGCAAAATGGTCCTTGTGTTACCACTTAACCAACCGGACCCTATTATTATACCAAGCCCAAACCAAACTCCCTTGGCCCAATCTTTTTACCCGGTCCAAATCCATGACCCGACAACCCAAACCCAATGTTTAAACTAAACAAACCCGCCCCCCTAAAACCTGTCTTCCCCGACAAAAGTGTCTGCTACCCCCTCCTCCAGCCACCCATATCCACCCTACTCCACCCTTTGTCTCCCCTCACCTCACCTAACAACCAAATCACATTTAATGCACCCCCTTTCCCTGTCTCTGATATCAAAACAAGTTTGGCGCCAAAACGAAATAAATGGCCAAGATTGATTCTAGCAATCCAAGGGTTGAGATTAGTGCTGGGAAATCTTCAGAGATGAGAGAGAAACTGCTTGGAGCATAAATAAAGGAAGAAGGATGGCTTAGAAAGAGTAGTTAGTTTTATTTTCAATTATGTATGTCGTTTCTTAAATTATTATGTCTTTATTAGTTTTTAACTTTTTTTTCCAGTCAATTTGTATCAAACAAAGTTACCCAAGTGTATTGCAACTCATTTTAAATCTCAATTCAAGTTTTAGTTACAATTTCATGTTTCTGTGTTCCTGTTGGAATTTTCACTATCCAAGTCTTATGTATAAGCTTCAATAAGCTTATTTATAGACTCAAACAAACTAAAACAAGCTTATCAAAACTTTTTATAAGCTTGTACTTAAGTATCAATCAATTTTGGAGTTTGGTCAATAAAAGTCAAAGATGGGCAAGAATGTTGCAGAAATGGTATTGGGTGATGCAGGCACGGATTTGGGTTGAATAATAGTTAGTTGGGTTGGATTTGATAGGTTAGGGGCCCTGGTTTAACTGTTGGCAGGCCATTGTGGCTAAAGGACTATAAGTAAGTGTTTTTCAATTCATAGCATAATCTGTTAGTGTGGTTACAATTAGTTAAAACCTGTTCCAATAGTAGTATCTAGGTTAATTAGAGTTAGTTTGATCAATGGTTCATGCTTGTTCAGTGTTAGACTAGTTTTAATTTGCAAATCAGTGTACTAAGGGTGTGTTTGGTTTACTGTCATAACTGATCTCAGAGGTGTATGCAGTAGTTTATTTCTATTGGTTCATGTTTATTAAGTTTATTTGAACTCATATTGGTCATAGTTTATGCCTGCAAAACACTGAAAGTCAAAATTGCCTTTGAATCTGTCTCACTTGCTCACTGTTGAAAATGTGGATTAGCAGATCCTTGTTTTGTGTTTAAAAGTGTTAAACATTGATTGCATTAGGTTCATTACATCATATAACACCAACATCAGTCATAAAATTGGATTCAAAATCCATTTTGGTCAAAGTTCATCATTCTTGTCAAAAAGTCAAAATTGCAAAAATCTGTGTTGAGCCCAAAAGCAAGGAATTTTCTTGAGCTCACCTTTGGGTCTCATCAAGTGAAATCTGTGGTTTCATAAACTTCATCTGGTCTTCTTGCTTATTATCATTTTTGTAGAATTTTATAAATTTTTTATAAGCTCTAAACTAGCTTCTCTTTTAGGTGTTAAGTGCCCTGCTCCAAAAGCTCATTAATAACTGAGTTTTTCTCAGTTTTGTCTAGAGTTGCCTAGGGTTCATAAGAGCTCACCCAGGTCTGAGTTTTGGTGCACATGTTCCCAACCAGGTCTAGTTTAGGTCTCATTACTTACTTTCTAGGTTCTAGCTTATTTAAGTGCTTATTTAGTGGCTGCAAGTAGACACCCTAGAATCTGTTTTTAACTTGTAGCTCATTTCATCAAATCATTGAAACTTGCATATCAGTGGTTGTAGCTTGTTGATTTCTGTTGCATTTGGTCACTTTTAGTATATCATAGTTCCTGTTTTCAGTTGGTAGCTTATTTGGTTCATTTGGCTTATTTTAGTGCTTATTTATAAGCACTTGTGACATCAGTTTCATATTCTTCCAAGCAACCACCTGTTTTTCCATTTTTCCTAGATTCTTATTATTATTTTAGAGTTTTCCTGAAATTTTCAGATTTTTCTAAGTTGATTTGCTATTTTTCTTGATTTTAATTAGTTTTTAAGCATTTTTAATTAGCAATTAATACAAAAAATTCAGAAAAGGTTCAAAAAAATAATTTTTCATTTTTCTTAGGTTTAGATAAATATAAAAAGTAAAAAAAGTAATTTTCCAGATTTTTCATAGTTTATTTTGTAATTTTTAGTAATTTAATTAGTTTTTAATAGTTTAAAATTCATAAAAAATAGAAAAATACTCAGAAAAATACAAAAAATAGTTTTGAAAATTCTATTTTGTTATTTTAGACTTTTCCAATTCATAATTTTATTTTTCTAACTTTAATCCCTAATTTCTTGTATTTTAGCTTATTATTAAATAGTTAAAAATAGTTTTTAATTAATAATAATTAGATAATTAGTTTTAAAAATAATTTTCTTTTTCTATAAATTTTCTTTTATCATTAGGTTTGTAAAAACATCATTTTCATATTTTTAGGGTTAATATTGAGTAAGTTTCACGTTTTTATTTGTACGTCGCGTAGTTTTTAAATTCAGTTTTATAAAAACATAAAAACAAAAACATCATTTTAAATATAGTGATAGCGTTTATTTAATAGTTTTTATCTTTTTAATTTCCTTTAATTTGCATTTAAGCCATTGTAATTTGTTTGATATTTCTGTAGTTATAATAATCTCAAATCTCTTTTCCATTCAAATTCCTCGATCACTACACGTTTGATAATCCATTGCATAGCTCGCTGGGACATAACGACCCGGGGAGACTCTATACTCCTCAGATCTTCATTGCATTCGTTCATGAGCAGTTTTAAGCTTGTTACGGTCTGCCATTCACAAGTGGCAGGCTTGTGTGATTTAGCTTGACTGTTTGGGAGCGCATCACATATACTATACTACAACTTGACTAGGGTATACTTGCCCGAATGTGTTCCTAGTTAACCGGTAATTCTTGTTACAAATTTAAAACCCCGATGAAGCACATCACTTTGTCAAGGACCATAAATCCCTGGTAAAGCAAACTAATGACTGTGTTGAACAAATCAAAGTTTTCAAAAATTTAAATGACTCTCTCTTCGAAGATGTTCTGACTACCGATATTATGTCCATTATTTTGCAAACATATTCTGTTGAAGATCATGAAAGACTCCAGTCTGAGACCTCCAAAATTGTGCCAAAATATGAAAAAGCACTTGAGAAACTTGAAAAAGAAAATGTCTCATATTTTATGTCACAACCTCAAAATATCGCAGCGGAACGATAGTGTCATTGGGGTATGACATCATAGCACAATGTATGGATAAAGAAAACGACCTCTATAATAAGACGTTTTGAAAAGTCTACCATTCGATAAAATAAGTTAAAGTTTACAAAACAAGAAATTCCAAAGTTTGATAATACATAAAGGTTTACTAAACATGTCGAATGGTAATTGTTAAAAGCACAAGACTCCAATGTATGCCATGTGACCCAAAAGCTCCATGAAATGCTATCACCTTACGACCTGAGATAAACATGCTAAAAAGTGTCAACACAAAGGTTGGTGAGTTCATAAGTTTGTAATAAAATGATCTGAAATACTTTGAGAAATGTTCACACAGCAAAGGCATTGTAAATCCACCCAGTTCCAAGTTCCGCCCATACAAAACTTGCAACCTGTGTGTTAACAACCCATTGCCTAAAATAGAATTACAATCATGAATATGCGCATTAAGGTAGTTAAAAGTATAAATATCACCACAAGGGTCTTCCAACAACTCGTGTTGGGATGTTCCTCCAACGACTCACGTTGGGCTGTATCCATATAAATGGCCTTCCAACATATAAATATTGGGATGTTCCTCCAACGACTCACGTTGGGCTGTATCCATATAAATGGCCTTCCAACATATAAATATTGGGATGTTTGTTTAAGTCTAGTCATTTCACGCACCAAGTCTAAAGTATAAGTAATGTTGTTTGGCAAAAGAGTTTAAATGTATTGATAAATAAGCATGTATCTCGCCCCAAATAGTTTATAAGAATTTAAACGAGTAAAAGCGGGGTATGAACTCACCTGGTATGAGTGATATGCTAACAAAATTAAGTGCACGAAAATGAGGCTCGGAAACTATCCGCGACCTAAAATAAATGATATGCTCTAATATAAGTCATGAAACAATGTCGTGCATGCAAATTCATATGATATCCATACCACTTGTACGTTTTGGAAATAATGTTTATCGTCAAAATATATGTTTATGACATCCCGTCGTATAAAAAAATACTTTACAAGTAGTTACGTTGAAACAACCTCCTACGGTAGTCGCAAAATGGTGCACATCGAGTGTTAGGAAACGAACTCCACAGTTTTGGAAAGCTTGTATCATTATCTCAAAGTTTTAGTATTTAAGTTTCCATCCTAGAGGTCTTGATCACAAAGAAAAATATAGGTTAAGTATGGTACTTTAGTCCAAAAATATAGTTTAAGGGTGGTTTTCGGCCAAGTTTAAGTGACCGTATTTTATTCGTTATAACTCCGCTTGACGAACGGTTGGACATTTTGGAAAATATGCTAGGCGAACTTACTTTTACTAGAAGACAACATGTTATAAAAAGTACTACATCCTTGTTAAAAACGACCCTCAACATGGTCCTTAGTTGCCGTAGTATGTGTCTAATAGAAATATATTAGTTTTTCTTATATAATATAGTTACGGCAACTTTATGTAAACACGTGTAATTTAATCGTTACAAGTCCGTTTTCTACGTTTTATATGTCTTTAGATCCGTATCAAAGTATACTAATATATTTTTGATAAGTCGACACAATTTATAACGCTTAAGACTCATTTTTTACTCGTAAAAAGGTCGAGACAGCATGCTGAATTTTCTGAAGATTATAGTTTTCGTCGTCAACTTGAAAAATTCATAACTTCTTCGTTATAGCTCCGTTTTAATCCGTTCAAGCGGCCACGTTCTCGTTTTAAAGTATATTTTCTAAATATCTAATCCAAAAATTTTTACTTACTGTCGAAATTTCCAGATTTTCAAAATATGGACAGACCCTTTATAAAACTTGTCGAAATGAGTTTTTCTCGCGCCAAACCTATTCTAACCAATTCAAAACAAATCCGAAGCTATTCTAATCCTACCATACACCTTCTTAGGGTGTCATGCTTTCCTAGGCATTACCAAGAGTGATATATTACAAGGAATAATTATAGGAAGACATATATATATATATATATATATATATATATATATATATATATATATAACTCTTAAAATCAATGAAAAAGTGGTACAAACATCATATGACTTGCATGTTTTCTCAAATATGGTGAAATGAATATGAAAATGAATATGAAATATGATCATGAATATGAAAAGCTTACAAGTTAACTTGATGAGGTTATAAGAACAAAGGATTTCCTAATCACCCAAGGTTTTTATCTCAAAACCTTAATCAAGAGTGTGTCTAGAGTGTTTATAACTTAGCTAGAAATTATTTTGGTGATCCTTCTTGATCCTTATGGTGTGGCCGGTTTGCAAGAGAAGAGAGAAAGAGGGTTTTGATTTTCACCTTGGATATTTTGTGTGTATCTGTTTGTATAAGAGTATAATACATATACTTGTAAGAGATATTTTAGCAAAGGACCAATGACTCACCCCCCCCCCCCTTGTGGTGGTCGACATACAAAGAAAGAAAAGAAAAACTAGTAGCATTTAATAATAATCAAGTATATTAATGTAGAGTAAATGTGTAATTAAGTAAGGGTAATTAATAACTTGTGTAAATATTTGAGCTTGTAGGGTAGCGTTAACTAAAAATAAGTTTTAACGGATCAAAATAAAACATATTGAAGTCATAAAAATTATAAAAATACATTTCATGCAAAATTTGAGTGAAGTAATAATTATCGTGTAGTATTTAAGAAAACCGTCGTAATTATATAAATATAACAATTTATATACAAGTTAAATTTAAAACACTGGGTAAACTCATAATATTATTTTTATAAACTTAATATGAGTATAAAAATATATTGGGGTAATTTTTGGAATTATCGGATCAATTGTTCAAATAATTAATTACGCGATAGCGTTTATTTAATACGAAATTATACGTTTAATGTAAAATGCAAAACCATGCGTGAACTAATATGAAATGATGAATATGGAGTTTGAGAAATGACCGGAAATTGAGAATTGTGACATTCTTCCCATGTCAGAGGAATCACGTCCTCGTGATTCAATCGATGATACTTAAAGGTCTACCCTTAGGTTTCGCGAAATCAGGGTATATGGTCAAAGTGCTTATGCAAAAACTTACGCGTCTAGGTTTCTTATCTAATGAGACTCACTGAATCTGAATAATACGGTGGATCACTTAATGGTCTAGGGAAAACGTACCAGTTACGCATTGCGGGCTGCCTCGGTTCCTACATAGAATGCTCGAGCTCGGGGTGGACAGATATTGAGTACAGGGTTTGGGTTATTTCCTTCAATTGCCACAGCTAGATGAGCTTGCATCGGTGGCTTATTCAACTGAGGACAATTATTCCGGTAGTGATTCGGGCTGTTGCACTCGAAGCAAGTCCTTTGGTTATTCCTCATGTTGCCCGTGTTAACCGTTGTTATCGGTCTTGCACGCTCTCTACACTGGCTTGAAAAATAGCTCGACTGATTGCATATTGTACATAAGCAGCAGGGCTTGGACTTCAGGTGATGATAAGCACATTTAGCACATTTGGGATGTGTACCCGCATACTCTCTTTGTTCAGTACCAGTTGCCACAAAAACTCTTGCCCTCTTGTTGTCTTGATTTCATGATAAATAAGGCTTAAGGGTTATGTGTATGGATTAAAACCTCAATATCGATATCAAAAATAGTCACGAAGATAGATTCAAATTCTCTTAGGAAAAAGAATAATAAATCAAATCCCGTGTGTGATTGTGTATACGGATTAGACAACCCGAATCGTTTTCCCAACGAGGCGTGAATTGCCAACGTCGTTTTTGGTTCGGAATTTAATGCTCGATATTTTGATTTGTTTGTTTTTGATTATTAAACTATGGGAATGGGGAAAGTAATTAAGGGAATCTATTTTACGGGAAATCCTAAGTGCGATTATAACTAAACGTAATTAATAAAACGTAAATAAAATGCAACTACGTCTAAATTATACCCTAAAAATGCCTAATTCTACTTTTATGCTAAAAATGATATTAGAAAACTAATTTAGAATTAAAACTATTTTTTTGGATTTTTCTGGATTTTATTTAAATTAAAAACTAATTTTTAACTATTTAATCTAAATTAAATTCTAAAAATTATGAGATTTAAGGAGAAAAATATGAAATTACTTTCTAAAAATCTAAAATATCACTAAAGACTTTTTAAAACTATTTTTATATTTTCCAGATTAGTTTCCTATTTTCTACTAATTTAAAACTAATTTAATCTAATTTAAATTGTGAAAAATACAAAATAAAAGGGGAAAATATGGAAAAATCTTTTTTTATGCTTTTTATATTTATCTTAAACTATTAAAATTGAAAAATTATTTTTTTGAACTTTTTCTTAATTATTTGCAATAAAACCTATTTAAAAGTGATTAAAATCTATTTTTAATTAAGAAAAATACTAAATGGTGACCAAAATTAATGAAATTTTCAGGAAAATTCTAAAAAGTATATCTGGCTCTAAGAAAAATGAGAAATGTAGTGCTTATGTGGATGAAATAGGGGCTGCAGTGTAAATGGAGCTAAAATAAGCACTTATAAATAAGCAAAAGGCTTCTACACTGAATTTAAGCTAAAGGCAACCTAAAGAAACCTAGAAATGACAGTGATAGAGCTATGGGAGCATACAATAGGCTAGTTATTAAGGGATGATTAAGCTAAAGTGGAAACTACTTAAGGATATAAGCTAATAAGCTAGGGGATCATTCAAATAAGCTATTTATGAAGGGAGACCTAATAAGCTATCTAAACTAAGGTATCTAGGAGTAATTTAAGCTAATATATAAGTCTAATAAGCTCTATAAGCTAACTATGAAACCTCTAATTCCAACAGTAAAGCAGAAAGTGGGACAACCTTTGAGCTTATTAATAAGCTAGCAAACAAGCTTCTTATGCCTAAATAAGCTAGATCAGATTTAGATTAGGTTCCAGGGTCTACAAAAAAGCAAGTTTCAAAACTTTTGAAACTCAATTAAGGAGTTTACAAGATCTGATAAAAGGGTGTTTTGAGGACTGTTAAGCAACTGGTTTGCTGATAAGCAGTTGGACAGATTTGAAAAGCCAATTTTGAGCTTGTGAAAGCTATTGAAGGTTTGTAAAAACTGATTATAAGCAGAATATGACTGCTAAACTCTACCCTAAACTAATTTTTTTGTGTTTTTGAGATGTTTTAGACAGCAAGAGCAGCTAGAGAAAGTGACTACAAAATCTGTTTTGACAGAAAATTGAGACAACTAGAATTTGACCAAAACCTTTTTGACACTAATTGACACTTAAACCATAACTTGCAATGGACTCAAAAGGTACTAAGTAACTTATAAGATGACTCAAACAAGACTAAGACCAAGGCTAAGCTTATAACTGTTGTGACAGCTTAATGGTTTCAAAAACTTGAAAACACTCTAACTCTATGAAATCTGACCAAATTTACCACAACTAACACTAAGACTACTAGATTTAATGGACTAAATCAGTTTCAACCCAAGAGTACCTGAAAATGGGTCAAAAACCCTTTATACCAAACACTCCTTTATGAAGGGTGTTTGGTACAAATTTGTTGGCTTTACCTCTTGTTTGGTTTCAGCTGATGAAATAAAAATCAAAGAACATCCCTTTTATGATGAAAACACAAATTTGAAAATAAGCAATCTCAAAATAAGCAGTTTGACTTTCTTTGACTTTTTTTTTTTGATTTTTGTAAAAACTGAACAAGATGGAGATAAGGTGGGTAAAACAAGCTCACATAAGCTATATAGAGCTTACATGAGCTGAAACAAACAATATTTAGAGCTTAAATCAATGTAAGAGTTCGGATTAAGATCAACCAAGAAATGAAATACTTGAAAATTTTTATTAAACTAAAAGTGAGATTACAAAACACTGAAAATAAATGACTTTAAGATACCATTACTGAAAAGCTTAAAAGATACAAGAAATGAAAATTGAAATGTAAATTGCTACTAAAAAACTACCCTAATACAATGTGATCATAAGGGTCCTATTTATAGCAGAAGTGGAGAGGGTCTTGGGATCCTTGAGAAGAACCTAGAAGCAGAATTGAGAGCCACACAATCCTTCCATCTTCCTTTGCACCAATCAGATTGCACCATCTAGCTTAATGAGGTGTTTTGTCCAATCATTGTGTGACAGTTGTCCACGTGGCCATCTTATCCTGACTTGTCAGCTGGGATATGGGTTCTAGAATGATTCTAGTACGAGGATAGTGTTTGGTTTAGGTTATTTTGGTGAATGGGTGTGTTTGGGTGGTGAATTAGTGGGAGGAAGGAGATGTCCTGGTTTAGGCGCGTTTGGCTTAATTAATATTATTTCAAAATGTTGACCGGGTGCAAATGGTGGTTGACTTGGGTTGTTATTCGGGTAAAGTGAGTTTGGGTGTCGGGTTTGGATAGAAACGGGTAGAGGGTTTATTTGATTTGGTTTAATTAAAGGGCCGGGTATATTGAGACTAGATTGGGCCGAGAGTTTTATGAATTGGATTGGACAAATGGATATATTAAGATTGTATTTGGATAATAATGGTTTATGTGATCCAAGTAGTAACCATAGGGACTAAAATTGTACATCCGTATTTTTGAGGGACCAAAGGTGTACTTCTGAAAATCTCCTCCAAGGACCACTCTTGTCAATCTTCAATCATCTAGGGACTGATTTGCAAATTTCTGAATCTTCAAGGGCCACTTTTGACAAATACTGAAACTTGAGGGGCCATTTCTGTCATTTCTTCAAACTTTGATCAAATCTTCACAAATCATCCTCAGAGATTGGAAATCTTCAAAAATGCATAATTCTGACCTTCCGGCTCAGCTTAAGCTCTCTTAATCTCTCGTGCTCGGATTTACGTCTGATTTAGATCCTTTTTGCGTGTTTTTACATATCCATACCTGCACAAGCACAAACTCAAGAAAACCACAAATATTAGCAATAAACGGCTCTTTCTTGGTTGTTTTGGGTCTATTTTGATAAAGAAAAAGTATGTGTTTAAGCACATACCAAAATACCCCAGACGAGACCATTGCCGTGTCCTCACGCAATGCAATCAACTCACGCTTCTAAAACCAAGGATCTCAATCTCTTTCTACTAAACCTATGAAGAAGTAGCAAAGATTCCTCAAAAGAGATTAAGAAACCCCTAATTCTAAAAACGCCCCGTTTACCTTTTAATTCATATATATAGATATAACGATTAAGCACATTCCGGTTATGAATGACGGTTTGTTGAACTTTCATGTCGATCAATAACTCCAACATTTTTCAAACGACACGTTAGGATCACGGAGTAGAAAACACAACACAGCGTGAAGTGACCATACGGATAGAATACATCGTCCCTGATTTTTCACAAGCTCCCAAACTAAGCGTAAAACCGAAATCATTGTTAAGTATGACTCTAGATGCTAACACTACCCATGGAAGTTACTTGTGTACTTACTTTTCGTTCCCATTTTCCTATTTCCTCTAGATTTTTTTTATTTTTTGTGAGAAATGAATTTCTTCAAATTCTCGTTTCGATAAGGATTTATTCGCATTTTATAGCTTCTTGTCTAAGAGACTAGCAAACTTTTCAATCAAAAAGACTTAACAAAAGCTTACAAAAAATTTTAAATTTTGCTCATTTTTGCACAATTTTTCATTTTCTAAGGAAAAACGGGGTTGCGAGAGAAACACGACGAAATAAGCAAGTGCGGTCAAATCAAATCGAAGATTACCCTACCCCAGACTAGAAGGAAACATTGTCCTCAATGTTTAAAGCAAGGGTATCACGAAAATCTTAAAAGCCGTTTATAAAGTATGCTCAAAGATAAACGTTAGTCGATATGATTAGGATATCGGATTTCCATCAGCATCGATCATGAAACTCGAGTGGAGAAATGACAAACTTCGAGCACGAGAGTCTTCATATCGGGAACATCCTAAACACAACATCACAAACAACCAAACACGAGAAATCGAAGAGGCGGACCCCTTCGCGTCACTTATTAGAAAATAGAAAGAAGATAGATGGATAAGCATGGGGTGCCTCCCACGAAGCGCTACTGTTTTTGATCACCGAGTCGCTAGCCTGACTCGTCCCCGAATTCATTTGTCCTTAGGGAAGAAGGTGGTAGAGATACCAGGGTCAAAAACGGTGTCCTCATTCCCGAAGGAATGAGACTGGGTGGGTTGGGTGGTGAAGAAAGTGTCGGGCTCAAGCACAAATGGTATAAATCCTCCCGAACTCACAAAAGGTTTTTCAAGAAAGAGCGATCCATCATCCGGCGGTTTTGCGGGCGGACGAGAGGATGATGGATCACAATAGAAATACTCCATCAAAGAAGGGAGTCCATGGTACAGAAAGGTGTTTTTCAAAGGTTCAACAATGAAGGCATCCAAGATAGGATCCTTTTTCCGAATAACTTTGGTGATAAGAATGCACTCTTCGAAGAGTATCCCAGGGTTAAAAATCTTGTCCTCGGAAAGGAACGAAATCAAAGTATCATCCACGTGAAAATCCTCACGAGAAGAGGAATTACTCTCGGATAAAAAATAGTGTGGGACCTCTGAATCAACAAGCTCATCAGTCGAAATCTTAACTTCCTTATCTTTCTTTGGGTAAAACGGATCATCATATTTGTTTTCCTCATTTTCGGAAAGAATCGAGTCGGTGGGAGCAAGTTCATCAGTGAACTTCTCGAAGTAAATCGACGGATCTTGATATAACAAATATTCAATTTCGCGTAAGTCGGCTCTAAAATCAAAGATGTCATCCTCACTTCCCGGTGGAAGGGGATTCATGCGAGCGAGTTCATCGGCGAACTCCTCGAGAAGTAAATCAATGGAAGAATCCTTGAGCTCGGGCTCCGAAGGATTAAAAGACGGCTTAACTTCTTGAATAACTTTTTCAGAATCTCCATAAAGCATTTGTTCAATCAAACGAATATCTCCTTCGATATCGATGTCGGCATTATCAATTTCCGGTGAAACTGAATCACTTTGCAAATAAGCTTCAATTTCTTTCATGATAGAATCATCTTCCTCATATTGAGTATGGGAAGGTAAAGAATCAGAAGAAGGAGTGGGATTGCCACTCAAAGAAAACTCGGTGTTTTTAGAAACAAGATCAATCCGATACACAGAATGCGGAGGTGGGACAAGTGGTGTGCTCTTAGAGCTAGCATTTTCCACCACAACCGTAGTAGTCTCCTTCTTTTGTTCAGCACGTATCGTAGACAAACTCTTAACCGTGAAACGTGAAAGATCAAATCTCGATGTCTTAGGCCCAGCTTTTTGAACTACCGGAGGTTGGACGTGTGTGGTACTTCCGTTGTTAGTAGGAATTCCCGGGTCCTTTGTCACCTCGGTGTTACTGATTTTGGCTACATCATATTGTTTGGTAAAAGATTTTGAAGTATTGTTAACGTTAAACGTGACGGCTTCTTTTCCAACTCTTAAAGTAATTTCTCCTCCATAAACATCAATCAACGCATGTCCCGTTCTTAAGAAACTCCTTCCGAGAATTAAAGGTACGCGAGGATCGGCATCAAAATCGACTACAACGAAATCAGCGGGAAAATCGAACTCCCCCACTCAGACAAAGACATCCTCGGCTATACCCTTTGGTGTAGTCGTAGTTCGGTCGGCTAGCTCGAGGGTCATACACGTTGGGGTAAGTGGGGGTAATGAAAGCTTATCATAGATTGATTTCGGCATTAAATTGATACTCGCGCCAAGATCGGCCAAGGCGGAGCATTGAATAATTCCTTGAAAATCACACGGAATGAGGAACTTGCCGGGGTCACCTAACTTTTCGGGAAGTTTCTTGAGAATAACCGCCGAACAATTCTCATTCAAAGACGTTTTTGCCAAATCAACAATTTTCTCTTTGTTACTTAACATTCCTTTGAGCGTCGAAACAAACTTAGGCATGAGAAGAAGAGCATCCGCGAAGCTAATTTCGAAGTGAAGATCTTGAAATATCTGAAAGAATTTTTCCATTTGAAGATTTGCTTGTTCACGTTGCTTTTGATCATTCATCCTTGACGGGTATGGGAGTGTTGTTTTTGAGTTAGTCTTTTCAGCACTAACCGGAGCATCCTTAGGCTCAGAATTCGGGACAACCGTGGGTTGGACATTCTCAGTACTCCCCTTATTAGTAGGAAGCACCGGGTCCTTTGTCACCTCAGTCTCACGGTCTACCACACAAGACGGAGAAGAAGAAATAGTGGTAGGAGCCGTGGGTCCATCGTAAGCAACACCACTTCGGGTAGTAATCGCTTTCATGTCACCTCTCGGGTTAGGAATAGTATTACTCGGAAGGGAACTCGAGGGTTGAGAATAAGATGTAGAAGCTTGATTAGCTTGAAAGAAAATAGCCATCATATCCCTCATTTCTCTCATCTGCTTGTTACTTGTAACTTCCATGTCTCTTTTGAAATCATTCCTTATACTTGTGATTTGATTTTGCAAATTTTTAATGGTATTGTCGGAACTCTTCATGTAAGACAGAAACTCGTTATTCGGAGCAACTTGATGAGAAGGTTGTTGATATTGTTGTTGAGGAGGTTGTTGATAAACTTGAGGTGGAGGAGCTTGGTAGTTTTGATTACCATGATTGAGATTGGCTCCTCGGTTTTGATTGTAAGATTGGTTTTGATAACGGTTTTGGTTTTGTTGAGGAACGGGTGCAAAACCGGGTGGTCCCATTTGGTTGGCACGGTATCCTTGGTTCTGATTTTGAACCGGGTTAGCAGAGGCTATGGAAGCATTTCGGAGATCGCCATCGGTGGCTTGACAATTATAATACGGATGAGGACCACCGCAAATAACACATGTTTCAGTAACGGCTTTGACTGGTTCGGATTTATGAATCTTAAACTCTCTCATCATAGAATTAATAGCATCAGTCAGTCCACTCAACTCACACCTCTGAATGTAGTTGTCGTTCGAAGTGATCTTAGAAACAACCGGTCGGTTCCTAGACGAAGAAACTTTTGACTTATTTTCGATAATCGTTCTAATATCAGTGGGCATACGACTCAAGATATTTCCACCGGCGGCCGCGTTAAGCGAATCTTGATCGGACGGAGTAAGAGCATTATAGAACGTATCAATCTGATGAAGATCGGTAAAACCGTGATTTGGGCATTTGCGTAAAAGTTCCTTGAATCTATCCCATGCTTCTCCAAAACTCTCGTCAAATTTTTGTTGAAAATTTATGATTTGATTTCGTAACATTGTTATTTTTGACGGAGGAAAGAATTGGTTCACAAACTACTTGGAAAGATCTTCCCATGTTGTGATCGACTGAGGGGGTTCTTTTTCGAGCCAAGTCCGGGCTGCCCCCTCAAGGGAAAATGGAAACAATCTCAACTTAATCGACTCATGAGAGACGCCCCGAAAGTTAATCGTGGAAGCAACTTGATTAAACCAACGGAGATGTGCGTGGGGCTCCTCATGATCTAAACCACAAAAAGGTTTATTAGACACCAATTGTATTAGATTCGTTTTTAGTTCAAAATTTTCGGTGTTAATTGGTGGTAGTACGATAGCATCACCGTAGCCGTCTATGGGAGCTTGAAGTAACTCGTTCATCGTTCGAGTGTCTGCCATGACGGGTTCTTCAACGATAGTACGTAACTCGGGTACGTCTATTCTCTGATTACGTCTACGTCTTGATTGAGAGCGAGTGCGCATGCACTTAAAAACCAAGTCAATTAAAAGAAACCGATATTCGAAAACACAGTGAACTTAAACCAATAATCCCGAGTGAATAAATCACCTCTACAAGACAAACGCACAAGCGAGCGGAGAAGCTTTGTAGGTCAGCGCGAAGCTTATTAAAAACCCGCTTCTTTACAGTCGCAATTTAATGTCAGACCGTCCTTATACCCACCACACAGTTTGTTTATCCGATAGAAATAAATAAATCCACAAGCGACACAAAGGCAAGTTTTTGATCTTTAGTTCGGGAACTTATAATGATAACACCTCCGTTGAGAATGTTATATAATTTGTGTCTTCTATTTATTATCAAAAACAAAGAGAAAATCTTTTTGTATTTTTAATCTGATATATATATATACAAAAGAAAAAGGAAAATATTTTTTACTTTTTTATTTTATAGAAAAATAGTAACTTCACGAATGAAGGATCTCGAGCCACTAATCGTCAAACCTCAAACGATATTGTCGTGACACAACCTCCCCGGCAGCGGCGCCAAAATTTGATTTCATGATAAATAAGGCTTAAGGGTTATGTGTATGGATTAAAACCTCAATATCGATATCAAAAATAGTCACGAAGATAGATTCAAATTCTCTTAGGAAAAAGAATAATAAATCAAATCCCGTGTGTGATTGTGTATACGGATTAGACAACCCGAATCGTTTTCCCAACGAGGCGTGAATTGCCAACGTCGTTTTTGGTTCGGAATTTAATGCTCGATGTTTTGATTTGTTTGTTTTTGATTATTAAACTATGGGAATGGGGAAAGTAATTAAGGGAATCTATTTTACGGGAAATCCTAAGTGCGATTATAACTAAACGTAATTAATAAAACGTAAATAAAATGCAACTACGTCTAAATTATACCCTAAAAATGCCTAATTCTACTTTTATGCTAAAAATGATATTAGAAAACTAATTTAGAATTAAAACTATTTTTTTGGATTTTTCTGGATTTTATTTAAATTAAAAACTAATTTTTAACTATTTAATCTAAATTAAATTCTAAAAATTATGAGATTTAAGGAGAAAAATATGAAATTACTTTCTAAAAATCTAAAATATCACTAAAGACTTTTTAAAACTATTTTTATATTTTCCAGATTAGTTTCCTATTTTCTACTAATTTAAAACTAATTTAATCTAATTTAAATTGTGAAAAATACAAAATAAAAGGGGAAAAATATGGAAAAATCTTTTTTTATGCTTTTTATATTTATCTTAAACTATTAAAATTGAAAAATTATTTTTTTGAACTTTTTCTTAATTATTTGCAATAAAACCTATTTAAAAGTGATTAAAATCTATTTTTAATTAAGAAAAATACTAAATGGTGACCAAAATTAATGAAATTTTCAGGAAAATTCTAAAAAGTATATCTGGTTCTAAGAAAAATGAGAAATGTAGTGCTTATGTGGATGAAATAGGGGCTGCAGTGTAAATGGAGCTAAAATAAGCACTTATAAATAAGCAAAAGGCTTCTACACTGAATTTAAGCTAAAGGCAACCTAAAGAAACCTAGAAATGACAGTGATAGAGCTATGGGAGCATACAATAGGCTAGTTATTAAGGGATGATTAAGCTAAAGTGGAAACTACTTAAGGATATAAGCTAATAAGCTAGGGGATCATTCAAATAAGCTATTTATGAAGGGAGACCTAATAAGCTATCTAAACTAAGGTATCTAGGAGTAATTTAAGCTAATCTATAAGTCTAATAAGCTCTATAAGCTAACTATGAAACCTCTAATTCCAACAGTAAAGCAGAAAGTGGGACAACCTTTGAGCTTATTAATAAGCTAGCAAACAAGCTTCTTATGCCTAAATAAGCTAGATCAGATTTAGATTAGGTTCCAGGGTCTACAAAAAAGCAAGTTTCAAAACTTTTGAAACTCAATTAAGGAGTTTACAAGATCTGATAAAAGGGTGTTTTGAGGACTGTTAAGCAACTGGTTTGCTGATAAGCAGTTGGACAGATTTGAAAAGCCAATTTTGAGCTTGTGAAAGCTATTGAAGGTTTGTAAAAACTGATTATAAGCAGAATATGACTGCTAAACTCTACCCTAAACTAATTTTTTTGTGTTTTTGAGATGTTTTAGACAGCAAGAGCAGCTAGAGAAAGTGACTACAAAATCTGTTTTGACAGAAAATTGAGACAACTAGAATTTGACCAAAACCTTTTTGACACTAATTGACACTTAAACCATAACTTGCAATGGACTCAAAAGGTACTAAGTAACTTATAAGATGACTCAAACAAGACTAAGACCAAGGCTAAGCTTATAACTGTTGTGACAGCTTAATGGTTTCAAAAACTTGAAAACACTCTAACTCTATGAAATCTGACCAAATTTACCACAACTAACACTAAGACTACTAGATTTAATGGACTAAATCAGTTTCAACCCAAGAGTACCTGAAAATGGGTCAAAAACCCTTTATACCAAACACTCCTTTATGAAGGGTGTTTGGTACAAATTTGTTGGCTTTACCTCTTGTTTGGTTTCAGCTGATGAAATAAAAATCAAAGAACATCCCTTTTATGATGAAAACACAAATTTGAAAATAAGCAATCTCAAAATAAGCAGTTTGACTTTCTTTGACTTTTTTTTTTGATTTTTGTAAAAACTGAACAAGATGGAGATAAGGTGGGTAAAACAAGCTCACATAAGCTATATAGAGCTTACATGAGCTGAAACAAACAATATTTAGAGCTTAAATCAATGTAAGAGTTCGGATTAAGATCAACCAAGAAATGAAATACTTGAAAATTTTTATTAAACTAAAAGTGAGATTACAAAACACTGAAAATAAATGACTTTAAGATACCATTACTGAAAAGCTTAAAAGATACAAGAAATGAAAATTGAAATGTAAATTGCTACTAAAAAACTACCCTAATACAATGTGATCATAAGGGTCCTATTTATAGCAGAAGTGGAGAGGGTCTTGGGATCCTTGAGAAGAACCTAGAAGCAGAATTGAGAGCCACACAATCCTTCCATCTTCCTTTGCACCAATCAGATTGCACCATCTAGCTTAATGAGGTGTTTTGTCCAATCATTGTGTGACAGTTGTCCACGTGGCCATCTTATCCTGACTTGTCAGCTGGGATATGGGTTCTAGAATGATTCTAGTACGAGGATAGTGTTTGGTTTAGGTTATTTTGGTGAATGGGTGTGTTTGGGTGGTGAATTAGTGGGAGGAAGGAGATGTCCTGGTTTAGGCGCGTTTGGCTTAACTAATATTATTTCAAAATGTTGACCGGGTGCAAATGGTGGTTGACTTGGGTTGTTATTCGGGTAAAGTGAGTTTGGGTGTCGGGTTTGGATAGAAACGGGTAGAGGGTTTATTTGATTTGGTTTAATTAAAGGGCCGGGTATATTGAGACTAGATTGGGCCGAGAGTTTTATGAATTGGATTGGACAAATGGATATATTAAGATTGTATTTGGATAATAATGGTTTATGTGATCCAAGTAGTAACCATAGGGACTAAAATTGTACATCCGTATTTTTGAGGGACCAAAGGTGTACTTCTGAAAATCTCCTCCAAGGACCACTCTTGTCAATCTTCAATCATCTAGGGACTGATTTGCAAATTTCTGAATCTTCAAGGGCCACTTTTGACAAATACTGAAACTTGAGGGGCCATTTCTGTCATTTCTTCAAACTTTGATCAAATCTTCACAAATCATCCTCAGAGATTGGAAATCTTCAAAAATGCATAATTCTGACCTTCCGGCTCAGCTTAAGCTCTCTTAATCTCTCGTGCTCGGATTTACGTCTGATTTAGATCCTTTTTGCGTGTTTTTACATATCCATACCTGCACAAGCACAAACTCAAGAAAACCACAAATATTAGCAATAAACGGCTCTTTCTTGGTTGTTTTGGGTCTATTTTGATAAAGAAAAAGTATGTGTTTAAGCACATACCATGTCTGCTACCACGTCTATCTGTTTATTCGACCCACTTGCTTCCTTCCTCTTGTCACTGCTCTTCAAAGTACCATTTCTAACCATCTCGTCTGTCAGGGTTCCTTCCCTCAGTATTGCACTTTGTATTGTAGACGGCTCAGTCGTTTTCACAGTTCCACGGATTTCGGGGACAAGACCATATATGTACCTCGAGATTCTCTTGGACTCAGGGGTAACTAGATGAGGAACTAGTCTCGCTAACTCATGAAATCGGTCTGTGTAGGCTGCGTGACCAGCTCCTATCATGGAGTGGTGATAAAATTCATCTTCCAGTTTCTGCATTTCATTGTCCGGGCAGTACTCCTCTTTCAATAACGCCTTAAATTCGTCCCATGTCATACCTGTAGCTGCTTCTCTGCCCCTAGCCTGTAGTTGTGTGTTCCACCATGTCAATGCCTTCCCTGATAGCAAGCAAGCAACATACTTTACCTTCTGATGTGTGGCACAATTGCTGATGTCGATTACTGACTCTGTCTTCTCTACCCATCGAGTATACGCCAAAGCACCTCCTATACCATCAAACTCCACTGGTTTGCATGCCGAAAATTCCTTATATGTGCATCCAATTATGTTGTTGTTGTTGTTGGTGTTGTTGTTATTGTTACTGCCAACTACATTGTTGGTGTCGCCATTCCCGTTCCCGCGGTTTTCCGAGTTATTCATATGGTTTCCAACTTGTGTGACAATAGTGGGAAGCAAGATTTGAAGTTGTTGAGCGATGATGGCGGCAAAATCAGGATTTCCGCCAGCGTTGTTGTCATTTTTACCCATGTCGCTACCGCCTTCTCTACCTCCACGCTCACCTGTCCTTCCACCCCTTTGCGTCGCACCACCTCGGCCAATGCTGCGTGTTACCCTCTTTGGTGCCATGATCTCTGCAAGGGAAAGAACCGTTGAATTCCCAATGTCTATACTTAACGTCCTCAAACATAACACCACGCTACAAATTGGTTCCTAAGGTGTGCCCACACCGATCTACGTATGCGTGGTCGCATATGTCCACATGGGTTGTGACGCATTTATAATTATGTTGGCCACCATAATTATAATTGCCTCCTTTCACACGTGTACATACCACCAAGCATACATGTCTCGGCGATTGATGTTACTGAAATAGGTAGCCATTCTATCATCCGATTCTAAACGGTGGAGGAGAAATTTAGGGTAGGTATCTATGGAGAGTCGCACTTGGTGTATAGGAAGTTCCTTTAGGTGCTAAAGTCATGATGAAGTTTGATCGCTAATAGTTCCCAAAGTATCCTTAAGAGAACTCCCATCCTCGGGCAAAATCATCAAATCTATACAGCTATATAGTAACACTTATTTAGCTCGATCTCGTGTCTCATCAAACAAGAACTGTCACGAGATCAAGTTAGATAAGTGTTTATTACTGAGCTCCATATCTCTGATGACTCAACTAGATTTTGGGACTCCCCTATTGGTACAAGGAAACCATGTTATCCAATGAGGTGGTTCTAAACGAAATTTTTCAGAAAACATATGCGCACGAAAAGTGTGTAAGGCAATAGGAAAAGAAAGGATCGATGTGAAAGCGGTTATAGTCTAGGAACTAAAATGCAACCTAGTTCTCTATAACCAAGGCTCTGATACCGATCTGTCACAACCCCAAAATATCGCAGCGGAACGATAGTGTCATTGGGGTATGACGTCATAGCACAAAGTATGGATAAAGAAAACGACCTCTATAATAAGACGTTTTGAAAAGTCTACCATTCGATAAAATAAGTTAAAGTTTACAAAACAAGAAATTCCAAAGTTTGATAATACATAAAGGTTTACTAAACATGTCGAATGGTAATTGTTAAAAGCACAAGACTCCAATGTATGCCATGTGACCCAAAAGCTCCATGAAATGCTATCACCTTACGACCTGAGATAAACATGCTAAAAAGTGTCAACACAAAGGTTGGTGAGTTCATAAGTTTGTAATAAAATGATCTGAAATACTTTGAGAAATGTTCACACAACAAAGCCATTGTAAATCCACCCAGTTCCAAGTTCCGCCCATACAAAACTTGCAACCTGTGTGTTCACAACCCATTGCCTAAAATAGAATTACAATCATGAATATGCGCATTAAGGTAGTTAAAAGTATAAATATCACCACAAGGGTCTTCCAACAACTCGTGTTGGGATGTTCCTCCAACGACTCACGTTGGGCTGTATCCATATAAATGGCCTTCCAACATATAAATATTGGGATGTTCCTCCAACGACTCACGTTGGGCTGTATGCATATAAATGGCCTTCCAACATATAAATATTGGGATGTTTGTTTAAGTCTATTCATTTCACGCACCAAGTCTAAAGTATAAGTAATGTTGTTTGGTAAAAGAGTTTAAATGTATTGATAAATAAGCATGTATCTCGCCCCAAATAGTTTATAAGAATTTAAACGAGTAAAAGCGGGGTATGAACTCACCTGGTATGAGTGATATGCTAACAAAATGAAGTGCACGAAAATGAGGCTCGGAAACTATCCGCGACCTAAAATAAATGATATGCTCTAATATAAGTCATGAAACAATGTTGTGCATGCAAATTCATATGATATCCATACCACTTGTACGTTTTGGAAATAATGTTTATCGTCAAAATATATGTTTATGACATCCCGTCGTATAAAAAAATACTTTACAAGTAGTTACGTTGAAACAACCTCCTACGATAGTCGCAAAATGGTGCACATCGAGTGTTAGGAAACGAACTCCACAGTTTTGGAAAGCTTGTATCATTATCTCAAAGCTTTAGTATTTAAGTTTCCATCCTACAGGTCTTGATCACAAAGAAAAATATAGGTTAAGTATGGTACTTTAGTCCAAAAATATAGTTTAAGGGTGGTTTTCGGCCAAGTTTAAGTGACCGTATTTTATTCGTTATAACTCCGCTTGACGAACGGTTGGACATTTTGAAAAATATGCTAGGCGAACTTACTTTTACTAGAAGACATCATGTTATAAAAAGTAATACATCCTTGTTAAAAACGACCCTCAACATGGTCCTTAGTTGCCGTAGTATGTGTCTAATAGAAATATATTAGTTTTTCTTATATAATATAGTTACGGCAACTTTATGTAAACACGTGTAATTTAATCGTTACAAGTCCGTTTTCTACGTTTTATATGTCCTTAGATTCGTATCAAAGTATACTAATATATTTTTGATAAGTCGACACAATTTATAACGCTTAAGACTGATTTTTGACTCGTAAAAAGGTCGAGACAGCATGCTGAATTTTCTGAAGATTATAGTTTTTGTCGTCAACTTGAAAAATTCATAACTTCTTCGTTATAGCTCCGTTTTAATCCGTTCAAGCGGCCACGTTCTCGTTTTAAAGTATATTTTCTAAATATCTAATCCAAAATTTTTTACTTACTGTCGAAATTTCCAGATTTTCAAAATATGGACAGACCCTTTATAAAACTTGTCGAAATGAGTTTTTCTCGCGCCAAACCTATTCTAACCAATTCAAAACAAATCCGAAGCTATTCTAATCCTACCATACACCTTCTTAGGGTGTCATGCTTTCCTAGGCATTACCAAGAGTGATATATTACAAGGAATAATTATAGGAAGACATATATATATATATATATATATATATATAACTCTTAAAATCAATGAAAAAGTGGTACAAACATCATATGACTTGCATGTTTTCTCAAATATGGTGAAATGAATATGAAAATGAATATGAAATATGATCATGAATATGAAAAGCTTACAAGTTAACTTGATGAGGTTATAAGAACAAAGGATTTCCTAATCACCCAAGGTTTTTATCTCAAAACCTTAATCAAGAGTGTGTCTAGAGTGTTTATAACTTAGCTAGAAATTATTTTGGTGATCCTTCTTGATCCTTATGGTGTGGCCGGTTTGCAAGAGAAGAGAGAAAGAGGGTTTTGATTTTCACCTTGGATATTTTGTGTGTATGTGTTTGTATAAGAGTATAATACATATACTTGTAAGAGATATTTTAGCAAAGGACCAATGACTCACCCCCCCCCCCCCCTTGTGGTGGTCGACATACAAAGAAAGAAAAGAAAAACTAGTAGCATTTAATAATAATCAAGTATATTAATGTAGAGTAAATGTGTAATTAAGTAAGGGTAATTAATAACTTGTGTAAATATTTGAGCTTGTAGGGTAGCGTTAACTAAAAATAAGTTTTAACGGATCAAAATAAAACATATTGAAGTCATAAAAATTATAAAAATACATTTCTTGCAAAATTTGAGTGAAGTAATAATTATCGTGTAGTATTTAAGAAAACCGTCGTAATTATATAAATATAACAATTTATATACAAGTTAAATTTAAAACACTGGGTAAACTCATAATATTATTTTTATAAACTTAATATGAGTATAAAAATATATTGGGGTAATTTTTGGAATTATCGGATCAATTGTTCAAATAATTAATTACGCGATAGCGTTTATTTAATACGAAATTATACGTTTAATGTAAAATGCAAAACCATGCGTGAACTAATATGAAATGATGAATATGGAGTTTGAGAAATGACCGAAAATTTAGAATTGTGACATTTTAAACAACTTGATCGAAAAACTGAGGAATGCAAGTATGACAAACTGTCGTATGAGCGTGCCTACAATGACATGAAAGCGAAAAATGATCTTTTGAGGGCTCAGCTGGAATGTCAAAAAGGAAAGGCAGTGGATACAAAGATTACAAAACCATTGATTGCGGAGAAAGTAAATGTTCCCAAACCGGTTTTAAAACCAAAAATGGCTGTTTCAATGGCTCCTCCAAAAGTCAATGAGAAAAATGATTTATCAAAAGCAGTCACTCCACCTGCCTTGCCTAAACAAAACATTGATAAAGGAAAAGCGGTTATCGAGAAACAAAAGTTTTAGCTCCTGGCCTTTTTAAGATGAGTACCACTAATGCGTCTGCCTCCACATCTAAAACATATGGAACAAACGACATAAGTTTAGAAAAGCACTCTAAAGAGACTAGGAAAGCTGAAACCACTTCTCTAGATAAGAATGTGAATCCTAATGAGTGTGCCTTACCTTCTACAGGACTAGGAAGCACCTCTAGGAGCAGCAGACTAAAGCCTAAGAGCCATAGAAGGAACAATAGAGTCTCGCTTGCCTCTAAGAGTAGTCGCTTGAATAAAGAGAAGAAAGTAGAAGAACACCCTAGGAATTTACCGCTTTGTAATAAGAAAGACATTTCATCTGAATGTAATGAACCTATGAAACTTGCTAAGTCTAATGAATGTGTTGAATCTCTTTGTTTAACTTGCAAGAAATCTTTAACTAATGTTCATGATGATTGTGTTTCTAAGAATGAGATTGTTAAGCCTGTTAAGAAGAATGTTCCCAAAAGAACTTATGCTAAACTGATTGGTGCTAAACAGTCAAGTCTAACAGACTTAAAACAGCTTAAACACAAATGCAATTAAGATCAGAGGAATATAGGGAATTCCTGGGTCGTTAAGTCCCACGGAGGATGAATTGGTGTTTAAAACAACTTCAGATGATAGAATGATCACTAAGGATAGTGATCATTAAGGATATTGATAGATAATTACCTAAAGAAAAGATTTACAAATAACAGCGACTTAAATGCAAATTAAAAGAGATTAAAAAGTTAAAATCTATTAAATAAACGTTATCACTATTTTTACAGATCGATGAACGTTTATTTGATTTTATAAAACAAAATATCTTAAATAAACTATTTTAACTAAAACGTAAACTCAAAATATCTAAAAACGTTATTTAAAATGGAAACGAGCGTTATTTACGAAAATGGCGCTGGAGCGCAAGATAAAACGTAAATTTTATGAAATAAAAGGCCTACGAGTGTAAAACTAATTTTCTTACGTACTATATGATAAAAGAAAATTTTACAAAAAAGAATTATATTTTTTAGATTATTATTTTATTTATTATGATTTAAATACTATTTTAAACAAATTAAATAATTAAAAATACTAAACTGCTTTAGAAAAATACGAGAAAATCACAGAAACTACTATGATTATCACTGGTCCTAGGAAAAATAAGAAAGCTAGGTGTTGCTTTTGAAAATAAGCACGAAATAAGCCAAGAATGGCTTATAAGCAAAACTGCCCAAGTCCCCTTATATATTAAGTGTTGCAAGGTTTGACAAGAAAGACCCAAGGGCGCTTATGGTTCCAGGTACACACTCTAACGCTCTTGTAAAGGGGGAGGTCTCAGGTTCGAGCCTGCCTACCCCCTTTTTGCTAACATTTTTATTTTTGATTTTTCTTTTTACAAACTTATTAAGCACATTAAAATAAGCATTTTCTAAAACTAAAACTTTTTCTAAAAACTAACAATAAGCTCTGTATTGAGCTTTTAATCTCAACAGTGGCCAAAAATGAAAATAAGCATAAGATTAAGCTAGATGGCTTATAAGCTACTTAATAAGCAAAAGCTAATTGAGATTAATCTAGACTAATTATAATAATCTAATATGACCATTTAGAAAGTATAATGACTTATAAATAAGCACTAAACAATCCAAATAAGCACTTACTAACTGTTTGCACAGGACACTCTATGGATTACTAGGCACTTTCTAACTAAAATTTAAGCACTAAAATAAGCTAGAAAATGGAAATAAAAACCTGGGTTAACTAGATGACCAGATAAGCTATGCAAAAAGCTAAAGCACTCATGGTTTGGTTCACTAGATAGCTTTTGGCGAGCTTTTGAAAAATTGGAAAAACCACTGAGTAAATTCTTAGTGTACTGATAAAAATGGGACAAACTAAATCCTTATAGCAGCCCTATCTAATAAGCCAGATAATGAAAAGCTAAACTTGGGTCATCAAGATGGCTTGGTTGGCTTCCTGAAAAACTAAGTAACATAAGCTGAGACCAACTGATAAGCTTTGTACAAGCTTGTGAAAATGGTATCAAAACTGTGCACAGGACATTATGTTGACTTTTTAAGAAAACTACAAGTTTGACTTTCATGAGGTTTGAATGATCCTAGATGATTGTATATGTTATATTAAGCTACTATAAGACTGAATTAGGCTAGTTAAACAACTTCTACACTAGAATGCATGATTATGCAATTATCAATCCTAACAGTTAATAAGTAGAATGAGATTAATAATGATTTTGACTTTCTATGAAATAAGGACAGGTTTTGTTGCTTGAACTGAGTTACTAGATTGTATTGTAATGTACATCAAACAAGAACAACTTCACAAACACCCTCTAGCATATCTGCCACAACAAATCCAAACACTCCTTTTATGTGACTGATTTGGTGAGTTTTCAAAACAAATTACAGATTTAGACCAATATAATGATTATAAACCTTATGATAACATAAAATAAGACTAAAGAAGCATTAACTAATAATAATAACAACTTACAACTAACAATTTAAGCTTAAGCTAATTTTACTGTTAAAATGGAATTTTTACTAACTTCTGATTTAAAAGAACAAACCACTTGTTTTAAGGCTTAGATATACTTAATTATAACTATTGATTGTTAAGAAATAAATATTACAACTACTTGACAACTTAAACAAAGAAATGCAAAAAATTATCAAATAGCTTACAAATGGCTTCCACTTGAAAACTGAAAACCAAGGCATAAAAACACATCCTAAAGCTTCCCAAGAAGCACTAATCCCAAGACCATCCACTATATGTCCTGCTCCAGCCTTCTTGAACCTTGTACCATGGATTTTTGATTTTTAACTATTTTCTTGGTAATTTTTTTGGTATTTTTCTATTTTGAAGCTAAACTGAATTATAAATGATTTTAAAAGCTTAAATAAGTTATTATAAGCTTAAATAAGCTTACTGAGCTTAGAACCACAACAATAAACAACTTAAACCAATATTTGAGATTTTGCTCAAAAACTTGCATAAATTGTATACTTGCATAAAACTTAAAATTGAGACTGGAAATATGTTTGATATACACTGAAATGAGATTACAAATAACTTGAAACTTTAAACATAAGCTGGAAAACTTAAAGAAATTAAAACGACATAATTAAAACTAAATTACACTACTTCTAACTACTACTTCTTCATCTCTGCTTCTTCCCTTCTTTTATAATGACTTCTAGGGTTCTGTGGGTCCCACTTGGTCTTTCCCATCAACAATCCCAGCCTTTGGAATGGTCAAATTCATCTTGGCCTTTGATTTTACTTTTGGCGCCAAAAGAGTCTTTGACAGGTTTTCAGCATTTAATGCTTCTTGTTGGATGTGGAGGTGGAGGGGGAAGGTACTCAAGTGGATATGGTGAGGTGGAAAGGTGAAAACCAGTGGTAAAAACCACTGGTTTTGGTGTATACAGGGGTGAAGGAGATGGAGCTACAGTGGAAGTGGTTTAGGCGCGAGTTTGACTATTTGACCTTGGCTTAATAACGGACGGGTTGGGTTTTGGGCTTGAATGGGTGTTGGGCCAAGGTTAGCAGCTGGGTTGGATTTGGGTATTTAATAAAAGGGTCCGTTTGGTGTTTAGATTAATTAACCACAAGGACCAAAATTGTAATTTGGCCAAACATTAGGGACTGAACCTGTCAAGTTTCCAAAGCTCTCAAAAGGACTAAAACTGCCAAGTAAGATTAGTACAAGGACCTTAGTTGATTATTTTCTATTTTTAAACTTAAAAGGACCTTTTATGTCAATTTTGAAACTTGAGGGGTTAAACTTGTAATTTTCCAAAAGTTTATCATAAGGACCAATATTGCCATTTATAAATAGTATAAGGTTTATTTTGATTATTTTCTTATTTTTTTTAAAACCTTAGGGACTAATTTTGACACTTTTGCAAAGTTGAGGGACCAAAGTTGTAAATTTGTGATTTTTTAACTTCAAAGGATTATTTTGAACAACTTGTGAATCCCAAGGACCTAAAATGATATTTTACAAGTTTTTGAATTACCAGGGACTAATTTTGACAACTTTTGAAACTTGGGGGACTAAAACTGCCAATTATGCAAACTTGATACGTTTTTCACCAGATTTTGATGTTTTTGCATTTAAAACATATAAAACACTTGTTTGTGATATTTTTATCATTTTGATGTGTTTCTGAGTGTTTTCAGATGTTTTTGGCATTCTAACAGTATAAAAATGATGAGTATTTAGACACTCATCAATCCCCCACACTAAGATATTGCTAGTCCCTAGCAATGATTTGAGAAAATTTAATGGATTTTATCTCTTTACCAAAAGCCATTACTTCTGGAGTAGCCAAATGTTTCAGTTCAAGTAAGAACCTTGGTACAACGATAACCAAATGATTTTGAGCAAATCATAAGCTGTGAACGGATTTGATTTGTCTTTACCAGAAGCCGTACCCTTCTGGACTAGCCAACTCTTAGATAAATTATCAATATTATCTTTGGTGAGCCAATTACCAATTATGGATTTTCAACTGCCTTTACCACAAGCCATAAACTTGCGGGCTAGCCAGCTCTTAACTTTTTAGGATATGGTGAGCTGAACACCATACAATTTTGGGCAAATTGCAAGCCATAAACGGATTTGAAATATCTTTACCAAGAGCCGTTTGCTCCTGGATTAGCCAATCCTTATGTGGGTTAGACATGGTGGACTGATTACCATTTGTTGTGTTTAGTACATAGTACTTCCACTAAATAAAAAATTTTAAAATTTGGCCATTTTTGGGGAAAAAGGGACTAAAAGGGTACATTTATGATCAAATTCGCCAGAATTTCCCCCCCACACTTAGAAATGAATATTGTCCTCAATATTCAAAGTACCGGCTGTTATGCCGAAACTTAGAACGTAAAAAGATAACATTACTAGCTAAGCGTAGAAACACAACAATTATTCTCTTTTTTGAATATTTACAATTTTCATTCATTTTTAAGGTCTATATACAACATGTGGGGCATCTCCCCCACACTAAGGTGGTACACACGGGTGAAAACCCATGTTTAACTACTGTTTTTGATTACCGAGTCGCTAGCTTGACTCGACCCCGAATTAATTGGTTCATGGGGAAGCAAAGTGGAAGAAACAATCTCCATCGGACTTTCATTCAAAATGTTTGTATAAACATTGAAGCACGCGAAAGTTCCACACCGAAGAGATATACATAGAACCGGCTCAAAAATGATTAATGAAAATGCCGGGGTCAAAGATAATGTCTTCATTCCCGAAGGAGTGAAGAACAGGAGAAGTGATAGAATATATGAAGAAAAGAAAGAAAATCATGATAAAAATCATGACTATCTCTTCTTCATCCATAGGAGAATTCATGATTTCTGGATCATGAATCTCATCATTTAAGCTCATTTGATCAAGACATATTCTGGGAGGGAGGGATGGGATTTTGATATCAAGCAAGTTCTCATGGCTGAGAACATTTCCCTCCGGAACACAAAGATCATTTATGTCTAGATCAAAGTGGAAGTTATCATACTCTGGTAGAGATATGATATGAGTGAGTTCAAAGGAGAACTCCTCGAAAAGAGAATCATTCACGTGATGTAAATCTGTGAACTCTTGTTCCATTATGGGCTCATCACTATCCTCGTCAAAGATTGGATTGTTAGAAATCCAAGTGAATTCAGATTCGAATTCAAATAGAGGATTGGTGAAAGTAGCTTTGAATGTTTCGGGAACAAGGTGATTAACATTCTCTATTGGACTGTTAGGGTGAGAAGTGAGTGAACGATCATTATAAAGGAGATTTTCAATTTCTCCTAAGTTGGCTTTGAAATCAAAGAGATCATCATCACTTTCTGATGAAAGTGGAATGAAATCGGAGAAAGTCTCAAAATGATCTTTTGAACACTCAAGAGGGGAAGGGATATCACACATATGGTCAAAAGTTCCCTGTGACTCTCTCGGGATTGGGACAAGGTCCTCAACACTAGACTTTATGAATTCGTCCGATTCCTTTTCAGGAACAGTGTCAAGATGCTCGTTCCCCATGTTCAGAGAGTGAGTGGGAGCTTCGGGTGTGATAGCAGTTATATGAGAATGAATCTCAACTGCTGGAATATCCACTGATGAATCTGATGAATCTTCAAGTGTATCATCATCATCACTATCATCAGGAATAAAACGAAATTGAGAGCTAGATCTGGCTGCTTTTTCTTTTGCAATTAATTCCCTAATAGACTTTTCAAAAGCAATTTGGGAATTTATCTTAACAGCCTGCTCTTCAGCTAGCAATTCTTCCATGGATTTCTCATGTGAATTTTGAATGATGGGACATTGTGGGAGTGGAGATTTGTCAAAACCGGAAGGTTGACATTGATAATCATCATGAGGACCTCCACAATATACACAAGAAAAACTGGGAACATTATGAAATGCTGTCTTACTTAACTCCTCAGTTCTTTTCACTGACTCCAGAAGCTCTAGATAAGTGTCTTGTTGAGTTTGCTGAGGAGTTTGAGTCATTTGGCACTGTGGAGGTTGGTCGTGATATGGATAGTCGTAATTGTTACAAGGAAATGGATTCCCTTTTTGACAATCAGAGCTGAAATGGGGACCTCCACAGTTCTCACAACAGTAAAACTGTTGATCCTGTATTGGTGAATCATATGGATATTGGTCATACCCAAAGTTCTGAGCATCACCGGAAAACTGTTCATAAACAACCATGTTTTCGGATTGACATTCAAATCCTTGGTGAGGACCTCCACAAAATTCACAGCAGTATTGTTGATTATATGAAGATAAGTCGGGCTGTGGTGGGTAATTAGAAAAATTTGAGGGGTCGTTAAATGAGTTCGAATTAGGATCATAATCAAATGAATTCCTCGAACCACAAAACAAACAACTCCCGTTCCGAATATCATTACCACACTGTACACACGTACACCAGCGACATGGTGAACCATAAAGAGGCTCACCACAACCGACACAAGGAATAAACGATTCTATTTGAGAGTTATGAGAAAGAATCGGTTCATTCAAAGAATCAACAAAACCAACATGGTGATCTGAATGACTATTTAGACTCAAAGAACATTTTGAAAAATCCGGAGGTGGGACAAGTGGTGTGCTCTGAGAGCTAGCAATTTCCACCATTTCCGTTATGGTCTCCGGTTCTGGTTCTTGAGAAACGTGAAGATTAGGCAAGTCATTCTTACTAGTCACCTGTCTGAATTCTGCATGTTTGCTTTTAACCGTAAATCGTGAAAGTTTAGAATCAATTCTAGACGGCTTATGAGCAATTGAGGGTTTAGATCTTTGGATAACCGTAGGTTGGACGTGTTTAGCACCTCCATTATCAAAAGGAAGTACCTGGTCCTTTGTCACCCCGGTTTCTCGTTCTATTTCCCTATGCAGAATGAATGGATCATCATGAACCACACGAATTCTAGAAATTTGTGATAAAATAGGAAGTTTTTCAACTTCGTTCCAGATTTCGTCGTAGTCGAGAGATTCCATGAGAATAGAAGAAGTTTAGAATCAAAAGGATAGAGGGTAAAGGAATAAAGAATCAAAAAGGGTAAGAGGGTAAAGATGAATATTTTTGGGTTTTTGAAAAACATGCCATAAAAACAAAGAATAAAAATATTTTTGGTGTTGTTAACACTTTAGGAAAAGTGTTAATGAACTTTTTGATTTTGAAAAATTGTTTACAAAAACTGTTTACAAACGATGGTATATGTGCAAGTACGGGTCTGGAAATGCTTAAAACATGCTTACAGCCTCCCCGGCAGCGGCGCCAAAATTTGATTGGTGCTAAACAGTCAAGTCTAACAGACTTAAAACAGCTTAAACACAAATGCAATTAAGATCAGAGGAATATAGGGAATTCCTGGGTCGTTAAGTCCCACGGAGGATGAATTGGTGTTTAAAACAACTTCAGATGATAGAATGATCACTAAGGATAGTGATCATTAAGGATATTGATAGATAATTACCTAAAGAAAAGATTTACAAATAACAGCGACTTAAATGCAAATTAAAAGAGATTAAAAAGTTAAAATCTATTAAATAAACGCTATCACTATTTTTACAGATCGATGAACGTTTATTTGATTTTATAAAACAAAATATCTTAAATAAACTATTTTAACTAAAACGTAAACTCAAAATATCTAAAAACGTTATTTAAAATGGAAACGAGCGTTATTTACGAAAATGGCGCTGGAGCGCAAGATAAAACGTAAATTTTATGAAATAAAAGGCCTACGAGTGTAAAACTAATTTTCTTACGTACTATATGATAAAAGAAAATTTTACAAAAAAAGAATTATATTTTTTAGATTATTATTTTATTTATTATGATTTAAATACTATTTTAAACAAATTAAATAATTAAAAATACTAAACTGCTTTAGAAAAATACGAGAAAATCACAGAAAATACTATGATTATCACTGGTCCTAGAAAAAATAAGAAAGCTAGGTGTTGCTTTTGAAAATAAGCACGAAATAAGCCAAGAATGGCTTATAAGCAAAACTGCCCAAGTCCCCTTATATATTAAGTGTTGCAAGGTTTGACAAGAAAGACCCAAGGGCGCTTATGGTTCCAGGTACACACTCTAACGCTCTTGTAAAGGGGGAGGTCTCAGGTTCGAGCCTGCCTACCCCCTTTTTGCTAACATTTTTATTTTTGATTTTTCTTTTTACAAACTTATTAAGCACATTAAAATAAGCATTTTCTAAAACTAAAACTTTTTCTAAAAACTAACAATAAGCTCTGTATTGAG
The DNA here is from genome assembly GCA_019973895.1 of Chrysanthemum seticuspe. Lineage (NCBI taxonomy): Eukaryota > Viridiplantae > Streptophyta > Magnoliopsida > Asterales > Asteraceae > Chrysanthemum > Chrysanthemum seticuspe. The sequence goes on along the minus strand of BPTQ01000003.1, from coordinate 70,058,579 downwards.
CTTTTAATCTCAACAGTGGCCAAAAATGAAAATAAGCATAAGATTAAGCTAGATGGCTTATAAGCTACTTAATAAGCAAAAGCTAATTGAGATTAATCTAGACTAATTATAATAATCTAATATGACCATTTAGAAAGTATAATGACTTATAAATAAGCACTAAACAATCCAAATAAGCACTTACTAACTGTTTGCACAGGACACTCTATGGATTACTAGGCACTTTCTAACTAAAATTTAAGCACTAAAATAAGCTAGAAAATGGAAATAAAAACCTGGGTTAACTAGATGACCAGATAAGCTATGCAAAAAGCTAAAGCACTCATGGTTTGGTTCACTAGATAGCTTTTGGTGAGCTTTTGAAAAATTGGAAAAACCACTGAGTAAATTCTTAGTGTACTGATAAAAATGGGACAAACTAAATCCTTATAGCAGCCCTATCTAATAAGCCAGATAATGAAAAGCTAAACTTGGGTCATCAAGATGGCTTGGTTGGCTTCCTGAAAAACTAAGTAACATAAGCTGAGACCAACTGATAAGCTTTGTACAAGCTTGTGAAAATGGTATCAAAACTGTGCACAGGACATTATGTTGACTTTTTAAGAAAACTACAAGTTTGACTTTCATGAGGTTTGAATGATCCTACATGATTGTATATGTTATATTAAGCTACTATAAGACTGAATTAGGCTAGTTAAACAACTTCTACACTAGAATGCATGATTATGCAATTATCAATCCTAACAGTTAATAAGTAGAATGAGATTAATAATGATTTTGACTTTCTATGAAATAAGGACAGGTTTTGTTGCTTGAACTGAGTTACTAGATTGTATTGTAATGTACATCAAACAAGAACAACTTCACAAACACCCTCTAGCATATCTGCCACAACAAATCCAAACACTCCTTTTATGTGACTGATTTGGTGAGTTTTCAAAACAAATTACAGATTTAGACCAATATAATGATTATAAACCTTATGATATCATAAAATAAGACTAAAGAAGCATTAACTAATAATAATAACAACTTACAACTAACAATTTAAGCTTAAGCTAATTTTACTGTTAAAATGGAATTTTTACTAACTTCTGATTTAAAAGAACAAACCACTTGTTTTAAGGCTTAGATATACTTAATTATAACTATTGATTGTTAAGAAATAAATATTACAACTACTTGACAACTTAAACAAAGAAATGCAAAAAATTATCAAACAGCTTACAAATGGCTTCCACTTGAAAACTGAAAACCAAGGCATAAAAACACATCCTAAAGCTTCCCAAGAAGCACTAATCCCAAGACCATCCACTATATATCCTGCTCCAGCCTTCTTGAACCTTGTACCATGGATTTTTGATTTTTAACTATTTTCTTGGTAATTTTTTTGGTATTTTTCTATTTTGAAGCTAAACTGAATTATAAATGATTTTAAAAGCTTAAATAAGTTATTATAAGCTTAAATAAGCTTACTGAGCTTAGAACCACAACAATAAACAACTTAAACCAATATTTGAGATTTTGCTCAAAAACTTGCATAAATTGTATACTTGCATAAAACTTAAAATTGAGACTGGAAATATGTTTGATATACACTGAAATGAGATTACAAATAACTTGAAACTTTAAACATAAGCTGGAAAACTTAAAGAAATTAAAACGACATAATTAAAACTAAATTACACTACTTCTAACTACTACTTCTTCATCTCTGCTTCTTCCCTTCTTTTATAATGACTTCTAGGGTTCTGTGGGTCCCACTTGGTCTTTCCCATCAACAATCCCAGCCTTTGGAATGGTCAAATTCATCTTGGCCTTTGATTTTACTTTTGGCGCCAAAAGAGTCTTTGACAGGTTTTCAGCATTTAATGCTTCTTGTTGGATGTGGAGGTGGAGGGGGAAGGTACTCAAGTGGATATGGTGAGGTGGAAAGGTGAAAACCAGTGGTAAAAACCACTGGTTTTGGTGTATACAGGGGTGAAGGAGATGGAGCTACAGTGGAAGTGGTTTAGGCGCGAGTTTGACTATTTGACCGTGGCTTAATAACGGACGGGTTGGGTTTTGGGCTTGAATGGGTGTTGGGCCAAGGTTAGCAGCTGGGTTGGATTTGGGTATTTAATAAAAGGGTTCGTTTGGTGTTTAGATTAATTAACCACAAGGACCAAAATTGTAATTTGGCCAAACATTAGGGACTGAACCTGTCAAGTTTCCAAAGCTCTCAAAAGGACTAAAACTGCCAAGTAAGATTAGTACAAGGACCTTAGTTGATTATTTTCTATTTTTAAACTTAAAAGGACCTTTTATGTCAATTTTGAAACTTGAGGGGTTAAACTTGTAATTTTCCAAAAGTTTATCATAAGGACCAATATTGCCATTTATAAATAGTATAAGGTTTATTTTGATTATTTTCTTATTTTTTTTAAAACCTTAGGGACTAATTTTGACACTTTTGCAAAGTTGAGGGACCAAAGTTGTAAATTTGTGATTTTTTAACTTCAAAGGATTATTTTGAACAACTTGTGAATCCCAAGGACCTAAAATGATATTTTACAAGTTTTTGAATTACCAGGGACTAATTTTGACAACTTTTGAAACTTGGGGGACTAAAACTGCCAATTATGCAAACTTGATACGTTTTTCACCAGATTTTGATGTTTTTGCATTTAAAACATATAAAACACTTGTTTGTGATATTTTTATCATTTTGATGTGTTTCTGAGTGTTTTCAGATGTTTTTGGCATTCTAACAGTATAAAAATGATGAGTATTTAGACACTCATCATAAACGAATAGGAAGACTAGTCGCGAGACTTAGGCTTTACACTACTGATAGGGAGCATAACGTTTACTATAGGGATGACATTTGGAAACCCACAGGTAGAACTTTCACACTCGAGAATGGTAGAATGAGTGATGCACCTGTCTTATCAATAGATGACTTCTATGAGTGTGATCAGGATTTTACCTCTAACCCAAAGGAACAAAAATCAAAACGGTTTCCAAAATCTTCTTCTTCTGTTATTGGCAGGTTATCGCAATATGTCTTTGGATCATCGACTCGGGTTGCTCCAAGCACATGACCGGGAATCTGAAGCTGCTGATCAATTTCGTCTGGCAATTTATGGGCACAGTACGTTTCGGAAATGATCATGTAGCAGCTATCATGGGTTATGGAGATCTACCTTTTGGAAATTATTTGATCACTCGGGTTTACTATGTCCAAGCGTTGGGACACAATTTGTTTTCAGTCGGGCAGTTTTGTGATGCAGATTTAGAGGTTGCTTTTAGGAAAAATGCTTGCTATCGACATCAATCAAATGGCCTCTTCATCACCAATATGTCTTATGACACGAGCATCTGGAACACAGTCCTGGTTGTGGCATAGAAGGTTATCCCATCTCAATTTTGACACCATCAACAATCTTGCCAAAGACAACATCGTCAACGGACTTCCAAAATTCAAATACACCAAGGATCACTTATGTCCATCATGCAAACAAGGAAAAAGCAAAAGAGCATCATATAAACCCAAACCCGTACCTAGTTCGGAAGCAAGGTTGCATATGTTGCACATGGACTTATGTGGCCCAATGAGAGTTGAAAGCATTAATGGGAAAAAGTATATTCTTGTTATCGTCGATGATTATTCAAGATATACATGGGTTAAGTTTATGAGGTCAAAAGACGAAGCACCGGGCATTATCATCACCTTCCTGAAACGTATTCAAGTACTTCTTCAAGCTCCTGTAAGAGTTGTAAGAACAGACAACGGCACAAAATTCACAAATCATGAGTTAAGAGCCTATTTTGAAGATGTTGGAATAACTCATCAAACATCAGTTGTTAGAACTCCACAGCAGAATGGGGTAGTTGAAAGAAGAAATCGTACTCTTGTGGAAGCTGCTCGCACAATGCTAATCTATTCTAGTGCACCGTTATTTCTATGGGCTGATGCTGTTGCCACCGCTTGTTTCACTCAGAACCAATCCCTAATCCATCCAAGATTCAATAAAACCCCATATGAAATAGTGAACAACAGAAAACCTGATATATCTTATTTTCACGTGTTTGGCGCTTTGTGCTATCCGACAAACGACAGAGAAGATCTAGGGAAACTGAAAGCTAAAGGTGATATTGGAATCTTCATTGGATATTCAGATAGCTCGAGGGCATTCAGGGTGTATAACAGAAGAACTAGGAGGATCATGGAGACGATGAATGTGAAATTTGATGAACTTTCACATATGGCTTCTGAGAGACTCGCTCTAGAACCCGCACTAAACCCGCAGACTTCTGGACACATCAGTTCAGGACTCGTACCTCAAAGAGCTCAATCAACTTCGTTTGACAATCCTAAAGAACAAGAATGGGATAATTTCTTTGAGTTAATGTTCGATGAATACTATGGTGGAACTTCGACAAATGCATCAAACCATCATTCCGCTGCACCCGCTCAAAATCATCCTCCACCACCAACAGAAGATGCATCTACAACGGTCGAAACCAATGCACCAACTCCATCAACATCATCTACATCTACTCCAGTTATTGCACCCGTTCTACCAGCAGTTGATGAGCAAAACCAAAACCAGAACGATGCAACGTTAGATGAAGACTTATTTGAAAACCCGTTTGCTACGGAATCCGCTGAATCTTCTTCAAGCTTACGAGAACCATCTAACTCGCATATGTTTAACAACGGTATCCTTCTACTCTGAAGTGGATAAAAGACCACCCAATTAAACAAGTTATTGGTGAACCTTCAAGGCCAATTCAGACGAGACGCCAACTTGCCACCGATTGCGACTTGTGCATTTACCTTTGCTCAATTAGCAATATAGAGCCAAAGAACATTCGCGAGGCAATGGCAGAACCCGCATGGATAGAAGCAATGCAGGAGGAACTTCTCCAATACCATCTACATGACTCTTGGGAAATGGTTCCAAGACCCATTGACGTTCGCGTCATTGATCTCAACTGGTTATGGAAGAACAAAAGGGATGAAGAGATGACTGTCATTCGCAACAAAGCTCGTCTTGTGGCCAAAGGATACAGACAAGAGGAAGGGATAGACTTTGAAGAGTCATTCGCGCCGGTAGCCAGACTTGAAGCTGTCAGGATATTCTTAGCCTATGCCACTCACAAAAACATCACGGTTTATCAGATGGACATTAAGACCGCGTTCTTGAATGGAACTCTGAAAGAAGAAGTGTACGTGAGTCAGCCAGAAGGCTTCATAGACATGGAACATCCAGACTACGTCTACAAACTCAAAAAGGCAATCTATGGCTTAAAGCAAGCTTCGCGTGCCTGGTATGACGAACTGTCCATTTTCCTTATCCAAAACAATTTCACCAAAGGAACATTTGATCCTACCTTGTTTACACAAAAATGCAAAAACGACATTTTGATTGTTCAGATTTACGTGGACGATATCATCTTTGGGTCCACTAATCTGAAACTTTCAAAACATTTTGAAAATCTCATGAAAAGCAAATTTGAAATGTCCATGATGGGGGAACTAAAATTCTTTCTTGGCTTACAAATACATCAGTCCCCTCGTGGAATTTTTATAAATCAAGCTAAATACACAACTGAGATTTTGAAAAATCATGGTATGGATAATTGTGATTCGGTCGGAACACCAATGGTAACTTCACCAAAAATTGGAGCCGATTTGTTTGGGAAACCTATTGATCTGAAGAAATATCGGAGCATGATTGGTTCTCTCATGTACCTCACTGCTAGTCGGCCAGATATTCATTTTGCTGTTTGCTTATTAGCACGGTTTCAGGCAAAGCCTACCGAACTGCACCTCAAAGAGGTTAAAAGGATCTTTCGGTACCTGAAGACATCCATTCACATGGGACTTTGGTATCCGAAGGAATCCGGATTTGATCTAATTGCCTTTTCAGATGCGGACCACGCAAGTGATCAAGTTACAGCAAAAAGTACATCAGGAGGAGCACAATTTTTGGGTGAAAAATTAGTCAGCTGGTCTTCAAAGAAACAAGATTGCACTACACTTTCAACCGCTGAAGCTGAGTATGTGTCTCTATCTGCGTGTTGTGCTCAAGTTCTATGGATGAGAACACAACTCACAGATTATGGCTTTACTTTCGATAAAATACCTATGTATTGTGACTCGAAAAGTGCCATAGCCATATCATGCAATCCTGTTCATCACTCAAAGACTAAGCATATCAAAGTCCACTATCACTTCATAAAAGAACATGTGGAAGAAGGTACTGTTGAATTATTCTTCGTGAAGACTGATTACCAAGTCGCCGATCTATTAACTAAAGCCCTTCCAAAGAAAGGTTTCACTATTTAGTTCGACGAATTGGAATGCGAAGCCTAACCCCTGGGGAGTTAGAACGTCTTCTCGAATCTTCTTGAAAATGATTTTTTCCAAAAAGCTTCGCTGTAAATAGTTTTGAAAAACAAAATACAAAATTTGAAAAACCAACAAAAACAAAATATAAAAATATAAAACTTTCAAAAATACAAAAACAATAAAAAAATCAAAAATCCAAAAATATTCTTCTACGACATGTCTCTTGTTTAATCGATATTCTGTACGTTTCTAGAAATGTCATTTAACAATGATACAGGCATGTACAAATGCTTGAGCGAGAGTTCTTTAATGTTTTTCAAAACATGTCGTTTCTCAAAATTTCTTCAAAAATGGCTTTCGTATACTTCAGTACGAAACCCGGACTAAAATGATGACTTTTGATTATTTCAAATCAAAATTCGTGTTTTTAAAGAAAAATCAAGTGTACGCTTCAGTGCACTACATTTTAAACTGGTGAGAAATCATCATCATCTTGAGCACCTTTCTCAAGATTGTTCAAAAAGATTTTCAAAATCTTCCAAAATACTTTGTGCTCAAGATAACTCCCTCTAAAACCCTTTAATTGATTATGCTTTATTAAAGGGGGAGTATAAAACAAAAATGTTCCAAATTCATGCTTAAATCAAATCCGTTTGTCTCCCCAAAATATTCTAAAATGTTGTTTAATCCGATGATATCAAAAATATCACAAATATGCTATTTTTGAGGGGGAGGAGACGTGATTAAAATGTGATCAAAACGTTTAATGATCATTGTTTGAATCTCAAAATGAACTCGACTCAGATGAAACCAATGAATTGACGAGGAATCATGTACCATCTCGAGAAACTTTCTATGGACTTGACCAGGACGGGTAATAAATTCAAGCTAGTTCACTAGTGATGTAAACGTGTCTCGAATCGGTCTAGTTCATTTAAAGTCGATCAATTCAAAAAGTGCGAACTCTACCCTCTATGTGCAAGTTTTTGTCAAAACTTATAAGCACATGTGAAGGGGGAATGTTTCTGAAAATATAAAACTCACGGAGTATTTCAAACATGTTTTCTATCATAAACACTCTGAGAGATTTTCAAGAAAAATGGTTTTATGGCAACAATAGGACAGTCATGGAGCTATAAGGTGACTAAGGATAGGAAATCCGTCCTATGATCCGCCAGAGCCGGAGGGATCTACCCAAGGACATCACAAATAGTTAGTATTAGAAGTCCTTAGGAATGATTGAAAAAAGGAGTAATGTGAGAAAGGAGAAAGAAGGGGTTGAAGAATTAAAAAGAAAAAAAGGTGAAAAGAAATAGCCCTCCATATTCAACCTTAGGGCAGAAACCGGGTTCAATTCATCTGCTACTGGTTGTCACTAGATGACACTGGTATTGAAGACCAAGACGTCATGGACCCAGTGACGCACTGCACCTAACCTTCTAGCCACTCAATTCCTCTCAAAAGGGATTTGTTTCATTCTCACTGGGAACCCTGCATAATCTATCGACTTTCTCTTAGAGATCGTTGATATTGAAGAAGGAGACCCTCTCCCTAGTCTCCGCTCAGGAAAACCAAAACGCACTATTGAGTCTTGAGCCACGAGATTCATCAAAAGATCTCATAGGAACACTTGACATGACATCGCTTGTTGTTCATCAATAAGGACACAAGTGATATATTATAGAGTCCTACGCAGATTTTAGCAATCTGCCAGAACATTTATGAGAAGTTTTCACTTCTGTGATCTTCAGTGATTGAATGGAAACTCCTGCCAGGGTCAACATCAAGCAGCCCTGACAGCAGGTCACTTCGGTAACTCCCCGTGGATTAAGCTTAGTGTGTCTCAAACAGTCTACAGTCGTGGGGTGATGCTTCAGTGTACCTCAGCGACTCATCTGAACTGTAGGTGTATTTCGGTACATCGTGTTATCTCACTTGTGGGACTCCAGTTCAGGAATGGCCTCTGTGAGAATTAGAGACGTGTTTTCACACTATCCTGTTAACACCCTCGAAATTCAAACTTGTAAGTGCCGGAATCCGCTTATTACTAACATGTTTTTATGTTTGCTTCTTATGGAAGCTCCGAAGCGGATTGATCGTGCAGATTTTCCACATGCTCATACCAACAACACATGAAAGTTCTCATCAAAATCTAAGGCAACACAAAGTCAAAGATGATTCTTCATCAATGTCAAAGAATCTACAAAGTATAAAGACGCGAGAACTACATCATTGGTAACCAAAAGACAAATAGAAGTGTGAGCATGGTGGAGAAAGACGTGGAGACACCTAACCAACGAAGTTGACAACGGCAGACAACCACATTATCTGATCACTAAGCATGAAGGAACAAAGAATCAAGACTATTCTATGTCTACACACAAAGTTCAAGCTCGAGAAAAGTAAAGACCCAATCAAGTGGAGCATCATTTGAATGACCACCCCTTAGGGGGAGATTGTTAGCCTTAATAGTTTTATTAGAAGTGATGGTCATTCACGTTTAGGAACTTTGTAACGTGTGTTATATATCATGCTAGAATAGTCAACGGGCTCGTGTACTTGGGCTAAGCTAATTGGTTATAAGTTAAGTTAATCCAACCCAAGCCCAAACGAGCCCATAGAAAGCCTTTTAGGGCATCATATATTCCAACTATAAATACCCCTCAAATGGTCATTTGAGGGGTGTGCTTGAGTGTGTGTGTGTGTGTTTTTCCTTTGGAATATACAACATATTGTGTTCATATTTATCTACACATATACACGGTTTTAACATCAAGTCACCATCTTTCTTAATCTTTCCTTCTTTATTTATGCATAGGTTTGTGTTTGTGTTGTTCGTGTTCTACGCATAACGTGTTGGGTTTGTGATAAGGTTGATAGATATAAGGTCCTACAGATGACTTTGATGCAACATTCTCATTAAAGACAAGTGGAATTTTCCCTTTTACCTGACTCCTCAGATTCTCAATTTCCTTTTGTAAAGAAGTTATTTTTTTGTTGTTCTTGTCACGAGTGACTTTCATTGAATCATATAACTCTTTAAAGTGTCGTTTAACTTTTTCATTTTCTTCTAGAAAACTCTCATTTTCCTTTTGTAAAACATTAACCAAGTTTTGGAGATAAAAACTTTGAGAACACTGAGAATCTAAAGGAGGAGGCATCTGGGAGCCAGTCACATTGTTCTTTTCACCCTTTAATTGTGAAATTTGGGCTTTCAACTTTCTGATCGTGTTACAGTGAGTTTGATTATGTTCATCATGTTTGTTTATTTCAAAAACTGCATCAAACTCTGGAACATTTGAGGATGTCTTGATGTTTGAGGTTTTGACATTTTCTTTGAGATGTTGATATTTTAGTTGCAAATCAAAATGTTCAACTTCTTGCTTAGAAAGATGTTTTACCCAATTATCGTGATCATCCTGGTCAATTTTTTTATTTAGTTTTGAGTTTTTGTTTTCAAGCTCAATGACACGATCATGGGAAACTTTCAAAGCAACAGATAATTCATGAAATTGAGAAGCAGTAATAGAATGCTTAGTAACTGTATAAAACACATCTTGAGCCACACAACTCAATATTAAGTTCTCATTTAAGATATGCAGATTCTTCCTTTCAATTTCATTATATTTGAGTTCCCGTTCATAATCATTGACCTCAACTATCATTGCATCAAATTCCTTTTCCATTTCTTTAATATCTGAGTTAATCCCTTTTTGGACACTCTCAAATTGACCTTTTAATTGTCTAAAGAAAGGTATGACCTCAGTTAAATAGCATTCTTTAGTTTGCTCAAAACCCCTTTCCCCTTCAGTTATCCCTGTAGGTGTGATTCTCTTCTTACACATCTTCTCAAAATCAACGAATAGTTGATAAACAACATACAGGTTGATTAAGGTCTTGCTATTAGTGGAAATAGTTCTAGGAACTAATGCATTGGTGTATTTGGAGGATACACAGTAGCTGCAGGCACTTTCCTAAGGGGAGTGTTTGTTTCAACAAGTATTTTTGTTTTTTGCTTATCCATGTCTTTCTTCCAAAAGATTTGTTATGGGTTAATTGAGTTTGAGGTTTAAACATGTTCAGGGAGATCCAATTTTCTTTTGTGTAATGATGGGGTTTGAACGTTATGTTTTGCTTTTTACACTCAGGATCTTTTAGCTTCTTATCCATTTTCTCCCTATTGACTTCTCTAATTGCATATCTTCCTCAGTGCACTTAGCGAAACTAGGTTTCTACCTAGGCTTAAGGATTTCATTACCATCATATATAACATTCTGAGCTTCTCTAGCTACTTTACCATATTTAGGATTGGGTTCCTTAACTAGGGGAATGATATGCTTATCGCTGAGAACTCTATGCTTAGTGATCATGTGAGCAGTCTGAATGGTATTCCCTTGTATGTACAACTTATTTTCAAGCTTGTTTTTCAAAGTTTTTAGATTGGAAAAGTCATTCAAAAGTTTTGATTCCTTAGCATTAAATTCTTGTTTGAGCACTTTAACATTATCTTGGAGTTCTTTCTTTTGCTTAACAGTTTTAGAAAGCTTGTCTTTCAAGGAATCTAGCTCTTGTTTTAATACGTCTTCCCTAAAATTACTTTTTCTAATAATTGTACGCATTTGGTCATCCATTTCCTGCTCATGGGTAGTTAACTCAAACTTAGCACGTTGTTCATAAATGGCAACTTGTTCTTTATAGGCATTAAGTTCAGAGATAACAGAATCATCAGGGGCACATGCAGTGTATTCATCAAAGACATAGTCATCATTGACTGCAGAAGATGCATCACTTGGTTCAATTTCAATTTCACTTTGTATCACATATTGATCATATGGGACAATATTACTATTATCTACATTATCAATATCTGATTCATAAGTTTCATGAGATTGTACTTCGTTATGTATCTTTTGCTCATCAACTTCATCGTATAGTTTTAATACCTCTGAAATGATTGAATCTTTGGATGGACCAGCCTGTTGTGGTGAAGAGACCTTTGGAGAGACCATTGGTGATATGCTAGCCTTGAAGATTGTTTGGGCGGTAGGTTCATCATCGACATCAGAGTCAAATGCATCATAGTCAGCAACTTGAAAAGCATTTAGATGATTGTGTCCTATTTCTTGAATTGGCTGCTCATCCACATCAGAATCATAGGTTTTGGCATTTCCCTCAGCAAGAAACATAAACTCTTCTTCATCCAAAACCGCTCCACTATCCTGAGCTTGTACCAGCAGCATCTTGTCCCTGAAATACTCTGCATTTTGAGGGCGTTTTGGAGATGTGTAGTTCCTCACAATATGTCCTTCACCTCCATAGTTGTAGCACTTGATTGACTTTCCTTGTCCTTGATTTGCATTCCTTCCACGATTCTGATTACCCATATATCTACCACCACCGCCAGCATTCCCATATTCAGCTCCAACATTACCTTGTCCAGCTCCAACATTCCCTTGCTCATTATGTGGAAGGTACGCATTTTGTCTTTATTACATATTGGATTTCACAAACACACTAAACCATAATCACAAGTGGCGTACAAGAAGGTTTTTAGAGAGAGAAAGTTAGAGGTTTAGGGAACTTAGTGAGAGAAAGGAAAAATCTTATTATGAGCTCCAACTCTCTACCTTGGAAGGTAGAGAGTATTTATAGTCTTACAATAAAACGCCACACAACGGGCTGTGGATGAGGCATACAGTGGGTAAAGACCCGTCCGTCCTCCACGGTGTTACTTAACTAAATACTACATAGCTTAAAAGAACTACGACTACGAGCTTTCTAACGATTACATATACTAGAGGTGACCGACTCTTTAATACCTGGAATTTCTAATTCCTAACAATCTCCCCCTAAGGGAGGTCACCTCAAACATATACTAAAATTACATTGAATACAAACAGATATTACATTAACAAATTGTTCTTGCATTCTTGATGTAGTACTTTGCTCTGAAGCTCGTAGTCATTGATTCCTCTCATTACATGTTTGGTTAATCTAAGTGGAGGTCTTTTGCTGATCCACGTGATAATAATTTTGAACCAGCTTTTGAGATCATCAGCTAACAAAAATCTCTGAGACATCCATTGTGGTGTTGGTATTATGTGATGTTGTGACTTTCGGACCGACATGCTCACATTCTGGATCATGATATCTTCTCATCAGAGTAGCGGAAGCTTTCGTTGATTCATGATATTGGCAGCAGCGTAGCAGAAGCATGGAGTGAAAATATCAGAGTCATTGATGCACTTATCATGATTTCTTGAGAAATGAATGTATTGTGTGAGCATGTGGCTATGGATTGACCGCTTCATTCTGATCAGCTGCAAACATCGGGTGAACCTGCATAAAACAGTTAGCAATAAAGCGCACGAAAGTATCTTTGATCACTTTCGTTGAATTGAGGTACACGACCCACGGTTCCCCGTTGATCAATACAAGTACTGCCTGTGATCAGGTATAATTCTGAAGAATTTCCTTGACATGGTTTCGCAGCTGCTCTAGCTGTTCTCAAACCGGAACGTCTCAAAGAAGACAACACGGAGTGAGTGAACCAGCGAATAGAAATTCACTGATTGATGAAAAGAGATTTGAAAAACAATCGTGTATCGCACAATAGAAATTGTTTTTGCAATACAACGAAGGTTTTAATGAAAATCAATTATCAATCATAAACACCTTTTTGATTTGAAATATTCGTACACGGTCGATGTGCTAAAGAAAAGAGTTTTTTAAGCACAATGACCGGTTTTTCAAAGGTATCCGTCAATCCATAACTTGAACTAGGATTGATTCAAAAGATTGAATCGCTCCATTGTTTATGTTCAGTTGTCACATGGTTGATCTATTGAATAGATCTCACATGCCACCTACCAGGAGCTTGTTTGATGTTGGCTCCAGAAGGCTTTCCATCTTCATTGTGAATATGTATGCATATCACTCAGATGTTCTGGCAATACCACAAGGATAATGCGTAGGACTCAAGATATAATCTCTCTTTCCACATTGTGTGAAAAAGAGAGTCTTCATTGAAAGTGTCCTAATGAGATTTATAGATGCTCTCGTGGCTCTAGACTCAATTTGTGCATATTTGGATCCTGTATCGGAGACTAGGGAGAGGGTCTCCTTCTTCAATATCAACAATCTCTAAGAGAAAGTCGATAGATAATGTAGGTTCCCCGTGAGAATGAAACAAGCCCTTTTAAGAGGAACTTGAGTGGTTTGGGAAGTTGTAGTGCAGAGCGTCACTGGGTCCATGACGTCTTGTCTTCAATACCAATGTTACCATCAGTAGCATGTGAATTGTACCCGGTTTCTGCCCAATGGTTGAATAAATGGAGGGCTATTTCTTTTCACCCTTTTCTCATTCAATTCTTTTTCATTCTTCAACCCCTTCAGTGCTTACCGAGACTTCATAGCAAGAACCTTGTTGGGTTTATTCCAGTACTTGCTCTGTCTCAGTCCACACTCTTCCCATATCTCATTTTTCTCCTTTTATCATCATACCTAAGGACTTCTACACTAACTAGTGGATTGTCCCTGGGTAGATCCATCCGGTTCTGGCGGATCATGGGAACACATACCTAACCTTATCATCCTTATATCACCATACATAAAGTAAAGTTGGTCGGTCTATTTGGTATTGTTCATCTGCCATTGGAACCAATTGAAAACCATTTGAAAATCAATCCAGATACTTATGATATATTATCAAAGCATTTTGTACCTGAATTGTTTTTGATATTTTTAGAACAAGAGCTCCCCCTCAACATGTACATCAAGTGTTTGAAATCGTTTTGCACATGGAGGCAAGAGAAAGAGTTAACTTCTTTGAATTCCATTTTCTAAAAGATATCAACATCACTTCTCTAATCAAATCAAGTAGATAAAGCATTTTGGGGAAGGATGATGTTTTCAAAGTTTTGCTCCCCCTCAATATGTGCCTCGAGGTTTGAAAAGAGTTTTTCACATACTAGAGGGAACCTGCACATTGAGATAAATGATCACGTTTCAAATCATTGTGGTTTAAGATAGATGCTCCCCCTCAACATGTGCATGGAAAATTTGAAATTGTTTAGCACATGTGGGAAGGAGAGCTTGTACAACCTTATAAAACCATTTACCGAATTATCAGTTTAAATCCAATTTAAATCACAAATTCTCCCCCGATCACAAATATCAAATCATTGAGATTTGTGATCTCTGTAGATTTAAATTGATTTTGAAAGCTTTTAAGGAGAATGGTGACTAGTTTATGACAACGTTTTAACTGATAAGGATCGAACTTTGAGACTTTAAACTCCATTGATTAAACATGCATGAATATCTTTTGAAAACAATTGAATGACAAATAACTTTTTAATTTAATTGAAATCATTCTCCCCCTCAATCAATGACAAAGGTTTTTGATTGAGAGATAGATATTTTGACAAATAAGTCGAGATGATTATCAAAAATAGAGTACTAGTTATTTTTCAAAGCAGTTAGTTTTCAGCAGATAAATTTTTATAGAATCAGAGCATGGAATTTTGAAAACATGATAACGTGTGGCTCTGTTCTTTCTTTAAAAAGCGGGTTACTACCTGAGATGACAATAAGCCATTGTTTCTCTTTCTCCCAAATTTTTTTTTTTTTTTTTTTTTTTTTTTGAAAATTCGAACAACGTCTAAAGTCCCGTATCATTCTTTGAATGACAGCATCAAGACCGTAGATATAATCGAATCGAGAAAAACATGACAAAATGACAATATTTTTTGAGGATTTTTCGAATTTTTCAAATTTTTATGGATTTCGAAAGTTTTATATTTTTCTATTTGATTTTTGAAGGTTTTATAATTTTGTATTTTGTTTTTCGAATAGATATATACAAGAGATAGATGAAGATAGACCTTTACTCCTCGTCTTCCTCCTGAAGACGTTTGAGTGTTTCTGGTTGAAGGCTTTTCAAGCCAAGACGTGGAAGAATAAACTCAAAACGTTCACTTGGAAGAGCTTTGGTGAAGATGTATGCTAACTGATAATCAGTCCTCACAAAATAGAGTTCCACCACACCTTTTTCCACTTGTTCCCTGATGAAATGATGTCGAATGTCGATATGCTTAGCTCTTGAGTGTTGAACGTTATTGCATGAAAGAGCAATAGCACTTTTATTATCACAGTACAGAGGGATTTTGTTGAATACAAAGCCATTGTCAGTTAATTGAGATCTCATCCAAAGGATTTGAGCACAACAAGATGACATGGCTATGTATTCTGCCTCTGTAGAGGAAATAGAAGTACTCATTTGCTTCTTTGAAGACCAACTCACAAGCTTATCACCCAAAAACTGAGCACCTCCAGACGTACTTCGACGAGTATCTTGACATCCTGCATGATCAACATCTGCATAGGCTGTTAGTGACATACCGGTGTCCTTCGGGTAACAAAGTCCCATATTGATGGTTCCTTGGAGATACCGAAAGACCCGTTTAACCGCTTCAAGGTGCTTTTTAGTAGGCTTAGCCTGGTATCTAGCACACATGCAAACAGCGAACAAGATGTCTGGTCTACTAGCTGTGAGGTACATCAGGGATCCAATCATACTACGATATTTTGTTTGGTCTACCATGATCCCTGAGTGGTCCTCATCTAGTTTAGTTCGTTCAATCATGGGAGTGTCAACAGGGTCACTTGAATCAAATCCAAATTTCTTTAAAATCTCATTTGCATATTTAGATTGATTTATGAAGATGCCTCCGGGACTTTGTGAAATTTGTAATCCCAAGAAAAATGACATTTGTCCCATCATTGATATTTGAAATTTTGAACCCATTTCATTTGAAAAATGGTCACACTCATTGGGGTCAGTCGAGGCAAAGATGATATCATCAACATAAATTTGAACATGAATTAAATGTTTGCCTGACTTCCTGGTGAACAATGTTGGATCAACTGCTCCTTTGCTAAATCCGGTAGATAGAAGAAACTTTGATAGTGTATCATACCATGCCCTTGGAGCTTGCTTTAAACCGTAAAGAGCCTTCTTCAAACGATAAACGTGAGAAGGATGCTCTTGATTCACAAATCCTTCAGGTTGGCGGACGTAGACGACTTCTTTAAGATCTCCGTTCAAAAATGCCGTCTTTACATCCATTTGATAGACTACCATGTTCTTACTAGCAGCATTAGCCAAAAAGATTCTGATTGCCTCGATTCGAGCAACAGGATCAAAAGATTCTTCAAAGTCAATACCCTCCTCTTGACGGTATCCTTTAGCAACTAATCGAGCCTTGTTCTTCAACACATCACCATGCTCATCAAGTTTCACTTTGAAGATCCATTTTAGAGCAATAATCATAGCACAATCTGGAGCAGGTACTAACTCCCATACATCAAGTCGATCAAACTCATGAATTTCTTCTTGCATGGCATTGAACCAGCTATCTTCATTCATGGCGGTGTTAACATCTTTTGGTTCGATCTTAGAGAGTACGGAGTTGAAGAAGCACCATAAGGCATCGGTTGCAAGTTGTTTCCGTGTGGATACTGGATGAGAGGGATTTCCAATGATGTTGTCTAAGGGATGATCGTGAGTCCATTTTCTAAGGTGTTCATGTGGAAGTTGTTGAGGGACTGAGGTAGCAGAGTCGATGTCTCCTGAAGAAGATGGTTCTGATGATGATTCAGGAGCAAATATGTTTTCAAATGGAGCATCTTCAGGAGTAGCAAAGGGATTAACTTCATCCTGTGAATCAGAAGCATTTCCATGATGTACACTTGATGATTGAAGATTTGTTGAAGAACCAGATTGGTCAGCAGCAGGCACTTCTTAGCTTAATGACATAGAAGTTGAAGGGTTAATTTCATTGACAGGGATAGAAGCAGCCTCTGTTGATTGGATTGACATATCATTGTAACTTGGCTCAAATTGCTCATCAAACATTGGATCAAACAGTTTCTTTAAATCATCTTTTGAGGGGGGGTACATATGGAGTTGCTGAAGAGGAGTTTGGTACAAGAGATGAACCAATGGGACTGTTTTGAAGTGCGGGTCCAGAACTGGAATGTCCAGGAGCCATTTGACCCGTCAGCTCATCAAACGTGACGTGAATTGTTTCCATGATATTTCAGGTTCTCTTGTTGTAGATTCGGTAACCTTTACTGTTAGGTGCATAGCCTAAAAAAACTCCAATGTCCGCTTTAGCTCTCAATTTTCCTAAATCTTGACCATCATTAGTTGGATAACATAAACCACCTAACACACGAAGGAATAAAAGATGAGGTTTTCTGTTGTGGACAAGTTCATATGGAGTTTTTCCATGAGCAGTGTGAATCAGGGATCGATTTTGGGTGTAGCATGCAGTGGTGATGGCTTCACCCCAGAGAAACATTGGAACCTTTGAGTAAATCAGCATTGTCCTTGCGGCTTCCACAAGAGTTCGATTTCGTCTTTCAACTACACCGTTCTGTTAAGGGGTTCGAGGAACACTTCTTTGATGACTGATTCCAATACTTTCATAAAACTCACTAAGTTGTTTGTTAACAAACTCAGTTCCATTGTCTGTTCGAATGATTTTGACTATTTTGTTAAGACGAACCTGCAGCTGTTTGATGAGTTTGATGATGATATCTGGAGTTTCATCCTTTGACCTTAGGAACTTTACCCAGGTGAATCTAGAGAAATCATCAACCACAACTAACACATATTTCTTTCCAAAGATATTCTGCACTCTCATGGGTCCACATAAGTCCATGTGAATTGTATGAAGAACTTCTGAGACTGAGTTTGTAGGTTTGGATTTATGGGCATACTTCTTGCTTTTTCCCAATTGGCATGCTGAACAAAGATGATCCTTTTCATACTTAAGTCTAGGTAAACCTACAACTAAGTCCTTTCTGGAGAGATCATTGATGGTGTCGAAGTTCAAGTGATTGAGACGACGATGCCATAACCATGACTTTGTTTTTGAAGCCTTTGACAACAAGCAAATTGGAGAAGACTTCATCATATCTTCGATAGAGATGGTGTATAGGTTTGAACCACGTGTTCCTCTTAAAAGTTCCTTACCATCAAGTTCTCTAACGAAACATGTATGTTTTCTGAAGGCTACTTCTAGATCAGAATCGCAGAATTGATCAACAGAGAACAGGTTATGACCAAGACCTTCCACATAATATACCCTGGAGATAACACTTTTACCAATAACATAATCTCCATAACCCTTAATTGCACCGAAATGATCATTCCTGAATCTAACTGTCCCGATGAATTTGCTCACGAAGTTCATGAGCCGCAACCGGTCTCCAGTCATATGCTTGGAACAGCCTGAGTCCAGGTACCACAGAACGATTTGAACGATCTGCAGTTGAACACAGACAAGAATGGATAACTGGATAATTGGGATCCCCATGCAAGAATGGGTTCCACTTGGTTAGTAACAGTAATTGGAACACCCACATCAAAAATAGAAACATCCATATCAGAAGTAGAAGCAATGGAATCATTGGTAATAGATGCAATGCTTGTGTCTGTATTTGACCTATTCAAAGTATGTTCACTTCTTAAGGGAATAGTTCTACCAGTAGGCATCCATTTTCTAGTGGGCATAGTCTTAGCAGTTTGAGGGCAAAACTGATTATTCTTATGGCCAAAAGGTATCCAATAATAACCTATCTTTACAAATGTTCTTCCTGTGGGTTTCCACTATTTTCTAACAATCTTACATTTTTGCCTTTTTGCCTTCTTTGCGCGAATATTAGGATTAATAACTTTAACTGGGCATTTGACAGCATTAGACAAAGCATTCACACCACATTCATGATTAGCAACAGAATTCAAGCAGACATCATTACAAGGTTTGCAAATAGTAACAGAATTCGAATTAATTACAGTACGCCTATGACTAATACTAGAATCAACACGATTCGTTTTATTCGGCTCAAACTTAAAGTTCCTAGATTGGTCTTCTACTCTCTTCCAATGCACATTCTTAGCTTGCGAGGTCCTGTCATTTTTTGTATTGTCTTGAGACTTTGACCTGCTCGCTTTAATGTCACTGATTACTCCTGTAGATGGAATGGGAACATTAGTTGGTTTTGCTACTCTTTGCTTCTCCTGTTTAGATGTGCTGGGATCTGAACTACATGCAGGCATACTAAGGTTCACTTTCTTAACACTAGACGTGCAGGGATTTGTACTTCTGGAAGGCACACTAGAGTTCGCTTTCTTAGCATTAATAGATCTGGAATCTGAACTACTTGAAGGCACACTACGGATCACATTCAAAACATCGGGCATCGAATGAATATCATACTTGGCACTAGGCATAGAACATGGAATCACAGGATTAACTCTCTCACCTAAGGACTTTGGGCATATTGTAATTAAGCATTCTAGAATTTCTTGAGATCGTTTGGCATATAAGCATGCATGCCCAATTGCATTATCAAGTGGTTTCTCTAATTTATCCTCTTCGACAATCTCACGTAGACATTCTAGACAATCCTTAAGGGATGAGAAATATGTTTGAATAGCAAGTTTGTTATTCTTGAGATGAGGGGGAACATATTTCACAGACAAAGCATATTTATTACAAGAGTGTACCTTTGATACACCATTCTCCCCATTGGTCATTGGCATTTTCCCTTTTACCTGGCTCTTCAGATTCTCAATTTCCTTTTGCAATGAAGCTATTTGTTCGTTGTTTTTGTTACGAGTGACCTTTATTGATTCAAATAACTCATTGAAATGACGTTTAACCTTTTCATTTTCTTCTAGAAAACTTTCGTTTTCCTTTTGTAATACATTTACTAAGTTTTGAAGATGAAACGTTTGAGAATTCTGAGAATCTAACGGAGGAGACATTTGGGAGCCAGTCACATTGTTCTTTTCACCCTTTAATTGAGAGATTTGGGCTTTCAATTTTCTGATCATGTTACAATGAGCATGAATCTGTTCATCACGTTTGTTTATTTGAAAAACTGCATCAAACTCTGGAGCATCTGAGGATGTCTTGATATTTGAAGTTTTTACATTTTCTTTAAGATGTTGATATTTTAGTTGTAGATTAAAATGTTCAACCTCTAATTTAGAAAAATGTTTAACCACATTGTCGTGATCATCCAGTTCAATTTTCTCAGTTAGTTTAGAATTAGTCTTTTCAAGCTCAATGACACGATCATGGGAGACTTTCAGGGCAACAGATAATTCATGAAATTGAGAAGCGTTAATGGAACAATTTGTAGCAGTGAAAAACACATCTTGAGCAACACATTCAGTAATAAGAGTCTCATTCAATGTATGCAAGTTCTTCCTCTCAATCTCATTATATTTTAGTGCACGCTCATAATCACTAACCTCAACTATCATTGCATCAAATTCCTTTTCCATTTCTTTAATGTCTAAATTCATTCCCTTTTTAAGACTTTCAAAATGATCTTTTAGTTGTTTAAAGAAAGGCATGATTTCAGTTAAATAACATTCTTTTGTTTGCTCAAAACCCCTTTCCCCTTCAGTAATACCAGTGGGTGTGATCCTTTTCTTGCAAGTTTTCTCAAAATCAACAAATAGTTGAAAGATAACGTATTGACTGATTAAGGTCTTGCTTTTAGTGGAAATAGTTCTAGGAACTAGATGCATTGGTGTATTGGGAGGATACACAGTCGCTTTAGGCATTTTCCTAAGGGGAGGGTTTGTTTCAACAATATTTTCCGCTTTCTGCTTATCTAAGTCCATTTTCCAGAACACTTGTTCGGGAGTCAACAATGTTTGAGGCTTAAACATGTTCAAGGAGATCCAATTCTCCTTTTTGTAGTCATGGGGTGTGATAATTATTTTCTTCTCTTTACATTTAGGATCATCTAGTTTCTTGTTCATCTTCTCCCTAGTGACTTCATCTGATTTCTTATCTTCCTCTATGCACTTAACGCAACTAGGTTTTTGTCTAGGTTTAAGAATCTCATTGCCATCATAGATTACACTTTGAGCTGCTTTTGCAATCTTCCCGTACTCAGGGTTGGGTTTATCTATAATGGGAACACTATGCTTATCGCTTAAAACTCTATGCTTAGTGATTAAGTGAACAGTCTGAATGGTATTTCCTTGTACGTACAACTTATTTTCAAGCTTGTTTTTTAAGGTTTTTAGATTAGAAAAATCATTCAAAAGTTTTGATTCCTTAGCACTGAATTCTTGCTTAAGCATTTTAACATTTTCTTGAAGTTCTTGTTTTTGCTTAGCAGTTTTAGAAAGCTTTTCTTGTAAGGAGTTTAACTCTTGTTTTAATACTTCTTCTCTAAACCTACTTTTTCTAATAGTTGTACGCATTTGGTCATCCATTTCCTGCTCACGGGTGGTCAACTCAAATTTTGCACGTTGTTCATAAATAGCAACACGTTCTTTATAGGCATTCAGTTCAGAGATGACAGAATCATCAAGGGCACATGCAGTGAATTCATCAAAAACATAATCATTATTGATTGCAGAAGATGCATCACTTGGTACAATTTCACTTTCACTTTGTTTCACATATTGATCATATGGGACAACATTGATATTACCCATATTTTCAATATCTGATTCAATAAATATAGTTGATTGTACTTCGTTATGTATCTTTTGCTCATCAACTTCATCGTATAATTTTAATACCTCAGAGATGAGTTTGTCTTTGGATGGACCAGCTTGTGGTGATGAAGAGACTTTAGGAGAGACCATTGGAGAAATGCTAGCCATGAAGATGGTTTGTGCAGTGGGTTCTTCATCAACATCAGAGTCGTATGCATCACAATCAGCTACTTGAAAGGCATTCTGATGATTATGGCCTATCTCCTGAATTGGTTGCTCATCCACATCTGCATCATATGTCTTAGCATTTCCCTCAGCCAAGAACAACAACTCATCTTCATCCAAAGCTGCACGATTATCCTGAGCTTGCACAAGCAACATCTTATCCCTGAAGTACTCGGCATTCTGAGGGCGTTTTGGCGATGTGCAGTTCCTTGCAATGTGTCCCTCACCTCCACAATTGTAACATTTGATTGGCTTTGCTTGACCCTGATTTCCATTCCTTCCTCAATTCTGATTTTCCACATACCCTCCACCTACTACACCTCTTCTTTGTTCATATTGTCTTCATTGAGTTGGTTGTATTGTAATCTTTCCATCTCTGACCAAAGCATGGTTGTGTAGATTGGATGCAGTCCTGATTTCATTGTTAGTGTGAAGTTTGTTGGTATGTGGAGAGAAGGTTAAGTTTTGTTTAACCATATAAGCCAGCTTATTGATAAAGTGTTCCATGACATCATTGGCATCAGGCTGTTTGAAGTGTGGATCATGAATAACTTAAGATGTTTTGGAAGTGGTTCCATCATTGGTGAAAAATGCAGTTGAATCATTTGAAGAATTTGTTTCTCCCTGATTGGTTTTGAACTGCTCCAGAATTCTTTTTTCAAACATAGTATGTCTCTCATTCTGGAGAAGGAAGGCATAGAGTTGCTCATAGTTTGTATTCTTCAATCCTTTGGTTAGCTTCACAGAGGTGACAAACTTGTGCCATTCGGGATTCATGTTGTTCACAAACTTTGAGTTCAGCTGAATGTTTGGCATAGTCATTCTGATGTTCCTCATGTCATTCACAAGCTTATGGAATCTCACATAGTACTCATAGACACTCTCATCTGGTTTCATCTTGAAGTGTTCAAATTCATCATAGAGTTGTGATTCTCTGTCTTCCATAGTTAATTCAGAACCTGAGAGAAGCATCTTGACATTATCCCACACTGCCTTTGCTTCGGTGTTGTGATTGATCAGCTTGTAGATATCTTTTGGAAGACCTTGAAGTACGATGTTAGAAGCCCTGATATCAGCATCGAATCTCTTTTTCTCCTTATCATCGAGCTCATCATATGTCTTTGGTCTGTCAATTCCATAGATCATTGTTCCATCTTCAGCTGTATCAATTAAGTCTCTAGTAGTCTCAACTCGATATGGTCCTTCATCAATGGATTTGAGTATGTTGACCCTATTTTCCTTTCCAAGACAATACAGTCTGATTCGTTGAGCCCAAGAGTCGTAGTCAGTTCTGTCAAGCATGGGTGGACGAGTATCTGAACCAGCTGCTTGAACATCCTCGGCAACAGTGGAGATGATTGTAGGTACGGTGGCAGACATGTTTAAGAATTACACGGGATTTTATAACTCTATGATTAAACCGGGAAATAGATTCTTTCACGGGATTTTACTAAATCAAGAGAAAACCGTATTCAAAGGATATCACCCAAGTCGCTAGGAAACCTTGAACCAAGTCGCTAAGTGCCAAGTCGCTATAGTCCCAAGTTGCTATATAACAACTAGCTACAATCCAAGTCGCTAGCAAAATTTTGACAGCAAGTCGCTAAGCACCAAGTCGCTAATTTGTCAAGTCGCTAAATAGCAACTCGCTAGGTACCAACTCGCTAACACCAAATCGCTAACAATATAAAGTACAAGTCGCTAACTTACACCAAGTCGCTACTCGTAGTGGAGAATCCACTAAGTGTACTTTTTGTCGGCTTATCTCAATAGACAAGTCGCTAACCCAACTTGCTAATTCCTTTAACAACAACTCTCTACCAAATTGCAAAGCAAGTCGCTACCAAGAAAACTTATCCGTGGCTCAAGCGCTAGCATGAAAAACACATAAACACCACTTTTCAATCCAAAAACAATCCAACCACGATGATTCAAGCCTTCTAAATCAAAACCTAAACACTTGTGATGATTCTAAACACAAAAGTACTAACAAAATCCAAACTTTAACACTAGAAATCAACCAAATGATGCAAAAACCACTAAACTTTTTCAAACTCAAAAAACCACCTAAAAAGCACTAGAAATCCAAAGATATGTAAGAGATGATCTAACCTTGGCTCTTGATACCAATTGTTACATATTGGATTTCACAAACACACTAAACCATAATCACAAGTGGCGTACAAGAAGGTTTTTAGAGAGAGAAAGTTAGAGGTTTAGGGAACTTAGTGAGAGAAAGGAAAAATCTTATTATGAGCTCCAACTCTCTACCTTGGAAGGTAGAGAGTATTTATAGTCTTATAATAAAACGCCACACAACGGGCTGTGGATCAGGCATACAGTGGGTAAAGACCCGTCCATCCTCCACGGTGTTACTTAACTAAATACTACATAGCTTAAAAGAATTACGACTACGATCTTTCTAACGATTACATATACTAGAGGTGACCGACTCTTTAATACCTGGAATTTCTAATTCCTAACAGTGTTCCTTGCACATTTTGCACCACTACCTTTCCTTCTCTTATGGTAGCATGATTGTGGAGATTAGAAGCTATTCTGAGTTGATTGTTGGAAGGTGGAGTAAAGTTATGGCTTTGTTTAACCATTAGAGCCACTTGATGAGCAACTTGTTCCAAGAATCTGTCTGAGGGTTGATACCCTGGATCAGGAATGAGTTTGTGGTTACCGTTACCCATTGGCATGACTTGAGAAGCTTTGGTGGTAATTCCTACATTAGTGTAGAATGTTGTTGAATCATTTGACGAACTTGTATTACCAGAATTTGAATTGAATTTTTCCAAGATCATTCGTTCAAACATAGCATATCTCTCATTCTGAAGCAGGAACGCATACAATTGCTCATAGTTAGTGTTCCTCAAACCTTTAGTCAACTTGACTGAAGTGACAAATTTGTGCCATTCGGGATTCATGTTGTTCACAAACTTTGAATTTAGCTGAATATTTGGCATAGTCATTTTGATATTCCTCATGTCATTCACAAGCTTGTGAAACCTCACGTAATATTCAATGACACTTTCCCCTGGTATCATCTTAAAGTGCTCAAAGTCATCATACAGTTGTGATTCTCTGTCTTCTTTAGTTAATTCAGAACCAGAGAGAAGCATCTTGACATTGTCCCAAACTGCCTTGGCTTCAATGTTGTGATTGATTAACTTGTAGATGTCGTTTGGAAGACCTTGAAGTATAATGTTTGAAGCCCTGATATCAGCATCATATCTCTTTTTCTCCTTATCACTGAGCTCATCATACGTCTTTGGCATGTCCAAACCTAAGATCACTATTCCATCTCCAGCAGTTTCGAGTGTGTCTCTTGTAGTCTCAATCTGATAAGGTCCTTCATCAATTGATTTAAGAATTTTGACCCCATTTTCCTTTCCCAAGCAATATAACCTATATTGTTGAGCCCATGAGTCATAGTCAGTTCTGTTAAGCATGGGTGGACGAGTATCTGATCCAGCTGCTTGAACGTCCTTAGCTACAGAAGATATGATTGTAGGTACGTTGGTAGACATGATTACAGATTTCACGGGATTTTATAACTCTATGATTAAACTGGGAAATAGATTCTTTCACGGGATTTTACTAAATCAAGAGAAAACCGTATCAGAAACAATAAGTAACCAAGTCGGTATAAACCTTGAAGACAAGTCGCTAAGTGGACAAGTCGCTAGGCTCACAAGTTGCTAGAGTGACAACTCGCTAGAAGCACAAGTCGCTAGTGATACAAGTCGCTAAAGTAACAACTCGCTAAGTGGTCAAGTCACTAAAGAACAACTCGCTAGACTGAACAGTACGATTACTACTTTGTACTATATGTCGCTTTGTCTCAAAAGACAAGTCGCTATCCACAACAAAGTCAAGTCGCTGAAGTTCGTAAAGACAAGTCGCTACGTTGACAAGTCGCTAGCCGAAATGGTACAGCCACTACTTTGTACTATTTATTGCTTTGTCTCAAAAGACAAGTCGCTAGTGCTCAAGTCGCTACCACAACAACTACAAGTCGCTGAATAATAAAGAAACAAGTCGCTACAAAGAACACACTTCCGAGACTCAAGTCGCTAGCTACAAAAGTTCAAACACAACACTTTTCAATCCAAAACTAACCCAACCACAGTGATTCAAGCTTTCCAAATCAAAACCCAAGAACTTACAATGATTCTAAACACGAAAGTACAATCAAAATTCAAACTTTAACACTAGAAATGATGCAAATACCACTAAACTTTTTCAAACCCAAAAACCATATAAAACCACTAGAAATCCAAGAACATGTAAGAGAGATGATCAAACCATGGCTCTTGATACCATTTGTAACATATTGGATGTTGGAATCACTCCTAAACAATATTTCAAGTATTTATATTTCATATGTAATAGGTAGCTTTATTATGGCCTTTATGTTTGTTTAAGGTCAAGCTTATGTAGAAGGCCCATAAGCTTAGGCCCAAGCCCACATAAAAAAGGATGGGAACTAGGAGTGTTGCCCTAGCTTCCCTCCTATAAATACTCTTGTAAACCCTCATTTGAGGGTTGGTTGTTCAAGTTTTCTTTTCACATACTCTCTACGCCTAACCGGTCTTCATATTAACGTGTGTGTGTGTGTGATACTTGTTCATCCGCCTTTATCTCTTCTCTTATAACTTGTGTTTGTAAAACTAGTGACCTAACAGTGGTATCAATCGCCAAATAGTTGGGTGTACTCGTTTGTTTTTGAAGTTTTGGTTTTGGGTCTTACGCGTAAAGATAACGCAATCTTTGGTTATCTTAAAAACTCATTTTTTACCCTTTTTAATCCAAGATTCTTGTACTTTCAATGTTTTGAGGTGTTAAAATACTTGTTTTTGGCAAAAAGTTTCAAACTTTACGCGTGGATTTACGTTTTTAAGCTTGTTTTTGTTCGTGGGTGTCGTTCTACGCGTAACCCGTTTAGTAGTTTTGGTACATCAAAATTCACACTTTTGTGTTCTTTTGGTACTATTGAAGCTATTCCATAACAAAAATCTGGTTTAGAAACACATTTGGGCAAAATCAAAATTACGAGTAATCCTACGCGTATCAAAACCCTAAAATTACGCGTAAGATTTTCCTTGGTTTGATCTTCAATTTTCTGGTTTATTCCGTGTTTTCTTACTTGGATAAGTCTGAAAATACGTCGACTTTGGATATCTTTTGCACTGTGAAGTGTAAAAGATCATTTGGGCAAATTACGCATAAGCATAAGCTTACGCGTTGAAATTCTACGCATAAGATTCACTTTACGCGTAAACTTAGGTCACGCATAAGGTAATCCTACGCCTAACTTTCTACGCCTAACTTTTGTCTACGCATAACTTTAGTGCTTTTATCCTACTTACGCGTAAGCTAAATCCTACGTGTAACTCCTCATTGTTACGCGTAACTTTTGGTGTTTTTACGCATAAGTGCTACTTGGTTCTTGTCTTTTCTACGCCTAAGGACACTTCATCAACAAAGGTTCATTCGACTACAAAGATCCATTTTTACCACACAAGTTTATCATCATGTCTCAACCACCATACTCTAACTATTTCCCTCACACTTATAATCATCAACAACAACAACAATTAACTCCACAACATCAACAATGGAATCAACAACAAGCTATTTATCAACAACAATTTAATCAGCAACATACTCCACAACTTGGTGCAATTCCACAACCACAAATGGTTCAACCACCACCAAGTCTTCAAGCTCTACCCTACACAAACGATTTCAATCAACATCCATCACGAAGCACTATGAAGGAACCCACTTGGTTTGCAAAGATGTGTGAAGCTTTAAGCAGCCAACAATCAATTCATGAAGCTGGATCACTTGATAGACCTCCAATGCTCACTCCAGGAAACTACGATCAATGGGTGATAAGGTTCTTTAGGTTTTGTGATCTAAAGAAGCCACATGGAAAGTTCTTAAAGAAGGTTATCTTGGAAGGTCCATTTGAGATGCCTACTGTCATTGTACCCGGAGATCCAACTGCTGTTCCACCAAGAGATGAACAAACCAACATTGCTACTGTTGCAGATTTAAATCCCACAGAACTTCTACACTATGAAGCTGATGAACTTGCAATGGAATACATCCTCTTAGGATTACCAAACCCAATTCTTCGTAGTGTTGATGCTCAAAAGACTGCACAAAAAATGTGGGATCATATTCGTCTTCTTATGGAAGGATCTGTACTCAATCAGGAGGATTTGGAATCCAAAATTTACTTGGCTTATGAACACTTCATGATTGAACCTGGAGAGACACTAGAGTCCTATCATCATCGATTTTCAGACATCATCAATGATTTGGATAAACACAACATCATCATGCCAAGAATTGCAGTGAATACTAAGTTCCTGAGTAGTCTTGGTCCAGAATGGGAGAAGTATGTCATTTTTCTCCGTCAAGCGAAGAATATGCATCATTCTACTTATGGATTGTTGTACGATTACTTGAAGCCTCATGAAAAGGAAGTTGATCGGGAAAGGATTCTCCGTGCTCAAATTGCTAAACAGTCACGACCGGACAATCAACAACTTGCCTTGTATGCTCAACAGAATTATCCCTCTCAACCAGCAACTCAACCAACTGCTTCAAACACACCTTCACAGTCACAACCTCAACAAAATCAATTGCTTCCATACAGCAACAATGCGCAAGCATATCTCAGTGAAGCGACTGAGGAAACAGATCCGTTCGAAGCATTGCAACAAGGATTTGTGATGATTGCTAATGCTTTTGGCCGTTACACCAACAAATCCAACAATCGTATTCGTTCCTCATCTAACACACGGACTCAAGTTGTTGTGAACAGTGGACGTATTGAAGTTCAGAATCGTGATTATGGTCGTCAGATGGGCAGTGGTCAAGGGTTTAATGCTGTGGGTTCAGACATCATCAATGATTTGGATAAACACAACATCATCATGCCAAGAATTGCAGTGAATACTAAGTTCCTGAGTAGTCTTGGTCCAGAATGGGAGAAGTATGTCATTTTTCTCCGTCAAGCGAAGGACTAGATGCTACAACTGCAATGAAAAGGGACACCTGGCTAATGCATGCCCAAAGCCAAGGACTAGGGGCAGTGCTTATTTCAAAGAGGCTTTACTTTTGGCTCTTAAGGATGAAGCTGGTAGATCTCTTACAGACAAAGAACAGAGCTTTATGGCAGATGCAGACTCAGATGATGATATGGAGGACTTGCAGGCTAATGCAACTGTTATGTTGATGGCTAATATGCATGAGCTGCACATGAGTGATACAGGCCCAGTGTATGACACTGATGGCTTGTCTCAGGTACCCGAACAAACCATCATCATATCTGAACTAATATCTCCGCCAATATCTGAATCCGGCACGGATCAGACTGTTCAAAATGAGTCTTCTACATCTTTTTCTGATGATTTTCAAGTTAACTCTGTAGTTACATTTGACGATCAAGATGACCTTATGGTTTCCTTTGATAATCAAATTGACTCCGTGGTCGTACTTGAGGATCTAAAGAATGATCATGTTGAGACTCACGTTGAACAAGATGATCTGTTGCCTCATCCGGATTTTGCTCGGTTAATTCAAGACCATAAAATCAAAATGGAGGAATGTTATGCATTAAATCAGTCCTTAAAAAGTAAAAATGCACTGTTAACCAAGGATTTTGAATGCTTACAAATGCAACTCAACTTTTTCAAAACTCAAGAAAACCGTGAAAAAGGTTTTGAAGCCGCTTTTGCAAAATCTCATCAAAACGAAAAATATTTAGAGAGACAGATGCGTGATCTAGCCGCCTCGAAGAATGCTTTGTTGTCTGAATTAGAACAACTGAAACACGAACATAAAAAGCAAATTAACGCTTTCACCTTGGAAAATCAAAAAGCTAAGGCTGAGTTGTTAAATTGTCAAAAACAGTTCTCCGCATACAAAAAGCATTCAACGAATCAGGTAGATGACCTTCTTGACGAAATTCTCGGCTTGCAAAACAAACTTAAAGAGTTTAAAACTGTTGTTTACAAACATGGTGAATCCGTAACAGCTATTGAAAAGTTTACCTTAAAACCCAATCCAAAAGGATATGGAAAAAATCTAGCTGATTACAAACCAAAGCTTTCACTAAAAACATTCAAACCAACTCCTGAAGTTTCCAGTGCAGAATACAAAATTGATAATACTGTCATGAGTGTTGTTGAATATCATCGTCAAGAGGAATTAGATGCAGAAGACGAGAGTCGATCAAAATTAAAAAATGTTGTTTACAACAAACCTTTTAATTATAAAAACGCGATAACTTTCGTCACACCAACGGATTCTTCTAACACACCAAGGGTTATCATCAAAACACCTGAGTCTTCTAATGTTAATCCCAAAACAGACTTTGCACAAACTTATGGTCCTTTACCTTCCATTAGTGAAGTAAACTCACAACCTGAAAATCGAAAAATTCTTCGATATTTTGACATTTTCATGGCTGACCTCAAAATTTTACAACATGAGATAGAATATCGATCTGAAATCAAAGTTGAACATTTTCAATCGCCTCTGGCGCGAGAACAAAGAGACATTTTTCAGAAAAATCTTTTACCTAATGTTAAAAACTTGAAAAGTTGTGCAATTGCCTGGGAAAAGGATTTTCATAAGGAACTTGGGGTAATGAAAAACGTTTTCGAGAAAACAGAAACATCTATTTCTAACACTAAACGCAAAAAGAAACTGTTGAGAAAAGATGTTGATCGACTCTTGGAAGATGTTATCTGTGCTGATATCCATAATGTTGTGTTACTTCATGCCTTGCCATTTGCATCTGATTACATCTCTGCTGATATTGTTGAAACTGTTGTAACTGTTGAGAACACCGATAATGTGCTTCAGATCGAGTCTTTAAAAGCTGAAAATAAACGATTACTCGCTGAAATTTACAATGCAAAACGTCGTCTTCATTGGTGTGAAAAAGATATTCACAACCATCAACTTAGTTTTCAAAAGAAAATCGCTCAGCTGAGTGAAAAATCTTCTGATCCTAAAATTGAGCAACTGGATAATCAAAACGTGTCTTTGAAAAGTCAAATCTCAAAATATGAACAAGAACTTTTAAAAGTTAAACAGGAATATGGTGTCATATTTGATTTACTCAAAAAGACTCGACTTGAAGCATCAAACGAACTTGATCACTATCTTGCTCACACTAGAGAAGTCATGAATTTTGCTGGTAATATTCGTTCTGAAAATCAAGATCTGATTCACACCATCTCTAAGTTACGGGAAAAGTTAGGAAAGTATGAACAACTTCCGCCTATTATGATTAAGAGATTAGCACCAGCCACACTTAGTAATCGTGAACCTAGAATTCCCACTGCCAAACCACAAGTTACTAATGTGTTTCCCTCTACTGAAACAGGAATAGTTGCATCTTTTCCAAACGTCCGCACTTCACAGCCTAGGAGCACTCAAACGAAGAATAGGAAGTTGCGACCTAAGAAAAGATCAATAAGGAATGCTAAAGTAGAAGAACACCCTAGGACTCTGAATAAAAATCATGTTGCTTCCACTATAGATGTTACGTCTGGAAAATGTAATAGAAATAGTGATGTAACGAATGCTAAACCGTTAAGTACTTTTGATATTCAGTCTGATGCACCTTGTGTTATTTGTCGAAAGAGTATGAATTCTGATTGTCATGACAAATGTGTTGCTAAAGCTATAATCTCTCGATTACGGGATCCTAAGAATCGGAATACCTCTAGGCCCACTAATCATTCTAAGTCTGTGCTTGGTAAACCCCCTTCTTTAGATTCTAAGGCAACCATTGCTATCACAGTAGCTCCCGCTTCACCTCCTAAAAATGTAGTACCACCTAGTGTTTTCACTAAGACTAAAGCAAAGAGTAGTTATAGATGGCAGAAATGGATATATAACACACTAGGATTTAAATGGATGCCTAAAATTATCAATGTGTGTATGTCTCACATACCTGCTTCGGAACCCTCTAACATTTCGGGTTCCACATCTACTTCTATTCCATCTGTGTCGTCTGTGTGTAATGCAGGTGATACAGATCATTCTCTGGATTGTTGATAGCGGATGTTCCCGACACATGACAGGCAACCTTAAACTGTTATCAAACTTTATTGCAAAGTTCATTGGCACTGTCAGATTCGGGAACGATCACTTCGCAGCCATCATGGGCTAAGGAGATTATGTCAATGGGAACATCGAAATCAGCAGGGTTTACTATGTGGAAGGCCTCGGTCACAATCTGTTTTCAGTAGGTCAATTTTGTGATGGAGGTTTGGAGGTTCCTTTCAGGGAGAAAACTTGTTTCATTCGTGATCTACATGGAAATGACCTTATGTCTGGCTCGCGTAATTCTAGTCTCTACACTATCTCTATGCAAGACATGGTTGCTTCCTCTCCCATTTGCTTACTTTCAAAGGCAACATCTACAAAATCCTGGCTATGGCACCGTCGTCTCTCACATCTAAACTTTCAAACCATCACCAACCTTGCTCGACACAAACTAGTTGAAGGACTCCCACGATTCCGGTATTCAAAAGATCACCTTTGCTCAGCCTGTGAACAAGGGAAAAGCACTCGTGCCCATTTTCCTTCAAAGGTGGAACACAGCTCTCAGCATGTGCTTCATCTTCTTCACATGGATTTGTGTGGCCCGATGCGCGTGCAAACGATCAATGGCAAACGCTACATCTTAGTAATTGTTGATGACTACTCACGATGGACTTGGGTCTACTTTCTTCGTAGCAAAGACCAAGCTCCACAAATGATCATCACCTTTCTCACAAAGATACAGGTTCAGCTCCGCAACACCGTCAGGATGATTCGGACAGACAAAGGAACTGAATTTGTTAACCAAACCCTTCGTGAATTTTATGAGAAAGTGGGAATTCAGCATCAAACATCTATTGCACGGACACCTGAACAAAACGGAGTTGTTGAAAGACGAAACCGAACGTTAGTGGAAGCTGCAAGAACAATGTTAATCAATGCTAAACTTCCAGATTACTTATGGGCAGAAGCTGTATCTACTGCATGCTATACTCAAAACCGTTCTATGATCACAAAACGCCACAACAAAACACCTTTCGAGCTTGTCCACAACTATAAACCGAACCTCAAACACTTTCATGTATTTGGATCCCTTTGCTATCCGAATAATAATCATGATGATTTTGGAAAGCTCAAAGCAAAAGCTGATATTGGAGTCTTTATTGGATACTGTGACAATTCTAAAGGTTTCCGAATCTGGAATCGTCGAACTAAGGAGGTAATGGAAACGATTCATGCTCATTTCGATGAACTCACGGATATGGCTTATGAGTATAACAGCTTAGAACCCGGTCACAACCGTTTAAACTTCCCTCAACCCCCATCATCAGCTGAACAAAGCCCCCAGCTAACTCGTCAACAAATGGAAAGGTTATTTGCTCCTCTGTTCTGTGACGATATTGATGAACGTGCTCCAGGTGTATCCGCTGTTTCCGCTGCACAACCTGATAATATTCCTATACCTGATACACCTGCTACAACAACTACTGTTGAAGATGCACCTACACCAGTTGACTCCAACACAACAGTTGAACACACCGCTTCCAACAATGATGAACCAGCTGATGATATTCTGAATGAAGTACCCCCACCTGCAGATTTTGATCCAAATGCGTTCTTCAACCCGTTTGCTAATGAGATTGCTGCACCAGATGTCGCGGAATCTTCAACAAACCATTTGAATCCTCAGAATCTGCACAATGTATACCAACATCAACCCTCTACACATAGATGGACAAAAGACCATCCTCTGGCTAACATTATTGGCAACCCGAATCAACCAGTCGTTACGAGACAACGTCTTCACACAGATGGTGAACATTGCATTTATGCACTCAATGTCTGCCAATCTGAGCCTAAAAACATTAAAGATGCAATGACAAAAGACAACTGGATTGAATCCATGCAGGAAGAACTCAACCAATTCAAACGTCTTGAAGTATGGGAACTGGTTGAAAGACCAACAGGGGTCTACGTCATTGGTCTAAAATGGATTTGGAAAAACAAATTGGATGCTGAAGGGAACGTCATCCGAAACAAGTCACGACTAGTTGCTAAGGGTTATCGTCAGGAAGAGGGAATAGACTTTGAAGAATCTTTTGCTCCGGTTTCTCGTCTTGAGGCTGTTCGGATATTTCTCGCGTTCGCAGCTCATATGAATATGACGGTCTATCAGATGGATGTCAAAACGGCGTTTCTCAATGGGCAACTTAAAGAAACGGTCTATGTCAGCCAACCAGATGGATTCGTTGATCCTGAGTTCCCGAACCATGTCTACAAACTGAACAAAGCTCTTTATGGTCTCAAACAAGCCCCTCGGGCATGGTACGATAAGCTATCATCTTTCCTCATTGCCAATAATTTCACCAAAGGCTCGGTTGACCCAACACTTTTTATACAATATCACGGGGCACACATCTTAATTGTTCAAATTTACGTGGATGACATCATTTTTGGGTCAACACATAAAAAGTTTTCAATCGCTTTTGCAAAACTAATGAAGAAAAATTTTGAAATGTCCATGATGGGTGAACTTACGTTCTTTCTAGGACTCCAAGTTCATCAATCACCCCGTGGTATTTTCTTGAGTCAGTCCAAATATACCCTTGAATTGTTAAACAAATTTGGAATGAAAACCTGTGATACTTATGCCACACCAATGACTCATACCAAGAAACTAGATGCTGATTTACATGGGAAATTGGTTGACCCTACCAAATACCGAAGTATTATTGGGTCTCTCATATATCTAACAGCTAGCAAACCTGATATTGTCTTTGCCATTTATCTATGCTCCCGTTATCAGTCGCGACCAACTGAAACTCACCTCTCTGAGGCTAAAAGAATCCTCCGATACATCAAGGGAACCATTAACTTGGGGATCTGGTATCCGAAGGATTCTGGTTTTGAACTAATCGCTTTTTCAGACGCTGATCACGCAGGATGCTTAGACTCAAGGAAAAGTACCTCAGGAGCTCTACAATTTCTCGGTGATAAACTGGTGTCTTGGCAATCAAAGAAGCAGGATTGTACATCGCTGTCATCAACCGAAGCAGAATATGTAGCCATGTCCGCGTGTTGTGCTCAAGTCATTTGGATGAGAACACAACTCAAAGACTATGGTTACGTATTTGACAGAATCCCGATGTACTGCGACAATCGGAGTGCCATTGCAATCTCGTGCAACTCAGTTCAGCACTCGAAATCAAAGCACATCGATCTACGCTATCATTTCATCAAGGACCACGTGGAACAGGGTACCGTTGAATTATACTTTGTGGGTACTGAATACCAATTGGCAGATCTGCTCACCAAAGCCTTGCCTCCCGCTAGGTTTAATGAGTTGGTCCACCGGATTGGTATAAGGTGTTTGACTCAAGAGGAATTGGATGACCTCTTAAAACAGTCTTAAAAACCTGTCAAACACCAAAACATCTTTTGTCAATAAATTATTCAAAAACAAAATACAAAAATATAAAATTCGATAAAACAACAAAAATATTCTCCTAATCTATCTTTCTTTCAACATGGCAAGTACATTTCTTCCGTCAACACTTTAATCTTTCAAAATTCAGTATTTTTTCCGATCAAGTGTTGAGGGGGAGAAAATAATCTCTTAACTGTTTCACAACATCTGTGTACTTGCATGATATCACATCTCGGTTGATTATGTTACAAATGGTGGTACATTTTCTGGTTCGAAGACACTCCTCGGACTTAAAGTAATAACCTTTCTTTATTTTCTCAAGTCAAGGGGGAGTGTCGTCATGTTTCTTTCCTAAAAATCTTTGATTGGTAACCAAAATGGAAGTTAAAAGGCTTTGTTTGAAAAAGGAAAAGGTGGAGGGACCAAAACTGTCAAAACCTTAAAAATATTTTGAATAAAAATATCCTCCACCTAACTTTCACTTCTCATTTATTACAAAATACCTAAAACCATCCTACGCTTAAAATTCACTCAAGAAAACCGTGTTTTTGATCCTCATCTTGTAAGTGTTTTCGTGATCACAACATGTTTTTTATGATAAGGTTTTGAATCTCATATAAATCCTACGGCTAAAACGTGTTCTACGCGTGATTAGGTGTTCTACGCTTATGCGTAAGAACACACAATCAATATGTGTGTGTTTGTGGTGAAATGATTTGTGTCAAAACATTCATAATACATCTATGATACCATTTTAACCATCAAAATCCACCCAGAAACACTAATTGATGATTTTTGAAAATTAGGGTTTATAAGTCGAATTGGGTGTTTTCAAATGTGAAGTGTTTTGGTCAAAAAGATTGTTGGGTTATGTTCTTATGGTGATGAATTGATGATTTCCTTGCTTTATAACCACCCAGAAACTCTAAATAATCAACAATTTGGAATTAGGGTTTAAAGTTCATAAGTTTGGGTATTTTTGATTCACCATGAATTGGGTGTTATAACTCGGTATATAGACTTCCTCAACACTCTTAAGCTACCAGAAAAAGTTTGGTGCATAATCCATGGCTAGATCTCATACACGTAGATTTAGGGTTTAGACTACGCGTATGTAGTTCTACGCATAACTGTGTAACATGTGTTCTTGCCATGATCTGTTGTTAAAATGAATCTATGTGTTAATAATGATGATATGATGGTTCTATTTCAGGCTTGTTACTCGTGAAAATCAGAATCAAGGTCATTTGCAACTCTACGCATAAGGATTACCCTACGCGTAGTCATGTTACGCGTAAGAATAATCCTACGCATAACAGCTACGCGTAAGGTTCTACAATGGACTACGCGTATCCTGTGAAGGATATGCGTAAACAGTGACCTCTACGCATAAGGTCAACTCTTACGAGTAGCCTTACGCGTAAGGTTAATATATGCCTACGCATAAGCTCTACGCATAAGGTCTCCTTTTTCCTACGCGTAACAACTCTTACGCGTAAGTTAGGATTCTACGCGTAAGTTTACGCCTAAGCATATATCATTCCTGTCTACGCATAACTTTGCCAAAACTACGCTTAACCCTGGATTGATCTTCATGATGATCTGTTACGTGTATAAACTTGTAAATAAACTAATCATAACCTCACGAATCCAATAATGTCACTAATAAACTTAATCGTCTAATATGCTGTGAACAATAAGTGATAACATAAACTTTAAAATTTAAAGTTAACTAACTCACAAAACATTTCACGACATCATTGAACTATTGAACATACAAGTGACTTAGGACTCGTAACAATCATTGACACTGTACATTCAATAACTAGACAATAAGACCTTCTGTTGACTAACATTATGTCTTTCGATATGTTGGTTCTTTTGGCTAATGTTATTTCAGATCACGACATGGCTGAACAAATGAATGTGGATGCATCTGAAGTTCTCTCCATTGCTGATATCTATCCTCATGGCTATCCAATGAAGATAGGAAAGAATAATCTCCGTGTTGACTTTGACACCCTCACTTGCTCTGAATCTTCGTGTTTAATTGCTATTGACATTCTGAGGACTCATCCGTATCAGAACATGCTTACTCACTCTGCAACTGTTCCTGAGATCTACATCCAACAGTTCTGGAACACTATGGAAAGGGTCAAAGGACAAACTGCTGTGACGGTGACTCTGAATCACAAACAAGTCACCATTACACCTGCAGACTTAAGGGTTGTTCTCCTAATTCCTGATGTCGATCCAACCAAACTATATGCCACACCTGTTGAAGAGCTCACTCTCCAATTCTTAACCGATATCGGTTATGACGAGGCTACAGGAGTAATCACCAAGCATTCTCACGTAGAGCTTAAGAGTATTCCTCAACCCTGGAGAACTCTCTACATGATTATCACCAAGTCTGTTTCTGGTCGTGACAGCGGCTATGAGCACCCTAAGCTCATGGAACTGCAAATATTCTGGGCATTGGTCAACAGGAAACACATCGCTATCGAAGCTCTGATTTGGGATGACATGATGTCATTTCTCAAACTTGGCTCAAAGATTCCCTACATCAGATATACTAAATTGTTGATCCAGAGAGCACTTGGACTTCATCCTGACATTCCCAAGAGGCTCAATGACCCCGACAATCACGACATGTTGACGGAACCCATTCTCTCTGTTAGAATCAAGGAAACGTCTACAAAGAAACAAGGTGCTGTGCTGCCAGATTTCCTTCTAACTGAAGATGTCAGAAAGCTCGAAACGTACAAAAGATATCTGGAAGCAGTCAGACAAGGCAAAGTTGGTCATCTCGACGAAAAATCTTCTGGAACACCTGTAAGGAGAACCAGAAAAGGAAGTGCTGGAAGTGTCACAAGTTCAGATAGTCAGAGGAATGTTCCAAAGAAGAAACCTATTCCAAAGAGGAAACCTACCCCTAAGAAGAAAGTTCCTTCTCAGGAAGCTACTCCGATCCTTTCACCTGAACCGCAAAGACAGCTAAGGGACGAGGACTCTGATGCTACTGACACAGATGAAGAGATCTCATACTCTGAAACTGCAAAGGATGAAAATCCCTCAGTACCAAAACCTCCAAGTCCTCAAACTAATAAAGGAAAAGGGAAGACTCCTGCACTTGTGCCACAAGATGAATGCTCTGAAGATGAAGAAGAGCAACTGGATAAATCATACAGGAAGAAGTTTCACAACGTCAGACACATTCAAAAGGCCGAAGAATTTGCTAAAGATCAAATGGGTGGCCCCGGAGGATCAAGTGGTGCTACCCACTCCTCTCCAGATCCTGATGCGGTTAATCGACCCGATAAGGGATCTGGTGCCACCACTCTTGTGCAACAACAAAAGCCTGTAGAGGATACTACTGTATATGATTTTGAAAAACTGGAAACTGAGAAAAAAAAGTCTAGAGATGACGAGGATGATTATGACAAGTTGCTTCTGGGTAGTCCCACACAGTCTCAGAAGGAAACTTCTGAACCACCTAAGGACCCCACGCCTCCCCATGTCTCCTCCTCATCAGACTCATCATCTCACTCATCACAACCACCATCAACGAAGTCAACCAGATCATCATCCAAATCAGTGAAGAAACCACCTAAATCTTGGATTTCTCAGACTCATAAAAAGATTGTAAAAGCTGTCCAACAAGTCAGAAAGAAGGACATACTTTACAGAAAAATGAATTAGTTTGCTGACCAAATTCAGTACTTGAATGATGAGAAAGACAAGATGGAGAAAGAAAGGGAATTTGTTCAGAAGTTCATGAAGAGTCATCAAAAAGAGGAACTGAACGAAATGATCGAAGGTTACACTAACAAGTACCTTCAGGATATCGTTCCTAAAGTCCAAAAGGAACTGGAGAAGACAGCAAGAGATCATACCCACAAGTTTCTTCTCGACACTGTCCCCGGTGTGACTAGAGAAGTATTTTCCAGACAACTCACCCCTAACATCGTAGCATTGGTTAAACATACAATGGCCAAAGAAGCTGATCTCTCTGAATCTGAGTTAATCGCTAAACTTGTGATGCAAATGTCAAAGCGATCTGGAACGTTTACTTCGGATGAAGCTAAATTTTTCGAAAATCTACTTGATTTTCAACTCAGATCATCATGCAAGGAGTCAGCCGATCAACCCAAACGACCAAGAGATGACGATGATAAGGATAAGGACTCTGCACCTAAACGTCAGAAGCAGTCTGGTAAATCTACCTCTATGCCACCTCCTCCACCATGAACTTCTTCTCAACAAAAGTCTCCTCCACCTCGGTCTTCTACTGATAAACCTCGGGATGATTCCGAGTTACCACCCATGACTCATAAAACAGGTGATTACTTTGAGTATACGGGTGGTGACGATGAAGAGGTCCTTGAGCCCCGACAACAACCCACCTCACCCAAATAAGTGTAGAAACCAGTATCATCATCAAGGCCTTCTAAAAAGAAGAAAAAGACGACTCAGCCTGAAGTCGTATCATGGCTAGATGACGATAAAACCGAAGAGTTTGAATGGTTCTCCACACTTGTCAATCAAACTCCCTACCCTGATGAAGGTCAAGAATTGGTAGTCGGTTCTACATTGGAGCACGCAAAACTATTTCAAGAAAAGTTCCATGTGAAGAAAATGACAAAATCTGAGTTGAAGCGAATCAAGAATGAAGCTTTTCAACTATGGAAAGACAACTCTGAAAGCGCCCTCGAGGTCGAATATCATCTTGAGAACATCGCTCGAGCTATGTCTAACAACATGGATTGGCTCAATCCGGAAGCAAACATTGACTTCACACAAAGGGACAACCCTCCATACTACACCGACTGGACCAAACCCCTACCGACCATTGGCCAAGCAGACGAACCAAGGATTCCCTTCCGATACTTTTTTAACAGAGACCTGGATTTTCTCTTACACGGTAGTGATGGTTCGCGAAAATACGCTACATCATTGACTCTTCCATTCCCAGCGGCTATTTACTCAAACTGCATAGCCATCGAGGAACGTGCAAATCACTTGTTTTCTGACAACGTGCAAGCATACGACCAAGATGCATTGTATGGGATTCATCATTGGCCTGAACGCCGAAGAATCTACTACAGAAGCTGCCTGGTTCAGAAGTCTCAACATGCAGTGTATAGTTCCAAGGACATCGTGGCCATCAAACATATTGATCTCAAGTCTAAGTGGGACTACACATTCTTGAAGAATATCATAGTCAAACGACAAGATGAACAGGACTATGGATTCTCCGAGGCTGACTTTGAGAACTTGTCCCTCAACGACATCGAAGACATGTACCTTGCCAAAGTACAGGGTCGTATGAGACAATTCTCGACTGAAGTTCAACGTGAATTTATCAAGTCAGTTCTCATCTTCATTAGACGCATCGTGATCAAAGAACGTGTCGAAGATATCCAGATGGCTGTTGAATCATATCAGAAACGTGTAAACTTCACTCCACCACAGCTTGATCTTCCCGACATCAACCAGCTTACACAACTTACGCTCATCATCAAACCTTTCGGCGTTGTTTACCGCAGTGAACTTCAAAGAAACTGCTTAATGGCGTGTAGTGAGCTCCACAAATTCGGGGATCATACCTTGAAGCTGGTTAGGGATGGATTGGCGTACAGGTTGAAGGATATACGCCTGAAAGTTGGGAATCCTAAGCGCTGGAACTCTCATGAAAGGAGGGATGTGAGACGTATCATCACCATGATTGATGAACGGTTGTTCAGAAGGGATCAGTTCAGACGATTGGAGAGCTATGTTGGTGGTCGACCCAGGAGAAACATCACCGGCTTTCAACGCCCTGTGCGTACTCCTGGGAACATCACTGCACTTCCCGGTACCCCTTGAATTGTTTCCTTCATATAATTTTGGATGTGTGATTATATATATCAATGGCTTGTGCACACATAACAGTGTACAACCCGTAATTGTCAAGAAAGGACCCTGTGGTACGCCTCAGTGCCACAATCCTTATAAAAGGAGCGAAAGCTTCTTATTTTTGAGTAAAACCTATCAAACCTTTCATTTTTCAAGGTTTTGCTCAAAAAGACAAGTACTTCCCCATATGATTTTAAAACCTCAACCGTTTATATCACTAGTTGAGGGGGAGTATTTGAATTAAAACTTTGTTCACAAATTGTTCATAGTGGTCATCTTCCCGCAACACTCAAAATGGTCATATTTATTCTCAAACGTTCAAAAATAACATTTTATATGCCATTTTTTAGGGGGAGAAAATTTGTGTGATAAGAAATATGTTGTACAAAATGCAAATGAATCTGTGTACCTCAGACTTAACCAACGAATTGACGGTACTAAACTGTTTGTAACTCGAAAAGACTTGTCCTGGACGGGTAATAATTTCAAGCTAGTTCGCTAGTAATGTAAACCTGTCTCGCAAAGGACTTGTCCAAGTAGAAAGTACCATTCGAGAAACTTTTGATAGACATGAAATCTGACGGGTTTGACAACCTTTCAAGGTTTGTCTACACCTTCAAGGTAGTTATTAGAGCTAGTTGTCACCTAAAAGCTGACAATGTAACTCTTTAACTATTCAACGTAACCGTGTCTCGCGGGAGATTGTCTATCTTTAGTGGATCAATTCAAAAAGTGTGCGCTCTTTCCTCACTGTGCATTTAACCATTTAAACTATTAAGCACATGTGGAGGAGGAGTATTTATGCATAACATCATCTCTCACAGTGGTTCAAACATGTTTTTCATTAACAAACCCTTTGAGAGATATTTTCACATACAGTGGTTTTAATGGCAAACATAGGTTAGTCATGGAGTTATAAGGTGACTAAGGTTAGGAATAACCGTCCTATGATCCGCCAGAGCCGGAGGGATCTACCCAAGGACACTACCATTAGTTAGTGTTAGAAGTCCTTAGGAATGATTGTAAAATGGAGAAAATGAGAATCGGAGAAAGAAGGAGTTGAAGAATCAAAAAGAAATGTAAAGTAAAGGGTGAAAAGAAACAGCCCTCCAGATTATTCAACTTAGGGCAGACACCGGGTTCAATTCATATGCTACTGGCTGTCACTTAGTGACACCGGTATTAAAGATTAAAAGTCGTCATGGACCCAGTGACGCATGCACTAAACCTTCTTAGCCACTCAAGTTTCTCTCAACAGAAGCTTGTTTCATTCTCACAGGGAACCCTACATAAACTATTGGCTTTCTCTTAGAGATCGCTGGTATTGAAGAAGGAGACCCTCTCCCTAGTCTCCGCTCAGGAAAACCAAAACGCACTATTGAGTCTAGAGCCACGAGATTCATCAAAAGATCTCTTAGGAACACTTGACATTTAATCACTTGATGATCAACAAATAAGATCATCAGTGGTTCATATCGAGTCCTTCACAGATCTTAGCAATCTGTCGAGAAAATTTATGAGAGGTTCACATCTGTGATCCTCAGTGATTGAATGGAAACTCCTGCCAGGGTCAACATCAAACAGCCCTGACAGTAGGTCACTTCGGTAACTCCCCGTGGATTACGCGGAGTGTGTCTCAAACGGTCTACAGTCGTGAGGTGATGCTTCGGAGTACCTCAGCGACTCATCTGAACTGTAGATGTACTTCGGTACATCGCGTTATCTCACTTGTGGGACTCCAGTTCAGGAACGGCCTTTGTAAAAATT
Organism: Chrysanthemum seticuspe; assembly: GCA_019973895.1. Classification (NCBI taxonomy): domain Eukaryota; kingdom Viridiplantae; phylum Streptophyta; class Magnoliopsida; order Asterales; family Asteraceae; genus Chrysanthemum; species Chrysanthemum seticuspe. The sequence continues at coordinate 70,015,295 of BPTQ01000003.1, read as the reverse complement.
AGAGTTGTGTTTTCACACTATGCTGTTAACACTCTCGAAGTTCAAACTTGTAAGTGCCGGAACCTGCTTATTACTAACCGTTTGAAATGTTTTCTTCTTATGGAAGCTCCGGAGCAGGATGATCGTGCTGATTCTTCTCATGCTCACGTCAACACCATCACTAATGGAAGTTCTATTCAAAAGCAACACAACCGTCAGAATGATTCTTCGTCAAATCAAAGAATCTACAAAGTTAAAGACTTAGAGAACTTCATCAGTATTTAATTCCAACGTCATAGAGCGTGTGAGCATGTTGAAGAATGACGTGGAGACACTGGAGCAGCGAAGCAGACCTGAGGCAGACTGATGCAGACAACAACATACTATCACTTTCACCACAAAGAACAATGATCAAAGAACAAAGTTAAAGATGACGTCGAAGCATAACTGTTCAAAGATAACTATCTCTCTACACTGGGGAGATTGTTCGAATCAAGACAATTCTTCTCACAAGAAAGAAGAATGTCAGAAGACGTCACAGCTACTATTACATCAACGCCTTCACCGTTTACATTCATATGTACTTGAGGGGGAGATTGTTGGAATCACTCCTAAACAATATTTCAAGTATTTATATTTCATATGTAATAGGTAGCTTTATTATGGCCTTTATGTTTGTTTAAGGTCAAGCTTATGTAGAAGGCACATAAGCTTAGGCCCAAGCCCACATAAGAAAGGATGGGAACTAGGAGTGTTGCCCTAGCTTCCCTCCTATAAATACTCTTGTAAACCCTCATTTGAGGGTTGGTTGTTCAAGTTTTCTTTTCACATACTCTCTACGCCTAACCGGTCTTCATATTAACGTGTGTGTGTGTGTGATACTTGTTCATCCGCCTTTATCTCTTCTCTTATAACTTGTGTTTGTAAAACTAGTGACCTAACATTGGATTTCACAAACACATCAAACCATGATCATACTAGGCGTGCACTTTGAGGTTTTTAGAGAGAGAAAGTTTAGAGGTTTGGGATCTTAGTGAGAGAAGGTAAAAGTATTATTATGAGCTCCAACCCTCTACCTTGGGAGGTAGAGGGTATTTATAGTATCATACATAAACGCCACCCACGGGCTGTGGATCAGGCATACAGTGGGTAAAGACCCGTCCATCCTCCACGGTGTTACTAAACTAAATACTAACTAACATTAAATAACTACGACTACGAGATTTCTAAGGATTACATACACTTGAGGTGACCGACACTTTAATTACTGGATTTACTAAATCCTAACATAATACATATCAATAGGCGATTCAATTGAAGGCGTAACACCAAGCCTTGAAATGAATTTCCTAATCTAAACAACCTTCCTTGTAGCTTCCAAAGCATCTATGTATTCAGCTTCTATTGCAGACATCGCGATTGTACTCTACTTCTTGCTCTTCCAATCTACTGCTCCCCCATTAATGACAAAGACATAACACGTCTGAGACTTTGTATCATTTTATCACATTGCCAGGACGCATCACAGAAACCTGTAACATCAAGCTCTGTTAGCCTCGCTTTTTTATAAAGATAACGTCACTCACGTGAATTGGACTAGATGCGTAGTATACTTTGCCCATAGGGACTAGTATCGTTTAATTGGCAAAGTTAAGGTTTGTTGAGCCTATAAATACCCCTCATGACTCTCCATGAGGGGTGAGGTGAAGCATTTGGTTAAGTGTAGTGTGTGTTTTATTTATTAAAGTTATCCTTATCTTCTCCTCCCTCTCACTAGTTTCTCTCTCTAAACAAGATGAATGCTTTCATCTTCAATCACCAACCCCGACCTCCCGAACCACATAAATCATACGCTTTTCGGTCCTAACAAGTGATACCAATTGTAGGACCTTAAATATAAATCATACAATTGTGTGATAAGGTTGATATATTTAAGGTTGATATATTTAAGGTCCTACAATTGATACCAATTAGTATCCGAACCACAAAAATCATAGTTTTAGTTTTGTTATAATGTTGGATTTATGGCTTCTGAGAGACTCGCTCTAGAACCCGCAGACTTCTGGACACATCAGTTCAGGACTCGTACATCAAAGAGCTCAATCAACTTTTGCTGCCACACCTCATGAACAAGAATGGAAGAATTTCTTCGAGTTAATGTTCGATGAATACTATGGTGGAACTTCGAAAAATGCATCAAACCATCATTCCGCTGCACCGCTCAAAATCATCCACCACTACCAACAGAAGATGCATCTACCACAGTCGAAACCAATGAACCAACTCCATCAACGTCATCTACATCAACTTCTGCAAATCCTATTCTTACAACAGTTTTACCAGGAGTTGATGAGCAAAACCAAAACATATCATTTCAAGAAGAACCTACACAAAACCAGAACGATGCAACGTTAGATGAAGCCTTATTTGAAAACCCGTTTGCTACAGAATCAGCTGAATCATCTTCAAGATTACGAGAACCATCTAACTCGCATACGTATAACACACGGTATCCTTCTACTCTGAAGTGGACAAAAAACCACCCATTCCAACAAGTTATTGGTGAACCTTCAAGGCCAATTCAGACGAGACGCCAACTTGCCACCGATTGCGACTTGTGCATTTACCTTTGCTTAATTAGCAATATTGAACCGAAGCACATTCGGGAGGCAATGGCAGAACCAGCATTGATAGAAGCGATGCAGGAGGAACTTCTCCAATACCGTCTACATGACTCTTGGGATATAGTTCCAAGACCAATTGACATTCGCGTCATTGATCTCAAATGGTTATGGAAGAACAAAAGGGATGAAGAGATGACTGTAATTCACAACAAAGCTCGTCTCGTGGCCAAAGGAACTGTCTTCTTTCCTTATCCTAAATAATTTCACCAAAGGAACTGTTAATCCTACCTTGTTTACACAAAAATGCAAAAACGACATTTTGATTGTTCAGATTTACGTGGACGACATCATTTTTGGGTCCACTAATCCGAATCTTTCAAAACATTTTGAAAATCTCATGAAAAGCCAATTTGAAATGTCCATGATGGGGGAACTAAAATTTTTTCTTGCTTTACAAATACATCAATCCCCACGTGGAATTTTTATTAATCGAGCTAAATATACAACTGAGATTTTTAAAAATCATGGTATGGATAATTGTGACTCGGTCGGAACACCAATGGTAACTTCACCAAAAATTGGAGCCGATTTGTTTGGGAAACCTATCGATCCGAAGAAATATCGGAGCATGATTGGTTCTCTCATGTACCTCACTGCTAGTCGACCCGATATTTATTTTGCTGTTTGCTTATTAGCACGATTTCAGGCAAAGCCTACCGAACTGCACCTCAAAGAGGTTAAAAGGATCTTTCGGTACCTGAAGACATCCATTCACAAGGGTCTTTGGTATCCAAAGGAATCCGGATTTGATCTAATTGCCTTTTCAGATGCGGACCACGCGGGTGACCAAGTTACAGCAAAAAGTACATCCGGAGGAGCACAATTTTTGGGTGAAAAGTTAGTAGGCTGGTCTTCAAAGAAACAAGATTGTACTGCACTTTCAATCGCTGAAGCCGAGTATGTGTCTCTATCTGCGTGTTGTGCTCAAGTTCTATGGATGAGAACACAACTCACAGATTATGGCTTTACTTTCGATAAAATACCTATGTATTGTGACTCGAAAAGTGCCATAGCCATATCATGCAATCCTGTTCATCACTCAAAGACCAAGCATATCAGAGTCCGCTATCACTTCATAAAAGAACATGTGGAAGAAGGTACTGTTGAATTATTTTTCGTGAAGACAGATTACCAACTCGCTGATCTATTCACTAAAGCCCTTCCAAAAGAACGGTTTAACGATTTAGTTCGACGAATTGGAATGCGAAGCCTAACCCCTGAGGAGTTAGAACGTCTTCTCGAATCTTCTTAAAAATAATTTTTACAAAAAGCTTCGCTGTAAATATTTTTGAAAAACAAAATACAAAATTTGAAAAACCAACAAAAGCAAAATATAAAAATATAAAACTTTCAAAAAATACAAAAACAATAAAAAATCAAAAATCCAAAAATATTCTTCTCACGACATGTCTCTCGTATAATCGATATTTAGTACGTTTCTAGAAATGTCATTCAACAATGATACGGACATGTACAGATGCTTGAACGAGAGTTCTTTAAATGTTTTTTAAAACATGTCGTTTCTAAAAATTTCTTTAAAAAATGGCTTTCGTATACTTCTGTACGAAACCTGTACAAAAATGATGAATTTTGATTATTTTCAAATCAAAAATCGTGTTTTTTAAAGAAAAAATCAAGTGTACGCTTCAGTGCACTACATTTAAAACTGGTGAGAAATCATCTTTATCTTGAGCACTTTTTCAAGATTGTTAAAAAAGATTTTCAAACTCTTTCAAAATATTTTGTGCTCAAGATAACTCCCTCTAAAACCCTTTAATTGATTATGCTTTATTAAAGGGGGAGTATAAAACAAAAATGTTCCAAATTCATGCTTAAATCAAATCCGTTTATCTCCCTAAAAGATTCTAAAATGTTGTTTAATCCGTTGATATCAAAAATATCACGAATATGCTATTTTTGAGGGGGAGGACACGTGATTAAAATGTGATCAAAAAGTTTAATGATCGTTGTTTGATTCTCAAAAGAGCTCGACTCAGTCGTAACCATTGAATTGACGAGGAATAATGTACCATCTCGAGAAACTTTCTATGGACTTGACCAGGACGGGTAATAATTTCAAGCTAGTTCTCTAGTGATGTAAACGTGTCTCGAATCAGTCTAGCTCATTTAAAGTCGATCAATTCAAAAAGTGCGAACTCTACCCTCTCGGTGCAGATTTCAGTTAAAACAATATAAGTACATGTGAAGGGGGAGTGTTTCTGAAAAACAAAACTCTCAAGGTGTTAACAAAATGTTTTGATAATCATAAACACGTTGAGAGATTTTCAAGAAAAATGGTTTTATGGCAACAATAGGACAGTCATGGAGTTATAAGGTGACTAAGGATAGAAAATTCGTCCTATGATCCGCCAGAGCTGGAGGGATCTACCCAAGGATATCACAAATAGTTAGTATTATAAGTCCTTAGGAATGATTGAAAAAAGGAGTAATGTGAGAAAGGAGAAAGAAGGGGTTGAAGAATTAAAAAGAAATGTAATGAAAAAGGGTGAAAAGAAATAGCCCTCCATAATCAACCTTAGGGCAGAAACCGGGTTCAATTCATCTGCTACTGGTTGTCAATAAGATGACACTGGTATTGAAAACTAAGACGTCATGGACCCAGTGACGCACTGCACTAAAACTTCTAGCCACTCAATTCCTCTTAATAGGACTTGTTTCATTCTCACTGGGAACCCTACGTAAACTATCGGCTTTCTCTTAGAGATCATTGGTATTGAAGAAGGAGACCCTCTCCCTAGTCTCCGCTCAGGAAAACCAAAATGCACTAATCGAGTCTAGAGCCATGAGATTCATCAAAAGATCTCATAGGAACACTTGACATGACATCGCTTGTTGTTCATCAATAAGGACACAAGTGATATATTCTAAAGTCATACGCAGATCTTAGCAATCTGCCAGAACATTTATGAGAAGTTTCACATCTGTGATCTTCAATGATTGAATGGAAACTCCTGCCAGGGTCAACATCAAGCAGCCCTGACATCAGGTTACTTCGGTAACTCCCCGTGGATTACGCTTAGTGTGTCTCAAATGGTCTATAGTCGTGGGGTGATGCTTCGGTGTACCTCAACGACTCATCTGAATTGTAGATGTACTTCGGTATATCGCGTTATCTCACTTGTGGGACTCCAGTTCAGGAACGGCCTTTGTGAGAATTAGAGATGTGTTTTCACACTATGCTGTTAACACACTCGAAATTCAAACTTGTAAGCGCTGGATTATTTCTAACCCATGTTTTATGTTTTCTTCTTATGGATGCTCGCGGGAGGAAGAGATCGTGCAGATTCTCCACATGCTCATACCAACAACACATGAATGTTCTCATCGAAATCAAAGGCAACACAAAGTTAAAGATGATTCTTCGTCAATGTCAAAGAATCTACAAAGTATAAAGACTCGAGAGCTACATCATTGGCAATTAAAAGTCAAATAGAAGTGTGAGCATGGTGGAGAAAGACGTGGAGACACCTAACCAACGAATTTGACAACGGTAGAATACCACATTATCTGATCACAAAGCATGAAGGAACGAAAATCAAGACTATTCTATATCTACATGAAAAGTTCAAGCTCAAGGAAAGTAAAGACCTAATCAAGTGGAGCATCTTTTGAATGACCACCCCTTAGGGGGAGATTATTAGCCGTAACATTTTTATTATAAGTGATGGTCATTCATATTTAGGAACTTTGTAACGCGTGTTAAAATATAGTGAGAGAATAGTCAACGGGCTCGTGGATTGGGCTAAGTTAAATGGCTTAAAGCTATGTTAAGCTAGCCTTGTATAAGTTGTCATCCAACCCAAGTCCAATCCAAGCCCAAGCCCATGGGGCTTTTTATCTTGTACTATAAATACCCCTCAAAGTCTCATTTGAGGGGTGTGCTTGAGTGTGTGTGTGTGTGTGTTTTTCCTTTGATATTAAAGTTCTTCTTTTCATCTTGTTTCATATGCATAACATCTTAAGTCACCAACTTCTTAATCTTTTCTTCTTCAATTTTTACGCATAAAGTGTGTTTGTTTCACGTGTGTTCATCTTATGTTTAAGGTTGGTATACGCGTAAGGTTGATGTAAAAACGAGGTCCTACAAGCTCTGTATATGGATTTCCACCATACGCTAGAAACATATCTTTCATATTCCTAAGATACTTTAGAATATGTTTAACAGAAGTCCAGTGAAGTTCACCTAGATTCTGTTGATATCGACTGGTCATATTCTGAGCGAACGCCACATCTGGCCTTGTGCATCTAACCGCATACATTATAGATCCTACTGTCGAAGCATAAGGAACTTTACTCATGCGTGCCACCTCTGCAGGTGTTGATGCACACATTTGCTACATAAGCGATGCTTTACTTCCACCGGCAAATATCCTTTCTTGGAATTTTGCATATTGAATCTCTTCAATAGTTTATCAATAAAAGCACTTTGACTTAAACCAATTAACTGCTTTGATCTACCTCTGTAGATCTTGATTCCTAGAATGTATGCAGCTTCTCCTAAATCCTTCATAGAAAAACACTTTCCAATATATGCCTTAACATTTTGCAAACTTAGAATGTCTTTTCACATAATTAATATGTCATCGACATATAGGATAAGGAAAATTACATCACTCCCACTAGCTTTGTGATATACACATGGCTTATCAAGATTATGAATAAATCCATACTTTTTGATTTCTTTATCAAATCTCTTATTCCATTGCCTTGATGATTGCTTCAACCCATAAATGGGTCTTTGAAGTTTGCATACATGGTTTGGAAATTGTGGACTCACAAACCCCTCAGGCTGCGCCATATAGATTTTGCTCATCTAGACGACCATTTAAGAAGGCGGTTTTGACATTTATTTGCCATATCTTATAGTCATAGTACGATGATATAGCTATGAAAATTCTAATAGCTCTAATGTCTTCTACAGGAGAAAAGGTCTCCTTGTAGTCAACCCCATAAGTTTGAGTAAAACCTTTAGCTACCAGATGAGCCTTATATATGTGCACATTGCCATCGATATCAGTTTTTTTTCTTATAGAGCCACTTACTTACAACAACCTTAGCATTTGGAGGTAAGATGACCTCTTCTCAGACTTCTTTTTCTTTCATGGATTGCATTTCCCAATTCATTACAGCTTGCCATTTTTCCTTTTCAGGATCAACCATGGCAGCTCTATAATTAGCAGGCTCTCCAAGATTCCCTAATATAGTTTCCTCAACATCTACGTTAAGAAATAGACGTTCAGGTGCACGCGTAGTCCTTACAGATCTACAAATGGGAACCACTTCAACTTCAGGTGGAGGACCCAGACTATCAGGTTCCACAGGAAGTACGCTAGTGTTTTCAGAAGGTAATGCATCTTCATGATCATCTTCTAGATCATAAACTCTCCCACTGAATTCTTGAGATACGAGATCCTTTTCAAGAAAATCTCCATACCTAGCAACAATTACTTTATCTTCATGTGGAAAGTAAAAGTAGTAACGCATCGTTTCCTTTGGGTATCCTACAAAGATACACTTTACAGATCTCTGTTGGAGTTTATCTGTTGAGTCACGTCTTACATACGCCTTACAACCCCAGACCTTTAAATAAGACAAGTTAGGAGCTTTATCATTCCATATTTCATATGGTGTCTTATCAACCTTATTGGTGGGAACCATACTTAGAATACGAACTGCAGATTCTAAAGCATAATCAGAAAAAGATAAAGGAAGAGTAGTAAGATTAAACTTTGATCGCACCATGTCTAACAATGTATGATTTCTTCTCTCAGATACACCATTTAGTTGTAGAGTATATGGAGATGTGAGATTTTGGACACTTCCATTCTCAGCTAAATAATATTTAAACTCTTGGCTTAAGTATTCACCTCCTTTATCGGATCGAAGAGCTTTAATCTTCTTTCTTAATTGCAACTCTACTTCTGCTTTGAAAACCTTAAATGTTTCACACACCTCATGTTTATGCTTAAGTAAATAAACATAACCATAATGGCTGGAATCATCGGTGAAGGTTAAGAAGTAGCTAACACCTTTCCTTGACACATGTCTAAGTGGTCTACACACATCAGTATGAATTAGACCAAGTAGATCAGACACCCTCTCCATATTACTATGAAAAGGTTTCTTTGTTATGTTCCCAGATATACAAGACTCACATTTATCAAATGATTCATCATTGATAGTTTTCAAAAGCCCATCACGTTGCATCTTTTCCATGCGAGTCTTGCCTATATGAGCAAGTCAAAGATAAGAAGAATTCAAGCCTAACTTGACTCTCTTATTGATGCTAAACATCGAATTATTCTTACTGGATACATTATCAAACATTTCAATCTCAAACACACAATTCACAACAATAGCATAAAAAATAACATTTAAAGAAACAAAAATTCCATTACTTGTGATAGTGTGATTAAAACCAAGATCCAACAAAACAGAAAATGAAAAAACACCTCTAATAATAGAAGGTACATAATAACAACTGTTTAATGACAATATTAAGCTCGAAGGCAAAACTAAATTAAACACCCCTATGGCTTCAATAACTGCAGATGCTCCATTGCCCACATGTAGATATTGCTCCCCATAAGACAACTTCCTTTCCACTCTAAACCCTTGCAGTGTATTACAAATGTAAATACCACATCCAGTATCATATACCCAGGAATTAATTTTATGATTTAGAGTAAATAATTTAATCATAAATAAGTTAGCTGAAGTGCTGGCGCCCAAGTGCCCAGAGTTCTTGTTCTTATTTTGTCATAAATCATCGAGATAAAGAGCATAATTTTTCTTCCTCCGACCCAGTCATTGCAGTAGTGGCAAGCCTGATCCTTCATGGTATTCTCTTTCTTCTTAGGAGGATATTTCTTAGGTACAGGTTGATAGGCCATAACTTGCTTACCCTTTCTCTTTCCTTTACACTTCTTGTTCGTATGCAGTTTTGGATTGTTGATCCTACCACCTTGAATAGCCAGTACCTGGGCAGTAGGTTCCTTTTGTGGTAACCCTTTCTTGTATTCAATAAACAATGCATTCAATTCAGTTACTATCTTCCCCGTGTAATGCATATTGAAATTACGAACAAAACCACGAAATTCCTTATTCAGGGACCTATTGATTAAGTTATCAACAATATCTTGTTCATAGATCTTGCCAAGTGCTTGTAGTTGGTCCATGTAGCCTTTCATTTCTAACACATGTGCACTTACAGGTTTACCATCTGCCTGCTTGTAGCTGTGAAAAGCATTGATCAAATCATAGATTTAACAGCTTATGGTTTCTTAAACATTCTTCTGAGTTCATTGAGCATGTCATAAAGGAAATAATTCTCAAACTGCTTTTGTAAAGCAGGAGTCATCATTCCCAACATCAAACATGCCACTTCATTATGTTTCTTGTATTCAACTTTGCATTCTGCTTTTTCTATATAAGATACTTCAACAGGAGGTTCAGCAGGACAAGGCTTAATACAAATAATCCAGTTTCTCAGCCACTCTATAGACGATCCTTAGTGGCGAAACCAGTCATTGAAATTGTGTGAGCCAGTCAATTTTTCTTGCTCAAAGAAAGTTTTGAACGCAGAACCTAGTGTAGTGTTATCGTTTTGAGCCATTTATACAGAAAAAAATTTCAAATATTAGTATTTTCGATAATACAACTTTTCAAGAAAATAATATACCCAAGGAAATATTCATATAACCATAGAATCTCCTCGAAAACTAGGACCCAAATTAACATAGTTCTATTACATTAGTTGATCTGCTAGTAATGAAAGTATAAAATAAGGTAATCTGTTGAACAATAATTGGCAACCAATTTCCAATTCCTAGATTATTATGGGATTTACATTGCCAAACAATATTGCAATGTAAACATATTTTATCCCCGTCTTATGCCTTGAGTCCAAGCTCTCACTTACAACTGAATTAAGTCTTCTAATTTAAAGAACTCCAAATGTGTCCAGTTGAGGTCTCACACAACATGAAGATTTACCTTTCCATTACAATCTAACCAAGCTCTCACATGACGTAAATTGCAACTTCAAGTATTCCTTTAACTAGATGGCATTAACTTATTTTTTAAGGGTACTAGTTTTGATTATGGTGTCAAATAAAATATGTATAAAGATGTCATGCATTCTTCTTGTAGCATAGTTTTAGTAAAAAACTTTTACCAATTAGTTTCTTTACAAAGCTTAAATAAAAAAAATTTAATCGATGCGTTGAGAAACTTACAAATTTGCATTAAGATCCTTCGTACATATAATAATTATACTTGGTAGCTCCAAACATGACGCACAAAGGAGCGGAGAAGCGGGTCAGCGCGAAATGTATTAAAAATTGTGTGAATACCACATCCTCACACAATTTGTCATAATGAGTGAGCTCTAACTATTTGGTACAGTCGCATCAATCGATTAAAATTTTAAGATTTAATGCTTAAAAACAAATCAAATTTCACCATTGTTTAGTCAAATTTATTTTTCTATTCAAACAAATTACCATTTGCTTACAACTTGTCAAACAAAATAAACAAACAAGTAAAATAAAAAATAAATAACTAACACAATGCACAAATAACTAACAATTAATATGTGTAAACAAGTAGCCATATGCAAACTTATTCGATAAAACCTATTAATAATCAATTCTAGGTTTAATTATGCATATATCAAATAGGGCTTTCACTTACTAAGGCAAGTGAGCCACATACACCGATTAATCGATTGCGTAAGCCATAGTTAAACATATGCCATATTGCACATAATTGATTCATTAATATTATTAAGGTCTTCCCCAATTCAAGAATTATCAAAAAAAATACATGTGGTAAAAACTTAACAATTAATCATACAAGCAACAATCCATGACAAACATGCATGTATCATCATGGATACAACATAACCATTATAACAAGTAGTCACAAGATTGCTTACAATTCCATATCATATAACAATTATTCATGAATTAATCACGTAAACATATATATAATCTAGCTTTAATTATCTAATAACAAAACAAAACAAAACTACAAACCCTATTTTTTTTTTCAATTTGACAAGTGTAAAAAATTAGGGTTCGAATTTCTTTTTTTATTCAATTTAAGAGCAATCGGCCCTACCCTAAAATTAGGGTTTCAAAAAAAAAAAAACTAAACCCTAGAATCAATCATATCTCAAACACAATACAATTATCCATTTTTTACGTGTTAGTAATTAATTACACGTTATCCAAGGCTCGTGATGCCACTGTTGGAATTTTAATAACATGACAATCATAATTAAACACAATAAACATCAAGCACACATGCGGAAGCGTAAGGAACATATAATGTATAATTAATTAACTAAAACATAAAAGTATACGTACCTTTTGCGAATCGGATCAAGTATGAACAAGATGAACCCTAATTAAGGTTTGTGAGGATTATTGGAATTACCCCTTACCGTTTTGTATTTCAATCCAAGACACTAACAATAATGTGTTAGTACCACGTTCTTGTACACACATACTAATTCCAAATTAATTTTATGCTAGTAAACAATTCACAAAACAATTTGATTACTTGGAAAAAGAACCGATCGACCCTAAAGGGTTTATACACGATCAGTTAGTAATAAAGGATAACAAAACAATTTATTAGAGTTATGTGTGTGTACAAGAGATCCATAACAATGACCATAGCCTTTGTATATATAGTATGCAAAACTTGGAGGACAAGTTGGAGTAGAATTGGGCTAAACCCAATCCCACCGATCTAATCCCCAAGGGATTCTAGAACTTTCTTGTTCTCTAGTTTTATCTATAGTCATTTTCTTTATCATTTAACGATCGTTAGTCCATTACCTTTAATTGCTTAACACTCGTTAGTCGTTTTGTGCATTTAACAATTAAATATAACCTTTTATATCGAATTATTATTCATTAATTCTTTATACGTAAAATGTGTAATCCCGTGGTCTCGAGTTCGATCCTAACACACATCTACTAATTTATGTCCTTTAAACTAACAACGTTTACCTCCACGTTTGTGTTTTCGACGAGACGTAGCTTCGGGGTCGACTTGAGATTGTGAGGATTGGGTTTGTGATGGTGTTTGTGTTTGTTGCTCGAATTGTGGTGGGTTTTGTTGGAAAAATTTTTGGCACGTCATATACAATTGTTGTTGTTGCTCGGGTGTCAAATTAAGTGGGTTAGGGTTAGGGTTTGAAGAAGATCCGAGATTCGGGTTAGGGAAAGGATTTTCAAAACCCATTAAGTTCAAAAAACTCTTGTCATGTCTTGGCATTTTTTATTTTTACTTTTTTTGTGTGTGAGAATAGAAGTATATGAGTTATTTTGTTTGTTGAGAATAGAAGCATAAGTATAGTGGGTATATATAAGGGTTTAAAAAAAAGTTTTGTTTTCTCTTTTTTATTTTTTTTAATTTATTTATTTTTGAAATATTACCGTTGTTAAACCGTATTTTTTAAGCTGCTACTGGCCGTTGCATTTAAATGTGAGGGGGTGAAGTGATTTTTTATTTTTTAGCCGTTGCATTTAAATGTTGTCTTTCAACGTGAGTTGATAAACCAACGCAAACCATAACGCCAACATAACGCAAGGATCCTCGGAGTGGTAACACGGGTATAACGCATGCCAGCTCGGATGAACGCCGTTGCTGTGTGACGACTCCGAGCGCTCTATATGTGTTGTGTTTATAAAAAAAAATTATCATTTAAGGAATAAATGAGTTATGTAAAAAGAAAATGGCTCCTTTAGTGAAAAGGCTAAAGAAAACCAAGGGGCTTGTGTCTCAATGGTATCTTTTGTTGTGTGAGAAGTTCCTCAATTAAAACGGTTGTGAATTCAAGTTTTGTTTAGGGCATGTGAGATAATTTGTAATGTATTGGAAGATAGTTAGTTGCCCTTTCCAAAAAACAAAAGGAAAAAAAAAAAAAAAAAAAAAAAAAAAAAAAAAAAAAAAATCCTAAAGAAAATTAGGCATTGAAGTGTTTAACTGAATGCAAACCGCGAAGGGGTTGTAAGACATATGTAACTAAGTCGTTTTTTAGTGGTTATAAATTAACAAGGAAATAAACAAAGATTTTAAGAGTAATGTTCATACATGTATAAGATTGCTCTAGCTAGTCTCTAGATATCTATATCCGCTAACTTTCATAAACATTGAGATTAACCAATTTTTTTAAATGTGATAACCAGAATACAAAAGGTTATCAACTGTATAAAAGCTACTAGTCGAAGATGAGATTAACAATGAAGGTTTTAGTGACGAGGAGATAGAAGATACAAGTCAACTGTTTTAGAATTAACGGGATGCTTCAAAAGTCTAAGGGTGTGTTTGTTTCATTAAGATGTTTTGGATCTGAGTCTGACTACCACATCTTACTAGTAAGAGGTGGCTCGAAAGTCTAAATCTGAACGAAATAATGTTGTTTGTTTTTGTATAAGTGTCCGAATGATTCTAAGTGCTCTTTTTTGCAATTTGTTTATTAAACCAACGCAATGCGATAATAAGTAACTTATGTAAATATGAAACAAGACTTTTTATTATAAATATAACATAGTTAATAAACAATCAAATATATTATATAAAGTTTACAAAACTAGTAAGAGGCAGTAAGACAAGTCTTCTACCTTTTACTGAGTAAGATGTTATATATCTAATTGGGTCTTACTCAAAAGAAAAAAAAACAAGCAAAACGTCTGCCCACCTCTTACTGGTAAGAGTAAGAGGGCTAGTAAGATTTTTTTTTTTAATCTTGATGAATTTTTAAAAGAAATTGCATCTTTAAGTCTTTCATTTATTAATCTTGATGCCCTGGAAGCATTTGCTTTATGTTAGTCTTTTTGTGGTGGTGATTTCGGGTTTTATAGTTTTCGTCACTTGGAAATTCTTTGCATCGGTTTTCTACCTCGTTTACATTCTATGTCTTGGTTGGCTTTCATCTTTAGTTTTTTTTTTGTCAAATTCGCTGTTAGTGTCAGGTTTGTTTATGTTATATTTCTGCATAGATGTTTGGCCTAGTTTATTTTCAGTTCTTCATTAGTATATTTTACGCAGTTGTTAGAGCACACTGTTTCCGTATATATCTCTTTCACCTTAATGCAAATTTTAACTCTTTATGAAAGCTAATTCACACTATTTTAGCGAGTTCAGATATTAGGTAGTAGGGGCCCACAACACAAAATTATGTCCAAATCAGCAAGATCATAAAGTGATGCTATACTTTATTTGTTTTGCCTCACCTACATCACTTTCAACTCACATAATCCTTAGGGTGTACTTGAAATTGGACTAGAATGATTTGGACTCTGAAGTAGAAAGACAGCCAAATCAAAAATTAAATTGACATAAATTGAACCGCAGACCAAATTCATTAGTTTGAAATTTGAATACTTTAGTTTCTTTTACATTTGAATAACACAAACTTGAAACTAGCTAATCTGTCTCAAGTTTACGAAATATAAGACAGTTTTGAGTATGGCTTTGAATTGAACTAGGAAAACCAGATTTGGGATAGATCTTGAACCGAGCCTTGAAACAAAAACTAGCTTCAAAAAGATCAAAACTTGAGAATCGAAGTCACTCAAAAGATCAAAACTTGAGAATCAAATTTACTTACATGGTTAAATTAAGCTTAAACCTTTGAGAATTATGAGAAAACTTAACACAGGTTTGTGGGTAAGAGTCGGTCGTCTCATGGATTTTGGTGGCTTCGTGACATCACCACAAAGAGACCATTAAACACATACAAAATACACATGTATAAGTAGTGCGTGAACTAATTAAACTCAAGTCTCATACTGTGTATATATATAATATAAAAGTGCATGGAATTTTGTAAGCCTAGTCAAACAGTGGCCTTTTGCAATGACACCGCTTCAACTCCTTTAAAAACGGCCCGGGTAACACTTAATATAATATCCTCATGCATCCAAATATATAATGAAATTTTATCCGTGTTGATCATATAATGATGTATTATAAGCAGGTAGAATAAAGAAAATAACCTTTTTTTTCACATATTTCACGGCATGTTATCATCAAATATCTTTAATTTATATCTTGCAGTTTACTTGAGGGTAATTTTAGTTTTGTAGCTGAATTTCTTGACGACTCCGCAACAATAGACTGACTTCACGAAAAAGTGGTCGCGAGAGCCGTGATTAGTTTTTTTATATAATTTTCCTGTTAAGATCTCCACATTCTTATTACAACATGGTTACAGGAGGGGAGCTATTGACAAGATTTTGTTCATCAAGAGAGACAAGAAGGATATCATGTTAGTTCAAGTCTATGTTGATGATATTATCTTTGGAGCTACCAAACAGTCTATGGTTAAGGAGTTTGAGCAGCTGATGCAGAAGGAATTTCAAATGAGTTCAATGGGTGAGTTAACATTCTTTTTGGGACTTCAAGTTAAGCAGTCCAAGGAAGGTATTTTTATTAGCCAAGATAAGTATGTATCTGACATACTTAAGAAGTTCAGTTTTGATGCTATGAAGCCAGTAACTACACCTATTAAATCAATCAACTCATTGGGCAAAGATGAAGATGGACAACCTGTTGAAGTCAAGTTATACAGATTAATGATTGGCTGTCTTATGTATCTCACTGCAACAAGGCCTGATATTATGTTTGCTGTGTGTTTATGTGCAAGATATCAAGTCTCACCAAAGATCTCTCATATGAATGCAGTTAAAAGGATTTTTAGTTATTTGAAACAACAACCTAAGTTGGGGTTGTGGTATCCTAAGGATTCACCTTTTCACTTGGAAGCTTTTTCAGATAGTGATTATGCAGGTGATAATTATGACAGAAGATCAACAACTGGAGGATGCCAATATCTTGGAAGAAGATTAGTCTCCTGGCAATGTAAGAAACAAAAAATTGCAGCAACATCCTCTACTGAAGCTGAATATGTGGCTGCTGCAAGCTGTTGTGGACAAGTTTTGTGGATGCAAAATCAACTCTTGGATTATGGGTTCAATTTTAAGAATACTCCTATCAATATTGATAATGAGAGTACTATTTGTATTGTGAAGAATCCAGTCTATCATTCCAAGACCAAGCACATTCAGATTAGGCATCACTTCATCAGAGATTGCTATGAGCACATGCTCATTAATGTGGTCAAGGTTCACACGGATGATAATGTAACTGACTTACTCCCCAAAGGCTTTGATGTTTCAAGATTTAATCACTTGGTGGTAAGCATTGGCATGATTAACTACTGAGCTACATTTAAGGGGAGGACTATTTAGTATTAGTATAGTCCTGTGCATTGCTTGAGGGGAGGATTTTTATGTATACTTAGCTTATACAGAGGAATTTGCAAAAGTACAGTTTTTTATGAAAGTACTGCTTGGAAAGTACTGCTTGGGAAAGTACTGCACACGTGGAAAGTACTGTTTGTCTTATTAAAGTACTGTTCCAACAGTAATATTGAGGGGTAATTACTAATAACAACTTTGTTATTATGGGCTGTGATTTTTCAAATCTTACCTGTAAATAACTACTCTCTGATTTTCCCTCTCATCTTGATATTCTCATATCTTTTCCATATTTCTCTCACCATCTCTTTATTATTCGATTATATCTCTTTTTGTGCTCACATTATCAACAATGGCGAATCGTAATACTGTTTCCAAGCACAACATGGTGGCGAATTTAGACAAGACTGAATTTAATGAGGCTTTTCATGATATAATTGATTATCTTATTGGGTCGCCAATCAGTTATGCTCTTTTAGTGGAGCCGGATATAGTTGAACCCTGGATTCAAGACTTTTGGGCTAATGCTAGGGATAATATGGAGAATGATGAATTTTATATTCGATCAACAGTTGCTGGAAGAACTGTGAAGATTACAGAAGCCTCTATTAGAGAAGACTTATTGTTTAATGATGAAGAAGGGGCTATTCTTTTTGATACACAACTGATTTGGGATACGTTTAGGGACATTGGCTATGAAGGGTCTTTAACAGAACAAACATTCAGGAAGCCTTTATTTTGTCCTCATTGGAAGTTTTTGGTTCATGTGTTGCTCCATTGCATAAGTGCTAAGAGTACCTCTTGGGAGCAGTTTGGGTCAAATATAGCATCTGCTATTGTTGGGTTAGCTACTAATCGTATTTTCAATTTTTCAAGGCTGATTCTTGATGGGATGCTCTCACATATTTCCCATGGATCCAAATGGTTGATGTATCCTAGGTTTATACAAGTTTTCTTGAACAAACAGCTTGTTGATGTACCAAAGCCTACAGACTTACTACCTGTTATTGTACAACAAGCAAAGATTTTTACCTTTATGGTGAGAAGAAGTGATTTATTCAGAGGTCAAGACACTCCATTAACTCCTTCTATGCTGGAGGTTGTTCAGGCTATTCGTGATGAAGCTGCAGAAAGTAATGAAGAAGAAAGTACTGCTTCTCCACAAGGTACTGCATCACAAAGTACTGAATCACACCGTACTGCATCTCAAGGTACTGCTTCTCAGAGTACTAAAGTTCAAGAGCATATTGCAGTTACACCTCCACAATCTCCATTAGTATCTGTACATGCTTCTCATTAAGAAGCACACTCACCATCTGAAGGAGATGCAGTCTCTATGGAGCCTGAGGGTCAAGTTCTCAACAACTACGCTTTAACAACGGAATTGACAAGGTTGAAGAAATCATTTGAAGATCAGGCTACTGAGATTAAGATGTTGAAGCTTAAATTTAGAAGACTCAAAAATTTTGTCTGGCCACTGGTTCAACATCATCATCTATGGGTCAAATCTCAAAGGAAGCAAGGACGACCTGTAAGGGAATTTAAGAAGAAAACCAAAGGCAAAAAGGTTCCTAAACCATCTTCTGTCCAATTGGGGAGGAATTTAAAAGAAAAGAATTTGAAATAAGATGTGGTTAAGGAGAAAGAACCTTAAGGTACTGAAGAGCATGTTATCATTGAAAGTACTGAAGAAGAAAGGTCTGAAGATCAAGGTACTGAACAACAAAGTACTACTTTTCATGGAACCTTCATAAAAGAGTTAATTACTCCAAGAGTATTAGATTTTGAAGAAGAAGTTGGTCCTTCAATTGTTCATGAAGAACGAGCTGGTCCTTCAACAACTGCTATACCATAAGAAGCTGATACACCCAAACCTGTAAGAACTGCAAGTGATGATGAAACTATTGCTGAAATATTGCATGGTTTATCAAAGCCAAAGGCTGCTACTTTTACTGAAGTTGCAGAGGAACAACCAAGAGCTTCTCAACCTGCAATAGATCCTAAGGATAAAGGTAAAGGCAAGTTGATAGAAACTAAGAAGAAAAAGCTAACTTTGGCAGATCTTAGAGCAATTGAAGTTGCTAGGAATGAGGCTGCAGCTAGAAAAGTGCAAGAAGTACTTAATGTTGAAGTAGTGACTGAAGTTACTAATGAAGAGGCAATGAATGAAGAAGCAGCTAGGAAATTACAAGAAGAATTGAATGCTGAAGATGCTGAACCATTACAGTCACCTACTCCTGTTTCTTTTATGCCTAGAAAACCAAATCTTGCTAAAGAAAGGAATGCAATGATGGCTTATTTGAAAAGTCGAGGATATAAAGGATTGCAGAAGTTGAATTATGCTGATATGAAAAGATTATATGATGCTGAGACAGAGGCTTATAAGAAGGATGTTGAAAGTATCAAAGATTATAAAGATGAAGCTACTTGGACTGAATAAGAAAGAAAGAAAAGTTTAAAAAGAAAAAGGAAAACTGAAGTTGAAGATATACAGTTTTCAAAGAAAGAAAAAGTTGAGTTAAGATCTGAAACTAGGGATGAATTAAGAAATTATCTCAGAATAGTAGATTTTGAATATTCCAAAGAAGATGCTGACATGAAGATGAACAGATCTCAGATTATTGTTTTTGAAGTTGTGGAATCTAAAGATGGAAGCTATCTGATGTTTCATAGAGAAGATGAAAGCTTCAGAGTGTTCAACAGGCTATGGGATTTATTGCACATCATAGATAGAGTGGATCTATTCTATTTCTATCATGTGGTGAAAGATTACTTTGAACATCATCCATCAGAAGGAATTGGTTTAGTTTTACTTGGAGATCTCACAACTGCATGGGAAACTGAAGAACAAAGCAGTGATGAAATTTGGAAGAATCAAGAGAACTGGGAAATTGTTAGCTGGAGATTCTTTGAAGAATCTGGTGTACATGTTCTAGAGCTGGAAAATGGAACAATGATTCACATGTTTGCAGATACAAGATATCCTCTTACAGTTGAGCTTATGAGGAGGATGTTAGAGCATAGAATAGAAGTAGAAGAGGATAATGAAATTGCTTGTATGGTCATCAATTTGTTTATCAACTGGACTACTATGGCTGATGATGATAAATAACTGGTATGAATTTTCATTGAATAAATTATTTATGATAAAACAGTACTTTATTCAAAGTACTGCTGATCAAACAGTACTTTAATCAAAGTACTGCTTGCAGCTTTTAACTAGTTAAATGATTTTGGAAGAAACCTTTTGTTAAGTAACAAATAATTTAAATCAAAGGTTGAATAAATGGTTTTTGAGATGGTAACATCAATAGGTTATCAATCCACCATGGTTACAAAAGGATTGGCTAATCCATGAGCAAACGGCTCTGGTAAAGATATTTCAAATCCGTTTTTAGTTGACAACTTACTAATAACTTGGATGGTAATCAACTCACTATATCAGTAAATGTGAAGAGTTGGCTAGCCCACAAGAAAATGACTTGTGGTAAAGGCTGTGGAAAAACCATTATTGGTAATTAGTTCACCATTAGATAAAAGAACTAACTAGTCCAGAAGGGTACAGCTTTTGGTAAAGACAAAACAAATCTGTTGATAGCTGATGATTTGCTAAAAATCATATGGTTATCAGTGTACCATGATCTTACACATCAAAACATTTGGCTACTCCAGAGTTAATGGCTTTGGTAAAGAGAATTCAAATCCATTAAATTTTCAATGATTCACCCCTCACAGGAGTTAACACACCTGGAAGTGATGAGAATAGTTTGCAACTTAAACTGAATTAATGTACAAATTGTCATATGTTGCTGTGTTGCTGAAAAGATGGATCTTGCTGGATGATGCTGTAAAAGAATATTTCTAAAGATACTTTGATTATGCACAGAAACTACAAAGATACAATCCAAAGACAAAGACACAATCTGTTCTTAAAGATGAAGCTGATAAAGATAAATTCACAAAGGAACTTGAAGTCAAACAAGTAGAATTCAAGTTAGGGGAGGATTGTTGGGATATGAAAGTGCTGAACAGTTAAAGTGTTGAAGATTAATAAAGTACTGCAGAATGACAAAGAACTGGAAAAAGTCAAAGAGTCAAAGTACTGCTAAATGATAAAGTCAAAGTACTGCATACGAAGTCAAAGTACTACAAGATCAAAGAACTGTTTTATTCGTTTATAGAAAGTCTTGTAATTCTAGAATATTCTATATTAGATTACTTGTCGTACAAGGATACAATTTGTAAACCGACTAGGGTATCCTTGAGCCTATAAAAGGACCCCTAGATTGGCATTAGAGGTACGAATTCAAGAGTCTTAGAGTTAATGTTTTAGAGAAGATCGATATTCTTGGAGTTGTTGAAGTATCTGCATAATAAGCAGATTTAGAGTTAATAATAAAAGTATTATTCTTAGATTTGTTAAGTAAATTCCGCATACTTAATAAAGATTATTCAGTGTTTCATTGTTAATAACTTAGGATTTATCCGAGGTTGTTAAACCTTAAACAAGCTATTTAAGTTAGTTTGGTTAGAGTACATCGATCCAACAATTACACTAAGGAAAATTGGATATCCTTAAAAATGTTTAAGCCTCAGACCCTATTAACCCCTGAACAAGTGTTCTGGAAAAAGGATATGGATATGCAAAAAGCTAAAAATCTTGTTGAAAAGAACCCCACTTGTAGGAAATTGCCTCATGCAACTGTGTATCCTCCTAATACACCAATGCATTCAGTTCCTCGATCTATTGCCACTAATAGCAAGACCTTAATCAGCCTATATGTTGTTTATCAGCTGTTTGTTGATTTTGAGAAAACGTGTAAGAAGATAATCACACCTACAGGGATAACTGAGGGGGAAAGGTGTTTTGAGCAAACTAAAGAATGTTATTTAACTGAAGTCATGCCTTTCTTTAAACAATTAAAAGGTCAATTTGAGAGTCTTCAAAAAGGGATAAATTCAGATATTAAAGAAATGGAAAAGGAATTTGATGCAATGATAGTTGAGGTCAATGATTATGAACAGGAACTCAAATATAATGAAGTTGAAAGGAAGAACTTGCATATCTTAAATGAGAATTTGATTTTGAGTTGTGTTGCTCAAGATGTGTTTTATACTGTTACTAAGCACTCTATTACTGCTTGTCGATTTCATGAATTATCTATTGCATTGAAAGTTTCCCATGATCGTGTCATTGAGCTTGAAAACAAAAACTCAGAACTAAGTGAGAAAATTGATCAGGATTATCACGATAATTTGGTAAAACATCTTTCTAAACTAGAAGTTGAACATTTTGATTTACAACTAAAATATCAACATCTTAAAGAAAATGTCAAAACCTCAAATATCAAGACATCCTCAGATGTTCAAGAGTTTGATGCAGTTTTTCAGATAAACAAACGTGACGAACACATTCAAGCTCATTGTAACACAATCAGAAAGTTGAAAGCCCAAATCTCTCAATTAAAGGGTGAAAAGAACAATGTGACTGGCTCCCAAATGCCTCCTCCTTTAGATTCTCAGTATTCTCAAACTTTTCATCTTCAAAACTTAGTTAATGCTTTACAAAAAGAAAACAAGAGTATTCTAGAAGAAAATGAAAAAGTTAAACGATACTTTAAAGAGTTATATGATTCAATGAAAGTCACTCGTGACAAAAACAACGAAAAAATAACGTCTTTACAAAAAGAAATTGAGAATCTGAGGAGTCAGGAAAAAGGGAAACTACCACTTGTTTTTAATGAGAATGTTGCATCAAAGTCATCCTCTGACTGCAAATATACTGTGACTGTTAAATACATTCCTCCTCATCTTAGGAATAATGAACCTGTGTTTCACAACTATTATGCTCACCTTAAGGATAGTCTAGAATGTCTCCGTGAGATTGCGGAAGAGGATTTTATAAATAAGCCTCTTGACTGTGAAATTAGGTTTGCGTGCATTCAAGCCAAACGATCTCAAGAGCTGCTAGAATGTTTAATAGCAACATGTCCTAAATCCTTAGGTGCAAAAGGAAAAGCTGTGATGCCTTGTTCTATGCCTAGTGCCAAGCATACAAACAATTCTATGCCCAGTTTTAAGAAAGTGAACACTAATGTGCCTTCAAGTAGTTCAGATCCCTGCACTTCTAGTTCAGGAACGCAAAAAGTAGCTAAACCAACTAATGTTCCAATTCCCTCTACATGAGTAAGAAGTGTGTTAGGAATTGGAAATTCCATGTTAAAGAGTCGGTCACCCCAATTATGGTCTAGCATAAGTTAGCTCGTAGACATATCGTTAGTTACGTTATTTATCAGTTTAATAGTTAGTTATTAGTTTAGTTTAGCGTAGTGTAACACCGTGGAGGAAGGATGGGTCTTTACCCACTGTATACCTGATCCACAGGCCGATAGGAGGTCGTGTATTCTGTAACTATAAATACCCCTTCCATCCATAGAAGGGGTGGAGCTTTTCAATCAATCTAACATTTTATTTGTTCTACAAGTCTCTACCAAGAAACTCCCTCTCATCTACTTTCTCTCTCTAATGGCAAACATGTATTTTGATCATCCAAGACCACCCGAATCATTAACACAATAATGTTTCGATCCTACAATTTGTTGATTTGGTACTGTTTTTGGTTTGGGTTTCGTGTTTTTGTGGTTAACTGTTTTTAACAAGTATTTGGATTCATCTTTTTGGTCAATATCTCTCATGGTCCATCAAAGTCTACATAATCTGTCTTTTCTCAGTCCAAGTCAGTATTTCTGTAACCTTGTTTGTACCAAACGTAATATCTGCTTATTTTAACAAGGTTAAACTGTTGTCAAAAGGGTCAAAAATGTTATTCATATGCAGTTTTTCTGAACTTGTATGAAGGTGGTCGGAATCTTGGTCGGGAAAAATGCCAGAAAAATAAAATGGTCAAATGTTCTTCTTAGCGAGTTGGTGTGCATTTTTGAATGCAACTTGTCACTTTGTCTTTCTAGCTAGAGACTTGTAAGTCATAGCGATTTGTGTTTCATATAGCAACTTGGGTGTGTAATGCTCTTGACTTTTGAGTTGAAGCGACTTGCTATGTCAATACTAGTTAGCGACTTAATGTGTTTGAATATTAGCGACTTGTCATCTTTCTTTAAAGATGATTATTTTGTCTAGCGACTTGTACTGGTTTGACTTTTGAGTCAAACTGAAAAAAAAAGGTTAGCGACTTGTTTATAAGTAGCGACTTGTTGAGTAAAGATGAAGACAATTGTGTTTTGAAAAAGTATTAGCGACTTGACTGAAAACAGAAATGTAGAAGGAGATTTGACCACAAGACCTAAGACCACTGGACCTTATAGCACAAATACTGAATACCATTTACCAAAAACAACTCAACTTCTGGTATCTTAAACCATCTTCAGTCCACAACACAACAAATTTCAATCACATCTCAAACTCTAAACCTAACCTAGACTCGAAGTACATATAACAAGGACATCATTTGTAATCTCAGATCATTAATTCGTGGTTTATAATGCAACATCAAGACCATTCAAAGATCTATCTCACGAATCTTCATCATCATCGACCAGTTTTTTCGAAGCTAAACTTCATTACTATCCGAAATAGTAAAGAACGATTGATAACAATTATGTTATAATCATACTTTTAATTCGTTAAGACTCAAGACTCAAACATAATGAAACAATACCTACCTTGATGCCGTGCCATCCCTGTGGCGAATAATTGTCACTCGTGTCTCTAACCTCAAAGCCATCCCTGTGGCGAGGACTTGTCTAATCCGATTCATGAAAAAAGGGGGAGCGGACTGATTTTGTTTGCAAGGATTATCAGGGTTTGATGTGATGATAGATATTAGGAGGTGAGTGGCGAAGTGGTTTTTGTGATATGATGGGGGCGGATGAAAATGGTAAAGGTTTAGGGTTGCTTATCAAGGGGGGCGGATAGGTGAGAGATAATGGTGACTGTGTTTTGATTATGTGAATATTAGGGTTGTGTAAATGAGATGTGAGTGTGAAGTGTGTGTTAAATACCAAAAAAATTATGGTATCTCGTTTTATTTAACTGGTTAACACATTTTGTTTGGATCTGTTTATGCTAAACCAATCGGGCCTCTCATTTGGTTATTGGGTGGAAGTAAAAACGGACTGTGGATGGGCCTAACAATGTAATTGGACCATGTGGATCATCTGAAGGATTGTCATGTGTTTGGGCCGAACATAATGAAAATTGGAATGGACCATGATCGTGTCTATTTTTGCAATTTCTACCGGGTCTCTCACTTTTTTTTGAATTCAAGTAATGATAGATTGAGCTTAAGGATTTGTCGCATTGATTAATCACTTATTTTGGATACAGACATTTGAATGATGGTAGTTGGGTTACATGTTATTGAAATTTGGAGGCCGAGTCAAATATTTGGCAATATGTCATAGGTCTAAAATGTTGGAATACTAGCTATGGTCATTGCTAGAATTCACATGGACCAAGTTCGGGTTGAATTGTTACTTGGACCGAGCTTGTAAATTTATGTGTCGGCTTGAATTTGGATGACGATTAATGGGCTTCTCTAAAATTGGATTGCATTCAAGAAACTTGTCGATAAGATTTGCTGAAGTGATTTAACAATGAGTTGTGTGATAATGAGCTTTGATTATTCAATGAAAATTGATGCAAGTTGGTATTATGAGTTGCTGTGTTATGTGGATTGATACTTTGATGTATACATTTTCACGAAGAATATTGTGTCACGGCTAGAAGTGTTTATTGGAAATGTTGACTACGGGGGTGTTTGGACGGTATCTCTTATTTGACTTTGAAGTGAGATTTTTCGGGCGTGTTTACTTATTTCGTCTTCTTTCTTTCTACCCTTCCGCGGAGATGACTTGTTTGGGCGTTTATAGAAGGTGATAAAGACTTGGCTATTTAATTACGGTTGTGATTCTTTCTTGCTTAACCCACAACGTAACTATCACTTCGGTGTCTCACTCAGTTGAGAATGTCAAGAGGTTTTGTACATTGGGTACACCGTTTCTTCTTCACAAGGATTAGTACAAGTTTAAGTAATAAATCTGGGAAATTTTACTTCATGCTCAAGTTTGGTATATCGGGTTTATTTCTCCATGTGGTCACTACAATAGCCAACAGAATGCGTGATTGATGTGTTTACGAAAGTGTTTATTGGATGATTGATGATGATGTTGATGTTGGTAAATGAATCGTTGATGAACCGCTGCATGTTCCCCTAAAACAGATATTCACCGAAACCATAGATGTCATAACACATTCAAGCTGACATTGTTTACGGTTTTGTCTTGATTTTGTAAAATCCCACGAAAGAATCTATTTCTCGGTTTAAATCATAGACTTGTAAAATCCCGTGACAATGGAAACATCCTAGTAATAGTAAAGTTCATTTCCGGATCTATCTTACGGTTTATTCTTGGTTTTGTAAAATCCCGCGAAAGAAACTATTTTTCGGTTTAAACCATAGAGTTGTAAAATCCCGTATTGATGGAATCATCCTGGAGAAAAGGAAAGTGTATTTCGGGATCTTTTTTGATGCTGGTGCTACGGTTTCTGCTTCGAAGATGGGATAAAAAAGTGTACTTCATGAATTGGATGTGTGTTTGGATATTCGTCATGGCAGTATGGTTATTACTTGGTTTTACGGGGTTATGTGCTTTTAACCATGGTCGAGATGAAACCATTATCAAAGTTCACTTTTAAGGTCAAAGTAGGCTAGATTTGAGCTTTTAACAAGATGTGACAACGGGGTTAATTCACTATTATTTATTTGAGGTTGAAGTGAAATATCACGGGCAAGTGTACTTAGTATCTGAAGGTATCGGGGATGGTTAGATGAAGATTCTTCATGATCCTTGTTCGAGCTTATTACCAAAAATGAAGACTTGGAAATCTAGTTATTTTTGGGTGAATTTTACCTTTTCTTTTTACCACTTGGGGGAATTGGGCTCTTATCACCACAAAATAACTATCACTTTACGGAGTTACGTTGTAGTGCTCAGTGTCACATTCAATTGTGGATTTTCAAGAGGTAATGTACGTCTTATACTTGATGGTTGGTTGGTTGAAGAGTATAGAGTACATAGAGAGTACTTAGAGATGCTAATGGAAATCGGCACCGCTCTTTGTTACATATGTGCAAGTTTAAGTCACGAGTTCAGGGTAGTTTACTTCCGGGTCAAATTCATTATATCGGGTTTTCTCCATCAGTTGTCACTACAAAGAGCCTACTGAATGATAATGGGGTTGATTACATGTGTGGAAAACTAGAAGGGGGGGGGGGGGGTTGATAAGTTTTGCCGATTTAAAGTTTATTTCAAAAACTTTAGATTCGATATTATGTGAAATCGTATGGATGTTGATAACGTGTAGATCTAATGATAATGCAAGCAAATAAATGAAGTTAAGGGATAGAAATGACACAACCGATTAATAGTGGTTCGGCTACAAGGTCACCTTCCTTGCCCTACTCCACTCCCCGAGTCACCTACTCGAGAGTTCAAGCACTATGTCAACAAACTCCTTCACTTGGCAGAGAAGCCTTCACAACGTTGCTTACACTTTTTCCGGTACAAAGCTAGATACCGAGTCCGTAGCACGGTGGACCAAACCAACACAACTATTACACAACAAATATGCGAAATATCAAACACAAGATCTTCGCTACAGAAATCTTGCGGAGTCCACGGTGGACCAAACCAACACAACTATTACACAACAATATGCGAAATATCAAACACAAGATCTTCGCTACAGAAATCTTGCGGAGTGACAAATCAATCAAGGACCCCTTGCTTGGATGACTTGTAGAATGCTTGTGATCTCGCCTTAGAGAAGGACCTATATGAGGATCACAAATAGAAAGAAAGAAGAACAACTCTCTAGATAAAGTGATCTATATGTTAGAAGAGAATGAGAGTGTATGAGAGATTTAGTAAGAAGAGGGGTGAGTTAGAATGAAGAAATGGCTCTCTATTTATAGGAAAATTTCTCCTCTGTTCCACGGATCCCACGGATCCCTTCCACTTGGGATTCGTCTAGTGTAATCCTAGGGATCCGTGGTACGCTCCTCTTTGCCCATGGGTTTTTTGGTTATGGGTCATGGGTTATGGGTTGGTCCATGGGTTTTCTTTAGATTCAATGTATCTAAGTATACATTGTATCAAGTCTTCTTTGGTATGGGTTAAGATCCATGGGTTATGGTTTTTACCCATCCTAATAAACTATTACAACAAATGCTTAATTATTGCATTTTTGTATTTAAATGGCTATATGTAAATGCTTTACAAAAATAACATGTATCCTTATAATTATACTTAAGATAACATTACATTTGTTATCAACAAAACACAAAGAGATCGCAAAATATTAATAAACGTTTTTACGGTTTATTTGTATTAACAATCTCCCCCTTTTTGTTGATGACAAAACATAATGTTATGATGAGTAAAACTTAAGAATATATGTAAGTTTTAAAAGCCCTAAGTTTTACTTCTTCTCCCCCTTTTTGTCGAAATAAAAAGTTAACCCTTGGAAGAAATAAACAAACTTCTAACTCCCCCTTGACGGTAGCTCCCCCTTGTTTGGGGCGTCAAGTGAAGAAAAATAAAAATCCTCCAAAAAGAAAGGTTAGTAACATGCTTATATAATCTTGTGGTTGTCGAGAATCAAGATTGGGAGCCAAGGTATGTAAACAAGGCCTTGTAATAAAACAACAAATTGTAGTGGTATGTATGCCACTTACAAGCATGTAAAAATAAGAACAGGACAGGTTCTTGAAAATGACTTCAAAAATAATACTTAAAAGTAGAAAGTAGTAGTAGTGATTCCTTCCATGCTTGCATAAGGTTATGGATGGAGGTTTTGATGAGTAATGGTATTGATGCGATCAAGGATGAGGTTGAGTATGAAACGCATTTATTCCCTAACTTCTATTGCAATTTCCCTAGTGGACTGGCAATGTTCACAATGTAAATGATGTGGGTGATGAGTGCGGAAGTTTTCCGGGTTGTTTTGATTTGAGTTATGCGGAAGTTGTGGTGGAAAAATAGGAAAATATGGATCAATATCCGGTATGTTAGTAAATGGTGGTGGAATGGAACCTAGATGTTCTTGTGATGTGATGGGAGCTAATGGTGGTGATGTTTCAAGATCTTGAAAGATATTATTTGGAGATGTGGGTGGTGTTGAAAACACTAATTCTTTTTCTTTAGGTTGGTAAGATCTTATTGGAGTCTTAAGGAGTTTCAAAAGAGTAACTTTAGGTGGTGATGAGGTTGGTGTACTTGTTGGAGATGAGGGAGGTGCTATTATGGAAGCATCTTGTGGTGAGTTATTTGTTGAGGATGAACCATTTGAGGTTGTTTTTGCTAAGCAACACGATCGGATACTAATCTGTGCAGATATCCTAGAGTTTGATTGTGGTATTTTGGATGGTGGAAGTACAAAGGTTTGGATATCATGATTGTTTGTACTAGATGATTCTCCTAAAGGGTTTTTGGATGACATGATGAAGTGTGTTTGTGAGAAGGAGATGGAGTATGCAAGCATTTTGGGAGTTATATATATATAGAAAAACAAAACATTGTAATGAATGCTTGACCCAAAATGTGGATTAAAATCTAATGATTAGATATGAATTCAATGCATGTGATCATGAGAACACAAGCATTAAAGATCATACTCCCAAATATGAAACAAATGTGGATTTTTCATCCAAAGTGAAAAAATAGAAGTTGAAAACAGCTTCTGTTACACGGATCCCACGGATCCTTCCCTTGAGGGATCCGTCCAGCATAAAGGCTGGGATCCGTGGGTCTGGTGTTTTAGGCAGCACAAAATTTTCTTTTTGGAAACATTTTTGCCTAGTGTGTGCCTATATGCAAACTATTTGGAGTTTCGGTTATCTCGACTCCTAAACAGAAAAAATAAACTAGAGAAAAATAAATCCTATTGAGATAACCCGAAAACACACATTTGGTACATAAGTACGTAATATTGTGTTATCAATGCTCCTAATTCATTTTTGCTTAAATGAATGTACCCGAAAACACATATTAGTTATATGTTCCCTTTAGCATTCAAAAGACATGAGATGCAATGAAAACGGGTTTTTACTTTGTATTAATAATGAAAAAGCGATTTGTCCTAGACGTGAGAAATTGCTTTTGTGAAATTGATACGGGAAGGTATCATTCCTTTTAGAAAACATTTTGAAAGGAGATTTTCTTTAAAAATGTGTATGTAGTTATGTGTAAAAAAATTATAAATGGAAGACTTATCTTGGGTTTTGAAAATTCCCGTATTGTTTATGAGTTGTGCGTGAAATAGAAATCCTAGACTCAGAAAGAAGAAGGCTAGTGTTTACATACCTTGTAGAGTCAATTAAGTTATGACGTTTGTTCCATTAGACCAAGACCAAGACGAAGTAGGTTGAATTGTTCCCGCTTCAACGGTTTGGTGAGGACGTCGGCTATGTTGTCTTCGGATGCAACCTTCTCAATAGAGATGTTCCCCTTTTGAACATTGTCTCTTAGGAAGTGATGACGAATCTCTATATGCTTTGTGCGAGAATGTAATACCGGATTCTTGCTTAAGTCGATTGCACCTTTGTTGTCACATAGGATGGCTATGTCACTTAGATGGATGTCGTAGTCTACTAACGCTTGTTTCATCCATAGTGCTTGTTGGCATGCTTTCCCGACGGAGACGTACTCGGCTTCGTTTGTTGATATTGCAAGTGCCGTTTGTTTCTTAGAAAACCATGATGTTAAACAACATCCCATAAAAGTACATACCCCACTTGTACTTTTTCTATCAACGTAATCACCTGCATGGTCAGAATCTGCATATACAATTGTTTCTACTCCCGTGCCCTTAGGATACCATAATCCTGATTGTGTTGTACCCTTAATATATCTAAATATTCTTTTTACGACTTCTAGGTGTGATATTTTAGGGTCTTCTTGAAACCTAGCACATAAGCAAACACTAAACATGATATCCGGCCTACTTACCGTGAGGTAGAGAAGGCTACCTATCATGC
This sequence comes from Chrysanthemum seticuspe, assembly GCA_019973895.1. Lineage (NCBI taxonomy): Eukaryota > Viridiplantae > Streptophyta > Magnoliopsida > Asterales > Asteraceae > Chrysanthemum > Chrysanthemum seticuspe. The sequence continues at coordinate 69,984,276 of BPTQ01000003.1, read as the reverse complement.
TACGATATTTAGTATTATCAACGGATTCTCCGTCCTCGTCTTTTGTGATTTTGGTGTCGGATGACATTGGAGTCCTAATTGCTTTTGACTCTTCTAGACCAAATTTCTTTAACATCTCCTTGATGTATTTAGATTGATTAAAGAAGATACCATCTTCTAGTTGTTTTATTTGTAGACCAAGAAAGAAACTAAGTTCTCCCATCATACTCATCTTGAACTCGTCATGCATGATTTTAGAGAAATCATCACACATGTCTTGACAAGTGGATCCAAATATAATATCATCTACATATATTTGTACTATGATTATATGTGACTCTCTTTTCTTAGTAAAAAGTGTGTTTAACTAGAAATGACTTGAGTCTATCATACCAAGCTTTTGGAGCTTGTTTAAGACCGTAAAGGGCTTTCTTTAATTTATACACATGTTTGGGTTTTTCAAAATCAATGAAGCCCAGAGGTTGAGCTACATATACTTCTTCATTTACGACACCATTTAAAAAGGCGCTTTTGACATCCATTTGATAAAGCTTTATATCATTAGCACAAGCATGCGCAAGAAGTATTCTTATAGACTCTAATCTAGCAACGGGGGCATAGGTCTAATCAAAGTCTATTCCCTCTTGTTGGTTATACCCTTGAGCAACGAGTCTAGCCTTGTTCCTAGACACTACTCCGTTTGCATCTAATTTGTTTTTATAAACCCATTTGGTTCCTATTATGGTTTGATTACTAGGTGGAGGGACAAGTGTCCAAACATCATTAGAAACAAATTGATTTAGTTCTTCTTGCATAGCTATTACCCAACTTTCATCTTTTATGGCTTCTTGTGTATTCTTAGGTTCTAAGGTTGAAACGAAACAAAACAAGCTACTTTGGTTTTGAACTTGAGACCTTAATGTTCGTTCGTTTAGTTTTCCTATGACTTTATCTACGGGGTGATCTTTGGACTCTTTAATGTTTACTATTACATCACTTAGAGGTTCTTCTTCTTCACTTATCTTTTTCTTTATTACTATGGCTTCACTTTCTATAATCTCATCACCGACAAGAGGTGGAGAGGGTTTGGGTGGACTTTCATCAAATTTTATATTTAATGACTCTTCTACCTTCATTATTTCTTTGTTTAATATGACGTAAGCTTTGCTATTTGGCGAATAACCTAAAATGATACCTTTGGTTGATTTAGGATCAAATTTTGTAAGGTAATCTTTAGTGTTAAGAATAAAACATTTACTACCAAAGACTCTAAGGTGATTTAACGTAGGCTTTTTGCCTCGAAGTAACTCATATGGAGTTTTTCCTAAGATTGGTCTAATCAAGAATCGATTGAGTATATATGTTGAAGTATCAACGGGATTACACCAAAACTTTTGAGGTATGGATTGTTCATTAAGCATGGTTCGACTCATTTCTTTTAGAGTTCTATTCTTTCTTTCTACTACCCCATTCGATTGTGGAGTGCGTGGAGCCGAGAAGTTGTGAGTAATACCATTAGCGTTACAAAAAGCTCCGAATTGCACTTCATTATCGAATTCCCTACCATGATCCGTCCAAATAGACACTATGGGTCTTCCTAGTTGTCTTTGGATCTTTTTTCTTAATATTTCAAAATAGTTAAAGGTTTCCGTTTTGTTTTTTAAGAATTTTGTCCAAGTATACCTAGAGTAGTCATCCACTATTACCAAAGTATAGTAGTTGCCTCCATAACTTTGGATAGCGGATGGACCAAATAAATCCATATGTAGTAATTCTAGACACCTAGTTGTGGACACCATGTTTTTAGCTTTATGACTCGAATGAGCTTGTTTTCCTATATTACAAGCATCACAAAAACGATGTTCATATTTTAACTTAGGTAGATCTCTTACTAGATCTTTGGATGATAGCGATTGAAGAAGTCGCATGTTGGCGTGACCCAATCTTCGATGCCATAAGGTCGAAGTATCATCCATAGAGGTAAGACATAGTTTGTCTTTAGGTTCATTACCGATTTTAATGACATAGACTCCATGTTTCCTAATTCCTCTTCCTATGGTTATGCCATTTTTAAGTATCTTACTACCGGTTTTGGTAAAAAGTACATTGCACTTTTTATCACATATTTGTCTTATACTTAAGAGATTAAAGTTTAGGTTTTCTACGTGACACACATCGTTAATAGTTAGAGATTTGTTAGAAATCGTACCTTTACCGATGATTCTACTTTTGCTATTTCCAAACACCACATTACCTCCATTAATGGATTCATATGTGGAGAATAGATTCCTATTGCCCGTCATGTGCCTTGTGCACCCGCTATCCTTGACCCATTCGTCGGGGTCTAGGTCGACCTTTAAGCACACCTAAAACAATAATAAACTCAAAAGTTTGGTCCCCATTTGTTCATGGGTCCATTAGTGTTAAACATTCCATTCATGTTAGACATGTATGGATAAGATGAGTGTGCATTCCATGGAGAAAAGTTTTGTAAAGGAAAACCGTTTTGCATGTTTTGATTCCATCCCATTTGATGGTTACTTTTCGGGTAAACGTTATTAGGTCTCCTAAATGAGTTAGGTTTTGAAAAAGATGGAGCTTTGTTTCTTGCAAAAGTAGGATTATATTTTGGAGGTGGTTGTCTAGTGGTGACATGATTTGGTTTCTTCCTATTAACTATGACAAACTCAGTTCTAGATGAAGAAGCTACATTATTGCTAATGTTTGCTACAGCAGATCCACGGATCCCTTTTTCTACACTAGCCGGTTCCCTTTTTAGAGGATCCGTGGGATCCGCCACAACAGTGGCTGGTTTTTCTAGTTCTTTAACAAATTTTGTTTCTTTACTTTCACTAGTTAATGGACCAAGTTGTTGACTACCTAGACCCTTTTGATTGTTACCAGTTTTAACGCTATCGAGTATTGTATCTAAAGTGTTCGTGCTCATTCTAGCAATTTTAGAATCTAAGTGATCCACTAGTGTTTGAAGTTGAACGCAAAGTTCACATTCACCACTTGCTATTTTACCTTTCTCTAAACGTTTTAGTTTTGCTTTTAATTCTATGACTTCTTTATCTAAACGTTTATTTTGACTCTTTAAAAGCTTGTTTTTGTTAACTAGTTTTAAGCTAATATTGCATAGTTTATCATATTCATTATGCAATGAGTCGTCATCAAGAGATGAGCTACTATAGTATTCAAGACATACCTCATCATTTGCCATAAGCCAAATTTCTTCATCCTCCTCGTCGCTCATTCCCCACGTGCCGCTTACAAACGCCTTTTGATCATCCCATTTGGGACACTTACTAATAAAGTGGTTTGGGTTCCCACACTTAAAGCAAGTACGATCATCCTTTGGCTTCTCGTCCTCTTTGCTTTTCCGAAAGCCTTTCTTATCGTCATACGGTTGTTTGACATATCTACCCTTTCTTCTAAAGAATTTTTTAAAGTCCCTTACCGCCATAGCGTACTCTTCATCGTCACTACTCGAAGATGAGTTCTCCTCATCGCTCGAAGCCTTTTTGGCTTTAAGGACAAGAGATTTGTGTTTCTTTTTCACCTTTGAGGCTTCGGAATCTTTAGCAAGGACAAGCTCGTAGACTTTTAGGTTGCCTATGAGTTCATCGAGGGTGAGGATTGTCAAATCTTTTGACTCTTCGATTGCCGTCACCTTGGATCTCTACTTCGATGGAAGTGCCCTTAGATATCTCCTAACATGGTTACGGCTAGAAAAGGATTCATCAAGTGCTTGTAAAGATGTAATAATAGTATTAAAGTTAGCAAATGAATGATCTATAGTTTCCTCATCCGATATTGAAAATTGTTCATATTGTTGAACAAATAAATCAATTTTATTATTTTTAACTTGTTGGTTGCCTTGATGAGTTACAACTAAAGAATTCCAAATTTCTTTAGAGGTTTTAAGCATAGAAATTCTTTCGAATTCCTTTTTCGGTAAAGCATTATATAAAACCATTTTTGCTTCACTATTTTTAGAAAGCTTTTTCTTCATTTCATCATTTAGTTTATCATGAGGTATGTGAACTAAATTTCCTTTATCATCATTTGAGGTAGCCTCAAAATCACCTTCAACAATAATGTCCCAAAGATCAATATCTTTAGACTTCACATATGTTTCGAATCTATTTTTCCAATATATAAATCCATTAGTTTCAAGTAGTGGTGGTCGTTGCATAGATTGCCCTTCCTTATAATTTTCAGAACCCATAGTGATCGAAAAGTTTTTAAAATACAATTTTATTTTAAAACTTTTATAAACTTAGCTCTTGATGCCAATTGTGGAAAACTAGAAGGGGGGTTGAATAGTTTTGCCGATTTAAAGCTGATTTCAAAAACTTTAGATTCGATATTATGTGAAATCGTATGGATGTTGATAACGTGTAGATCTAATGATAATGCAAGCAAATAAATAAAGTTAAGGGATAGAAATGACACAACCGATTTATAGTGGTTCGGCTACAAGGTCACCTTCCTTGCCCTACTCCACTCCCCGAGTCACCTACTCGAGAGTTCAAGCACTATGTCAACAAACTCCTTCACTTGGCGGAGAAGCCTTCACAACGTTGCTTACACTTTTTCCGGTACAAAGCTAGATACCGAGTCCGTAGCATGGTGGACTAAACCAACACAACTATTACACAACAAATATGTGAAATATCAAATTCAAGATCTTCGCTACAGAAATCTTGCGGAGTGACAAATCAATCAAGGACCCCTTGCTTGGATGACTTGTAGAATGCTCGTGATCTCGCCTTAGAGAAGGACCTATATGAGGATCACAAATAGAAAGAAAGAAGAACAACTCTCTAGATCAAGTGATCTATATGTTAGAAGAGAATGAGAGTGTATGAGAGATTTAGTAAGAAGAGGGGTGAGTTAGAATGAAGAAATGGCTCTCTATTTATAGGCAAATTTCTCCTCTGTTCCACGGATCCCACGGATCCCTTCCACTTGGGATCCGTCTAGTGTAATCCAAGGGATCCGTGGTACGCTCCTCTTTGCCCATGGGTTTTTTGGTTATGGGTCATGGGTTATGGGTTGGTCCATGGGTTTTCTTTAGATTCAATGTATCTAAGTATACATTGTATCAAGTCTTATTTGGTATGGGTTAAGATCCATGGGTTATGGTTTTTACCCATCCTAATAAACTATTACAACAAATGCTTAATTATTACATTTTTGTATTTAAATGGCTATATGTAAATGCTTTACAAAAATAACATGTATCCTTATAATTATACTTAAGATAACATTACATTTGTTATCAACAAAACACAAAGAGATCGCAAAATATTAATAAACGTTTTTACGGTTTATTTGTATTAACAATCTCCCCCTTTTTGTTGATGACAAAACATAATGTTATGATGAGTAAAACTTAAGAATAGATGTAAGTTTTGAAATCCCTACGTTTTACTTCTTCTCCCCCTTTTTATCGAAATAAAAAGTTAACCCTTGGAAGAAATAAACAAACTTCTAACTCCCCCTTGACGGTAGCTCCCCCTTGTTTGGGGCGTCAAGTGAAGAAAAATAAAAATCCTACAAAAAGAAAGGTTAGTAACATGCTTATATAATCTTGTGTTTTCCGAGAATCAAGATTGGGAGCCAAGGTATGTAAACAAGGCCTTGTAATAAAACAACAAATTATAGTGGTATGTATGCCACTTACAAGCATGTAAAAATAAGAACAAGACTTGTTCTTGAAAATGACTTCAAAAATAATACTTAAAAGTAGAAAGTAGTAGTAGTGATTCCTTCCATGCTTGCATAAGGTTATGGATGGAGGTTTTGATGAGTAATGGTATTGATGCGATCAAGGATGAGGTTGAGTATGAAACGCATTTCTTCCCTAACTTCTATTGCAATTTCCCTTGTGGATTGGCAATGTTCACAATGTAAATGATGTGGGTGATGAGTGCGGAAGTTTTCCGGGTTGTTTTGATTTGAGTTATGCGGAAGTTGTGGTGGAAAAATAGGAAAATATGGATCAATATCCGGTATGTTAGTAAATGGTGGTGGAATGGAACCTAGATGTTCTTGTGATGTGATGGGAGCTAATGGTGGTGATGTTTCAAGATCTTGAAAGATATTATTTGGAGATGTGGGTGGTGTTGAAAACACTAATTCTTTTTCTTTAGGTTGGTAAGATCTTATTGGAGTCTTAAGGAGTTTCAAAAGAGTAACTTTAGGTGGTGATGAGGTTGGTGTACTTGTTGGAGATGAGGGAGGTGCTATTATGGAAGCATCTTGTGGTGAGTTATTTGTTGAGGATGAACCATTTGAGGTTGTTTTTGCTAAGCAACACGATCGGATACTAATCTGTGCAGATATCCTAGAGTTTGATTGTGGTATTTTGGATGGTGGAAGTACAAAGGTTTGGATATCATGATTGTTTGTACTAGATGATTCTCCTAAAGGGTTTTTGGATGACATGATGAAGTGTGTTTGTGAGAAGGAGATGGAGTATGCAAGCATTTTGGGAGTTATATATATATAGAAAAACAAAACAT